>JAZDUA010000040.1:627500-1827500 GCA_038098605.1 Gryllus longicercus
CCACAATTGACAGTAGCTTTTAGATGTTCGTTGTATCGTTGCCGGCCGAAACACACAAACATGAGTTTGGAGCCTCCTGGGCGACGAGACAAGAAAGCGCGAGGTGATTTGGCACACGTGGTATTTCAAGGACAGTGAGGCCAGCGGGAACCGAAACTAATGTTCATGCATACGGTTCCGGGCATTGAGGGCCTGCAACAATGCCACATTCAGTATCACCAAATTTGTTTGTGATTCAATTTTGTCGACCACGTATTCCATATAATAGTCATCTGAAATTTAACCATGATTCATTGTTTTATAATTTGTCATGAGTAATATGAATGTTGGAGTTAAGACTCATGAAAATTAAGTGACATTTTTCCAAATAAATATGTAAGAAAGTAAATAATTATAAAAAATAAGGAAATACATAAAGAAGTAAATAAATAAATGAATAAGTAAATAATTAATAGCGCTAACTGCTTGTTGCGGCAGCCTCTGCGATAGAGTTATGGGTGTTAAATTCGCTTGAGGCATACAAATATTTTTACCCTATCTTTAGGATTGCATAGATCACATCATAATATTGTGAATCCCATTATCCCTGAAATTTAGATGATACATTATCAGTACTTCATTGGCCCAGAAATGTCTTTCACATTTTATCGCTCCAGAGCAAGAGGGCCAAAAGAAACAAAAGTCGAAAAGGTTCAAAAGTTGGAGAAGTCGAAGTATATGAAGAAGTAAAAAAAAGTAAGATGAATACGAAGACGAACAAGCTGAACAGTCGAAAACGTTGAAAAAGTGAAAAAGACAAATATATTAAAAATATATGAGAAGTTAAGTAGTCGGAAAAAGTAAGAGGAAAAAGAAGTGTACGCAAAGGAAAGAAAGAGAAACAGCAAGTCTGGATGAAAGGGAAGAAGGATAAATCGGATAAAAAGACGGAGAAGTCGAAAAAAGGGAAGAAGAAGCAGTCAGGAAAGGGAAGAAAACGGAAGAAGTAGTACACGTGAGAAAAGAGAAGAAGCGGTCGGAATAGGGCATCAGAAAAAAGAAGTCTAAAAAGAAGATGGGCGAGAAGCTCCCTCCGTTTCCGCAGCCCGTCATCTCCCGCGCAGCGAGATGGCGCGATGCAGCGCCCGGGTCGGTACATCGCTCCGAAGTCCCCGGACACCGCGCGGCGCGGCGCGGCGCGTCGTCCGCGGAACGGAAACGGACCGTGATGCGGAAAGAGCCGCGGCGACGGCGGGGGCGGGGCGGGGGCGGGGCGGGGGCGGGGCGGGGGCGGGGCGGGGGCGGGGCGGAGGGTCCCGCGTGCGCGGCGTTTCGCGCGCGTGATGGTCCGGAGCGCAGGGCGGGGGGAGGACGGGGGGCGGGGGCGGAGCGCGCTCCTTTGCATGGGCCCCGCAATCGATTTTCCGGAGGCCGCGCCGCGCGCTCAGATTACAGATCGGCGCTCTGCGTGCCGCTTCAATCGGCGGTCCGCCGCCCCCGCCCCGCCCCCGCCGCCGCGGACGCCGCTTCCGCTGCCCGCTCGTTTCCACGGACTCCACCGCCGCCGGCGCACCCGCCCCTCCCCTCCGCTGCGGTCTTCGAAACAGCTCCCCGCGGTCGCTGCCCCTGTGCCCCAGTCGCCCCCATTGCCGGCTCTTTAACTTACGTTAGCACAGGGCCTGCACTCCGCCGTTTTGGAGACTGCGTTGTGGAGAAGTTCAATTAAGATTTGACTATGAATGTCCATAAGGGATATTAGATCAGAATATGTGCTCGTGATCTCCGCTGTGCGCATCCTGTCCTGTCCTGTTCGGTCTTCGAAGAATTTCGCCATGGTCCCAGCACAAATTGTCAATTGGTCTCATTTAGCAAAGGGCTCGAACTCAAGCAGAATTTGACGTCAGATACATTTATTCATCTTTATAAAATTGGCAGTTCATGAGAATTGTAGGCATCCGTGGCCATCCGTGGATGTCGGTGGTTTTGATGTAAAGATACAAATGGTGGTGGGGCAATGGTGGAATGAGGGGCCCCGGAAACCCGCTAATATCTCTGCGATCCCGTTTCCTCACTACAAATTGCACGTTAATAGATCGAGAGTTGTACCCCGGTACCTAGAAGCTGTTCCCGTAATGGCGCAGGTTGAAATATCTGTGTCACGGCGACAGATTTACAACCGAGCAAGCCAGACTTCCAAGCGGAGCGGCGCTTGTATGTGTATTGACCAATTTAAGGTCCAACGGATTTACAACCGGCGCAAGCCCGGCTCGCGAACGACGTTAGACGGTCAATCGGTCGCTTCAACCATTTCTCCAGACGTGTGGGTGAAATGCAACATGATGGTAGTTAATATTTTTTAATTTTACATATCACCGCCTGTTCATCTTTGTAAATTTTAACTGTTTTGGTAGCCCAAGTGGTTAGAGAAAGTCTGAGTAAACTGGGAGATCCACGTTGGATTCTCAGCTCGAGCGGTTATTTCTTTGAACAGTGAAACATCATTTGGAAATATTTAATGATATGATTAGAAACACCCACGAGGAAAATGAGTTGAAAATATTTTTTCCGTTATCTACATTGTCTCCAATGCATCCTCTGTTCCGCGGTCTTGGCTTGGTGTTCAAGTGGGCACCCCGCAGTCGTTGCCACTGTGCCTGTTACGTACTGCTGTAGCCGAACTTTCTCAGCATTTCCACGAGTATTTGGGGCATCGGAGTGCGCTTTAAGTCCCGTAATTCTGTACCGCAAGTACAGTACTTTGATATAATTCTATATCGACGGCAAAACGTTGTAAAATTTACCTAAAGTAACATCTACCTAATTTTACTGAGGAGCAATTTAAAGGTTTTGTCCTCGAAATGCTTTTGTTGTTTCTAATGCTTCTTGCTTCCTTTTTAATATTTTGTAGACAGTTATTAGTACTCCCAAGAAGAACAAAAACTTAATTTTAAAAATTTCCCATGTTGATAAAAAATGGCATTGTATGCTTGCATCAATGCTAATGGATTATTACCTGTATAATGGTGAACCCCAACCATCAGAAATAATTGCAATTGAATATCATCGGAGAGTGCACCCACACCAGCAACCTCACCACATTGTCCGTCTGAGCTTGTCTATAAAAACGTGAGTAATTTGGACTAGAAGGTCTCCAGTATTTCTGCCCGTGTCTCTTTATTCTGTTCTTGAAAGTTCAAAGATGTGTCTGATATTACATCTACACAATTCTAATTTCTCATGTTCATAATGATTAGAGATTTTAAAATATTTGATGCTTCAATACCTGATCGAAGCTCTTTTATTTAATACAGCAGATTAAATATAATTTTCACCTCACCACATCACCGAAGCTTCGATTTACGAAAACAGATTGTGGGCTAGGAAGCTTCCGAAATGGGGCAAAGGAAGGCAAGTTGTAGATGTTATACCTCCGAAACGTTTAATATCTTGACTCGAAGTAGAAATAAAATAGGAGGTATCCTTGCTGGATTAGAGCACGGCCAACTAGCTCTTACCATCATCAACAGTTCTAACATCTAAAAATACAAAAATCGAGGACACCCATTCAAGTAGATCTACAATGCAACATCACTCGTTTGGAAGTCGTTCCAAGTTATTCTGGGTGGAATTTAAAATTCGCTGTAGTTTAGATATGTTGATTCAACAATTAATTTACAGCACTGTTGCTAATAATCTCTTACAGCCCATCTTTCCGAAAGAATTCCTAATTTCCAGATACAACTTATATATACTCGTATTGTGCATGATGGTAAATAGAATTCATAGAGGTGCAGGGCTTGGGCATATTCTGAATATGTGATGGCCTCAGGATCAGAAATTCTGCAAAATACTGGGATGGTGCCTGTCCAACATCCATAAATTCACAAATCAGGATATTTAATGGTTGATTTTTTCATAATATAAAAATAGTAATTATTCTAAATAATTTGATAATGATTTAATTATATACTATTTGTTCTATTATGTTACAACTTCAATGGTACATTGTTCTTTTTGTATATTTTATACCATATCTAACTTCTTGGAATATTGCTTTGTGATCTCACTACACTATAATATTCACCTTTAAATCCAGTTTTTAATGTGCATGTGTTAATGAATAAATGGATAATTGAGTATGTAAGTAAAGAGATATAATAATAATAATAATAATAATAATAATAATAATAATAATAATAATAATAATAATAATAATAATAATAATAATAATTAATAAAGCGTGCGTAGCTCAGTACATAGCGCGCTGACGTCGCAGGCGGAAGACCCCGGTTCGATCCCTGGACCGGCCATCCTGACCGCGGTCTTCCTGACATCGGTCATACAAGAGAATGGTGGGATGGTTCAAAAACTCCTCGATTCCCTCTCACATCTCATCATCATCATCATCCTATCACCTCATAATTCAAGGGGTAACAAACTTACCTTACCAAGGGATACAGCCGAAAAGCTGATCCCTACAATAACGCATATTAATCTCTTCGCATCGAATATAACTGAACCTCAGAAGAGAATGTGTAGCGTGGTCAGAAATGGACTGTACGCAAATAATAATAATAATAATAATAATAATAATAATAATAATAATAATAATAATGATTATAATAATGATAATATTGATAATAATAATAATAATAATAATAATAACAATAATGATAACAATGACAATAATCATGATAACAATGAGAATAATAATGATAAGTACACGTAGGCTTCCGCGGCTCGAGTTCATGACTTCTAGGCTGTCCGGGTGACGCCGCGTCGTTGGCAGATAGGCCGACGTTTCGCCTGTCATGTGACGTCACTACCCTGAAGAAGCCTACGACATGACAGGCGAAACGTCGGCCTATCTGCCAACGACGCGGCGTCACCGGGCAGCTTAGAAGTCAATAATAATGATAATAATAATAATAATAATAATAATAATAACAACAATAACAACAATAACATCGTCATCTTGTAATCGAGTTTGGTCGACCCCGTTGCCATTCCGCAGCAGCCACGCGGCGCCTTGTGCAACGGCGCCGAGATGGTCCTCGTGGGCGGGGCGGCTGGGGCGCCAGGCAATCCAGGAAGCGCGCGCATATCTCATCGCGTAGAGCGCTGCGAAACTCTCGCGCCCATTGTCTCTGCAGCGCGCCCCGCTGCGCCGCGCGCGCGACCCAGTGCGCTTCGCACCGCTACACTTCGATTTAAAGAGAGTGACTTCTGAGAGGTCATCAGCCTGGCGCGGTTATCCGGTCGGGAGGTTCGTTACGAAGTAAAATTTTGGTGTAGAAGCTCTTGATTCGATACCTCCGTGTCAGAGTTGATGAGCCCGGGCCCCTCGAACGTCTGTTCAATACCAATATCCGGAGACGGCTGATGATGATTAAAGTTAGAGTGCGATGGAGAAGGAGTAGTAGAAGAAGGAGCATAAGAAGCAAGAGGAGAAGAGGGAGGAGGCGGAGGCGCCTGCGGTTCAATGCAATATGGATGACAGCGTGATTAAGTCAGTGACGTTTGTAAAAGTGTAACAAATATAAATCGGCAACAATTATCAGCCGTTGCGTGGTACGAATAGCTTGATAGGCAACCAAGTGGGTTCACGGCAGGTTTTCACCAGTTATCATTTTTCGTCAGTAAACAAAGTTGTCACTGTTTCTCCCTCTTGTTTTCATTTGATTTCTCCTGGTCCACATTCTGAAAGCCCCTAATTGTGTTTCACTGTGTTTCAGATGTGTTCAGATTTCACAACAGGTCAACTCACCACAGATGTAAGTTTTGATGGAATCAACCTGTTTAATATCTATATTAGAATTATAAATAAAGTAATAAATGTGTGAATTCGTTGTTTTGACAGTATGGGCGAATACCAATATAAGCTAAGGGTATGATACTTTTAAAATCTGTGTTTATTTGTCGAATGCCGGCGAATTTTATGTTTGCACCTATCACAATACAAATAAAGTAAAAAAACAACTTCGAACAATTGGTTACGATTCACATGAAATCCTACCTCGACGGAAACAGATTTTTGTTCATTCCAACTACGGTTCCCTTTTCAGCATTCGAAATGCGTAATCTGACACTTGCTACGAACTATCAACTTATTGTTTTCAATAATGCCCGGTTGTAAATAAAGCGTATAAGATGTCCATAATATAATATGTAATATATATAAATGTAAATAAAACGTAATGTAAATAAATATATAAATGTAAATAAAGCGTATAAGATGTCAAGCGACCATGTCGCTTTGACTGTGAGACTCTTGCCTTAGAAAACGGCTCCCGATTCATGTCCGACCGCTGAGCGATGCGACAATTCATCTATTGAACCCGCTATGCGCGATCAACAATCTGATTTTACTTTCTCGCTACTGCTCACGCAGTATATAGAAAATAATGTAACGCTGCTGGAGAAACGGCAAATATTTGACAGAATTTTTTTTATTGCTGAGCCCTTGTACGAGTGACGAAAAAGTTGATAAATCTTGTGTATATGCTGTTGTAGCACCCCTTGTTTAAGCTAGTGGAGTGTGATGTGACGTATGCATTATGTTCGTAATTAGAAACATTCAGGAGTATTTCTTGTACCTACATAATGGAAGTTAAAATTGTCACTGAATTCTTATCCCAGAATTGTCACTATTCTACAGCGTAGATCTGTAGACGATCTGGTCAGACGATTAATATTGATCACCCTGCTCAATGAATAATGTTTTGTAAGTGTTTTTCTATAATGTATTAAAATTGAAAATACGGTCTCTTCTTGATTGATTTATTTTTCGGTGCAAGTTAGATTCATTTTCTGCAACACTAAACAATGTTCGACTCTACTCCTCCCCTTCTTGTAATTTTCAGACATTGTGTGCTGAGGAAGTAATATAGCTAAAACTGACCCACAAATTTGGATGAAAACATCTTTCAGCAAACGTTGGTCTACAAAATGTTAACTGGTTTAAAGGCTTATTTCAAAAAGTCTTTGTCTCCTCTCTGTCTCTTTGTACACGTTTGTCTGACTGCCTGTGCGTCAGGCTATCGGTTAGCCCGTCCATCCATCCGTTCGACCGACCGACCGACCGACCGACTGATCGCCTTACTGATTGGCTGAGTAGCAGGCTTCAGTAATTTCGTAACATTAATGTTAATTTGTCAGTCTTTTAAGATATGCAAAGCCAATTTGCCAATAAACTTATTATGCCTTTATCAGGGCTAAAAAAATATTTTTAAATTTACGTATTTTCCGTTGAATATAAATTTTACGCAGCGAAACTATTTAAAAGCATTTATGATGGTAATATATATCAAGTGTTGAATGCTTTTGAATTGATTAATACGTTCATGGGGTTATATTCTCCTATCTACACTTTCGACCAAAACTCTTTGTTTCATTGGATCTCGTTTTCAGGGTAAGTTGTTTGTGCCCCTTCTCCAATCCTGCTTCTGTCATTATCACGGCCTTTCATGGACGTGGATTTTTTATCCAGTGTCTTACAAAACTTCGGCGAGTTATGTCAAAGGTGAGCCGTTCACGCCTCAAGTAAACTGCCTGAGTTGCCAAAAATGGTCACAAGGAGTTGCAGGAAGCAGCCGTCAGTTCGCTTAGAGCGAAAGGAAAAGAGAAAGGAGAAGGGAAAACGAGTAAATAGAAACAAGATTGGAAGAGGATGATTACTGCGAAATAAATGTTTCTTCGGAAATCGCCTGAAATGCAAAACGGACGATCTCTGTCGAAAGTTCCATTCAACCATTCGACCTGCAAACAATCCTCCTTAACGTCACCGTTCGTTTCGAAGCCTTTATGCAAATTCTGCCATTATAGGTATGAAACTGTAAAATTGTGTAATGGAAATGCAATATCGCTTATTTGACAACAAACTTTAGAGTGAATTGAAAACTCTGAATATTTATTGCTAGTAATCGTTAGTAAAAGAAACATCTCCTTTTAAAATGTTTATTACAAATGATACCCCATCCCAATTATTTGAATGCGTAGTGAAATAATATGTGTCATGTATTTCTATACGAATTACATTGTTTATAACCATTGTTAAACCTTTTCGTTTTCATGTATCAGTTTTTCATCACAATTTTAAAGTTTTATCATTTCAACGTATATCTCAACTATTCAAACATCAATAATTTTATTGTTAATAGTTTTTCACATACTAATTGCAAAACAACTATTGCAATTGCAATTGCAACAAAATTATATTGAAACTTTTCGATTTTAAAAATGTGAGGCAAATTAGTGAGTTACTAATGTTAGATTGGATGCAAATTAGTGAGTTACTAACTAATATTAGTAACTCACTAATTTGCATCAGATTTTAAAAATCGAAAAGTTTCAAGATAATTTTTTAATTGTACATTAGTTTTAAAATATTATAATACGTTTGGTTCTCTTCAATTACTCTGAGGTGCTGACTTCCTGTAAAAGTGATGACTATGGTTTTCAGTTGCGTTTTTCCAGACCATTTCTTCCTTCACATTGATTCTTCATAGGTTATGAGCAATACTATAAAATCATATCAGTAGTTCGCTTGCCGATGCTAATATCTTTCTATTTAATATAAAAATTAATATTTTATTAACCTACTTTCAAAGACTGTAATCATTGATATACTTTTATTCTTCACACCGGCTTAGGTGTCTCAGGGAATCAACTGATGTCACTGCAGTGCGTGTGACCGGGAGGTCCTAAAGTTAGAGTACCGACGTTGGCAGGGTGTTCGACAACAGCTGGATAGCTAGGTCGAATTTAGCCACACTCTAGAAGATAATTCTAACGTCGGCTGCCCTGGTCGTTTGTTTGTTTTTCGAGATTTTTCCGATGAACGCCACAGGAATGGTGGAGTACTCCTCTCATAAGTAGGGAAAAGAACCGCACGTGATCTTTTCTTCCTTTTCCTTATCCTATCCTCACCCGTTTTTGTTTTCACACACAGTTACATGAACAACACAACCACACACGTCGGAGACCAATCGGATCTTAGAGCTTGTTACCTCTGAGACGGCGCGCCGCTTGTGGGAGATACCTGCTTGGTGAAAATCCCACAAACAGACGTGTAAGTTGGCGCCGGATCTCACAATTCAGCAGGGGACGATCACTGCCACTTCCCGTGATAAACAAACGCAGTATACTTTTGAGACTAATGACCATAGCAGTTGACACTCCCGGAAACACGAAATAATTAACTGAAGTGTTCTCCTGGAAAAACACAATGAAATAATGAAATCTTACGACATTCCATAAAGTCGTTTCCTCAACTGTCCTTCTCAGGTAAAATAAATCATAAACAAAACAGATACTCGTAATTCATTTTTTAAACACCTTTATTTTCTATCTGTTCAGTCCACTGATTTAACAGAGATTTGCATGTCATAATACCAGAACTGGGTTCGGGCATAGGCAGGCCGAGAGTTTCTTTATTCGAAGCTCCCTCTTACTGCGTTAGGTTTGTCTTCATTTAGTCTTCATTTAGTTATTTTTATTTTGAATTTGTAACATTCTATTGTTTAATGTAACGTAATTCTATAATTTTTCATTGCCATTATCGGTAATCCAGTACGGTCCTAATTAGGCCTATTGTAGACTACGCTCGCACGAAACTGCTGTTCGATAGTTTAACCCGCCAATGTAGTATACTGCGGCCCCAAATGAGATTTCTTTGACACCCGAGCTTTGCACCCACGAGATTTTTGAGTGGCATGAAATGCAGATAAGTCTTTGAATGCTTAGAAGCTGCTCCGCCCCTAAGAGCAAATTGAATGTGTCGTGCCTCCAATGGGAAATGGCTGGATGAAATATGATTCGCGAAGCACGCTTTCGTATACACGCCGCGAAATAACTGCGCACTCGCCCTACCCAGCAGTGAAGAGATGACACGGAGGCGACTGAAAACATTGATTGTCGCTCTTTTGTTCGAATGAAGCGGTCAAGCTTTCACATTAGTAGCAGGTTGTTCATGCGTTGTATACGAAGACGAAGTTCTCTGCACCGGTAGCAAGGCAGGCACTGATGAGATGTCATTTACGTCCTGGGGTAGAGTGTACTGTGATGCTGTGTCCTTTTAGATTACAAGTCATTCTAGCTTTACAGAATGAAACTGATAAGCTGAAAAAATCACTGTTCATGGGCTGCGAAGCATTGAAATGGAAGGACAAAGAGAACAGGAAATAAAGTACATTTGGAACTTGTGGGAATGGAAAAGAACCCCAATTCGAAGGTAATAAGAAGATGATTATGGACATGATTATCTTCATGATAATTCTGGACGAAGAGAACTGGTTGTTTTAAGAAATTTTAAAATCCATGAACAGTAATTTCATTATTTACGTGCGTACAAAATATAACATTGAGAAAGATAAAATACTGAGATATTTGTGGATAACTACTTATGATTTATTCATACTACATAATTATTTATAGACACAAAAATGCTGCTGAACAAAACCACACGAATGGTTTTCTAAAACGTAGCACACTGCACAAGAATAACAAATAAAATTATTTTGAATAACTTAATAACCATAAATTAACTAATACAATTTGTACAAAATCGTATTCGTTACGTGTCCTTTTCTGAGCCTGCATGAATACTCCAAATCTATCGCTACGATAAAAGTATGTCGGAAAACATTGTCCGCCAGGAAAATCTTGTTTTTTTATCATGATTCATTTTAGGATAATGGAAGTATATCTTAGCTGTGGGGACAGTGCAGCGAGCGCTAAATTGCCATGATGCCATATCACGTTAGTGTACTACTGTTGCCGAATAAGAAACCGAATACCACCCAAGACGATATACCATGTGGAATTTTAGCTGACTGCCATAACAGTTCGGAATTATATGCATTATTGTAGTCTAATGCTTTGTGAACGTGGCATTATGTTTGTGTAATAATGAATATGGCGGCGGCGATGGTGTAACGGTTAGGTCTGTTGTACCCCAGTTCGCTGTTTCAAACCCGATCGAAGACGTGGATATTTAAGGGCGAAAAAAATCCTTCGTACGCCTTCCTTCGGAGAGGAAGTAAAGCCGGCTGTCCCATGTTAGTAGAGTTACTTGCATCTAATAGATCCTCAAGCCTAAATGACGCCTCTGAGCTAAATTCAAATCGCCTGTTTCTCGCCTAAAAAATACCTCCTTTCTCTGCTAGTTGATGAAAGGAGCGTAGCGAAATTTGCGTGGTCAGACGGAAGAGCAGGCCTCATGGCCCGAGTTTTGCCACGTAAAACAAAGCATCAATTCAATTTAACATTTTGTGGAACTCTAATTTATTCCAAAATATTAATTTGCTATATGAAAGTTAAATACGCATTTCGTTATTATGTTAAAGGTTTTCTTCGACGATATACCTTTACGCTTAGAGGTGGTGGAGAACCTTAAATAATTAATTAAACGTTAGGTCAGAGAGGTCAACTGTTACTCTGAGGTGTCGAGATAGAAACAACAGGAACACCATTGTCACCTCGAATAGAAATTTCACAGGATTAAAATTTCTGATATCACCACATTTAGAAATTTCCGTTAATGCAAAATTAGTTAGAGGGAAGTGTTTAAGAATGTGTAACCTCAATAGAACGAACTGATGGCCCGAGTCTCGCCACGTAAAATAAGGCAAATTCAATTCAATATTGTTTCTTTTATAAGTAGTTTTTTTTCTTTGTGTATGATTACAATTTCCCCTCCAATTAGTGTCTTTTTCTAGGGAATATGACTCCCGTGCCCCTGCCTTGATCCGTGGCCGTCGGCGCAGCTGCGTTCCGCCTTCGGCGGCTGCTCGATTGTTTCCGCAGCCGTCAGAAAAGTCTCATTCGAGCCGCGGCTTACAACGTGACGCTGTCTCCGCGGGCCGCGCCCTCCTCCGCCTCGTTTCGCCGCCCTGTCAAGTACAACATTTCTCGCGGCGAGCCCCGCGTGACCCGCTGCGTCGAGAGCGAATCCGCGAGCCGTGCCCCCGGAGAGAGGCGGGGCGGGAGGCTCGCAGAGGCGACGTGGCCGCGGGTCAAGGGTGCGAACCGAGGACCTTCACACTCGTTAAGCGGTGCGCCTGGTCGCGGGGGCGGCGAGCTGGACGCGGCGCGTGGGCGCGTGCGGGATGTCGGCGGCGAGTGGCCGCGTGGTGGGCGATGGACAGTAGGCGGGGCGCCGAACGGCTGCTTCGAAACGTTTGTTGAGACTAGAAGCTCTCTGCGGCCGGCTTGTTGGACGCGATGCGCCTTAGCAAAATGGACCAATGAGTGGAAGAGCCAACTTGAGCTCGAGGGGCACTTCGATTGATCGTTTTTTTCGGTTTTTCGATTCGGGAGATTCGATTGATCGTTTTTTTGTATTTCCGGGCGCTTCAACAGCTGTGGTCATTAGCCTCGTAAGAGTAGTGCATGTTGGGACCCTGGAGGTGGCGGTGTTCCTTTCCTGCGGGAATATGGATTCACAAGTCGACCTACACTCGATAAGCGGCGTGGCGATTTGCAGAACGGTGAACTGGGAACGAGTGTGAAAGGTGGGCTGGAAACGGCGAGTTGAGATGCGTGATATTGACGGTCAGTGTCAGGGAAATGGGCGGTAGACAGTAGGCGGAGTGTCGTTCACTGTTTCGAATCGTTGCGAGTATTATCTCGACTTGGAAGGAGAAAAATAATATCCCTATTAACTTCCCTCGAGTGAATATATTCTTATGTCAGAACGGTTCTTGGCAGCCGATGCGAGCGCGATTCGTAGACGAACCGGGAACCTTCAGGTTCGTTCAGCGGTGAGACGCGTTGCAGAAGTGACGCGTTAGACATGGCGATTGAGTGCATGCGGAGCCTCAGCAGCGAAATGTGGGCAATTGGCAATGGAGAGTCCGAGAGAAGTGTGCAGCGTCAAAATCACGATTTCCTGGCGTTTTCTTCTAGAAGGGGAAAATAAAAAAAAATTGTATTGATAGAATAAAAAAATTAGATAAAATTTTAAAATAATATTATATGATATTTTATAAATATATTATATTAAATTAATAGAAGAAAATAAAAGAATAAAAATTTTATTGATGCATATAATCTATATCACTACTGTAATGGGCATTAGCTGCAGCCAAAATTATTATTATTACTATATATCAGTTCTGCAAAATGCTTTGGTCTTCGAAGAGAAATGTTCCTCATTTTAAGTACCTTCTGCAGATGATTTTTTCAAGGTGGGGGTTCTGGGAAGAGGAAACTGCATTCTGCTCCAGGGCACGAACCGAGGACCTTCATCACGGGAAGTGGATAGGTGGGTTGCGGAGGCTTCCGGTGAGTGGCTGCGTATGGGCTACCCGCGATAGGCAGTAGGTAGAGAGACGTGTGAAGTGCCAGTGAGGTGGCTCAGGTTATCAACTGATGTCAGTGCAGTGCCTCTGACCAAGAGGTCTTAAGTTCGAGTCCCAACGGTAAACTGTTGTAGCTCCCGTAGTTTTTCTTCTTGTATTGTTTGTGTACCAAAACTTCAAATTCTTAGAAGACTGTGTGCTATGTTTTTCCCTGGAGCGTTTATCCAAGAGATTGAACTGCCCAAAACAGTCAAACAAGCGTGCTGATTGAGAAGGAAGCAAGATGTCCAGCCTCATCCAATTCCAATATTGAGCAAGTCCGTGCTCTGACAATAAATTATCGATGATTGTCCGCATACCGTCACCTAAGCTCTTCAAAATTTATTTTCTAGGTATCACAGCATCTCGAATACAGTTCTGATCATGTCACGTCTAATTACCATCTGTTTGGTTTACTTAATGATCCTTTCAGAGGTTGAAATTTTTCCTCCCAACCACAGGTGAAGAATCTCTCAGAGGAAGAAAGAACAGGCCGAATAAGCTAAATCGAAACTACTTATTTCTGAGAGTATCAAAAGATTGTGCTATGACGGATGAAGTACATTGTACAGTGGCTTTGTTAAAAAGTGGCCTCATTATTAATTTTGTGCTGGTGTTATAATCCATTATAAACATTGTGTGCAGATACTTATTGTCTTACTTTCTAATTTAGTGCACACTTCCTTTTGTAACAGAACAATTAGAGATTGGAACGGTTTACCTGCAGCAGTTTTCAAAGCTTTTCCTCTCAGTGTCCGAAGTTTTAGAAACAAATTAGAACAAGATATTAAATGAGTATGTGCTGTGTAGTGCGGTGAAGTGCTGTGAAGTGCTGGTCAGTGTAATTCAAAGCAAGAAAGTGTAGTGTAGTGAAGTGAAGTGAAGTGCGGTGAACGTGATCAATGCACTTTTCAATGCTGCTTTTCGTCTGTACTGTATTGTACGGTATTATTATTATTATTATTATTATTATTATTATTATTATTATTATTATTATTATTATTATTATTATCATTCTTAGTATTATTATTATTATTATTAATGTAAGTGTTGTAATTTTTGCAATTATTGTCATTAACTGCCACCGGGTTATACCCAATTGCAGTTCTAATAAATGTAATGTAATGTATGTATTTTGAGTACCTTTTTTAGTCAGGTAGTGCTGATTGCGAGCTGGGAACGCGGCCGCCGCGTGTGGAGGGTGTACGCAGCGGGAGTCGTGGGGTGCCAGGCGGCGGGGCTCGGCGTGGCGGTCAGCTGCCCTCGGCGTCGCTGACAGGATGAAGGCCCATGCGGGAGGCGGGCCATGGCGGTATCATTATCCAACCAGCAAGCAGAAAATGTATGCAAATGCCATGCGGCCGTCGCGTCGAGTCGAGTCGCGTCGCGGCGAGTCGGGTCGGGTCGCGTCGCAACGCGTCGGGGATCAGGAAACGGGGCAGCTGACATAATGTGGAAACGGAAATCATTTTATTTGACGGCGGCGGGGGCGGCGGCGGAGGCGGCGGCGGAGGCGGCGGCGGAGGCGGAGGCGAGGGCACAGGAAGGGGCACCCATTAGGATATGAATGTCCTCGGTGGTTTAGCAGAATGTTTTGACTCCGTAGTCGAAAGAGAGGCGATTGAGGGTGGATGAGCGGCCTGAGATCGTAATGTAGCCCTTGAGACGAGGACATGAGATCAAGATGGTAAACAATTTATTTTAATTAATTAATATAAAAAAGTATTCTAAACTATTAATGAAATTTCCGAAGGGAAATTAAAGCTAAATAAAAGTCTTCAGATGAAGGACAAATGAGCATTTCACCATCTCTCCTTTTGTCTGCAACGTGTCTGATGAAGGAAACCTCTACGAAGTTTTGAACGAAAGCCGAACGTATGGACATAAAAATAATTTCATTTAGCAGCGGCGGTGGTTGTGGCGACGGCGACGGCGACAGCGAAGGAACAGAGGGGATACCTTTTGCAATATGATTGTCTTCGATGGTGTGCCTCCAGAATTTGCAACCAATATTAATTCAAAAATGGAGAATGTTCACAATTAATTCACACAATTCATCACAAATAATTATTAATTCTCTTTCTACAGTTCCAATAAACTGTATCCGACACCACAAATGTTTTATGGTCAGTAAATTAAATTCAAATCTGAAACACAGTGACTTACTTAATCAGAAAACTGTCCATAAGACAGAAGCGTTTGTTTTGCAAAATAAAGTGCCCTAAGTCACAAATATAAACAATTGAAAACAAATTTGATAGTTACGGTACTACTCTGGCTCCATGACAGGCAAAATAAGGGGCCCCTGGCCTCTAGGTCGTGAGTTACAAAATGCAAACAAGTTAAGTTTACTATTTGTTCATTAAATTATTTAATTATGACAAAACTAAGTTTACGATAGTCCAATTCGACGGTCCCATTTAGTTAGAGAATTATGATATTACAAGAGTGAATGACGTTCTACTATTTGACCAAGACGTTCAATTCTCGAACTTCTAATTAGTGAAAATTATTTGTACTCTCGTTGATGATTCTGCAATTGAAGTGCTCAGTAGAACAAGGGGCTAGCCCACCGTGGCTTAGTTATGAGATATTGAGGGTTTTACTAGAACTCAGAATATTTTAAAACTTTTAAACAAAGAATACTTACATATAAGTTCATACTGGACTTAATAACATATTTGAAGTTATATTTATGCTAATAACACAATTTCACAACAAATGTGGGATAGCCCCTTGTTCTCTTAGCCTCAACCCTTAGCCTTTCAACTGTTATTTCGAGAAATGTGTTGTTTCGAGTATATGCAGACTGTAGAACATGATGGGATACCTACACATATCCGTACAAAGTTCTACAAAAAACTTTCTATCCTCACAACTAAATCAATAAATTGTCGATATAGTTTTCTAAGCCTTTTAGCGAAATGGATGACCAAACTAGTCTAAAATCGTTTATTTCTAGCAAATTGAAAAAGTTAAGGTTCGGCTCTTTTTGAACAACAAACTTCTAAACGTAAAATTAAATAAATTGACTTATAAATATGTAGGATGACTGATGCAGATTTTGTGAAATCAAAATGCCACCTGAAGATATAACGGACAGGTATATGGGATTTCTGAAGACACGCAATTATCGTATAAAAGATTCTGTTCCTTGGGAACTTTACGGTCCTGTTCCCTCCCAGTGATGGGTAAAAAAGAGATGAGAAATAATATTTTTACTATGGGCATGTAGCAGGAGAATCTGCTGATCTATTGGTCGGTTCCTTAAAAACACTAATAAAACAATTTTGTACATTATTTCCGACTTTGCTACAGGCGAGTCTGTGCCCTGGCCAATATCTGCGTACGTGCAGTACTACTATAATATTTCTACTTAATTGTCGAATGGACATTACGGAATAAGAGAATCTACCAAACACCACTCCCTATGGAATGGAGTGGGTGAAGATATGCGAGCGATGTCACGCGGGGTTCAAATCGTTTATTTTGGGTGTAGCGCTGTCATCCGCCTAGAATTGATATTAAACTGTATTAATATATATTATTATTCTGTAGAGGAATTAGTATCACTGATAGCGCTACACACATTAATTATTTTGTTTGAGATATGAATGTGACATTAGATTGAGACAATGAATTGATTTTCTTGTTTTCCAGGCGATAATGGATATTTAGTAACGAATCGAAAGGGACATTTGGCAGCCTCGTAAGGGTTATGTATACTTTTTATGAAGAAATTTGAATATCATGTCCTATTAAAATAGGTCTGTATATAAAATCAAGTACAAAAATTACATTTTAACGCAGAGAAACAAGTTTTGTGTGAGGATTGTGTGGTGTCAGTGCCTTTATCTATAGCTCACTTCTTTAGGCTATCAAAACCTGCTGGACAATTTATTCAAACATTGCAATTGGTTACAAAGAGTACGTTAGCGTATATTAGACCCGTAGATATTTTATGGTAGAGGACGGGGACAAAAGTAAGGAATTTCATTTTAATGGGTAATATTTCCCCAAGCTACATTGTATCATTCTTCTTTGTACCTGGTAAAATGATTGCTGAAATATGCATAATGTGTCCTTTAATTAAAAATGATTATCTCTTTGGACATCTTTTGACTAAATATTTTTGCGCATTTCCCCCCTCCGTGTTTACCTCGTCCAACAAACATCGGCGCAATTTATTATTTTAGAGCCAGCTTTTAGTGTGGTGGTATATCCAAAAAACGCGTTTGGAAGGAAGGTGTTCTAATATGCATATCAATGGATTTGGAAAAGGAAAAAAATAGGAAATAAAAATAACGCCGCCGGTGGTGAACACACAATGACCGCGCGCACCGAGCTGTGCGCAGAAGGCTGCGCGCAGCCAAGCGCAGCTCCCGGCAACGCTGGTCGCGTGGCGCTGCTTTGCACACATTACGCAGTGAAATATTCCGATTCCCACACAAATTGCCGGCGTATGCTAATATCGGAAATGGTAATGAAGTTGTAAATTGAGTGTCCAATTTAAATAACGATAATTTCCCCCCCTCTCGGTATCGTTTGGTATGCAAGCAGCAGCAGCGGCAGGTTATTTTACAGAGCGGTACCCGGAGTGTCGTTTGCCGTACGGTGACGAAGCCTTTGTTAAGCTGGGCATTCTTTCTGGAAGCCCATCCGGCCGCGAAAGAATGTTTTCGTGGCACTTGTGGTGATTTGGGTGATTGTCCGCCGGTAACGATCTTTGCTTAGGTGGCAAGCCACTAAATTTTCCGGTTTAAGGAAGGTACGTTTCAAAGCAGGGAGGTAGGCAAATATTATTTGTCGTTATTTAGTGTGGCTGGCCCACTCTTCAGGTTTCGTATTCATTTACAGCGTTGTTACTCCTACCGTGTGGCGTGAATATCTCAAAGGGTCTCGATTAGGAAACCACGACAAAGGAGGTGTTCGTTCGTCAAGCGAACAAACATTGTTTCTATTAACATAAAAGAGAAACCACTTCATTCATTTTTAACGCGGAGATATTCTTTCCCTTGTTTGCGTTTGATGCTTTTTCCTCATCTTAAGTATTATTCCTTGTCCGTATTCTTGTTTCTTTTTACACTTTGTATTCCCCTTGCCGTATTTATAATTTATTGTTTATATTCTATCTTTATTTCTACACCTTCCCTCTGTTTCTTCGGGCATTTTTTGTTCCTGTTTATGCTTCCTTTTACTTTCCTCTCATATACATATTGCGTTAATCTTCTTTGTCTCGAGGTTTAAGTTAACAACCGCCTATAACAGGTCAAGAGACTTCTCATTTTAATTTAGGGTGAC
This sequence comes from Gryllus longicercus, assembly GCA_038098605.1. Taxonomy (NCBI): domain Eukaryota; kingdom Metazoa; phylum Arthropoda; class Insecta; order Orthoptera; family Gryllidae; genus Gryllus; species Gryllus longicercus. Next base: position 646,121 of record JAZDUA010000040.1, read on the forward strand.
TCATTTCCTTGAGCTTACGTAGACCTCCACGTTATGAGTGGGTGGGTCCCACAAGTAGAGATTTCTGGCCGGGAAACACGAAAGAAGCCGCCGGGTCCTTAAGTTAAAAACCGGTTCAGCATTCGCGTTACACTAACTGAAGTAAACAGGAAGAAATCTCTGTTCTTGCAGCCTGCATGACACTTTTATTAATCTGAAGGGCACAGGCTTAGCTTAAGGGGACGGTAAGAAGGGTAGTTGCTATATTTTGAGCTTTATTGTAATTTTACAATTATAATAAATGTCTCGCTGTATATTAATGTAAAATTTAAGATAGTGTTTTAAATATTTGTACCGCTGGAATATTTATTATTAATGGTTTCTGTACTTTATTATAAAAAACGTCCTGGAGTCAGGCTCGCGACATGAGTGCTGACATTTTTTTGTCAAGTGATTGTTGGTCTCATCCCAGAAGATAACTACATTTTGATGTGTGTAGCGAATCATAAGTGGCTGAATGACGTAGATGTATTATTAATATGTTATTATTAATATGTTATAATGGGAACGTGTGGCAGTTTACCTTAATTTTACATTCACTAAAATTATATTGAAGTGTAATAGAATATCAAAATACACATAGGTCACTGGTTATCGCAATCTGTTTTAATCTCTAATAGTGACGAACTAAAATTTGCCAACGTCTTGTCTAAATTTTGTGCAACTCATCCGCTCTACCGAAGCATGTCGATTTTTCTAGATATCTGTTCAAGCTATATTGCCTTTGTACGCTGTGTAAATGACAGAGTCCCTCTGTATCCGTCATATTTTAGTGACTCTCATACTCCATAATTCCTCATTGAACCTTTTCTAGATTTCTTTACTGTAACATTCTGGATGGATCCCAACATATCGAGCTATAATCTAAAATAGGTCGCTCTATATGAAAATGCTTTAGGTCTTCAAAATACGCACGACGGAATCCAGATTTCCAGAGTTTCCCTTCAACGAAAATTTATTTCATTTTCACAACTTAATTTACTGTTTATTCTAAAGTATTTGCAAATTTCTGCAGATCCCACATTCTTGTGGAATATCTCAAAGTTGAGATTCAATGTAATGCTGCAGGGTGGAGATGAAACGCGGGTTCGCTCTTCTGGTGCCTTCTAGTAAGTACGGGCGTTTCCATTTCTATGCAGATGAAAGTTTCTCTTCGAGATTATTCTCTCCAGACCAGGAGACAAACGAGCGACCAGGAGACAAACGTAGGACTCCTCTACGTAACCTGGTAATAGCAGCCGTTTTCTCGAATAAAGCTGAGCGTTGGAATTGTATTTACGAAATACTCTGTCGCCACATAAAGGAGAGGATGAGAGGTATTCGAAATTTACACATAGCAGATGAAATGATTATAAAATACACAAGTGTTTGAAGAAACATTTTGATACGCAATGCTTTTATCTTTTTTTATGGTAAATAAGGGAAGCAACGCATATTTTAAAGATGAATTTATTTATACAAACCCATTCTATAGAAGAATACGGTGACAAGAATTTCACAGCACCGATGTACTCATTATCACAATTTCTACTCGTTACGATGGAAATGACACTTTTCTTTTAAACCAGGGGTGCACAACCTGATGCCTAAGATCGAAAACTTATAAAACATTTCAAGAGAGCTTCAACGACGATGCAGAGAAAGGGGGATGTTTAGGAATGTGCCTACAGGAGATATAGGGATATTTAGCAATGTGTTTATTATATCAGAAGGTATAAAATGTTTTTAGTATGTCTATACGAATTGTGAAATCGAACTCGCGTGTTATAGGGTAAATCTATAACTCTAACTTTAAACATTGATATTCTATCCCACGAGATGTTCTTCTAGGAAGAAAAAGAATGGAAAAGAAGTCTCCAATTAAAGGAATTAGACATTAGGCCGGCGCGGATCCACGGAGAGAGAAATGAGGAAAATTTCCCCCCTAAATTATCAAGTATTTTATTCATTCAGTCGAGCACTATTAAAACTTTTCAATTAACAGTTGTCATTTATATTTTTGATGTCATTGCTAACAGTCACTGATTTTCCGAAATTATATCTCAATGTTTCGGCTTACGCGCTTTTGTTTTTCAAATTTTTTATTTCCTACTATCATTCAATCATATCACTGATTGATTAAATCACACGATCAGCTCTAAATGACTAGATATCAATTCACAAAACAAGAGGCCGTTAGGCCTGCTCTTCTGCCATACCAAGTACTGACTCTCTTATTGATTTCTTCGTCGGTCCAGAGGCAACGCCTCTTAGATCAAGGAGTATTCTTTATCACATTGTACAAATATAATAAATTACTATTACATAGATGTACAAATTCAGTAAAAGGTAAAATATTGGGGCAACTGTTTTCCTTGTTGCCCTAGGTACATAACTAGGTCGAATGCAGTTGCTGTCTAGGGAAGAATTCTAGCGGTCTGCTGCTCTGATTGGGAGTTTCCCGTTTATTTTTCGATCAACCCCAGGCGAATGCCGGAACAGTACCCTAACAAACGGGCCACGGACCGCGCATGATCTCTCTTTTCTATTCTTTGTCGAGATACCTGGCAGAAGAAAATCCCGCAAGCCGACGTGTAGGTCGGCGCAGGATCTCGCCATCCAGAAGAGCAAGATCACTCGACATTCTGCGACAAGACATACGCAACACTAACGAAACTGAATGACCTGGGCAGTGGTCGGGCCCGAAAAAACTAATCAATCAATCAATCAATCAACCAATCCTTTGCTTCCCTTTTCCTAAGTTACGCGTCTGCGTCCCGCAGTGCACACTGGCGCGAGTCCGCCACCCCCCCTTCCTTTCTCCTCTAGCTCGCCGGCCCGTAGCCCGACCGGAGCTATCCGTCTTGCGCCAATATTGACCTTCCAAACAGCCTACATGCCTGGCGCACGCATGTTGACTCGCCCGAGACTCGAGTCCAGTTCCGGCGGGGGCGGGCCGACGAGGGGAGGGGAGGGCGGGAAGGGGCATGGGGTTACACAGAAATTCTTGCATATTTTTTTTTTTTACCTTACGACTGTTTCCTTCTGCACCTTCCACTCTTTATTTTTCGCTTTTCTGCTTGTTCTTGTTGTTGCTTTTTTTTCTTCGGTGCTTTTGTTTGTTTATTTTCGTTGACTCGGCTTACTTCCGGAACAAATAGACTATCTCGTGAGCGAGCGACGCGCGCAGGAAGCGGAGTGACGCGGCGGGGAGGGGCAGCGGGGAGGGGCGGCGGGGAAGTCCCAGACGCTTCCTGTGGGCTCTGCAGACCTTGTGCAAGGCGGCTACAGCCCCTGGATTTCGATCACGACCGTTGACGCCGGACAGGGCTGTATGGAAGATGCGCCATATATATGGAAGACACGGCTGGCTTTTAGAATATATTTTTATTTCTGATGTACTACTTGATATTCATTTTTTTCGTATGAATTTTGAAAGACAACTATAATTAACCATAATTTTTTGAAGCTCAAGTGTAGTCTGATTAACAATATTGATTTAGGACACATTAAGCATCTACGCTCTCTCCTTTTGCTTGTAATGGTAAGAGTAGAGGTAAGGGCGAGTTGCTATATTTTTAGCAATGCAGAAAAATCATACTTGCAATTCGTGTATCGATGCAAATACGTTTTCTATAACTCAAACAAAAATGACTATTTTTCAAATATTGCTAATCTTGCGATTTTTAAAATTTATTTTTGAAATTTATATTTATTTCTGTTAAACTTTTACTCATCTTTCAACTATTTGTAGTTAAAATGACGGGATTCTGGAACTCAAGAAAACGTGCTTAGATAATCTTTTCCCTCCTACGTCACATACAGTTTTTACTGTTTTTTGGCTGCATAAATTGAAATCAAAAGACTACGCTTACCTCGTATCTGTCTGTCCGTACTCGGCGTGATAGCCGAGGGGCGATAGAGATAGGGCATACCAGCAGCGTCCCAGCATGGCTGCCGTGGGTACATGTGGTTATTACGAACGCATCCCTCCGTCGTGTTCTGGTCTCAACTTCTGAACTGAGTTTTCTGATCACCACACAGCAATATATATATATATATATATATATATATATATATATATATATATATATATATATATATATATATATATATATATATATATATATATACACAGGGACATTGCAAGGAAAACGCACAATATAATCTTGCCCGAACGGGAATCGAACCCGGGGTCGCTTCATGAATAACGAGCACGCTGACCAATAAGCTAAGCCGCGGGGGCTAGGAAACACCTTAGCTAATGAAGGTAAATATATGTTGAGAAAGACATGAAGTGGGTGTCTATTTCTAATTCTAGTCGGGAAGTCATTTACTAGGTGAAAGGGGGTGTTTGATTTATTCAAGTTATATTTGTATAAAAACTGAAGTAGAATCTAATAATGCGATTATGGTACGTTTCTTTCTGTGTGGAGTTGAACATTGGAAATTAATCATGGAGAATCAAATAGTTATTTAGGCACGAAGGGCGATATAAGACTTCTAACGATCGAGTATGTTAATAATGTAATTGATGTAAATAAATATACATTGCAGGTTCATTTTGTAATTTGACACATTTATTACAATATTATGTGAAATGACAATGTGCATCTTCATCAATCACGATTCATATGTCTGAAACATTTGCTTGAAATATGCGTTTCTATGGTAGTATATAGGATTATATTCGTATTGAACACCCCTTTTAACTAATCTATCAGTGATATCCCAGTCATACACACTGTATACAAACTGTATACATACTTTATACCTACAAAGCCATACATAACAAGTCAATGGCTTAGAGAATTTCAAACCCAAATGAAAACATTCCGTGTCCTCACGGGCTTTCTATTCAACTTATTTATGGAATTTACACAACGAACGATGCATCTATCCTACAGGTTCTATTTTATCACAAAAAGCGAAAAAGAGTGCAAAAGGGAGTGACTTATGGGCTTTAAAAATAACCGATTTAATTCCCATAACTCCCTGCATAAAAGAACATATAGTACCATTCAACTCTTTTGATATTTCTCTCGTAACCACGATCTGTTCGATCCAGGTATCAGTAATAGTATAGTGTATATCGAACTCGAGCAATAAGGTATCAGTAAAAAAATCAATGTGATTTCCTTTAGTAGAAATGGACAACTAGCACGAACGTAACGTATAGGGGTGAAAAAGGGGTCGAGTGAAGAACTCTTATGGGAACAAGCGACCTTACGCGTTGTGAGTTGTCACACGTTTCTCACTTAATTGAAAATAAGGACTCTGTGAATAAGAATTGGTCACTTTGGAACATTCATTTTACGTGCCCAATATTGATTGGCCCTGTAAAAATTAATTGTTGATGCTTTCAGACATGAAGCTAACTTGTTGGCACGTCATTGAACGTCCACTAAGCCAGCACGCCTGAATCAATACACATATCAGTCACATAACAGCAAACAGCATCTACAGAACCCAGTTCCTGGTTTATTGACTGATCACCACAGTCTACTGGGAAGATTAAAATTTTGGAATTATTAATCTGGGAGTAGAGTCCTCGTTTAACCATTCCTTGTCTTCAGTATTTTGTTTGCCGTTGCGTCATCTATTCATTTTTAACGTTAATCAATCAGAGGTCGGCCCTATCCACACCTTACCCTACAGGTTGTGCTGAATTTGAGAGCTACTTATTTTAGTTCCATTTTCATTCCAGCGGAGGACGAGGTAAATTCACCAAGAGGGGCAACCAAGTGGTTTGAATCGATTTCACAAATACATTATGCCAGTATAATGAATGCTTTTCTTTTTTTAACACGATACCATTTGGGGGCTGGGTGCGAATTGGTTGCGATAGCTTAAATAGTTTCAACTCGAGCTTAGTGAACGTGGAGGAAGTGGATTCGCGGTCTTTGCGGGTCAACGCGTCGGCAAAATAAAAAATGGTTCAATTACATCCACTATACAAAACCTATCATCTTGAAACAATGTACACAAGAAACGACTAGCGATTTGTGATGTAGTAATGATATTCAAGTTCATTAATCTCGACATTCATTGTGAGGCGAAGAAATTGTTATGAAAATATTTTTTGAATCGTATATTGGTAATCTTAATAATAACAATAATGATAATGTAAACATGATTGTTTTGAATTGATCGTAGATAATTCGATGAGAAAACCAATGCATTAGTCATCATTAGTATCTGTCAGACAAAAAGTCGGATGAAATGTGTTTGAAAAAACGTCACATCAATACTTGAATCACGGCAAATAAAAATCCCCCCTCCCCCCTCTCTCTCTCTCTCCTGTTCTTTCATTGACTACATTTTTCAAGCGAAAAGCAACTTGATACTGTGACAAATCGTCTCGGGAACACCCGAGTACAAAGCGAAATGTTGGATATCGCCTTAATGTCCGCGTATCTGGGCGTCGTGCGGCGTTTTCAGCACCGGATACGCAGCGAGCGCGAAGTCGGAGCCGAGGTCGAGAGGTCGCCACCGAAGTCCCCTCGGCCGCCGACGAACACGGTCGCCAGCGCGGACTGCCCGGCTGCGGGGGAGGCGGGGGCGGTGACGGCGGCGGGGAACAAAGGGTCCGAATCCCGTTCTAGCAGTCAAAAGTATTGTGGTCCACCGCGACATATATACTAGAGCTAAATTTTATTCTTGGTATCACCATTCGTCACACTGTGGTCTGTCAGAAAATCGTGTGATCCGCAGAAATATCTGAACTTTATTTCCGTTTAATGATGAGGCCAAAAATTGATAAATTAATTTCGAAGGAGTAGAAACAAATATGTTATATTTAAATAATATTAATTTATTTTGAAGTAATTAAAATAATTATTTGTTCCTAATTATTATATCTTGAAATATTTACCAGAATTAAATATATACTGACGATTCTGTTATAATTGAAGAACCATCTATATTATGTATTTCAAAATAAGTGCAATTTTTTTAATAAATTGGATTTCGTCTGCAGTCTGCCGGGTTTAAATAACTAATTTACACCACCGTGATCCCAAAGAACGGGGAACGCCGTTTTGTGCAGAATTAAATATCTGCATGCTTCCTTTTTAATTCTTAAAAACACTTATGAATGTACAGTTTAAAACGTCGATTTGCTTTGAAATGAATTTCATGGCACATAATATTAATAGCTCTTGAAATCATATTGTATACTGTATTAGGGTAAAAATTATTTTTCATCTATTTGTATGAACGACGGTCAAGCTTTTTCTTGTAAAATTTAACAGTTCTATCAATAGAATGGTTTTAACTTAAGCATATAAGATCGCGGAAAATAATATAATATAATAAACCGAAACGTTGGTATGTGAGAAAAATAGTGGTTAATGTATTTGGCCTGCGGTCAAGACGTAAGTAATAATTTAGAAGCGTTGCTTCGCCATAACGAGCAAATGAACCAATAGCATTAGGACTCAAACAGCATTGCCACATTCAAATTTCTTAACGGTTGCACATTAAAAGTGTTGTTAAGAATAATTTAATGCACAAATGATAGATTATCTGCAATGTGAAGATTACAAAAATTAATCAATTCTTACGTTTTTATACGAGCAATACCAATATTTTTCACTTTACCTAGTTTGCTTTTTAAATGAAATAAATTCAATAATATTTATTCGTCTGCCAATAAATTCTGGACAAAGACATTCAAATAATTTCTCACTAAAAATAAATATGTAAAATAAATTATTTCAATAATATTATTTTCAAGAAGCTGTACAAACATTTCACGGGACGGTGACGAGCTCGCTGACGCAAAGAATATCCCACACTTGTCCGCAATTTTATCTTGGTATTTTGGTGCAGAATTCAATTATCTTCTGCGCATTCTCGGAAACGCCTTATAACGTGCATTCTCGGAAACGCCCGATACTCTTCATAATTGTTTCTGTTGTTATTGCCTAGTTTTGGCCGGAAGGAATAGCCATTCCGCCGAAGGTGCGAGCAACCTCAGCGGCGGGAGTCCCCTGGTAACCGGCCCCCGAAGACCGCATTCTCCAGCTCCCCGCTGCCCGACCCCATTCCACCCCACCCACCCCCGCCCGCGCCTCCGTCCCCGCCGCCCTGGTCGGCTCGGCCGCGGCCGCGGGAGCGGTCCACAAACAAATGATAGCGCGCCGCATATTGATTGAATCTCCCCGCTAAACGCAACACGGTGCCCGCGCGCCGCGTTTCCAGAAGCCATTGTAGCGCCGGCGACGTCGTGTTCGGCCCTAAGTACTTCGCATTCATCCGCGTCGCCCGACGGGCTACCGCCGCGCGCCGGCGCGGGCGGTGCGGGCGGCGGTGCCGGAGGTGGCGGAGGGGGTGGGGCGGCTGGGCGGCTGGGCGGCTGGGCGGCTGGGCGGCGGGGGCGGCGGGGGCGGCGGGGGCGGCGGGGGCGGCGGGGGCGGCGGGGGCGGCGGGGGCGGCGGGTGCGGCGGGGGCGGCGGGGGCGGCGGGGGCCGCGGGGGCCGCGGGGGCGGCGGGGGCGGCGGGGGCGGCGGGGGCGGCGGGGGCGGCGGGGGCGGCGGGGGCGGCGGGGGCGGCGGGGGCGGCGGGGGCGGCGGGGGCGGCGGGGGCGGCGGGGGCGGCGGGGGCGGCGGGGGCGGCGGGGGCGGCAGACTCCTGCGCGCGATGCTCGATGTCGGTGGAAGGGAAACGAGGGACGTTGCCATTCGGCACATTCGATATTTACAATAGAATGGGTACTTAAAGTTTCGACTCAAGGGGCGTCAAGCACGACATATTCTTCACCAATCGACCGCAGTATCTCAACTCAACCTCTCTAGAACACTTTTGAGAATCTACTCATTCACAGAAGGTCGAGAGTCCTAAACGCTACGTTGTGCGTAAGTCCCTGAGTTCACTAGTATCGTCACATTTGAATCGAAATTTTCTTTTCGATATTCCCAGAATTGATGCCCACTTCTTGTTTTCGATAATCGTAGAATAGTATTGATATTTTTTGTCCCGTTGTACTTTTGTTCCCAGTATTTCCAGTATCGGTAGGGATATCGGTGCATTGGATTCGATGCCGAAACTGCAGTATTGATCGATGTATCTAGTTTACCAGCATGGAATAAATCAATTGTTCCATCATATTAATATTTCAAGAGCATTCTTTTTACCATTTCCGACACTAAATATAGGACACTGTATCATTGTTTGTGAAATGAAATACTCATTTTCAAGTCTTATTGAAATAAAATGATTTCGATAATGTCGATTTAACGTAATAAAATTATCTTGAATTTGTGACGAAACAATTTTGAAAATATCCTGATGTTCATCAATCGATATTGAAGGTATCCCTAGTCACTAACCGAACTGAGGTGGTTAATGTCAGAGAGCTCTATCTCAAATATTTGTACCTAGATAGGAAAAAAGAAAGTCCTTTCCAAGAAATACGTATTTTTCTCAGGGGATGGGTTTCTTTGACGTCAACCGACTCAAGTGCATGAAGCTGAGTTTAAAAAAATCTACGCAACAATCAAACCAACGTCGATGGTTAGGGTTCTTGGGATACATTTATGACTATGCTGTCGATACCCAAGTAAGTGTAATAATATGGCGAATGGATCGAATACATAGAATAGTCTTTCCCTGCCGTCCTCGCAACCTTCCTCCCTGCTGTCCTCCACGCCGTCTTCTCTTCTGCCTTCCCCGTCGTTCTCCCACCGATACCTTAGCCGTTCGCCCAGTCGTCATTCTCCGTCTTCGTCCTCGCAGTCGTCCCCGCCTTCGTCATCGCTGTCTTCCTCGTTATCCTTCCTCGCCCCTCTTCTTCCCTTCCGTAATCTTTCCGTCGTCCCTGCTATCCATTACATCAGCCTGCTTGCCGGCAACATCTTCAATGTCCTCTCCGTCGTCCTTCTCGTCGCCCCGCGCCATCCCCTCAGTCCACGCTGCCCCCCCCCCCTACGCCACGCCGTCCTCACCGCTATCCATACCGCCGACTCCATCGGGTTCCCCCATCCCCAATACCGTCCCCATTGCTGTCCGCCTCCGTTCCCATCACCGACTCCACTGCTGTTCGTTCCGCCATCGCTCTCTAAACCCCATCACGCCCCCATCACCCACCACCGTCCCTCTGCCGCGTTCCCTCAACAACACGTCCACGATCACCTCCTCCGTCCTCTCCTCCCTCTTCATTTTCGCCCTTCCCGGGCCATGCGCCACCGCGCGGAGCCGTTCTCCATCGTCGCGCCGCCGCCGCCCCTCCTTCCGCCGGCCGGGCGCCGGGCCTCCCCCGCCGCCGCCGCCACCCGCGCCGCGCCGTCAACGCGACCGCGGGACAATACCGAGCGCGTGGCAGGCCATTAATCCGCTAGGCCCGCGTGCCCCGCGCGCCGACGAGCGACGGTCCAGGCCCAGGCCCAGCGCCAGGCCCAAGGCCCGCGCCCAAGGCCCCAGGCGCGCGCCGCCCCGTCATTACGCGCCGAGTGCGGATCCATGTCGCGCGGATCGCATCGCATCGCGAGGACGACGGCGGCTGACGGCTATGCCGGCAAGCGCTCGGAACGCGGGGTCGCGCGCGGCGCTACCGCTCTCGCCGTGCCGCCGCCGCTCCCGCTGTTGCTGCCACCCCATCTCCGTCCCCACTCCAGCCTCCGCCTCTGTCGTCACCCTCGCCACCGCCAGCAGCCGCTACCACCACTGCTGCCACCCCTAACACCATCGCCGCCAGCAACCCCTCCGCTGATCATGCCGCTGCCGCTGTTGCTGCCACCCCCAACCCCGTCCCCACTCCAGTCTCCGCCTCTGTCTCTCACCCTCGACACCGCCAGCAGCCGCTACCCCAACCGCTGCCACCCCCAACCCCGTCCCCACTCCAGCCACCGCCGCTGTCGTCACCCTCGCCACCGCCAGCAGCCGCTACCACCACCCCTAGCACCACCGCCGCCAGCAACCCCTCCGCTGTTGCTGCCACCCCAATCCCGTCCCCACTCCAGCCTCCGACTCTGTCGTCCCCCTCGCCACCGCCAGCAGCCGCTACCACCACCCCTAGCACCACCGCCGCCAGCAACCCCTCCGCTGACCATACCGCTGTCGCTTCACTTTGGTTCTCGTCTTGGAAACACACATTGACGACGTGGTCGACGTCTTGGTCGTTCACCGGAATTCTCTGGCACTGTCACGGTCTTCTATGCCATCGTCTGAGTCGTTTTCGTCATTATTATTTACCGTGACGATTTTATGGTCATCGTTACTATTACTGACTCAGCGTCGCCTTCAATACCATCCTCATAATCAGCGTGAATATCATCCTCATCCTCATTATCACCGTCATCAGCACCCACTTCATCAACATCATTATAATCATCTACATCGTCAACGCTGGAGAGAAGGGGGCTCGGGGAGGGGGAGGGAAGAGTTAGCACTCTTCCTTCCCTAACTGCTAATGCGGCCATTACTCTTCGTACTGTCGTCGTTACCGGTATTCTCACTGTCACCATCACCTCCACAGTCACTTTCATTGAAACTTGTAACGCCGCTATAACCAGCATCATGCATTTCGTAGCATATCTTGCCATTATTGTCTTATAATGTGAATGTTCTTCTTTAAAAGTGCGTATTAAATCTGTACACTGAAGATTAACACGAAAAAGGTTATTCCTGAACACCGAGAAGGAACCAAAAAAAATGTTTTAATACTTGACAGACCATTACTCCGTTAAACCTAATTGTGATATATGTGATGTTTATGTATGTTTTGACTGTGATGAAGGGGACATATGTTATGAAAGCCCTTTTGACGGTTCATTTCGATTCGAGCCGCATTAGATTTATTAAAATTATCTGGTTAATGCATGTATCATTTCCCTTACCATTATTTACTTAACTGCTGAAATGAAACATAATACGCAATTTGTAACAAAAGATCATTCATTTTAAGTCTGAAATTACATTAATTTCATAAAATTATTTGCTTATTTTATGTCAAACAGTTAAAAACGTGGTTGAGACGTGCTACGGGGAGAACTGTATTCTGTGTCCGTTTCTTCATTCATATCCCTTCCCTAAGTTATATACAAATGGACTGCTGAATACAAGAAGAAATGAGCGTTTTGGACGAGAATTAATAAAAGAATATTCGCTCCGCTGTAATAAAACAATTTACAAGGGCAAATCAGCTATAGATCGTGTCCTTCGTGAAGGAAATCCAACTCAATTCAATTCAATTCTGCCTTATTTGCGGAGGTCCAGGCCATCAGACCTGCCCTTCCACCTGACCATGCAAATCCCGCTACGCTGCATTCACCGTCTGGCAGAGAAAGACCGTATCACTCGGGCGACGAAACCGGCCATTTGAATTTTGGCCTGAGGCTTCTATTAGGTTTGAGCATCTTTTACAATCTACAACATGGGACGGCCAGCTTTAATTCCCCGTCGAAGGAAGGCGTACGAACATTTTTTTCGCCCTAAGAAATCCACGGCTTCGGTTGAGTTTGAACCTACGAACTTTGGTACATTTCCATACGCTAACGGGCACACCAGCGAAGCCACAATACACTTCTTGCGAATTGTGGCGTCTTTGCCGGGGCAATAATTCACAGACGTGAACGGTTTGTAATTTATTGAATATTTATTTGAAGTATACTCCAACCCCTGAATACTATGTACAATAATTACAATAAACAATATTGACCCGTTACCAGAAGGAATGTTCCTAACCACAATCACTGGCCTGATAATTTGATATCTTGTTCGGTGTGATGCACCAGTAGCCTACATGAGCATATAAGCGAGTATGCTGTACCTCCCGTCTCGATGTAGCACGCCGGCTTCAGTTCCCTGCCTCAGTAGCCTGTGCATTGAAATGCAGCGCCGCGCACAACCCACACGACTTCCTACCGACGCGCCCAAGAATCAGATGAAGGAGTTTAGATCCGGGTCTCGCTTATATTACTTTCTGGGCTGGCTGACGGAACTGCGTCTTCTCGCTGTTTCCGCAGCCAGCATGTCCACAGCCAGCATGTCTACGGGGTTCAGACGTTTGCCCCATGTGGTCTACGGGGTTCACAAGTGGCCACCCACGACACGGCACCCCTTCCCTTCAGATCCCTAGGTTTGCCATTGTTCAGCCCGGCGTCCCTTCCTGCCAGCCCCTTCATGTGCATAAAATGCACGTGGCTAATATTTTGTCATGTTTGTACAAGGCGACTGATGTGACGCCACACAATATATATCCTGGTGCGACAACATAAAGAACAATAATTTGAATAACTATATTTCCCCCAGAACTCTCAAAGACTTCCACAGATAGTGAGGTTAGATTTATGCGCAGAAGCAAAGAGAGGAGCCGTCTCAGCATTCGCTCAAAGTATCAGGGAAACTGGACGGAAAACTTGATAGAGGTGGGGTCATTGACCCAGCAGCGGAGGTACAATACTTGTTACAGCCATATTTAATCTTTTGAAATTATAAAGTCCCTTTTTCCAAATGGTAATACAATAAATATCATTGTTACAGCCAATATTATATTTCCTTTTGATGCACAGTTTAGTGTCTAATTGAACAGAAATAGTTACGTAGCAGAATATATTTTACTTGACTTCCGCGTACGGCAAACGATGTGTGAAATTTTCTCTGTTCGACCGAATTACAAAACGGAATACGATATTTGCTTCACGGAGAAGTCACGTGAGTCGGCGCACGCCGTGCGGCGTGGCGTGCGGCGGCATGCGCGCGGGTGGGGGCGGGCACGCGCGGTGTGGCCGCCGCACCACAAAGCCGCCTGCTTGTCCGCGGAGGCGCGGCGTGGCGGCCGCCCGCCACAGGCCACGCTTTTGTCACCGCCACGTTCTGTTTATTTGGCCAACGCGCGCCCGCGCCCGCGGATGATGGATGACGCGCGCGGGGGGTGGGGTGGGGGGCGGAGGCGGCGGTCACGTGCGCGCCGCACGCCACAATGCGCGCCGAAATATTGGGCCATTGACGGCGCGCCTTTTGTCCAATCACGCTTGTTTGGAGAGAAAATTTTTGTGGCTTGCGATGGGCGCGTGTTGGCGCAGGCATTTCGGAGCGTGCTGGAGGAGGACGCGACGTTGTCAGGCAGAATCCAAAGGAGCCTCCGAATGTTATTACACATTTTGGTAGTCCGGAAACCACACACGCAGAATGGATTGTTTATTAACATGACTAATAATAACAATAATATTTCAGTATAAATATTGATTAAAATAACTACAATAATTTCATATATTATCATTCACATTTATTTATTTTTATTTGCCGTGAGAATAGTTTACGAGAGTGGGATTTAGGGGCAGAGTAACTGTATTTACTCGCAGAGTCACGGAACCTTCCCACATTTTCTCAATTGTTGGAAGAAAATTGTATGGAAATGCTAACGGCAGTTACATTTTATATCGAATACATTTTAGGATTTGTGTGATATACAAGTGATTCCAAATTTATAGTTAGCCATATTCAGTGTGAATTACAAACAAATGTAAATACCTGTCAATTCGTTTCTCTGAGTTTGCATGGTAGCAACTCATTTTCATTTTTAAGTCTTTAATGTTTAAATTAATAAACTTGTTCATTGTATTGTTGAATAGAACTGTCGTGCATCACAGTGGAATAGGCTGGAGAATATTAATGCACTTTAATATCTTTTGAATGAAAAAATTTAAATGAAAAATTCAGTAAGACAATCGTGTATTTCATTATTAAAATTTTTCCCCTTATTCGTAATGTTTATTACGTGTTCAATGGATAATATTTATGTTAATGCAATGCAAATGAATGTCAATACCTTTTTTTTTTTTTTTTTTTTAATTTATTTTCCTGCCTGTTCGGCATAGTATGCCTTTCAGGGGTTTTGATTTACAGTTTATAATTACAGAACTTTTTGGCCATTCGGCTGACAGTATATGAGGAGGACCACACGGCTACCTCGTCAACAAAGTCTGCAGAGCAGTAATTCAAAGAAATTTATTAATTTATTTATTTATTTTAATTAATGTATTTATTTAATATTTTTTCAGCAGCGGAATTGATTAATGGGAGGGGATGGAAATTATTCTAATTTAAGGTGGTTTAAGAGAGTCCTTGGGGTATCGAGAGATAATGCGGGTTGGGATGGAAGCATTTTTGCCTAGATCAAATATTTGTGCACTTGTACACGACGGAAGAAGGGTGAAAAATCTGTTACTCATCCGTTGAATGTATTCGCTAATGGAAGGAATGTTAAGCTCTCTGTGAATTTGCATATTTGGAATAAACCAAGGGGCTTGCACGGCTTTTCTTAGGTACTTGTTTTGAATGATTTGTAGTTTCTTTAGATGTGTGTTTGCTATATTGTTCCAAATTTGACAGGCGTATGTTAATGAGGGACGTATTTTCGTTTTAAAAATTGATAATGCGCAGTCCAGACTAAGCGATGATTTGTTGTTAATTATTGGGTAAAGTTTGTTTATTTTTGCGTAGGTTTTGTTCGTTATTTCTTGAATGTGGTTTTTCCAAGTTAATTTTTGATCCAGTAATACACCCAGATATTTTACGGGCGTTTCATTATTAAGCCAAGGAATTGCAGAATTATTAATTTTGATTTGTAGTGGTTTACGTATTTTTCTTAGTGAGAATATTTTAGGCTGTGATTTGGTAGGGTTTATGGCAATTCTCCATTTCAATGTCCATTCGACAAATTCATTTAAGTCCGACTGGAGATCTTTGCAAGCGTTGGTAATGTTTGAATTTGCATTGAATAATACTGTATCATCTGCATAGAGTGCTATTTCTGAGTAAGTCATTTGTGGATAGTCAGCTATATATATGTTGAACAATAAGGGAGAAAGTGGGGAACCTTGCGGCACACCGGCTTTGATGATATGTGCTCTTGATTTATTGTTGTTTATACTAACTTTGAAATCCCTCTCTGACAGGAAGCTTTTAATGATGTTTTGGAGATAATCGGGGGTTCCCAAGGTTTGCAACTTGTAAAGTAGCCCATGATGCCACACTTTATCAAAGGCATGTGCGATGTCGAGAAAAATTGCAGCTGTGTACTTTCGGTTGTGAAATGCTTCAGCAATGTACTCTGTTACTCTTAATAGTTGATGACTTGTGGAGTGGTTTGGACGGAATCCGAACTGCGTATTTGGAAGTGCATTGGTTTCGGTGAAAAATTTAGATAGTCGGGATTTTATAAGTTTTTCAAACATTTTGGCAAAGGTCGGTAACAAACTAATTGGTCTATAGCTAAGAGGGTCTTGTGGATTTTTGTTCGGCTTGCATACTGGTGTTATAATGGCAGTTTTCCAGGTCTTTGGATAATATCCTAATCTTAAACAAGCGTTATAGAGCGCTGTTAATGCTGCAATTGCATTGCGAGGTAATTCTTTCATCATTTTATTATTTAATAAGTCATGTCCTGCTGATTTTCTCGGTTTTAAAGCCTTGATTATTTGATATGTCTCAGACGGGGCTATAAATTTAGTTTTTATTGGGACGGAATATCGCGGTATTGACAAGTTTGTTTCCACTTTTAGTTGGAAATCAAAGTCGGTTACTGGGTTATTTGTAAATATTTTCTCAAAATGTTCCGCTAAAGTTTCAGCTTTTTCGAAATCCGTCGTTGCTAGACCTGAGTTAGAGGATAACTGCGGGATGAAA
Source organism: Gryllus longicercus (assembly GCA_038098605.1). Lineage (NCBI taxonomy): Eukaryota > Metazoa > Arthropoda > Insecta > Orthoptera > Gryllidae > Gryllus > Gryllus longicercus. The sequence goes on from JAZDUA010000040.1 coordinate 662,768, forward strand.
GATTTCTCCTTTGTAATCATTTTAATTGTGTTCCACATTGTCCTGGAGTTTGGAGGGATGCTGCCTAAAAAATTTTGGAAATGTGTACACCTCACTTTATGTAGTTCTTGTTTAATTTTAACAGATATGCTGTTTAATTTTTGTTTCACTATTTTATTGCGTGAATATTGCCACAATCTACGAAGGTTATGTTTTTCTTTAATTAAATTTAGAAGTGGTTTAGGAAGCGGAATATAATTTTTGGTGAAATTCCTAACTTTAGTAGATGATCTTTTAATAGCATTTTTAATAATGTTTTCGAGAGAGTTGATACAACTGTCGATATCGGATGATGTTTTAAGATTCTCAGGAAACTGACATTCGTTTATTAGTATGTTTCTATACATGTCCCAATTTACTTTACCCTCTATAATTTTTTCGTTTTGATAAGTCTGAAGTTCGGCTTTGAAAGAAATTATTACTGGATTGTGGTCTGAGTCTAATTCTGGTTTTACATTTTGGTAAATCGGAATGTTTAAATTTTGTGTAATAAGTATATCTAGAATATCAGGAACTACATTTGGGTTATAAGGGTAGTATGTGGGCTCTGGAGGAGCTAGTATATTAAGATTTCTTTGCAATGCGAATTTATGAAGAAGTTTTCCATTATATGAAGTAGAATTACAGTTCCAAATTTGGTTTTTACAATTTAGGTCTCCTGCTAATATTATTTGTGACCTGCCATCAAACAATGCTTTCAAGAAACTTGACGGAAACTTTTTGTTGGGAGGTTTATATGCAGCAATCAAGGTTATGTTAGAAGAGATCAGTTCGATATTGATAATAATTGTTTCTATTTCATTTGAGGATGGGGATTGTATCAGTGTATGTTTAATTTTTCTATTAATGAGAATTGCTACCCCACCTGATGCTATATGCGAAATTCGATCATTGCGGTATGCTAAATATTTTGGGATCGAAAATTTTTCTACCGGCTTTAAGTGTGTTTCTGAAATACACGCAACATCTATGTCGTGGACTTGTAGAAAGTATCTTAGTTCGTTCTCTTGGCGCTTTATGCCATTTGCATTCCAGTTGAGAATTTTGAAGTTTTCTATTTTATTTTGAGCCATTGAAATGAACAGAAATAAGTTTTTGAACCATTTGTTGCAACTGTGGAATGATTGCAGAAAGAATATTATTTATAATTGTTTGGATTAGGTTTTCGTTTATTACGTTCATATTTTGGAGGACTGGGGGAGAATTCCTGTTATCTGGCCTCGGCGGCTGGCTAGCGCGATAAGCAAAAGAATGCAAGGGCGTTGAATTAAGCGGCAGAGGAGGAAACTCTTGCGGGGCATAGTGATAAGGTTGTGTGTTTTGGTTTAATTGGCGATTTGAGAACTGCCTATTTGGCAGGTTGTAAGCTGAAAATTTATGATTAGCCTGATTTAAATTATATTTTTTAACTGCTTCTTTGTAAGCTTTGCAGCCTTTGTAGTTAGCCGTGTGTTCCCCATTGCAGTTACAACACTTTGGTACATTATTATGTTTAGGTTTGTCACATTTCGAGTAATGATGGCTTTCTAAGCATCTCACACATCTAGGTCTCCTTCCGCAATTTGCCTGTGAATGACCGAAAGTCTGACAATTTTTGCACATTATTGGAGTTTTAGACTTTACGCGCATTTGAACTCTGACAATGCTATATATAAGCTGATTTATTTTTAAAATTGCTTTGTTATTTTCATTATCAGTTAGATCGACCGCAACGGTAGTTAACGGTTTACGTTCTCTTCCGAACAGTCTAACAACTTTTAACACTTCAAAGTTTTTCGAAAGTTCATTAAATATTTCCTCTTCTGAATAGGTAATTGGCAGATCTTTTATGACAACTGAAAAAGTTTTTTGGGTAGGATCCCTATATGTGTGATGCTCGATTTTCTCTTTTTCACAGAATTTTCGATATTCTCTATAGTCCTCTATTGAGTTGAATTTAATTTTTATAGTGTCTTTTTCTAATTTAGTAGAAAAATTGTTTTTTGTAATACTTTTTAGTTCACTGATAAATAGGGGATAATCGAGTACTTTATGGACATAAAAGGGGGGTATTTTAATGATGGATTCTTCACTTTCTTCCCTTTCGTTTGGCGAATTTTCTTCGGTCATATTTTGAAGACCTTGGTACCTATTTTTGACGGTCACGTTATACAGTATTCTTTTAGAAGCATTGTTTTCATCTGGTAAATCTACGTGCATGCGTTTTAGATTTTTACTGTTTTCATTAAAACCACTGGTTGACTGTTGAATAACTGTTTGTTGCGGGGCAGCACCATACCTGTTATAATAAGCATCTTTAGTGCTTACTGACTGAAGGTTGGTCAGAGTCCCTTCCGGCTCTCCATCCAGCTGCAGGGCGGACGGTTGTGATGAGTTGAACTGTTCCAAGGGTTGAATATTTTCCATTTGTGGTGGAAATGGAAGCACATCTCCATTCATTGCTGTGAACTGATCTGGTGTGCCACCATTTAAAACGTGGGCTGCAGACACCAATTGGCCCCCAAAAGCGGGGGCACTTGTTGCGAACATACAGCTTTCGCTGCACCACTACACTTTCACTTGATAACACAATATTTCGTTATTAGCAATAAACAATTCTATTGCACAAAAACAATCACTGTTAGAAATATGGGGATCCGCTGGTAGCGGCGCCCGTTTGTACTTGCACTAAACACGAGTTTGAGCGTAACACCGAAGCACAGCGATAAGCGGAGCGATGCGATGCTTACTCCACGACGTCTGGTCAATACCTTGAATAGTTACAAAGGAGAAAATACTTCATTTGTTTTTAGAGTTGTAGCATTTGTAATCTATTTTATGGAGATGTATCCAACCAAGTGTGACCAGTCACGACGAACGGAACCGTCTTTAATTAATTCAATAACTATACTTGTAAGAATACTCTGTGTATGAGTAGAACGTTTCTTCCTGAATACGGGTTGTGGGTGTGGAGAAAGAGCAACAGTGTGACACATTGACAACTGCTGGCTCCACCTAGAGTGTCGTGCGTTGGCCATGTCGTGAACATCTTTGCTTCATCTCCAGCATTGTCTGGGCTCTGGCTTCATTGTCCGACTCAACCCACTCCTTGTAACTTCCCTGCTTGCAACATGGATTTGTCCTCCTCCCTTTTCCTGAACTCTTAATTTGCTCAGGTGGTTTATTCTGTGAAGAGTAAAATACACTGTAACGCGCGCGAAATGTGTTTTACAAGAAGCCGCAGACAAACAATTCAGATTCATTTGAAGTACAAGAAGGATCCAGAATATATTTCAGTTGGAGGCAATTTCATTTTGTCTCTTGTATATTTTTAAAATTAAGAAAATATTATAATCGAAGATGAAAATTGTCTAATAAAAATGATAATAAGTGTTTGAATGTGTTACGATAAATGTTTGACCCCGGTACATAAGCCGATAAGTCACGAATGCTTAAATTTTACAGGAGAGAAAAAAACATATTAGTAGTAGGGATTGATGATTTTCGAAACGAAGGTGATATTCAAACTAAACTATTTGTGTGTAGATTTCGTTTGAAACTATTAATACCTGATTTACAGCATCAGCTGAAAGGTTTTTTTTTCCTGTAAAATTTAAGCATTCTTGTCTTATCAGCTTATTCACCGGTGTCAAAAAAATATGGGGTAATTATTTTGTATCAAATGAGTAAAGTTACAACAGAAATGTTTTCTGAGACTAGACCCCCGTGGCTCTCATAGTTCTCATGCCTCTCTTGATGCGATTCTATGTTCGAGATATCGAATTACAGTTTCCACAAACTCAGTTTTTCTCTAATAGCAAACAACTACACTCTCGTTAATGATTGTTAAGTTGTCAAGTTTTTATTTTCTGTATTCCACAAATAAGATTTTCATTGTTCGACCATTGCCTAGAAGAGACAGAGAAATTGATTGGTAGATAATAGAAAGGTAGATAGATAGACAGTTAGATAAATAGATAGATAGATAGATAATTTGCATTCTAACCCAAAAATAGTGTTTCATTTTGTTTTGATACAATTCACAAAACATGTTTATTGAAACCCTAAAGTAAAAATGGAATAAGAAACAGTTCTGGGAATTCGAAATATCACTGAAATTTAGGTTTCTGAAGCTCTGTCGGTATGACAACTTATGAACAACATAAAGCTGCAAATACGAAAAATTGGTAAAAAGCAAGGCCAAAAGCCAGTGAAGACTCGAACACGTGTTTAATTCATTTTGAATCATTTAAAAATTAGTTTGTTCTCATTTTTATTAGAGTACGTAGTTCGACGGAATACAGAAGAACATTTGGTTAAATATCGACACTATAGAAATATTTTGTTCTCGGAGAATCGGCGAAAACGAGTGAATGTTTCATTTCATTCACGAGAGGTTCTGGTGGGTCGAGTGGATACGAAAAAGGGAACATGTGCCGCAAGAAGGGAGAAAGAGCACCGTGTAAGCGAAAATTAAAGGGCATCATGCTCGAGCGATCTTGTTTCCCAACCCCACGCAGTTTGTTGATTATTATTAATGCTTGTCTGTTAACTCAAAAATATTTTTGACCATTTCACGCTAAACATTTGATAATTATATTTATAATTATAATTATATTATTAACTTATTATTTTTTTGGAAAATTCAATATTTCTTTGCGAAGCATAGTGAAACAGCATTTCTTTGCACAACGTATGCGGGGAAAAATTTCCCTGAACTCGATTCCTCACGAACCTACCCCAGGTAATATAAACACATATTGGCCAAATGGCGGCCGTCCACTTACGCACCGCCCCCCCCCTTCGACCCGCCCCCGCTCACGCCGCCCGCGCCGCCACGTCCGCCACCAGAGAACACACGCTCTTCAGGTGATTACGCTGAGAGGGCGAGCCTTAATCCACGGGTATTTACAAATGTCAGCGGCCGCGCCGGTGTCCACCCGCTGAGAGCCGCTATTATATTCCGCAGGGCGGGGCGGGGCGGGGCGGCGCGGGGCGGGGCGGCGCGGGGCCAGGTGGGCGGCGCGGCGTTGGGTGGGCGCTTGAGCAACGGGGCGGTGGAGGGGGGAGGGGGGGAGAGGACACCGGGGGGGGGGGGGCGGCGTTCGCCAAACCGCAAACCCACGCGCCGCGCTGAACGCATCTTCGCCGGCATCTTGGCTACGTCCGCCGGCCCTGGCGCTGCCGGGCGAGAAAGTGGCGTTGCGGCCAATGTGCGGACTTCTCAGTGCTGGGTGTGGCGGCTAAAATTTGCAGACAGATTTGCGCGCAAACTTCCAGTCGAATTCCTCGATATATCCAAGATCTAATATGTTTACTTTTATTTATTCATTTAATTAATTAATTAATTAATTAATTAATTTTATTTATTTATTTATTTATTTATTTATTTATTTATTTATTTATTTATTTATTTATTTATTTATTTATTTATTTATTTATTTATTTATTTATTTATTTATTTATTTATTTATTTATTTATTTATTTATTTATTTATTTATTTATTTATTTATTTATATATTTATTTATTTATATTTAATTTTTCTTCGGTTAAATATAAAATATATCGGTTAATAATATTTTCTCAACAACCAAAATTGCTGTCGTCAGTCAATTAATTTATTAGGCAGCTCACTTACCGTGTATGCGTTACACGCTTTCGTATTGCAGCAATTTCAATTTTCTGGTCACATTAATATTAGAAAAATGAAAAATCAAGGAGTACTAGGAGAAGTTGGTGAAACAAAGAAAGGCAAGCATACGAAAAGGAATAAGCAAAAAAAGAAATAGAAGTCGAGAAGAACAACTCAACTAAAATAGTAAAAAAGAAGTTTTGACAGCCACTAAGGTGAAACCTGCATTCACTATAAATATCATGCATTTTCCACGTATGACACACGGACAACAATCTTATGACGTCACCTTGTTTATTGATTTTTGATTAATAATTTAAATGAGCTTAGATTGAATCACCAGTGTTTATAGGTATTTCGAATTTACTATTTATTGAGTCAATTATTTCTTCTCGGCATGAGATTTATTTTTAAAACCGTTGTCCGTTTTAAAATTTTTTCCGTTTTTAAAAATAAGATTTATTTTTAAAACCGTTTTAAAACCAACGTCACCGTTGTCCAAATGTTCGTTTAGGTCGCGTTTTCATTTTTATTATTTCCTTGGGTGAGTGAGATCAAAAGGGCTACAGTGACATTTTGCCACAGTTTACTATCAACTTAAAGAAACATATATTCTCGAATCAGTTCACGAAAAACACCCTGGCTTCATGTGAATTTGTTGTCGTGTTGCAGTTAGTGCTTGTGGTAGATTCAACGGGAGGTAAAAGAACCTATTTCCCTTCCGTGAACATTTCATAAAATAATTTAACTCAAAAGATTTGGAACAACATATTGGTCACAATATGTACAAAGAAGTTCTTCCATTGTGATTATATATTTATTTCATTTTTACCAGCGTGTTTTACTGCTTCAAAAATATATTTGGTGTGGGCGAAGATCCAAACAGAACTTGATCCCTCCCATAAAATACCGGTTGGATTCGTCCCTGATTAAGACAGATATCAATATATTCCTAGAGTTACGTGTAAACATTTATTGTAGTTGTTTGTTTTTGCATGTAAATGAAATAGCAATATAAAATGAAATATCGAGTGAGATCCAAGTCAGACTCAATGAAGTCGCTTTTCTTCTACACATAGAGTTCCGATATAGGAGCTTTTAGGTAGAAACTGAAGCAAGACTTGCTGACGTGTTGAATGACTAATGAGGGATGAGACAGGACGTAGTGACTAAGCAAACCAAAGATGCTGAGAAGAGGCAAATTTCCGCTTACTTGCCTCATTTCCGTTTTCCTCTGGCGCCAGAAAGAATAGGTGTGTGTTTGTTCGTTTTAGAAAAAACTGTAAACATTTTTAAATTTGACAACATTGTTTCACATTAATAAACATTAAAGTAAGTTTTGTGAGTTCGAGAGTCAATTTCAAGGCTTCATGAAAACATTTGTAAAGTGTGTCATTTATTGACCACACCTAAACTCAAAAATGGAAATCTCGTAATACCGTCCAGATTATGGATTTATTTTATTTTGTGCAACAATAAAATTTTCAGAACAACAGAATAATTAGTATTTTATCTATGATTTGATGCATACTTTTAATTGGGGATCTTTGGTTCCAAATTCCATCTCAGATTGTTGCCTTTTAAACTGTGCCCTGGCACTTATTTCGACTAAATTAAAGTAGAAAATAAAATAGTAAGTTTTCTATTTTGTTAAAAAATATTCAGTACATTCAAATAAATTATGTTATATAACTAAATTTTTTCTTACCTATCCTACATAATTATTTCGTTTCGAGGGTACATCAATGATATTGTAAAAAACTAAGAGACGTACTAAGTGTAAGCAAAATTTCAACGAATTATACATGCATTTGTTTTCAATACGATATTAAAAGTTTGTAATCTTTATCGGTATCCTTCATTTTTTATTTGATGTCACTTCCAAATCCTTATGGCCATTCCTGGAGTGAATAAATTATTTGATGAATTGGTGATTAAGATATATGTTGATGATGATAGGACATAGTGGAATGAGATGCGCTGGTAACGGGGGAGAACCGAGAAAACCTGATTTGATTTGATTCTCTTAGTCAACAAATAAAAAACAGTAAAAATACTATATGTGACGTACGAGGGAGAAGTATAATCTGTCGCGAACACTGTCTTTTCACCTGAAATCCCACATACAGCGTCCGGAATTAGGTTCCAGGACAGCAGATATACAAAACTAGCGTGGTTACCGCAACGCTACGGATCACCCGATCGATAATAAATTTATCTATTTGTGATTGCCAGCGAGAAGTCAAGCAAAGGTTGTGTATTGCGCAGTCAACTATTCCAGTCCACTCGTAGATATTCCTATTCAAACTACCTATGCTGGAGTGGTACCCTGAAAACCAGCCACTGACCGCGCACGATCTCTTCGTCTTCCTTGACCTACCCTCTCTCCTTACACCCCCCACACACATATATATACACATACACACACACTTCTGTGCATTACAGTAATACACGTGTCGGGAGACCTGTCGGGAGCTTAAAACTTGTTATAGTAATGACTGTGCCTCGGGGAGGGGGAGATATCTGGATAGATACACATGGAAGAATCAATTCTCCGCAAGTTGACGTGTAGGTCTGTGCCGGATCTCACCATCCAGCGCTATCAACACCGCCCCCTTTCGGAATAAAACATTCACTACTTACGTGACTAATGACCATAGCAGTTGATGTTCCCCAAAACATCAATGAATCATTTACACGGACCGATCTAGTAGAAGTAGTAAAAACAAGTCTGAAAAACATTTACTAGAAGAATCGGAAGGACTTGAATGTGCCTACCTTCATGACCGATGCCGCCGCCACCACCAGCCTCGCTTCCTGCCCCTCCCTGCCCCGCCTGCGTGAGGCGGCGCCGCTGAATAGTCGTGCGGCTTCGACTTTCGCGTGAGCGTGCGGCGCGGCGCGGCGCGGCGCCCACAGCCCACGTAACTGTAAAAATGACACCGGCGAAAAGGTGGCTTCACCCAGCGACCCGGTAATACGTATTCTTCGGTCTAAGAGGTCTTTACGCAGCTTCCCCAAGCGACCCGGTATTACGTATTCTTCGCTCTAAGAGGTCTTTACGCAGCTTCCCCCAGCGGCCCGGTATTACGTATTCTTCGGTCTAAGAGGTCTTTACGCAGCTTCCCCAAGCGACCCGGTATTACGTATTCTTCGCTCTAAGAGGTCTTTACGCAGCTTCCCCCCAGCGACCCGGTATTACGTATTCTTCGGTCTAAGAGGTCTTTACGCAGCTTCCCCAAGCGACCCGGTATTACGTATTCTTCGGTCTAAGAGGTCTTTACGCAGCTTCCCCCCAGCGACCCGGTATTACGTATTCTTCGGTCTAAGAGGTCTTTGCGCAGCTTCCCCTAGTGACCCGGTATTACGTATTCTCGGTCTAAGATGTCTTTACGCAGCTTCCCCCAGCGACCCGATATTAGCTATTCTTCGGTCTAAAAGTCCTTTACGCAGCTTCCCCCAGATTTCTGTGGTTACGTATTATTACTAAATTTGAACTCGCTCCGTTGGAAATGAACATAACTTCTTCGGATAACTTTTCGTCCTAATCTCATGAACCTCGTACTCAGCGGTATTTCTAATTACTGTTCGGTATATTTTTTTATGTGAAGTGTCCCGCTCTTCGGAGGGGATGTAAAACCGGATGTGCCATGTTAGTAGATTTACTGCATGTAAAAGATCCTTAAACCTAATTGAAGCCTCTGATCTAAATTCAAATCGCCTGTTTCGTCGTTCAAGTGAGTCTCCACTACGTGGTGAAAAGAGGGTAGCGAAATTTGCGTGGTCTGACCGAAGAGCGGGTCTGACGATCCGTGTCTCGCTAGTGAAATAAGGCCTCAATTCAATTCAATTGTCGAATGTGTCATTAAAATGAAATGTAACGAAAATTGTTAATGTAATGAAAAAGTTTATAAAATGTAATGAAAGTATTAAAAAACTAGTATTTTAATAATTATTATTCATTAATGAATAATTATTATTCATTATTAATGAAGTCGATCATTAACATACATCAATAATTTGCTAAGCTTTTAATTATTCGGGTCACTCTTTGTTCGGCTGCAGCTTCACCCTGACTGATGACTTTTAACTTTAAGTAATTTACAATTTCTCATCGGTCTATGTACTGCTAGTAGTTGGAAATCATGTCCTCAATCTGCCGTCAACCACTTCAAGTATTAACATCTAGCGAAATAATGCCACATTAAGAATAGTTTCCTAGGAAAGTAATGCGAGTATTAGTATTATGAATGTCTTCATTTCTATGTAGATATGATTTTAGATTTCTTTTACATCGTTTTTACATTCCCTTTAATGCTGCTGTACACCCTTTTCTTGAAATAAATATATGTACTCAAAATATAGACTTTGATCATTGATACAATTTTGTACACAATTTATCTATCTTCTCACAATTGAGAGATTTATTCTATTTACTCAAAAAGTTTACTAATTCCTTTTTTTTAATCCAAAAGAAATGGTAGGTCCAGTATTTGATGGCGTTAAAGGCGAATCATAGTTGAAGTTTTCGAAGATATTTTCCCAGATGATTGTGAGATGACTGTTGGAGACACTTGAGTTAGATTAGACCAAGGACGTACTGGGAGGGGTGATCGTGGAGTTCAATCCCCTCCTTCCGAATCACTTGAATCGCAGCTTACTTCAAAATGTCTAATTCTGTCTGTAATTTCTTCTTCTGACTTACATGTACTGCAATGGGAACATGCAATAGTTGTACTTGCAACTATTGCAAAACTGGTTAGTAAATCCAGTTATTTTAAAAATATTTTGATGAAATGACATCGACTATGATATGGATTAATTGTTTTCATTCTTCTGTAGTTCAACTACCCCGAGAAATAACTGAAAACTCTTTTTGAGTAGTGTACATCACATCACATGCAAAACATATTAGAAGTTTCTGCTTTAGACCAACTGACCTGGAACCACTTTTCGTGGGTTGAGAAATGTATCTGCACGTGTCGGCATTTCGTGGGAATTAGAAACCGCGCGGAGCAGAGAGGATTTTCTTGTGATTTATTCGATTAGATCTTCTTCGCGATGCTGCTCATTGCGATCGGTGGAGTGTGCGATGACAGATAACTTCGCCCCTCGTTACGAAACGGCGAACGTGACTGACTCATTTCTCAACTTTCTCTCGAAGTCATTGTTTGGTGGGTCCACGATACGCAGTCGCACGTAAAAGATATTCCTAGAATATTGCGAAATCCATGTCATTTCCTTAGAACATCGATTGAGGAATGTGAATCACAGCTACAGCCTTGTATACGTGTCTTCGTCGAAAGTTGTATTGTTTTAAATGAAAACACCTGATTATCAGTTGTTTGTCGGTGCAAACAAGTTTTAACAGACAGGTGACAAGCTGGAAGTGGGGGTTAACATCAAACTCGACCCTTCCTGGATCTCCTTTTGGAGAGATCTTTTCAATCGTTGTCTTTCACAACTTCATTGTTAGGAGATAATTACTACGTAGCCGTTTCCTATAGCTATAATCTGTTGAATAGGAGTGTTAACCGATTTTTTCTGCACATGAATTTCATTGCCTGATCAGTTAAGAGTTATCTTATAATTAAGAAAATTGGTGTATTGAATCTGAAGATACAATTACATTGAATATACATTCAGATTATTCACTATCAATTTCAGGAAAAAATTGTTAAAAATAATCAGTCTTCCCTTGCGGTAGTCCATTACCACTCACGACAACTTTTACATCGCATTGAGAAAAGAATTGATTTGTGTCTCTTATCCAATACTGTGAAAGGTGTATTCTCAAGAGAAAAACGACCATGTCGTAGAATATATAAACGGTCGTATAGGACTATGATGCAATTGTTTAAATTTTACAGAATACACTCCAGCCTCGTATACCACTATCGTTGACGATCTTTTAAAGATAAAATCGTTTACCCTAGGCGTAGCATATTTATTCGTCAATAATGCAAAAAAATTCAACTTGCAAATATAAAATTTACCATCTTTACAATACGGAATATCTTTTTTCTTGATCATGAAACACATCCACGTAGGGAAAATTCCTATTTACTCTTTATATACATCTATCTGTATAATTGATTTTTAATATATGCATTAATTAATAGAAAACTATGCAACCTTCGGCCATGTGAAAGACAGCTAAGATTTCGTGAGTTCAGAAACTCAGGAAAAACAAAAACAACAACAAAAAAACGGTATCGATTTGGACTGAAAAATACAAATATTTGATTGTGTAATGATACGAATATATTTTCATAGTGAGTGCGTCGCTGCTTAAGATCAGCTGTCATGTGACGAGGAAGAAAGATGCTTCCGAAGCAGATTCAACAGTCAATTTTCACTGCCCGATGCCAATAGTTGAATGTTAATTGCAGTACTCACAGGAGGAAATAAAACGTTGCAGAGTAAAACTTATACCGTTTGCATTTAGTTAATCGACAAAGAGAGAAATTCTGAATATTCGAATGGATTTTTCCTGGGGTGTTGATTCCCAGAATGTATTTAATATTTATATTTCGCATCAGTTAAAGTACGTATGTATTTTCCCATTATGTTGCTAGATTACAGCATATGCGAAGCCTGATCCATCGAAAGTAGATAACGTATTATATCAGTACAGTACTTGAGGTCGGCAACATTTAAATCTATTGTAAATTTCTTCAGTTTCTATTATGTAAGTAAACAAATGCATGCAGAACGATATAAGATGGATGCAAATGAATGTTTTTCAATGACAATCGGTAAATGTATATTCGTTACTTCTGAAAATAATTATTCTTATACAAACGAAAAAACTAAATTTTGATACATGAAAATCATATTTATGGGAGGAATGAACGTATAAAATAAAAATTGCTTTCTCGTGCCAACGGCTGGAAAGATTTCAAAGAATGTTTGGAAAGAAAAATAAATAATTTAGTGCCTGGCTTCATCTACAACTTTAATACAATTAACTTAACCGCTATAACCATAGAGAAATGTATGATCTCTACCGATAAAAGTTTTTTTTCAATTTCAATACTGATTAATACTGATCAATGAATCATTTGCATAGACAACACCATCTCGAATCGATGAAATATTGTTTCTTAACTACAGCGTGATAACGCGAAGCAGCTCATCGCGAGTACTCTCACGCAACAACCCAAGTGTTAAAACCCAAAACCAGGAGACTGTTAGGCGACATGTCATTGTAAAACGCATTAGTATTACGACTAGATAAAATAACGGGTGTGAAATCCGTTTATACCGTGTCTCATGAGCAATACCTTGGAGACTACCAGGAGATATTGAAGGAAAGTTTACACTGGTTCATTATCACTGAAAAGTTGCCACCCGTTTGTTCGCTCGTTTGCGCGATCGCTCGTCCGCCCTACCTCTCACCCGCCCTAGGGCTCGCCGTCGGCCAGCCGTACCGCTCGCTCACTCTACCGTTCGCCCGCCCTACCGCTCGTGCGCCTGCCCGATCACGTACCGGCGTGACCGGTCCTTCACCCGACCGCCCGACGTTTACTCGTTCACCCGATCACTTACTTATCTACCCGATCGTTTACTCACATATCCGATCGACTACACGTCCAACTCTAACCCGACTGTCCGATCTGTCACCAGGTTGAACGATCATTCACATGCACGCCCTAACTCTCAGCCCTCTGCGCGCGATCCCTTAACTGCCCGCCGGCCCGCCCGTTCATCACTCACTCGCATCACCTGCCCTTCTCATCACTCACTCGCATGCCTGTTCTTCGCTCACTCGCCCGACACCCCGCCCGCCCGCTCACCCGTTCGCTCACCCGTTCGCTCACCCGCCCGCTCACCCGCCCGCTCACCCGCCCGCTCACCCGCCCGCTCTCCCGCCCGCTCACCCGCCCGCTCACCCGCCCGCCCGCTCACCCGCCCCGCCCGCCCGCTCGCCCGCCCGCTCACACGCCCGCTCACCCTCCCACTCACTCGCCCGCTCACTCGCCCGCTCACTCGCCCGCCCTCCCGCTTGCTCACGCGTCCCCTTACCCGCCCGCTCACCCGCTCACTCGCCCGACCGCTCGCTCAGCCGCCCACTCGCTCACCCGCCCACTCGCTTGTCGCCCGCTCGCTCACCCGCCCAGTCGCTTGCCCGCCCAACCGTTCGGCCGGCCTGCATAGCCCGCCGCGTCGGCCGTCGCGCGTCGTCGGCCGTCGGCCCTGGTGGCCGCGCGACGCGCCCGCTTTACGACTCGTAATAACACGCTGCGCGGTGCGCGCGGAGAAAGCTGCACGGCGCCGGTCGATCGCGCGGGGACAACGCGCGGCAGGCGCACGTCCTCGCCCGCGTCCTCGCACCTGTCCTCTTTCGCGTTCCCACGCACCATCTTGGTCCTGATCGGCGGCACGAAATCGGTAATCCGCTTACTACTTACTACGTAGTAAAGACAATCTATTGTAATGCAGCTTCATAAATGGCAAATTTTTAATCAAAACAAATATGACATATTGAGAGAACGAAGAACATAAGATTAGAATATCACTTAAAACGAAGATTGAAGAGAGATTGGTAATGGTTTTTCCTCTTGTCACCTTGACACTAAGATATAAGTTGCATATGTCTTCTCTAACTTCTGCGCAAATCTAGTCTTGTAGCGGATTTAATATGTTTAATAAATAAAAAAGTTGTTATCAATAATTTGTAGATCAACGTTCTCATATTTTTCATCAAGATTTTATATCATTCCTTTTTTGATATAAACATCAAAAAGGTTTTAAATTATGTAGAAATGATAATGAGTCATTGTTAATGATAGTCTTATCAGAACGCTTTCTCAAGTTAAACCCATACTTTCTGGAAATTTCCAGAGCTTTTTTAAAAAGAAATTTTTAAAAATTTATTTCTTCTCGTTCGACCAAAGGTCTTTGGAAGGGTTTCAGTTTTGCATACTAACTTTTTTGGGATTTAGGCATTCCTTGACAAATTGAGGTTAAATACTCTGTCTCATTTAATTCATTCGTTTTCTTCCAGAAGCTACTGAAATTTAACCTTGATATTTTGGGGAGGAGGAGGGATAAACTGTTAGGATTGCCCTGTCAAGCAACAGGAAGGGAAACGTGAAAGATTCTACAGAGATACGGGATGATATTATTAGTTTAAGCATATCTTGGCGAAATTTAGATTTGATTCGGCTTGGAATGTTTGCTGTTCGGCCTAGGTAGAATTTCAGAGCGGGATGGGATGAGAAAAGAGAAGAATATAAATTATTTACTACTCTTTTTTATATGTCCTAGCACGGTTTTCATTTAAAGTTCTCTGTGAATTTGATGGTTAGGTATAAACCATGGAGCTTTAATTGAATTTCCAGAGCAGATTATAAATTTTGTGGCAGAATTTTCATCCTATCTTTTCTTGGCCCTTGGCTTCTTCATGGCCCTGTTGATTCTTGCTAATACTAATAATGTAGTATGTCCAACTGGCCGAGGTATTTCTCAGCATCAACTGATGTCACTGCAGTTCTTCTGATCGGGAGGCCCTAGTGTTGCGAGTCCCGATGATGGCAGAATTTTCGATACTATAGCTTGATAGCTAGATCGAATTCAGCCTCTGCCTTGAGAAGAAATCGATCGGTAGTTTTCCGTGGTTTCTCCGATCAACACAAGGTGAATGCGGGAATAGAATCATAATAAACGGGCCACGGTCCGCACGCGATCTTTCGGTCCTCTTCCTTGTCCTGCCCTCATCCCTTTCTTACATCCACTTACATGCACTACACTACAACATCAGCCAGAAAATGAGAGTTCCTTCCGACTGAGGGAAGATCCTTCTTTGGGGAAAACTCTCCAAGCCGACATGACGGATGGCGCCGGATCCCGCTGTCCAGCAGTGGAAGAACGCCGCCACTTCCGTTATAAAAACATGAATAAGTAGTTGAAACTCCTGAAAGCGCGAAATAATCAACAGTACGTCCACACCAACGTTCTCTCTGTTGTTCTGGTCCTCTTTCCCAGAGATAACTTGGTCATCACCCGGTTCATTTCAAATTCAAGTTACCCTCGTATTTATGAATGTGTCTTGATTTATAAGAGACATTCGCTCATTTTTCATTGTGTTTATGAGCTATTCCGTTTCGTAGGCATTAATCGTGTTGATAACGTGATCGTTCATAATTAATGACTTCATCTAGACTAGATATTGTTTCGAGGCGTGTTGCAGGCTAATGATCTTAACCCGCTCCCGAGTCAGCCTACGCACGAGAAGTTGGCAGGGTCACCTCCCCATTTCAAAAGGAGAATTATGCGATATAGCTTTGCACGATATGCCTTCTGTAGACATTATTAGACAAGACGTAGCGGTAAATCTTTTGTTGTGTATTGTTCTGGAGTCTTTGTATTGTCAATCTCACCAAGGTTTCTTTAATATCGATTTGTTTCTGCCAGCCCATTTATTTTCTTAGTGATGTGTGTCACTGCTGATTGATGTTTCTTGGTTTATGAACGTTGGTCAGTCTGTTGACATAGACTAAAAACATTGAACTATATTGAAGAATAATTTGAGAATATACGTGTCGTAATGGATACAATACAGAATGTGTTTTGTTCACGTGTTTTGATGTGTGTGTTATTTTACTTCGCTATTACTCGTGTGAATAAGGAACTAAATATTTACAGTCTGCGCAACTCTATGACATAATTACATCAAGTTCTAAATAAAAATAAACTTACAACAATAGAAGATAATTAACGATGAAAACATATTTGTTGTCCATGGTGCTTCATTTTCTTGAGGCTCTGTGAACTTGAAATATTCTCCTTTGAAAGTATCCAATAAACAAACAAAAAAAATTATACATGAGTAGATTCGGAGAATAATGTATTTATGATAATTATTGTATTTTGTATTATTTACAAAGTGTATTATATTTATAAAATGTAGCATTTTGAACACTATCCTTAAATAAAATCAAACTGTTAGATATTACATTGCTCGAACTACAATATAATTTGTGTTACTAATTTCCAGTACATGTGAAAATTGAAATAAAACTATTCACCCTCCAGCCTTTTGAGATGGGTCTATGGTTTCGTTATAGAGCAGGGAACTCGGAATTAGAAACTTAAATTATAAACTATAAGAAATGAATTTAATGAAATTTGTTTAATGAAAATTAACATTTAATAACTTCAAAATTTTTTGGAATTTAATACCGGTGAGCTTGTTAAGTTTTAGTGTGTATCAATTTGTTAACGTTTTTAATGTAAAATTGGGAAATCATTTGAAGTAGTTTAAATTGGTTTTATTTTTTTTTACAATATACAGCCTGATGACAGGTTCATAAAAAATTAAAAATCGTTGTTATCGTTATCAAAACGTTTTGGAATCACATTTATAAGAAGAAAAAAATAATGTCTTTAGATAGTGGCCAGTCATAATACATATTTCAAAAATTCTATTTCAATATCTATCGCGCGCCGAAATTGAGAGAAAACTATGCCACCTCTGGCCTTGTGAGAGGTGAATGAGGTTTTTATAAGTATTCAGACAATCTGAATCAACGAAACATTTTGATTTTTATATATTTGATTGTTGTTTTTCTATCTATTCTGTTACTGCGGATCGCGTATGAATTCTCATATTCAGAGCGTCATTGCTTACGACACAGCTGACGTCCTACATCTGCAAGGTTCCAAGGAAGAGGCAGCCTGCCATTAAATATTTGCTATTTTGCGTTACGGAAGAGCACGTTTTTTCGTATTCTTGGTGAGAACAAATGTACTGTATATTCAAATACAATGTATGATATTGAAGTGGAAATATAGTGCTATTCCTGGAAAAATATTTTATTTATGGCAGTGTTATAAGAGATAATTTTATTTGCTTGAAGAATATGAATGCTTCTTTTTGGTACCATTTTGCGCGGTTTTGTTCAGCAACATTTTTCTCTAATATAGTACAATCGCTCGTACTGTATGTCATGTACTCAAGTACTCAGAGCCAGCTTTGTGTTAAGGTTCGCAAGAGCAAGTGCACCTCCATGAATTTATAAACTTGTGTTTATACATTTAAATATTACTAATATTAATGATTACAGTAGAACAGAAACATAACGGTACTTGCTAGCTAACGAATAAATATTTTTGTTTTTTAAAAAAATTGTTGCGTCTTCAATTGACACAACGCGTCTCCAAGCCCCGGAGGGCGTTGAGTGCTTTGCGCTTTCGGAGTAATCCTCCATTAATACCAGCGCGGGAGTAATCCTCCATTAACAGTATGCCATGTCCGTCACGTCTCGTTGCAGTCACTTTGTCAAGAGGACCTCCAAGTAGCACCTCCGCATACGCGCCTCCAACTACGCGCCACTGCGTCACTACTCAGCGGCCAGGATTGGGAAGGAATTAGGATTGGGGTAGGGTTTAGGACACTCACAGGGGTTGGACTAGTCCCTGTGAAGCATGCAAACTCGTTCTGTCGTAACAACGAGTTTGGATGCTTCTCTTCACACTTAGGATGTGGTGCTGCACAAGAGCACATTGAAAGACATGGTCCCTTTGGCAATAGATTCCTGTGCAGAAGACGCCATGCCTTGGGAAATCCACGGCGAACGATTGAAGGCGGCGCACTAGTTGAGTGCGCAGCTACCAGTCTCGACAGCTTCACCGCGGGTTTGGGAGGACAACGACGGCAAGGGCGAAACTGGCGGGAAGGAAGCACATCTGTCATGCACAACGTTGAATAAGTACAACTTAAAAACTGAGCTTGAACAACAAACATCGCAAACAAACGGAACATCAACATTCAACAAATATTACATGTAACAAAGAGAACATTCGCGGAGCCAGTGACGCTCCATGTTACGTATTGCAGATTTTTTGTTGTAGTTGAAAGGATTCGTATTTTGTATCCAACTTCATCTAATGTAGTGCTAGTGGATACCTCAAATAGTTCTGTGAATATCCAATTCTTTCCATACACTGTCCAATAGTACAATTTCTATTCTTTACCTAATACCGTTTATCCATACAAGAACTGCTGGGAGTATATATTCCAAAAATGTGTTCGTGGCTCTCATATGATCCACAAATGTACGGAGTATATTTACAAATTTAATAGCCCGAGACACTTACTAGTAGTTTTGTACGCTGTGTACGAAATATTAGGTGACGAAAATAATGAAATGTATAATATTTATGACAGGGTGGAATTACGTGTTACGATTTAGTAAAGAAGTCACTTCTTTGTGGAATGCTTAAAGTTTTGACTGACATAAAAACATTTTATTAAGAGGTATTTATCATAATTACTAAAATGCCTTGTAGCATTCCATAAAATATGAATTGTTTGCCCAGTGTAATGAATATTAAGAAACGTTTCTTCATTATGGAAGAAAAGTTATTTAAATGTACTTTTTAAATGAATTTTTGCTGCAATAGTGATCGTAATAGCGTAATATTTTACAAATATATACACATTTCGAATCTCTTTTCACTTCTTTACTACACAAAACCATGCATCAATTTGCCAAGAAAACTGTGTATTCACTGTTTTTATTAAAGTTTTCTTACGTAAATGAGGAGAGCTATTCAAATTCGCTTAGTTTGCTGTTTATGGTCGTTTCATTATGTAGATAAGAAAATTCGCCACAAATCCACTGTTGGTGCGTGGGGATACAAAAGATACAACTGTTTCGAATTCATCTCTTATATCATACTCCTATATTTCTTTCGTCCTTGAAAATAAAACGAAAATTCGCACAACGGAGACCCGAGAAATGGCGTCGGGAATAGCCACGGCCATCATTAATAAAGCGTGTTATGAACAGGCAAGACGTGCGTTGGCTAATAATGTCCTCCTCATTCAACAAATCTTAATATTGGAATAAATAATGCCAGAAAACATATTTCGTACTATTCCAATATTCATGATAAACATTTATCTCTCGCAAACTCGTCTTATTCATAGCCCACTCAAAAGTAAATCGTGATGACTTGTTTATGTAATTTTAATGGATCACTTGAAAGAAAACTTTTGGAAATACTCCATCGCATTGACGATAGACAACTGAAGTTGCGTAATATTCTAACTTTTCTAGAGGTGAATACAGTGCCTTTGTTGTTGTTGTTGTTGTTGTTTTTGTTGCTGTTTTGTTTCTTTGTTGTTGTTGTTCTCCTTCTTCTTCTAGAGATGTGTCCCGAACAATCTGTTGGTGACCAAGTCGAGATATGTTTGGGCTTTCTCGGGAATTATGAAATTATTAATGATAACAAAATCAAGTATACCAAAGACAAACGTACATACTTATTGCATACCAAGTCAAAGTCACAATATTGTGATCTTGACATGATGGCTGATTGATGGCTGTATTATTTATAACTATATTTATTACTATATTTATGAATAATTAATGACTATATATAATGACTATATGACTATATCAAGTATTGAAGACTTACTCGAACACACAGGTGTAGCGCAGAACGATTGTCCCTGCGATCTACCATTCTGACCAGCTAAAGCAAAATAGAAGGGAGTGAGTATTTTATTAAGTATTTCTGTTGATGGAAATCGGTATCCACGAAATAAACTGTAGTAAATGCTGTGTAAAGAAAACATTGAGAAATGTCGCACACAGCGTCACGCTGTTCGTTATTTTATTTCGTCTCAACCGAATAAAATTATGGATTTACTTTTATGAACTAAATATTTCTGAAGTGACATATCTGAATTATATACTATGTTTCCTAGAGAAACGTATTCGCATTCATCCTCAAAGTTCAAGGGGTGATAAAGTGTTTATTGAATATTACTTAACTTGGATCAAACGCGATTTTTAATCTAGTATTTGTAAGCATGATGGATTGCATGATTGATTAAGTATTCCGGGCGCGTCAATTCATAAGGTAATTAGTCCAGTAAGCGTAGTGCACGCCATTATCGCAGGAGATGTCTGTGATCTACCCCTATCGGAGAGCAAGATCCGGCGACGACCTAAGTTGGTCTACTGGTCTCCCGACAAGTGTTGTAGTGCGTGTGTATGTAAGCGGTGAGGGTAGGACAAGGAAGAGAAAGGAGAAACAAAGCGTTGTCCATAGCCCGTTTCTTAGGGAACTTCTCTGTCATTCGCCTGGTGTTGATTGGAGAAACCACGGAAAACTACCGGTCAGAGTAATCGTCCAGACAGCCGCGAATTCGACCTAGCCGTCTAACTAGTGCCGAATATCCTGCCACCGTCGCGACTAGAACCCTAGGACCTAGAATCATGATGGAGGAGAGACTGAAGTGAGTGTTGAAACGTATAACTAGAAAACAGAGATCGAGATACGTTACATTGAAAACGTGCTCTTCAATTACGGGGTAAAAACAAAATAGCTTTTTAAGGATTCAAAATCCAAAGTCTTCTCGTTCGTATCCCCATAAAAAGTCACTGAACATCATATCCTGAGACCAGAAAGGAGGAATTCTCCTAGTTCGTGGTCGGGATTTTGTACTTCTTTCCCAAAAGCCACGATGCAGTCCAAAAACTGTTGTGCGATATATTGGCTGTGTCAATTTTATCAATTTTATTGCCGGTGATAGATTGACTGCACAACACCGACCTCGTGTGGTTTCGGTGTCAGCGGCGATCGCATTTGTAGCTGAAGTGGTCGCACTTCAAGCCTGTGACGCAGATGATCATTAAAATATAAGTTGTTCTCCCTCGTAAGAGTTCTCGAAACCTTTCATGCTTCTAGATACTGGTTGCTGCTGCAACAACTGTTGCCTCTGAAGCGTCACTGACTGGCAGGTCCTAGGGTTGCCTTGGGTCCTGATGGCGACGCATTTTCGACCCTAGAATTCTAATGCACGTCTGGTCTGATCGATAGTTTTCCATGGTTTCTCAATTCTTAGGATGAATACTAGGCAATTGCCGAAACTGTACAGTAATCCCTCCACATCCGCGAATTCGCTATTCGCGCGTTCCTAACATTTGCGATTAAAGAAATTCTACGGGATTCAACATTCACGACTTCAACATTCGAGAGTGCGTCTTTTAGTCGAACTACATTGTTTT
Organism: Gryllus longicercus; assembly: GCA_038098605.1. Lineage (NCBI taxonomy): Eukaryota > Metazoa > Arthropoda > Insecta > Orthoptera > Gryllidae > Gryllus > Gryllus longicercus. The sequence goes on from JAZDUA010000040.1 coordinate 684,448, forward strand.
TGAAAGCGAGCACATTTCATTTTCTTTATAAGCGTCATCTGGAAAACGAAGTCGGCTGTCACCGGTGCTCAAAGAATCACGTTCTGCAAAAATGCCAAAGTTGAAATGTCAAATCATAATTAATTAAATAAAATTAATCAAATTAATTGAATAACACGGTTGTAAAATAATTAAATCCAGTTGCGTCATATTGCAGGTACGGTTTTTGTCCACATGATCAGAAATGCCATTCAGGATCAATGCAACTCTCATTATAATGACCATACTGAAGGGGATTCGGGAAATTATCAGCCTCCTCTAACGTACTGATGAAGTAATTGGAAGCGAAATTGCGACCTGGAGCAACTTCAATGTCAAAACTGTTCAATGATGACGTTCAAACTCAACAATGACGTTCTAGAACTTCAACAAACTCTGGTGGAAAAGGCATTGGAATGTGATGCAAACATGAAAATAACTTCAAAAGTTAAGAGAGATGTAGAAGCAGAAATTCACATATTTGTATCAACGGGGAAGGTGATAAAAAAAAATAATAAAAATATAAGGGTTTATCCAATCACTTTCAACTTTGAAATAAGTTTCAAATATTGTTTTTTTGCTCCTCTTTGGAATGTTAATTGTGAATTCTGGTTGTAGTAGCGCTTACGCAATTGTTTGTCTTTTTAATTTATTTTTTAAACAGTTTTTCTATATCCAGGAACCTAACTCATCTTTCTTCATTAAAAGATAGGCTCAACATTCGCGGATTTCACATTCACGATGATTTTTGGGAACCTACCTCTCGCGAAGGTTGAGGGCTTACTATACTTAAATAAACGAGCCACGAACTTCACGCGATCTTTCCTTACTCGTCCTAATATTTTCATCTCCTCTTTCACACATGGACCTGCACTTACATGCACTACACAAGCACACGTTCCAGAAAGGGCGGGAGCTTATAATGTATTCTGCCTCTAATGCTCCGCTGTGGGAGATACTTTAAATAGGAAACCTCGGAAAAGGTCGTACAGGTCGGCGCCGGGTCTCATGCTGCATTGAGGGCCGGAACATCGCCACCTCCTACGGGATATGCAATACTGTTTGGGGACTAGTAACAATAGTAGTGTACGCAACCGAAAGCACTAAATAATCAATCATCATCACTAGGTCAAAAATGTTCTGTGAATGGTAAATATGCTCAGCTAGTAAATACGCTGGTAAGAATACCAGCGTATCGCAGGTCATTTCGGAACAGCCTATACGCAGTCTGCGACGGACTGCTGTACCGTACCTTTCGAATGTCAGTTTTAATACCGGTGATATGTGCACTGGGCAGGCCGGTCCGCGTGCGGTGTTGGCGTTGGCAGCGGAGAGCCTGGGCAGCGAGCGCGAGACTGGAGAGGGGGTGGGGTGGGGGTGGGGAGGCAGCGAGGAGCGGCGGCGGGGGCGCGGCGGCAATTTCGGTGTCCAGCGGGGATCCTCCCCCGCCGAGACGTCCAGCTGCGAAGCGAAACACGCCACGTCGCCGCCGTCGACCCCCACTAAATTTGACGCTAAATTACTAAACTAGCCCCGAAATCGGGCTGCGGCGTGATGTATCGGCGGGCCGTGGCTCGACTGCCCACGTGCCGTCGCAGGCGGCTCTCGCCGAGGCTCTCGCTGCCATCGCCCGCTCCCACTGAGCTCGCTGGCTCCAAGCCCCCGCTTCAGTCATTCATTCACTCACTCATTCACGGACTCATTTATCAATATATTTATTCATATTTTTTTAAATTATTTCCTGTGATATACATATTTACACTTTTTTATATTTATATATTTACTTTTTATACATATATTTAACGCGAAAAATAGGAAATATTTGTATGTTACGTTTTAGATTAGATTTATTCAGTCAAAAAAGCAGTAAAAACTGTATGTGACGGAGGGGGGAGAAGATTATCTGCACACGTTTTCTTGAGTTCCAGAATCCCTTCCCGGAATTTTAACGATAAATAGTTGAAAGATAAGTAAAAGTTTAACATAAATAAAAATATATTTTAAAAATATGTTACGTTTTGGAACGTCACATTCAGCCTCTTTGGCTATGCAGAATTTGTTGGGAATATTCTTTTTGTTAATGTGCTGTATGACTTTGGTCCCCACAAATAAGCTGATTACAAGAGAAAACTAAATTTTACAAAACTTTTATTGTCATATTGTGAGTATTTGAATTCATTTTCGAGAGTGAATAAGCAGACAACTCAACTTGTGTTCTGTTAATGATTTCTAATAATTGTTACGGCTTGCATAATCGTACAGTATATGTATGGCTTTATGATATTAACGTTATGTTCGTCAAAAAGAATTTAAATTATCCGTTTATGAATAGACGTGGAGAGTGATTAAAAAATCCACTTGTATTATTTTCATAAAAAAGGACACTTATGAGCTTCTTCACCAGTGTCAAAGATATACAACTTTTCTTGTCAAGATACAATATAGATATTCTTTTAAAATAACAGAACCAATTTTAAATATTGGTAGCAATTTCTTTCCGAGAAAGTTTATCAGTGTTAATCTCGGAGTTAATGCTCTTGGAGGTTGAGACAAATTCCTCAACCGAGACCTCAAGGCGATTCTTCCTAAATGGCTTCTTCCTAACAAATTGCATACGCCGTCCTGAAGGCAACGAATCCATAAACAACGTCCACGAGAAGTCAGTGATTCTGTAACGGTTTCCAAACGCATCATCGACCTGTTTTGTTTGACAGTTACCATATTCCCGTTTCCTCTAGCCTCCACACCTGACACGCGGTCAACGGGGCATTGTTTCGTGGGCTGCTTTGCATTCAGGGCTCTCCGAGACAATGCGAAAGGTGCATAAAACTTAACAGGATGTCAGTTTTACTCACTCTTTCATCGCTTTATTCATTGTAAACGAGTGCCTGAGCGTAGAGTGCGGCTTGCAGGGGGGGGCGAGACGGGAAGAAAGGCAGAGGTTTGATGTACTAGCCTGAACGCATGGCGGAACGTTCTACTTGGTTACAGTCGCTCGACGCGTTTTGTTGTGCCTGCTTTGGAAACAAATGCAGGATTGCGGAATTTATGGCTAGCAGGAAGGAGCGATAATTGTGTATTGCTGAATTGGTGAATTTTGTCAAATGTCCATTTTTAATATCCATTGAATGAGAGGGTAGGTGTAGGGAGGTATGGGAAACAATCCCTTTTTAAAATTTTACGGAATGAAAAATATATTTTTAAAGATTTATGCGAGTAAGCTGAAAAATGATAACTTTTCCCAAAATTTGTTTAGTACTAAAAAATTCAAATATTAAAAATGTATTTGCAAAATTGAATGTAATTGCTGGCCCTGAGTGAAATCTGTGAATTAGGATTTCCATTTCAAATACATTAAACGTTAAATATTAAAATGAATGCTCAAAATCTTGAGGCTTTCGCGATATGAGTACGCACAATATTGTAGGTTTCTTTATTGCTTTTACACGTAATCTTGATTTGTTAACGTTATGATTTTTTGTTAGTGTTATATATTATTGTACATGAATAAATTATCTTATATGAAATATTTTATATTTAAATAATGAATAAATAATATTTACATATTCATAGTAATGTCTTAAAACATAAAATTTTTGATTATTACAAACTCATTTATTCCACACTGTATTAAATAATTTCTTCATAATTATTTCCCATTATTTTAATCATAGACGGGTCACGCACAAACTTCTGTCCGCATATCAATATTTCTTAATTATCTCGTTGTCCAATAAGCGGAGATAGTTTCTGCTTCTGGTAGCTGAGATTTTAACTTTGTTGTGAGGTGATAACAAAATGCAGTGCAATCTGTGCACGTTTTCTTGAGATCCAGAATATTTTCCACACTCTTGAAGAGTAAATTGGTGAATAATGAATAAACGTACCAACAAAACGAGGTTAGCGACATTAGAATAGTATATATTTTTGCTCTTCAGTTGTAGAAAACTTATTTGCATCGGTAAACGGGCTGTAGATTTGATTTTGCGTATTGCTAACAGAATAATAGATCAAACCCTGCCTCTTGTCCCGCAACTAGCAAAAGGAGAGAGAAAAAATTGGGAGTAATGAAGCTGCATTTATGTCTAGAAGCAAGACAGGGGCCAACTGACCATTTGCTCAATGGATCAGGAGAATTGGACACAAACCTCATCAATTGATTGATTCGTGATCCCAGGCGTATCAACTGCTAAGGTCATTAGTTCCGTAAGTGTAGTACAGATTTTTTTCGGGAGCTGGCGATGAGATTCGGCGCTGACCTTCCTGTTGGGTAGAGGGGTTTACGCCAACCAGGTTTTTTCCGTCACCATGTCAAGCCACATAGCCGGGACAAGCTCCCGACCGATTTCCCAGTATATGCGGTTGTGTAGTGCATGTAAGTGTAAGTGTGTGTAAGTAAAGGATGAGGATAGAACAAAAAGAAGAAGGAAAGATCGCGCGTGGGCCAATGTCTTAGGATATTGCTCCGGCATTCGCATTGGCATTTGCACTCCGGCATTCGGTGTTGATCGGAGAAACCACGGAAAACTACCGATCAGAGCAGCCGGCCGCTAGAATTCTCCTCCACACAGCGACTGAACTCGACCTACTATCTAGCTAGTGTCAGGACCCGAACTTGGATTTCCTTGGATGCACGGCAGTGATGTTGATGATCAGCTGATGCCCTGAGAAACTTCTTCCGGTAAATCCTCAAGATGGGATCATTTGCTCACCACGGGTATCATTATTTCAGGCTTTGTGAATTCGGCTCAACTTATGAGCGTAATGTAGCAGAAAGAGTCGCTAAAGAGCGTCGTACTTTAGAAGTGCATAAAGTTGCTGGAAAATGAATGATTTCAGCGTGGAGTGTGTAACAATGAAAACAAGACTCATTTTGCAGTATCTTGGAAGTCTTCCCCGAAAATGTCACGCTCTTTCTCGATCCAAATGACAGTAATAGTGGTTGTAAGTTCTGCCCTTCTCTCCGAACTTGAAATTGTGGCCACCTGTCCGACGTTTGTATTCCGGCCTCCCAGGACAGACGCGTTTATCACACAGCCTACTGCAGAGTCCTGGCCTTTTAGGCCCATGTTCAATGACAAATATTGCTCCCCTTAACCACTTCTACCTATCCTCTGGTTTTTACACTTTTTTCTGAAATATCCTCTCCTGAAAGGCTCGCCTATTGCGAGAGAAATGGATTCTGAATGATTCAGAAGAATATATAGATATATGTAACAGGAATATTTAATTATTTATGAACATCTATGAACCGATCTTTACAGATGAACAGATGCGTGTTTCTCTTTATTCATAATTCATCCCACCTAATTGTTAACCTGAGCGACTTAAAATGAATACATGGGAACAACAACAAAGCAGAAAAGTGTTATATGAATAAAGAAATAGGCAGGTAGAATAAAAAAACATAGAAAACATAGTTACTACCATATCGGTAAAAAGAATTGTAGGTAAGTCTCTCCTCGTGTTTTGGCCTACTCTCTTGCAAGGCACATCCGTCCTGTTGGCCCAGATGATTGTGGCTCAAGCACGTGCAGAATTGTTTCTCTTGCGATAAGCAGCCGGCTAACAAACGACAAGCGGCGCGGCGACGCCACACCCGTGCCGAGCCTATTCTCTCGCCACTTCCGTTCATTTATCAGCGCGTGTTTGTGCGTGTCGGTGCGTGCGTCTCCTCGCCGCTTCACGCACTCGCATTGGCGCCCATTCATTTCTTGCTGAAGTCTTTATCTCGGATGTTTTGCTGATTACTTCTTCGTTAATATTCATAACGCGTTCGTCCAATTTGTCAACGCGTGGCCCTTCATGGAGTTTCTCGCTTTCCCTAATCTTTCGCATCATTTAGAGACTCAGCGTGTTTGTTAGCCTGTTGTCTTATTGTTGTTTTTATCTTGTTCCGGAGACTCCATTACATTTTGTGAATTCGGCCTTTATCTAAGACGGGAGTCTAAGTTATAGTCTTGACGATTTTCTCTTTAGCATATTTACGACCTTATTCATATGATAATGATTAAAAATTCGTTTGATGTGAATGAAATTTTTATATTCCAAATACTTTTTTGCTTAACAGTAATCATATTGATTGTTTCTAATAATGTCTTACGACTCTGAGTGATTTTGGTGAACACAGAACAGCTTGCTAATCTGGTTCCAGATCCTGTCTCTATTTTCTAATGGAATGTATTAAATAGAATATTAGGGCATTTAGACGCTCTCATCCTGGAACAAGAGGGGGCCTTTTTTCTTTGAACTTTTTTATTTTTATGTGACATCTTTTATTTGTAAATAAATGAAACGTACTACATGAAGAACGAAATTATAGCTTTCATAAAACCATTAATAAATACAATAGAATACCTGACATCAGAATTCCCAGAAGGGTAAGGGAGCCTCTTTCCAAATGTCGTACAACAATTTCCAAAATTGTCAAGTTAAAAAGGGAAAACCAGTTATTGAACATACTTACGGAAATAAAATGTTTTAATACTAAGGCTACGGCCCCCCTTTCAAAAATTTCAGTGGTAGTATATCGCTCCTGGCCCCCTCCCTCTGTGCACGATCATGTTAGTGGGTAGAGATTGACTTGGTTCTCAAGCGAAGGTTTGTCGAATTGTTTCCTTTAGCGTTGGTTGGCATGGCGCGGCAGGAGTCTTGGTAGTAATTTATAATATTGATAACTCGTTGTGTAGTACAGTTTTGGTCTCTGGATCATAGCTATAGTCATGATAAAGGGATGTTCGCATTGAAAAAGGTTTCAGTAATGGTCGTGGGCATTGTCGTTATTGCCAAATTCTAGTCAGATTAGTCGCGTAATCCTCGGCCGTATATAGTCGTGATACCGGTAACAGCTGTGAAAATTCGTAAGCGTGGAGGAGTGATATGAAGGCACAAGAGAATGTTCTTTTTATTTAACGTCAAAAAATAGCTGTGCATTGTTTAGTCCAAGTGATGATTAGATTTAGTGGTCCATAACAAAGCAATGACATTTATTTGGTCATGGATGAAAACCATATAAAGGAGAATGTAATAGATCCACGAAAAATTTCACAATTTTCTGCTAAAGACAATAAGTATTCATTAAAAAAGAAAACATAAGAAAAGATATTTCAAGATTTAAAAAAGGAACTAATGTAATTATTGTGAAATGAATACCTTTTCGTTTTGATTTAAAGTTTAATGTGTAGTTTTAGAGATATCACTCCTCATTTGAATTTCAGCTCAGATTTAAACAAAACTTTGAATGTAAGCCTACTCATTCAATATACCAGATTTGAATGTGAGGTACTGGGGTTTTGGTATCGGATTTGACTTCTGCCAAATAGTGATGATTCCAGTTTAAAGGCCCTGTTTTTATTTATTATCCACACCTAAGAGTAAGGGAGATGTGTGACGAGCATCATGTATTCACATTTTCGCACCTAAGTTATTTGGCCTGCCTAATCTTTCTTTCGTCAGGCGGCTATAGAAACTGATTTGTATTTAATAACTACAGCTTCATTTTTGCCCCAGCCGGGAATCGATTCTGGGACCGCCTCACATGAACACTATATGAAGAAGAGTTCATAAGTAGTCCATAAAAATGAGAGTCACAGATTTGAATACAATGAATTTTTAATAATTTTATAAGATACTGTTTATCGAAATATTGAATGAGATTGTATTAAAATAAAAATAAAAAGAAAAAATGGCATGCACATTTTATTTAGGAATACCTGGAACTAAGTCCTACCAGTTTCCAAAGGTTAGTGAAATTATTTAAATCTGCTGCTCCCAGGAGCGGAAGGATAATACTGTGTGTGTTTCTCTGTTTCTCACGAAAAATTGATATTGTTTCCAACTGTGTGACAGTTGGTTTGCTGGTAACTCGAAATGCCCATGATGGATCATAATAATTCTGGTCGGCTCTTCTCGGAAAAAATGCAAATGAAGGGTGCGTGACATTTATTAATACCTTATCATTTTTACTTTATGATTTGCATAAAACTCCGGAATGTTCCTCCCGATGTTCATTTTCTGCATTTCCTGTATTACTTTATCCCCTCCATTTACTTACTTCTGCCCCTCCATTTCCTGTATTACTTTATCAAAACATTATAAGAAATATAATATACTTGAAATCCCGCGTGAATTAGACTAACGAGGGCATTGGCTGACGCATTCTCTCCTACACATTGTAGATTCTAGGGCTTCAGAGACGTTTATACGACGATCTCGGTCGTGGTGAAACCGTGATTGAAGTTTTAGCCGGGGATGCAGCCGCGGCTAAAACGTCGTGCCGGCGCCGGGCGTCGGTGGCGGCGCCGGGCCGTGGGAGGAGGGCAGATCCAGATTGCTAATGACGCGATTAAGACGTCAGCCGCATGTAAATTCGGCCCATAAACAAAGTCGGCGGCAGAGGGCGGAGGACCGGGCGCTCGCGCGGCGGCGGCGCTGCTTCCAGCGGAGGTTGCACAGGCGAAGAACGGGGTCGCGAGCAGCAAAGTGTCTTCTGCACCTCCTCCTCGTTTTTCTTCTCCTCCAACTCCTCCCCAACCTCTCTCCCCTCTCCCTCCTCCTACATTTCAGTTTCACGTCCTCTGTTTCTTCTTTTTCTTGGTTCTCCTTACTTTTCTATCTCCTCTGCTTCTTCTTCAGTTTAATATTCCTGGCGTCCAAGTAGAGAGCTCATACTTTTCTCTTTCGAGGAATTGTGAAGTGATAGATGATTTGGATTTGTGTGCAATTTCGGGTGATTTATTTTTGCATCTCCCCACCCCTTCACAACAATGCATGTGTTGCTCGTACAGAATTCGAACCCACAGTCAGGAATGAACCTCGTCCTCTGTTTCTTCTTTTTCTTGGTTCTCCTTACTTTTCTATCTCCTCTGCTTCTTCTTCAGTTTCATATTCCTGGCGTCCAAGTAGAGAGCTCATACCTTTCTCTTCCGAGGAATTATGAAATGATAGGTGATGATTTGGATTTGTGTGCAATTTCGGGTGATTTTTTTTTTTTTTTTGCATCTCCCCACCCTTTCACAACAATACATATGGTGCTCGTACAAAATTCGAACCCACAGTCAGGAATGAATCCAGAATCCGGGCGTAATTGAGTGGAGCGGAAGAAAGCTCGTAAAAAAACGAATAAATTTTGTATGGACAGCCCTGGGGAAATGGGAAAACCTTTGTGCGAATTTATCGTCATGCTACGGAGATATTAAGTTCAGAAAATTGGATAAGTCCTTACTTTAACACACAAAACTTACAAAAATTTAATCGACAGTAAATTTATCCAAAAAATTGGGTAAATTAAAATATAAAATAAAAATAAAATATTTTGCGATTAAAATATAAATTGTAAAAAGAAGTCGGTCAGGAGAAGAATAATTTATTAAAGTAATAAAGCAACCTCTATTCTCAGCGGGACAAGCACCACAGCGTTGATACCAACATAATGCATGTGTGTGGTGCTGAAATCTGTGATATTAGAGACCCTAAACATAGCTTCATTCATTTCTGTTAACGGTTGGTAATACGAATGAAATAGTACATATACAATGCTTATATTTCTTCCTGTTACAGACAAGATCCTAAGTTAAAACCCCACAAATTGACATTTTTATTACCTGCCAATTTTCTAATGCTCGAGCTCACTGCGTCACCAAGTGTTTTTTGGATGAGGTTTAGACGGCAATCGTTCAGTAGTAGTCAGAACACTACCTCTGCCATTCCATTAGCCTTCATTTCGTTAGATATACAGTACATAGCTTTTTATTTACTAATTCAGTTATACTCATTCTAGTGATTCATTTATGCTATATCTGTAACTGAATATTGGAGGGAACAAGTACAAATAACTGAGTCGAGACTGATTGAGAAATGATGGATGATTATTAAGTTGATTTTTTGTATTTTAGTATACGGAGTTCACAAACAACGGTAGCTACAACTTTTACGGCAACGGCTGAAGATCATGAGGGCCGGTAACAGGGAGACCACAGATTTACCCCCGGACAGGAAACTGAGTGTGTTGTTCTTTCATTTAATATAATTTATTTCGTAATAAAAAACAAGAAAACGCATTGTACGTCCGAGGAATCTGTCCGATAATCTGCGCATATCTGCTCATTCAATTTCAGAATCTCTACCCCTACCTGTTTATTAGACCGTGTAGAATGAAGAATATATGCACCAACAAATTGAAATTATTGGTGCTCAAGAAATTGAAATTGGTTATAGAAATTGTTATGGCTGATTTTCAATATTCGGTTTTTGGATGTTTTGACCATCGGCTATTTTGTGGGGTCTGCAAGGTTTTTGGTCGACTGCGCTTTTAGATGGTTTTCATAATTTCTCTGTTAACTTCCAGAACAATTTTGGAGCAGGAAACCATGGACCATGCGCGATCTTCTCTTGTCATTCCCTTCACCTTCCATCTCCCCAACTTAGACAGAAACTCCCTGTGTTACTTACCTCTCTTCTCGCGTTGTATTTTTTTAAAAATATTTTTATTTCCACATCTAATGAAACATAAAATAGAGTGTTTCAATTTTCTGCTTCCCTTTGCTTCCACACCTCTCTCAATGTTGTGCGATGTTTTTTCTCACCTCCCTTCAGTCCAAATTGTCTCGTTCTTTTGTTAGGTCTGTCCTGAGAACCTGTAGTTTGGCCCTGTGTGATGGACCTTCTGGCGTATCTGTTTTAGGTATTTTGAGTTCCTTTTCCAGTTCCGGAAATAACGTATTGGCTTTTTGGACATAATATAACAGTCTTGCGGTTTATCTTTTAGAAATCTAATATTTGTTTATTTGGAAATAGTTGGGGTATATAAAATTACAGTTGGCATTCCCTTCCACAATGTGTATCAGATCACATGACATATAGCTCTGGAATTTACGTGCATCAGAACGCACATGACACGCACCTCCATAAATTCATTTGAAAGTAGTCATTTAGTCCCGTTGTCCATTAATTTATTCCGTCGCATTAAAAATCAAGGAAGAACATTCTGTTAGAATGGGTGAGAAGTTATGCAAGCAGATATGCTCTTACTAACGATATAATTAGTATGTATCTGTTTGCGATATTATTTTTGTGCCTACAGCATAGCCAATATTTTATAATATCAAATAAGATATATGAAAACAAAACTTACGATTAGATTTTAAATATAGAACTGTGTAAACATCAAAAGTACGGAAATTAGTTGATTGATTTTACGTTAACATAAACGGTAATTCCGATCGTATTTAATTTGTAAAATGGCGGCAGAACTGTTTTATGAGAGTTATACAAATTTTGGAATAGTTATATTGAATTTAAACATTCTGTATAAGAAATTTTAAACTATATGTTTATGTCGTTATAGACTTTATTGAAGAAAAACATACGTAAATGAATTATTTTATACGTAGCTATGTAAAAAAAATCGTTGGGTCTATCCAATGTATCCTTACGCTTGCCGAGAGCTGGAGAATTTCCTCCTAACAACCTTCAAAGAGCTGGTTGATTTGTCCACCTTCGTGCTTTCCGGCGTTCCAGCCTGGCGTGCACTACCTCCATTACCATACGCTTGTTTGTCAGAGACCCGCGTAGTTATTGAATATTTTGAGAGGGGATTTATTAGATTTATTCGCCACCAAAGTACCCACAGTCACACTACACATTATTCCGTAGGCCTCGGCGGGACGATCCTTATTATCTCAATGTAAGTAAAATAATGGAAATTGCCGCAGGATTGTGTACTTTATCTGTATCTAGACGCCGAATCACTGGTTATAGAATATTCGTCGCTCTTAACTCGCGTCCTCCCTACGGCAAAAACGGCCTATCGGCGACGCAAGCCTCCTCATTGAAATTCTGGAATCAAATGAACCAGCAATTTGGACCTTTGTAAATCAGGAGGCCTTTATATCTGCACTGAGTAAACTGGCGATAACTGTGGGGCCAGTATTACCAACATATTTCGATTTGACGTCATGAATGATGAATATTGAAAATAGCCTAGCAAGAGATATCTCCAATATCAAATAATGTTTCTGTGATTGCCTTTACTGATTTTATTCCGTAGTTGATTTGTTTTAGTGGGAATGAATGATGACAAAATTACTCGTATATTTTACGGCCAAATTGTTTGTACTCTGTTAAAAATGTAATGTTCCCCGGTTGGATAAAATGGCACCAGCTATGAAGTTAAAAGATCAATGAATTCATTGTAAATTTGCGTACCCAGTATACAAATTTTGGGATGATCAATTTACTTAGTCATTTTCTACTGAACCACATTTGTAACTGTTTTGTACAATGTCCTTCCAATAAGTTTTAGCTCACCGATCCCGTAAATATCGAGATGTGTAGGATAAATTCAAGTAATAGCAATAAATTAAAAATGAATATTACATTTGAACTCGTAAGTTGAGCAAATTAAATTCAAATAGTTTTTATGAAAGCGTCATTATACCCAAAATTTATTAAAATAGTTAAAATATCTAAATTATGCTTCGTTAACGGATGTAAAATGGCGGTAGCTGAAGGAAATTCTTACATCACCCATAAGTATTAGTTCTTTTTGACAAAAAATTAAAAAATAAATCCTTAATGAGAAACACGTATTATGTTTATATCTATACTTGCGTCGTTGAGCTAGGTTGTAATAAACCATGATAAAAGAAAACTCAAAAATTGAAGGGATGATTTTGCGTAAGGTCTTTCAACCCATAAAACTCGCAGATGGTCATTGTGTTAGGAAAACTAACTATTCACATCGAACACCGTACTATAGCAGAAGAGATGTTTGATTTGAATGGAGTAGAGACATGTCAAGAATGAACGACCCATGAAAGTTCAAAAGACACTCAAGATGGAAGCAGATTGCCAGATGAAGAGGAGAGACTGAGGAAGAGGAGACTGTCAGGTGTTTTTTTTATTTCAACAATTCCGCTCTAAAACTTTTGTGTAAGAAATGAGAAAACGATTATGCGATTTTCTTACCGTGTTCTGTTTACACGTATCCGAAAATATAAAAGAAGGAAAAGGCGAGGGAAAGACGAAGAAAGGCAAGAATCAAGTGAAGTAGAAAGAGGAGAAGAAGAATGATAACGAGAAGAAACAGAAGAAGGAGAAGAAGAAGAAAAATGTAAGAAGAGAGAGAAGAGTAGAAGGAAGATAAAAGTGAACGAGAAGAGGAGGAAAAAGAAGAAGAAGATGAAATGGAGGAAAAAGAAGACAACAAAGAAGAAGCTGAAAGTAAACCAGAGAGAGAGAGAGAAAGTGACAGAGAGAGAGACAGAGAGAGAGACACAGAGAGAGAGACAGAGAGAGAGACACAGAGAGAGAGACAGAGAGACAGAGAGAGACAGAGTCACAAAGAGAGACAGAGATAGACAGAGATAGAGAGACAAAGAGAGACAGAGAGACAGAGAGAGACAGAGTGACAGAGAGAGTGACAGAGTGACAGAGAGAGTGACAGAGAGAGAGACAGAGAGAGAGATAATAGAAGAAAGAGAAGAAGTAGATTAGAAAAGATGAGAACGTGGTGTTCGTGGGGAGCCCTGGGACGGGAGGCGGCGCAGGCGGCGCGGAGGCAGGCGCTCGTAAAGCAGGCGGAGCGCGCCGCCCTGGCCCAGTGGCCCCTCTCAGCCAAACGCCTAATTTATGGATCCTGTTCGGTGTGATCGGGCAATTTCCGAATGCGACGCTCTGTCGTCCATAAGGCCGCGCCGGAGCCTCCCCCGGCAGCCTCCGTCCCCGAGGCTGCATCATTATTCTCCGCGGCAGCCCGGCCGCCCGGCCGCCCGGCCAACAGAGCTCAACTGGTACCCTTGAGGCCTCCGCTGCTGGCTCTGCCGCCGTCGAGATCGGAAAAAGCAGCCCCCACGCACAGCCCTCTCTGTGTGGAATCACGATGGTGTGGGGATCAAGAAGTTTTGGGGTGGGGATAATTTCAGGTCAGAACCAATTAATATTGTTTAAAATAATAATAATAATAATAATAATAATAATAATAATAATAATAATAATAATGCCGATCAGATGGCCGAGATCACTAAAACAGTAGTGCCGTAGTGGTTTCGGTCCAGAAGTTCACGGTTTCGTGTCCCGCCTCGGGCATGGGTGTATTAGTGTACGTTTGTATGAGTGTGTCGTCCTTTCACCCCTCATTATCATCATTATTTCCATACTAACATTTTCGTGCTAACAACCCTGGGAGATAAAAAATCTGATTCAGTTAGAATGCTGGTCCCCAATGAAAGTTACCTGCCACCGCGATAATGATACTGAGCCAAGGTAAAATGCAGGGTGCATGCATGCGTGGTTCTAGTCGGCTTATTCGCGAGCAAAAAAGAAATAGTAATAATAATTATTATTTTAAATCAGATTCTTGAAAATTAAAAACGTGTGTATTCATTATGAGAATACTCTTTTTGAATGTGTGGCAATCAATATATGGTTATTGTTCTTAAGTGCATGAAACTACGAAAAATGTATTGAATTCATTCTTTATGTCTTTGCATATTTAGGTGCCTCCAGAAATCCGATCCCCCAAATGAAACTTGTTACTCCAGGGGCAGCCGCCGTGTACTTACCAGTCTACCCGGCCATCGCGGCGATGTGGTTCTCGAGCCCATTTCGGTCATTACAGATGCACCTGGACAATCGTAGCACTTGAGCCCATTTCGGTCATTGCAGATTCACGTAGACAAACGTAGCTCTTGAGCCCATTTCAGTCATTGCAGATTCACCTAGACAAACGTAGCTCTTGAGCCCATTTCAGTCATTGCAGATACACTTAGATAAACGTAGCTCTTGAGCCCATTTCGATCATTGCAGATTCACCTAGACAACCGTAGCACTTGAGTGCACCGCGCGTAGTCATGTATTAGACAAGGGGTGGTAATTTACACCGAGCGCTGACACTGCGAGTCATAAGCACTCACTTCGTGGACTTGGGTCTGACCCCCCTCACACAACGTACCGGTGAAGGGGAAGGGATTAAAAATCGGATTTGAGATTTACGGATTGTACAAGCCAAGTCTCGTTCTTTCCCTAGTGTTTATTTCACCATTTTCGTGTACCTGCAAGTTGGTCGAAAGTAGGTGGGAGGTTTTCCTCAGCGTGAGAAAATGGCAGTGTGGATTGATGTGAACAGAGATGGGGTAAAACGGTAAAATTAGTACGATGTTCTCTGATGGAAATCCTTTAAAAGCTTTATGCTGACGTGCCCCTGGAATTGGGGACAATTATATTTAGAGGGAGAGTTTACGTTAGGCAACGCAGTTTTAATCTTGAAATTGATGAATGAAAACGTGATTACGAAAATGAAAGCCTTTGAAAATACAATACAATAAAATTTTCATTTTCGTGTGGTTTACATTGTTGTATCGGTTGCTGTGATAAAAAATAAAGCTAAGTGAATTGTAGCTAACTGCATTGTTGAACAACTATTTACAACCCCCGACCTCAAGTTCTCCCTCGCCATAGGCTTGTGATGTTCTAGATGAAACTCTTTAAAAATTCTCTGCATATGTTTTTACATTTCATCCTCCAGTTTTCACCGCTAAACTCTATGGATATCCCTCAACACATGGCCACATTCTTAACCATTATCTATCCTAATACTTCAACTCCCTGCATTGCCTCCCTATCTCAAACATCTTCCTCCCCTCCTACCTCTCTCTCTCTCTCTCTATCTCTCTCTCCTTCTCATTCAAACTCCTCTTCTGCGCATTCTTTTAACCTATTACCTTCACACTCTCTTCTCTCTCCTCTCTTTTCATCCTACTTTCTCCCCCATCTCCACCCCTCTATTTCATGTTATCTCATCCCTCTCTACGCCTTCTCCACATTCTGTTTCCTCCCTCCCCATACATCGCTCCCTCTGTCTCATCTCTCTCCTGATATCCGCTCTTACTGCCCCCTCTCTATCATGTCTTTCCCTTGTTCATCCTCTTCCGTCTTCACCCTTTAGCTCCCTCCTCTGCCTGTCTCCCATACCTTCAGTAATGGTCTTTATGGTCTCTCTCTCTCTCTTCCCTTCCCATGTCAACCATTGTGCTACCGTCTTCCCACTCGTTCGGCTCTTGCGCTGCGCACCACGCCCCCCACATCTCGCCTCTGCGAGCCCATCAAAAACCCTCCGCCACCGCCTCCCCCTCTCCTCCTCCCCCGCCGCTTTCGTCTTCGCCTCCGCCTCGGCCTCCACCTTTGCTCCTCCTCCGCTTACGGCACCGCCACCGCCACCGCCACCGCCACCGCCACCTCCATCGCAGTCACCACCGCCGTCATCACCGCCATCACCGCCATCACCGCCGCTGCCACCGCCACCGCCACCGTCGCCTCCGCCGTCACTGCCACTGCCACCGCCTCCTCCGCGGCCTCCGCCTCCACCACAGCATCTGCCCGCAGCCGTTGTGTGGGTCGTTGTCCGCGCGCCCAACCGCGGAGTACGCCGTATATTAATGGCAATCATTGATCCGGAGAAATTTACGGCGCAAATCGTCGCCCGTGACACGCGGAGATTCCGTGTCCCGACGGGACCCAAAAAGTCAAAACACTAATAAAAGCCCGAGAAGGAGGAGGCCGTCGCGTCCCTCGGAGAAATGCAAATTTGTCCGTGTCCAGAAAACAGGATCTTTGTGGAGGGTCAGTGTCTCCGTGGACAAGGGCGCAGGAAGAGGGGAGAATTATTGGGGATATATCACGGCGCGGAAGGAGCGGGCGCGCCGGATCGAGATGGCGGAGGCCAGGGGGCAGGAAAGGTGTAGGCGGCGGAAAAGGTGGTTGGCAGCGGCGATAACAGCGGTAGCGACAGCGACAATAAAGAGAGTAAGGGAGAAAGACTCACGTGACACAAAACGGCGTTGGAGCAGGAGATGGCTGCGCACCTGGCAGTCGCGGTGATGATAGTGGTGGTTTTAGTGGGTACGTTCATAGTGTGGTTATGATGGAGATATTTCTGATGCCGATGGCGGTCATGGTGATTACGGCGGCTAATAATTCTGGGATTGTGGAATTGGCATGTCTATTGGGGCAGTAGTGGAAGTATGAGCGGAGAGCGGTGGAGGAGGAACTATGGTGGTGGTGGTGTTGGTGGTGGTGACAATACTAATGACGGGGATGTTTGTGGGGCTACTCAGAATACTGATTAATTATTTTCATGCTGCTTTGAGGGGTGTATAGTTGGTAGAACATATTGTGATTATATATCGTTCATATTACGTTTATGGGTTGGGTGATGGTAGTAAAAAGACAAGTGCCGGTGTCGAGGATAGTGCTTACTTTGATGGCGGTCGTAATGAGAGTGCGTTTGATTGTGATGTTCCTGCTTATCATCCTGGTGGTAAGGAGACTGGCATTGTTGATGGTGATGTAGGTGTGGCAGTGGCAGTAGTTCTCGTGACGGCCATGGTGGTGGTATTAGCGCTGATGTATGGTAGTGACATGTGTCGTTGGTGCTAGTGAGCTAATAGTTGATGCCAGGAGAAAATTTGGTGTAGTTTTTCATTAAAAAATTGTCTTTACTTAAGCAACAATTACGCGGAAACTACTGGTATTTTCAAGTGAGTGTTTGTACCTTACCTCCTTTAAAGATATATATTTTTAGAACAGTTTTCATTAAGGAAAAAATCTCTATCACCCAAATTGTAGATCTGCATGTTAATTTTTTTTGCAATTTTTGAAAATACAGTGTTAAGTTTGTAAGTCCTGCTTTGAGGTGAATTTGACCCAAAAAGTTAAGCACACACAGGCAAACCACGCTTGACGATCTAGCCTCGACCCTAGTACTAAATCTGTCGCCGCCGCGTAGTTCGCGCTTGTGCGAACAATGAAATAGGCTGTGAATAAATGTAGTTGGACATCTGTCGTCGCTTGTACTTGCTTCATTGTTCGCATAACGGCAAAGATGTGGCGGTGAGTGGGAGAGTTGTTTATTTCGAGTACAGGACTATTATATCACATATGTAACATGTTTTTCGATGAAAAATATGTTTTATTAAATGCTAGCAAACGTTTCTGATGATCAGATTTCGTCATCAACGCTCATTGCTGTCATTTATGCTTACTTAAACTAATGTTAGTAAAGTGGTGGCGGTAGGTCTCCGGGGGTGAAGAAAACGTGCGCGTATAATATACGTGTTATTATATTACAACATACTAATAAAGATACTTCAAGATTACGCATGTATTCCATGGTTGATCTTCTGGATAATATTAACAGTAACTTTTATTATTCCTTGTACGGATAATAACTCTTACAAATCCAGTCTTTCGCGAAACCAATAACATCAACTCTCCAGTACTCGTGCGGGGTATTTGAATTCCCTGTGGTCTAGGTTTATATTCTATATTACTTTGTTTTTTATGTGTGTGTGATTTTAGTTTTTTTTACGTTCCCCAGACAATATTCAACGCAAACTAGATTATGTTTTCTTGAATTAATCTGTAAGCAATACATTTTGCTTTGTTGCATTCACGTAAGTGTAGTAGTTTGCAAGATGAAGCTTTACAATATTACTAGGGGAATCTGCTTACCCGCGCGAGCATCTGTGTAACTCATGAGTGTTATAACAAGGAGGCGCACGGCAACTCTGCACTTGACCTATTCACAGTGTCGGTGTCCGTGTGAACTACGAAGAGTGATTATAACTAATGCTGTCATTGGAATTTTTCGTTTATTGCAGCTTGCGGAGAAAGCCACCGGTACAGACACCATACACAGCAGACGTCGGTGAAGTGTACCTTGTATATTGGTGATTAGTAGTCACCGCAGATTACTTACCACAGTATGTAGGCGCTATTTGTTATTGAGTATACTTTACGAAACTGATATGATGAATTTATTTGATTTTCTATATCTTGTTTCTTTCCTAATATTTCATGTTTTTCTCATGCTGGGTTTTCAAATACCCCTAGTCACAAAAGAGTTCACGAGTAGCTGAGTGTTAATTTAACCCGCAAAATTGAATCTGAGAATTAGTTAAAAATGTATATCATGATGCACGTGCACGTGGAACTGAGTATATTCGGCGGTAAAGAATGGCACAGCAAACCGGCGACGGTAGCGGCGCAGCGCGCCGATTGCGTGGGTGGTGCGTGCGCGGCCCAGGGGGGGGGCGGGGGGGCAAGGGAGCGAGGGTTGGGGGCCGGGCCGGTGATATACGACGGGGCCCGCGCGCCCGCCGCGCGCCCGGCCTGTAAATAACTGGGCGCCGGGCGCGGACGCGTGGTGCGGGCTCCGGCCGCAGATACGGACAGGAGCGCTGGCGCACGTGGGATGCACGTGACCGCCACGGACGCATACGCAGTTGTTGGGGGAGACAATTGCCCAGATTTTTCCAGAAAAACGAATTTCCACAAGAGTCAATGTGTTGTGAATGCCCAAATATATAAACGAAATACGATATATCTCCCAAAGCATGTAATGTAAAATAGAGAAATGTCACTCTTGAAGTATAGAGCAGTTCACTGGAAGATGTTAATAATGCGAGTCGGATTTCAGCGAAGGTATTCATCGATAGTTTGCGCAGAATTAGTAATTAATAGATTTATACATTCGTATTAGCGGAGATCTTCAAATGTCAGTGGATTAAAGAATTATTCTCTTGTGGATAGATACAGATACAGAGAACAGACAGTGTGTGTTTGGTCCTTGCGGACCTATGCACAGCGTTTGGGAGAGAACATAGTCCTTCATCTGAAAAGTGTTTTTGTACAACAAACATGTAATGCTTTCAAAGCACAGCCACAATGTCTGAATGAAATGCGATACTCTTCCGAAATAGTCATTTATGGACCACGACGAAAATCGAATGTTTTTTGGAAGGCTATGGATGCTAAAGTAGCGAACACCATGCCGTGGAGTTTTTCAGGACATTCCAGCCTAGAAGACAACAACATGATGGTTGAAACTTCGGAATCACAGCCAAACCGGAATCATTTGAGTCATACGGCCAACAGAGCACTCGCATTGTAATATTTGTGACAGGAATTGAGTAGTATCTGTAATAATTTCCTGCTTTTCCGCCATTGTATCGTAAATATTTAGCAAGTAAAGCCAGATAGAAACCTGATTTTTTCGCATAGTACTACTTATCGTTTAAGGATATGCTGCCAAAAACTCTTTCTGCCAGGACGTGTCTATGGACATTAACAGATTTAAAAAATGATTGAGTCGCTATAAATTGTGGCGCTATTGGAATGAAATCTGGTGGTACGGTACAGTTTAGTAGTTTTCGAGGCGCGCAATTTGTTTTCCCAGTTTCAAGGAGTTAAATTGAATGAACAAAATACTGGAATCACAAGTAGACTTTCAAGACTTGATTTTTTACGACTTTCAAGGTTTTTGTGTGGCTGTTTGGGACGAAAATTAGATTTACCTAATTCTTATAATGAATTATTAATATGGGAGTTTGATTTCGTTCCGTGATTTTTGACGAGTTACCTCGAGTACAACATGGAGTGATCGTGAATATGTTAGACTCAGATATGCATTAGTTGTTTTAAACGAAATGGGGACAATATATCTTATTCTTCTCAAAATAGTCCCATATTATATAACGGTAGGTATCCAGCATGAATATATTGTCGTGTCATTTCAGAATATCTTTCATCCCGTAACTGAGGGCCAATCAGAGAGCTGCATCGGAAGCAAAGAGCACCTTTCAGCGGTAGGAGGAACCGGCGGGAGCGAAGGCTACAGCGGCGACGTTGGGTGTAAGTCTGGAGGGAATGATAAGGGTAGCATTCGCGACACTCGTCAGAAGACATATTTTAAATAATGGTGACGAAAGCTGGCTTCAAAAATCGGCCAAATAACTGCAGTACCATTGGTCAGAACGTAGAACTAACGAAATGAATGTGAAATGGCTCCAGGCCATGACATTAAAAACAGTCTCGAAAGAACTACCAAGAAGCTCGATTGCAGTTCTGGCAGCAGTATACGTCTCAGCACTTAGAATTGGGTATTATCCAAAATCATTGAAACAGGCCATTGTTCTTCCAATCAGTAAATCAGGCAAAAATCCAAAAGAATTAACGAGCTATAGGTCAATTAGCTTATTATACCCTTTATCCACTATTTCAGAAACTAATACAAAAAATACTAAATACCTCATTGATATGAGGCCATTACCAGACCAACCGTTCGGGTTTAGACAAAATTATTGTTCAACTCATCAGCTCATTCGTCGGATAGAACAAATTGCAAACGGTTTCCATAACAATCAGCATACAATTGGACTGTTTTTAGACGTAGAGAGCCTTCGATAAAGTTTGGCATACTGGTTAACTATTCAAACTCAAACATCTGGGAGTACCTTTCGACACTATAAATATATTCATTACAGACCGAACGTACAGAGGTAAAGTAAATTACACACTTTCACAAACTAGAGCAAGAAGAGCATGGATACCTCAAGGTTCTGCACTATCGCCACTCCTCCAAGTTTATTTTTCAGACATTCCCACATTACTAGAGTCAAATTTTGCGCTATTCGCAGACGATACAGCAGTATACACAACGCATGTAGATATAAGTTTAGCAAAGATAACTGCGAGGCGGATATCTCATGATTTCTAAAGTGGGCTCAACAGTGGAGAATAAAAATAAACTCAACCAAAACCCATGCCAAACTTTTCACTCTTTGTAAATCAAAGTTACCTCACCCACTAGTATTAAATAATACTATCATCCCGTGGCTAGCATCTGATACACCAGTCAGAAGTAAAGCCGGCTGTCCCATGTTAGTAGATTTACTTGCATGTAAAAGATCCTCAAACCTAAATAACGCCTCTGAGCTAAATTCTAATCGCCTGTTTCTCGCCCAAGAAATACCTCATTTCTCTGCTAGTTGGTGAAAGGAGTGTAGCGATATTTGTGTGGTCGGACGGAAGAGCGGGCCTGACAGCCCGTGTCCCGCCACGTACAATAAGGCATTAATTCAATTCAACCAATGCGTTAATTCATGGAACGAAATTCAATATTAACACGTCAAACAAAATAATAAGAATCTCCCCTGACTCCACGCCTGTTGCCACTAAACTTTCTCATAGCACTCCGACACCGTCGCGACCGCCTACGGAGAACTAAGGGCAACCGACTCGCGCTCCAGGGAGCGAAAACGTGATGGGCACTGACTTAACTCGACGCTGACTCTGCAAAATCACTCGGATCGCCCCCCCCCCCCCCCCGTTCACCTGTTCGATACTCAGCCCCCAGCGAGGCCCAGCCAGTTCGCCTTTCGCGCATCTGCCCAGCACCTGCTGCGCACCGGCGTCGCTCGGAGAAAGAGCCAGCGAGTGCCTCGATCCACGAAGGTCCAGATTCGGAACAAAGGCGGTCAAATTCATGGAACGAAATTTAAAACTATCGATGGGCTGCAGTAGATTAGTGGCAATACATTAACTTAACAATATCGTTAGCCGGAAGGTTCTTTCGATCGAGTTCTGACGGTGGCAGATTTTCGACACAACGTGGCTGAGACAAATTCAAACACTATCTGGAGAAGAATTCTAGTGACCAGCTGCCCTGTTTGGTAGTTTTCCGTTACGTTTTGTTACCAAGAACCGGTGAATACCGGAGCAAAACGGTATTCACCACGGACTAAGCGTGAACTTTCCTTTTTGATCCTTGCCCCTCCCTTTCCCCTTAAAACATTCACACTCGCACGCACTACTCTATCACACGTGTTGAGGAACCAGCCGAGAGTTCATAACTACTTCCGGGTGGGGCGGTGATATTCGTGGGAGAGATACCTAGAAAAGGAAACCCCGTATTCCAACATGTTGGTAGGCACAGAATATCATGTTCCACCGGAGGATAAGTTTAAAAAAAAAAGTCTGCTATTTGCGACTATCTAATCACCGAGTGTTTTAATCACATGTGCTTGAATAGTATAGGCCTTTACTGAGAGTTTTGCAAAAGGCAACATTTGGCCTCTTTTTGGCCTATTGAACCATTCCACCGTGCGAGAGACGCCGTAACGGGACCAGAGCATCTGCCAACGCCCTCGGCGGCTGGGGTGGGGGCGGGGGCGGGGGCGGGGGCACGGCCAGCGGCGGCGCGAAATGTCACTGGGGTCGTTGCGCAAGCTGCCCCCCTGCCCCCGCCCCCGCCATGCCTCGTCCGCGCCCGCGTCTGCGCCTCCCGCCGCGTCGGAATGAAATTCTAATTGAATTTCACAAGTCAAGGCCGTTATGAAAGCCGAATACCTTCCTTTCTCGTGGCCACTACGCCGCCACCGCCATCGCCGCCTCCCTCGCGGTCGTCGCCGCCGGCGCCGCAACCGCTATGCCCCGTCCGTATCCGATCTGAATAGTCTGGCTTGTGTTGAATGCATCCGACCTGTGCGGGACATTTCAATTAAACTTTTTTGGGGCACCGATCTTTTCGAATAGACTTGGGTTTCCGTCGTTCTCTCTGTGAATCCTGCCGCCGCCTGGGGCCCCGGAACGGTCACTGTTGCATCCGATTTCAAGCCCGAGTACGCCACCGATTAATCTTGGACGGTTCAAGTATATTTTTGGAAGACACTTTTAAATTAAACATATGTTTTCTGGGATATTTTTGCTATCATTGCGACGCATCCACCTCCACCGCTAGTACCGCCGCTTCTATTACCACTGTACTGTTGTTCTGCTATGACCTTACCCGATCTGAATAGTCTGACATATCGACTTTTCTTTACGTTCCGCTTTGATGGCACTGGTTGTGTTCAAACATCATATTCGAGCATTTGTGATTAATTTGTATCAATGAGACACCGTGTTCATTTACGAAATATTTTATAATTAACTTACAGTTAGTGTACACTTATGAGAAACAACCTGTTGATAATTGAAATCATATTGTCATTTTCATCTCGGATGCATTAGTTATGTGAAAAGAAAAAAATGTTCGTCCATTGTTATCTTGTTTGCCTGAACTTAACACACAAAATCTTTCTTCTCAAAATGCATGTTAGGGAATCTGTGTCACCACTAAGTAACTGCAATGATTAACACGTTTTGCCGTATTATATTTGTCACTATTTTAGTGTAGTATTTGTTAAGTAAAAGTGAAATTTATTTTGGTGAATAGTATTGTCTGCTCTATTCTTCTTCTTTAGTTTATTTAAGCATATGAGTGTATTTTATTAGTTTATGAAAATCAGGCATCTTGGACGAAAAAGAGCATGCTATAAATACCGCGCTACATTCTTCATAATGAATGTCACAATCACTTCTGTATTTGAATATTTCGTAATAATGGGTTAATTTGTAATTAAATACTTCAGTGCGTTGGATGTACGAAGTCGTGTCTACCGCATAGTCGCAAAAATCAAGCTGCAAACATCTATTGTCCATTTACGTTGCTCTGCAATCTAATGATGAGATGGTCTATTAAGTTCGAGATATTTTTGAGGAATCATACTACAGTAGATTTTTCCTGCTACAATCCCCATAAAGAATATCACAACCATTCATGTATATCGATATATTGTAATATGTGTATGTATTTTGGATTTTAGGGTCTGTTTAATAGGGCTTTTGCCAGCTAGCAGTGTTCCCAGGCATGAGCTATCACTTTATTTATTATCCACGTCTAGGGGTGAGCATGACGTACTCCAGTCTCGACGTAGCACGCCGGCTTCAGTTCCCTGCCTCAGTAGCCTGTGCATTGAAATGCAGCGCCACGCACAACCCACACGACTTCCTACCGACGCGCCCAAGAATCAGAAGAAAGAGTTTAGGTTCGGAGTCCGTTTATATTACCTTCTGGGCCGGCTGACAGATCTGCGTCATCTCGCTGTTTCCGCCGACGCGTTTCCACAGCCAGCATGTCTACGGGGTTCACAAGTTTGCCCCAAGTGGTCTACGACCTTCACAAGTGGCCACCCACGACACGGCAGCCCTTCCCTTCCGCTCCCTAGGTTTGCCATGGTTCAGCCCGGCGTCTCTTCCCGCCAGCGCTGTCGCAACTATTTCCTTCTGCATTCCATGAGCATGAAATGCACGTGGCTATTATTTTGTCACGTTTGTACAAGGCGACTGATATGACGCCACAAAATCTAACATTCCTTACTCATTGTATAATTGAGTACTTTCATGAATTGAAGTAATTTTCGTAGTGTCAGACTCAATGGAAAATCCGATTCTGGAAGCCATGGTTGTACATTTCTCGGAAAAGATCCTTGGTTTATTCCCCAATCTTCACGTTCACCTCAGACCCGACTAAATAACCTGAAATGCCTTCACCGTTCATCATGGCGCCGGAGGGTTGTCGCTTTGAAAACATTTCTACTTCCAACCCTGCCAGATCAAAACCGCGGAGTATGCCACAAAACTTTTAATCAATGCACAAAACGGATAAATGCAATATTTTACGACAGTACCCTTCAGTATTATGTTAATTCATGTATTCGTAAGAGAACTGTGTGCGAAAGAAAAATTCATCAATCAGAACGAGCGAGTTGAACTCTTCCTAGAAGAATATTAGTTTCTGCCCAGATGTTCCCTTGCGATCACCTCAGATGATGAGCCGCGACTCCATAACCTGAAATGCCGTGTCCATCAGGAGACCGCAGGGTTTTCTTAATTTTGAACCCAGAGCCGCTTCCGCATTCAGGGCAGTAAAAGCGGCCCCTGTCCCCGTGCCATTGCGCGCCCGCCCAGGAGTCGGGCCAAACGGGAAGCGCCGTAAAGACTCGCAGCTTCCAGACGCCAGTCAGCGGAGAAAGGCCGTGCTTCAGTGATTGAATGTGCCGTGACGTGGAAGGTAGTGGATATATACCTCTGCTTTTCTGTGCTCCTTTATGCCGCCAGGGCGGTTCCACCTAGCCTGTGGACGCCGATAGTTTCAAAATGCTTCCACACAGTGAGGTCCTATTTTCAGCACCATCTTCAGACGGGAAATGTTCAAGTTAAAGTATTCATCAACATGTACAGTAATCACATGCAGATGGAAGTCATACAAAACTGTTCCTAGGGGGAAAACTGGGTTTATCTTTAAACACGTTATTACGATTTCGTTATTTTGTGCCGGCGCACGTAATTCTTGCAAAGGACAAACTTCAATCCGGTTTGTCCTGTTGTTAAAATTTTGATTACTTGTGAAAGTACATTGTTTTGATAAGTTTTGAATATTTCTCAATCAGTCTTTTTTGTTTAGTCTCGTAAATGGATTCTTTACGTTCTTTTGTAAATGCATGCTCTACGACTTTAGGATTTTTTGCATATCATGAGTTGATTTGTGACTAACATCTCGGAGTTACGTGAAGGACGAAAAGTTTTAAATTTAGTTTACTAATTTCATACGACGTTATAAGTGCATGAGAATAGTGTGACCTGCGTTTGATTATTTAGTAATTGTTATATCTCAATTTACGTTCAATTAAAGCGAAGCAGGAAGGAAGGTTGTCATTTCACTAGAGAGAACAGCAAAGTCTGCTTGTAGCGGTAGCCATCTTGTAGAAAAATTGAACTCTGCGTTCCTGCTTTTTTCAATTTTGCCGGAATCGTCAAAGTGGGGTTCAAAAGGATATTTTATGCATGCGTTTCATTTTTCGCACATACAAATTCTTTAATTTTGGCCACATTGGAAACCTCGACTTCACATTTGCTCATTCTTAGCAACATCAAAATTTACCTCATAGAGTGACAAGTAGTGCACAAATGACTCGGTTCATTTACCGAATGCCGAGGAGTTACAACTAAATCACGCTTCTTGCTGTTTATACTATCCTACGAAGGGAATTGCAAGCTGTTTAGACACATTTCTTATGTCTCTTTATAATTTACAAATTTGCTTCATATACACAGAAGTACTTCAAATTACGGTTCGTTTTAAGGATATTTATATAATATAAAAAGGCGAGAAATAAATATGTGAATCTATAAATTTCTGATAGTAGTAGAATAAATGTGCAAAACTGGTAGTGTTGATTAAATATTGTCCAATAATATAATTTGACAGTAATACTAGTATAATACTATGATATGTGACAAGTGGAAATAAAATCTGCTTTACAAATTCTACTTTTCCCAAAATGAAGCCTCGCTATTTATTTTTGTGCATTCGTTCACTTCAACTAATAATGTAATACAACATATACACTAGTGTTACTTCTTAATTGGGTAATTTTAAATGTACATAATTAAAAACTATTTACTCAGTTGCAGCTTTTGATACGAAATTTCGTTTCTATTGCCATTAATTTG
Source organism: Gryllus longicercus (assembly GCA_038098605.1). NCBI lineage: Eukaryota > Metazoa > Arthropoda > Insecta > Orthoptera > Gryllidae > Gryllus > Gryllus longicercus. The sequence continues at coordinate 711,637 of JAZDUA010000040.1, forward strand.
TAGACATTTCGTTATTGTATATTGAGTGTGTCAGCATGGTTACAACACTACATATGGAGTAGAAATGATGGAATGAGGCCTTCGGTTCGTCTTCCCTCGGTTCGCAGTCACATGCTAAATAAACGCTGCGTTTTTCCTGTTCACGTAACCTGGCGAAACGCACACGATAAGCTCTTTCACAGTTTCTGCACTGCCTTGCGAAATGTGTCGAAAGTCGTGGCGGCCACCCTTGCAGAGCAGCAGTGTTGGAGCTAGTCAATTTTGAGCCCGGGGCTATGGTGAAACATAGCCTCCCCCCACCCCCGTCCGAAAAAAATTAAAAATGTAAATGTTGTAACGAGAGACTAAATGATTTATTTTATTTCAACAAATAACAAAAAAATACGTTTAAGATTTAAAATGTTTTCGGAAATATATTTTAAATAATAGTTTTAAGTAAAAGTATTTAGTGATCAAATAATACAATTTGCACGGTGAGCTTAAAATGCTAAATAATTTTTTGTTTAGTTAGTGTTAATAAGAAATAAAATAATTTGTTAAATACATGAAGTAATACATATTAATTTCAGTGGAACATATTTAATGTTAGTATGATGTGATTCTTTTCATAGAGTCCTACCTTATAGGGCATGCTGTAATAAACTATTTAAAGTAAAAAAAAGAATTAAAAATTTCATGAAATATCAAACTATTGTACTGCGGCTTATAAAATTACGACAACGATTTTCGCGAGTTCTAATTCCTTTTTCAATTGTTTTACTATTTTTCTCATCTGTCCCATCATCAAGCTCCATGACTTCCAGGGCCCGGGCGGTCGCCCGGTCTGTCTATGCCTAGCGCCGGCACCAGAGGGCAGGAATATCGCTGTGCCACTAGCAGCCGACCCATTCGCGGAGGCGCGTGCTTTCGGAGCGCAGTAAAGCCCCGGGGCCCAGGTGGACTCCCCCGCGCCAGGCGCGCCGCTGCCCGGTAGCCGACGCTACCGCCGACCCGCACGCTGGTGCCTCGCGCGACATCTGGCGTCCGGACGACGCACTACATTGTGGGTGGGCTCATTCATGAAGCCTGCTGAACTACCGTGTGTTTCAAATGCAGAATGGATTCTATTCCTTGGCAGTCGAGTAGATTACCGGCGATGCCGGTTTGAGCGGATCTCGGTAATGAGAAGCCATGTACGTTGCTTCAATTTATTTTGTACATTTAATATCAAAAACAGTAAAATCTGATTTTGATGTTTGGGAAGGGAAACATTTAATGCAACTACAGCTCAGAATCTATACCTTAGCATTTGCCTAATTAGATCAACGAGGAACTGAACTCCATCAAGATGCGGTAATTGACCCAGAAGCTGCTTATTTTTACGTAAGTTACAATAATAGGTTGTTACAATAATATCATTATTCTCATGAGCACTAAAATAATAATAGAAATCAGAAAAAAATAAATATTCATCCCCCTTCTCGAATTCCATTGGTTACTAAAGACCTCGGCACAGTTATGGTACGCTGTCCAAATTATTTTGCACGAAGCAGATTTGTAATCAACCTTTTTTCGTGCGTGTGATATAGTGCGTAAGTACCTTCTCATTATTAAGAAATTCATCTGTAGGAGTTCTCAAACTGTAGTACGCGGTCCTCCGTAATTAGTGGAAGATTCCAAGCGAGTAAATTAACAACTCCCATGTGATGATTTAAAGAAGAAGAAGAAGAAGAAGAAGAAGAAGAAGATGATGATGATGATGATGATGATGATGATGATGATGAAGAAAAAAACAAGAAGAAGGAGAAAGTAACCCCCTTTCCCCCCTGATTCACGCTCCCTAACACGTGAAGTGCTCTGGTCATTAGTCCCGTTAGTATAATGAATGGTTTATCCCTGTATGCGGTCCCACTGGATGGTGAGATCCGGCGCTACCCTACACGTATGCTTGCGGAGGATTCCCCTCCGTCTCTCTATCTCTCCCAGCGAAGCTGTGCCTTAGACGGGACAAACTCTTAGCAAACGGGACAAACTATTTTACAACCTTAATAATTTTTATGCTCCATAATTAGTTGATAATTGGTGGCATTTCCGACGTAAGTAATTATCCCAATAATGCTTTCTGAGGCAAAGTGGTTCTAATTATTTTTAATAATAAATACTTTTGCTTTACAAAGTTTTATTTTGCTTTTTTGCTTATTTTCACTTAAATGATTTTTCAGACAGGGCCTTTTTACTACGTAAATGGATTTATTTAAAGATATCCATATCTCCTACACTTGGTTAAAAATAATCATATAAACAATTTTTAGTTTTAGTATGCTCAACATTTATCTGCTGGTAACATATCTCCTTCTTTTGGTGTAGACTCATTTGGGTGTTATGACACATTCTATATCATACGAGCCCGAAAATGTTCTGTAGCCACACTTTTTCGCACAATTAAAACAAAATATCAAGCGGATCATGGATGCGCATTTGGCACAGATTGCGAACGCAATCCAACACTCGCTTGTTACGAGGCAAGTTAATAACCCTTACTTCCGACATTGATACTCTACCGTAACAGATGTTTTCCAGGACGGTAAAATAAGGAAACCTCTGTTAATGCAATGAATTGAACTATATATCACTTTCACATCCGCCGTCACATTATAAGAAATGAAACTAAAATCGAGCGAGCAGCTGTGATACCATATATTGTTACCACCATATATTGTTACTTCATTTCCCGGAATAACTCCGCCCCCTCCCGAATTCCTCAAGGATTATTTTTTTTATTTATTTTCTTCCCATTCGACTTTTGTCTTTCGGGGGTTTTGTCGGGTACAATGTTACATACAATGATTTTACTTGGTCATCCTCAGGCAAATGCGGGTCTCGGAATTACCCTTCACTATATTTTTAAAATTTCATATTTGGATACCTTCACTAAGAGAAGTTTGTATTTGTGGTTCAGAGGAGGGGGAAGAATGTTTGTAAGAAAAGAAGGCAAATAATTATATGAATTAGGGTGGGCGACAGAGATCTTTGGGGAATCTGGTTCTAATGCGTGATGGATAATGTGCGTTTTGGCCGAGATTTAATATTGGAGTGTTGGGGCAGGAGGAGAGAATAATATTTTTCAGAGGTTTGCGTGATGAATTCTGAACGATTAAAATTCTGACGTAAGACATGACCCACGATTGCCGTTTACAATGTCGCCGAAAACATTCATGAAAGAGATCTCTTGAAACGTGTAAATTATGAAAATTGATATACGGTTCTGGCCGTTGGTCGCGGAGGGGTGGTCTGATAACAGGTAGGTACACACTCTACAATATATTGCTTTCATTATCAGTTCCAGGAAAATAGGTCGCAGACACGGGTGGTCATTAGGTGTGATCTTTCAGGGAGGTTACACTATAGGTAACACAAGGAACTTCTTTTAGACCTGGGCTTATTTCTCGCCTTGAACTGTGGAACACGCCTGACTCCCTGAGAGTGAGAAGATTTCCGGGAGTCTCTTCTTGCAGGTCCGAAACAGACAACTGAGGTCACGTGCCACGTGCGTGTGACGTCATCGTTCGCAAATAGCATCAACTGTCACCGATAACGAATGTGCGGTGACATAATTTTGCACCACGGAAGGGGATTTGCCTAGCGGTAGGCGATAGATGTGGTGGGGCTATAGTCCTGTATGAGACGATTTCACTTGTGCGCCCCGACGGTTATCAGTAGGGCTGTGATTTATAGGCATTTGCATTTTTTTCCTGTTAACAGAAAATCCAAATTTTATAAGTTTTGAGTTTAGAATCAATTTAACAAATTTTTATTTCGCATATTTTCCCAAATATCACCATAATTGCATATTTTTGCATATTTGGACCATATTTGCATATTTTCGTTGCATAGTGACCCCTCATCCGCGAACAGTTCCGTCAGCGTGTAAGCGGCTCTAACAGTTCACCCATCACTTGCTATGGTCCTACTCTGAAGCAATGGGCTTCCGAGGATTTGCTTACGTTGCCATAACCACGCCGAATCAGCGTTGCCGCTCGCCTGACACGTTCGAAGTCGCTCGAGAAATACGCTAAGACACGTCATTGGCAGTATCAGTCAAAATGAAATGTGCATCCACGGAGCGCCTATGAGTGCCCACATACGACGCAAATGTGGAGTGGTGTTAAAAGAGCCAGGCCCGTGAATTTGTCGTGATTTGAGAGGAAGTCATATTTTTGTTGCAATACCTATATTTTTTATTCTGTGAAATGTACATTAACTGCATCTCTCATTATTTTGCTAAGAAATGAATGTACTTCAAAATTAAGCCCTTGACGTAATGTTCGTCGCTTGTGACGATTTATATGATTTCTGAATTTTTTTTTGCTGTAATCATATTTTCCAGATTACACTTTTTATTTATTTTTACACATATTTCGCTGTTTTAATTGCATATAAATCACAGCCCTAGTTATCAGTATCACAACGCGTGATGACCCCCCAGTATGAAAGGTTTTCGCTCAACGTGACTTCCTGAAAGGAAACTACTCTTCGTAGAAAACCGAAGGCCTGTCAAGCGGTATTTGCGGCTTCCTTAGAATTCACGATTTCACAGTTTGTGGGTTCCAAGGTTTCAAGTGAAAAACGTAAAGTTCGAACAAAAGTGAAAACAAGTGAAGTGAAAACAAAGATTACAAATTAAATGAAACATGTGAATGAAAGTAACGGCTGACAGTAACGATATGAACATGTATTCCTGACAAACTTGTATTTGCATATGATGCAGACAGTGAAATAAACTCTACTGTGTCTACTAATTTATAATATATGGGGGATATTGATTGGGAAATAATGACAATCTCATGATCCATAATTATTTAAATTGATTTGTATTCCACCTAAAGCGAATCTCCAAGTGAGTACGAGAGAGTAGATGTACGCCTTGGTTTCTCAACAAGATTTTTTCACGCTGTTCAACCACTGTTTACATTGAGTCTCATAATTCGTAGATTTCTTATCCCCCAAAGTACCAAGAAAAGGTGCACGAATAGTTCGAATTCTGTGGCAGAATCTAGAGGGTACAACTGCACCCTTGACGTTTGAAACAGGAGAAACAAAATCATCAACGGTAGCCATAACTAATGTAATGTTTTTACGCGATTTTAGTGTTTTAATATGCAAAAGTACATAATAATCGTAAACAATAATACCAAAGGAATACTGTTATCACTGGAATGGTTTTTTTGGGCATCTTCCTTATGTATCCCCCTGAAACTAACCTAACCCCGCCCATGGCAACCACACATTTCGGTGAAAGGTTTAATGCTATTCTTTGCTACGCTTTCTTAAACACCGAAATCTAAATCCTTTTTATTAAACTCTCATAGTTGATGTTGGAAACAATTTTCTTCGGTAAATGAGATTTGATTTGATGTTTCTACTGACGAAATAACTTTTCCCCTCCACTTCTTCCCTATGTAGTTAAATGAAAGCTCAAAAAAAAGTTTCTGCGCAAATTGCAACCTCCTTTTCGCATGGCATCCATGAAGGGCTGCGCATATGCAATAGTTAGCAAGGACCAGCGCATGCGCCATAGGGCTCGTAATCGATTGGCCGCGGGGCGCGCCGGCGCGTGGGGAGGGAGGAGGGAGCCGTCGCGATGTCGTTTAAACCCCGCGTTCGCAACCACCTCCTCGCTTGCCCTGGGCGCCGCGCCCTGGAGACTTGGCTCGCCCTGACGTAACCTCCCGAAGCGTCTGTGAACAGCTGATCGCGCGGGAGCCATGATGGAAGAGGCCCTTCACAGGGACGGACGACAACGCTCGACCTTTGCGATGGACGTCGTCGCAACTAAATCGATGGATTGGGAAATGCATCGGAATAAATTGGGATTGAATGCGTTTCAGATGAATTTCGACATAAAATCAAACGGATCGCGTCGGAAAACAACGAACGCACTGTCACGTGTTATTTGAAATGCGCGCCAAACGGTTCTGAGATCTGCATAAGATTTTTGCGGCGAACACGCTAACCATTGCGCCACCTATCATTAGTTCATACGCTCAGACGCTTTCATAATCATAGCGTTTATCAGAGAAAGTTGGTATTTCGCTCGAAATCGAAAGCAAGTATTTTTCTTAATACATTCTTTTCAAAATACGCGATATGTGGCTCCCGATCATTCTCGCCATCTTTTCGCCGCTCTCGCGGAATCTCCATCCCCCCCCCCTCGTTCTCGAACCGCTCCCCTCTGCCCCTGGTAATCGACCTTCTCCTCTGCTCTCGTCACTGCTACTCATCTCGTTCTCTTCCCTCGACACACCCGATCTCTTTCAATCACTCTTGTCTCGTCTCATACAATCAATTTACTCTTGTCCCGTGCCTCTTCCCTTCTAGACCCCTCACGCTCCACTCTCATCCTTGCTTCATGCCTTCCTGTTTCCGCCTCATCTCACTTTCATTTCTGCTCCTGTCCCCAGAGTAGTACAGGTACCTCATACTGGCATTTTAGCATTTTAGTAATGTTTATTAGATATATACAACTAATGTTTGCTCTTGCTTGTATAATTGTGTGTTGAATAAAGTCTAGTTTAATAGTTTATTACAATTTACACAACAGCGAATTATACGTTAGGATCTTAGATTTACTTGTACGTAGAGTCGAATAAACATTAATAAAAAATTAATCGTTTGCTCTGGCTTTAAAGCATGACATAATCAGATAAATAAGCGGAAGATTTTGTATTTCTTCTTGGTATGACACTGAAATTTATTTCGATAAAGCACGTTCATTCTCGTCATCCTTTTTCTGCTCTCGCGTAGGATTAGTTCGTTTCATCCGTTACGGAATAAGACTCAAGGGTACATAATATGCTTTCAACCGTATCTGCACACAATGAATCAGGGTCCACGTTCCGAGAAATGAGTGAGTGAGTGGGGGGGAATTTCGAGTTTCCGGCCGCGTCACCTATTTTTCTCATTAGTTTTGGGAGTGTTATGGCCGGGAAGTTAAATAGTGTATGTTAGAACCAGGAGGTTGCGATAACACTCCCCGCTTGATGGTGAGATCCGGTGCCGACTTGTACATCGGCCGCGGGATTTCCCCTCAGATTAGTGCCCCCCCCAGTAAGAACAATCTCGATGCTCCCGACTGCTCTCCAGATATATGTGATATCCAGTGTGTGTGCAAGTGGCCAGATATATGCGAAAGTGTGTGTGAGTGCAAGTGGAGATGAGAAGACAGGGATGAAGGAAAGATTATTGAGCGGGGTACTTGCACCGTATATTTTGGTACTGCTCTTGCATCCGCATGTTATTAATTGGATGAACCAGGGAAAACTTTCGATTAGAGCAGCCGGCCGCTAGAATTCTCCTCCAGACAGCAGCTGACTTTGACCAAGCTACGTAGCTAGTGCCACCATCGGGACTCGAACATTAGGACCTACCGGTCAGAGTTCCTGCAGTGGCAATGGTTTTTTGTCACTGCACCGTCTCAGCCGATATGTTTGTTTTTGAAAAAGATTACATTGTAGACGGAAATTTGCTTCGGGTGGAAATATCCCGCCCAAGGGAGCTGAAGCCTTCCTCCTTCTCCAAGTGACATTCACCTCCCGGCACTGGCGCGGGCGCGGGCGCCGGTTCCTAAGCCTGCGGCGAGGGGCCACGGGGCTGGTCTGCTCCCCGGCCGCCCTCTATGTCCCTGCCCCCTGTGCCTTGCGCCTTGGGCCTTGCGCCTTGCTTGCTGCTCCTTGCCTTGTTTGGCTCGCCGCGCAGGCCCCGTGCCGCTGTGGGGGCCTGACCTTTCCGCGTGGACGTGACGGATCGGATCTCGGAGCACGGGGCGGCCGCCCGCAGAATACACTGCACTTTTTTGCGCGCTCAAGGAGATGTTTCCCGCTGGCAAATTACTGTGATCACATAAAGACGTCCGGGAGATAGTACGCTAAAGGTCCCGTTCCTTACGGCTGTGAACAACTCCACGAATTGAGATGAAACGATTGAATATTGTGGCGTCATACGGGTGTAATCGAACACAGACGATAGTGGTTTGTAAAACAGTACATTTATTAACAATCTAGACCGTAGTCTCAATTTAACAACTACCCTGCTCACAATAAACTAAATAAATAGACACACTACAAGGAGAGATAATTTAAGAAGGGCTACCACACCGCAACTACCACCGATGTTCCCTGTATGAAGCCGCTCTACGTTGAGACCATCTACGCGTCTCGCAAGTCACGACAATGAATTGCCGGCCCCTCGCCCTAGTGCACCTACACGCACAGACACGCGCTTCACCTGTCGCCGACGCCGCTAGCACAAGAAGACTGGGGCATTGTTCTCCTGGCCGTTATAAAGGCCCTTTGGCACTACCCGCCGTCCCCATTGCCTCCTCCCCAAAGCCGCTCTGGGCCCGCTACGTCCACGGAAAGTCCCAATGCGTCATCACTCCGCCCTTTGTTCAACATCCGGCGGTTTGAGCGTGGCACGACGCTACAATATCATATAATATGAGTCAATATCAAGCGGGTCAATTCTGTTGCCTGTTTGACCATTTGAATTAATTATCGTAGAATAGGAAGTTTTTCTTGTTGCCAAATATTGTAACCAGTAACTCTCTTATACCACGTTTATTACAAATTCAACTAGGTATGGTGAATGAAACAAATCTCACATACCGTTGTTTTTACTATTTTTGGCCAAGGAATAAATAAATTCAAACAAAGCGAATAAAATTACTCAATTTCGACTCTTTATTTTTCTACAAATTCTGTATAATAATGTACCTTCTAATCGTCGAAAGACAAACATGTTGAGCATACATTGTATATACTACGAATGTTACGCAAATCTGTTCAAAATAGACCCAGAGCATGAAGAGACGAAGACGCTCCATACTCTTCATTTAGACGGAGCACACGTGTACCACAGCCACATGCACTATTACGACGGCATCGGTAATACACGGCGTCGAATACACCTGCTCCTAAACATACTCAAAAAACAACAATCTAAAAGGGTAACATGTATCAATTAGCACATATTCCAGCGTTAAAACACAGGTACTGGCCGTGTGGTAGAACTGTGATACTCACCTCTCAATTCTCGAAGCCTGGGGAATGGGTTTGATTCAGGCTGGGTGTGTGGATTATAATCGATCGTTAATTATCGAAGGGCGGAATTTACACGGTGGCTTGTCTTGTGTGTGGGGGGTAATGTAATAGATCCTTGGCCAACTGCTTGGCTAAATTACATTCGCCGACAAATCCCGCCCTAATCAAATCCCATATTCGCTTAGCGGAGAGCCTCAAGTAATGGATAAATATTACTGAGGCCTCTGTTGTGGCGTTTCATGGCGGCCAATATTGAAGTCCAAATCTGGGAGACTTTCGCTTCCAAAATAGCAATGTAGCCTCATCAATCATCAGCCCATGTCGAGGTTAGATCAATTGTTAATCCTACAAGTCTACAGGCATGAATCTGCTAAAACGGGCCAAGGCAAGAATTGTTGCCACTGCAATATCTTTGACCGACGAATACCAGTGTTCGAGTCTTGACGGTGATGGATATGTAACACAAACTAGGTAGCTAAATCAAATCCAGCAGCTATCTGGAAGGTAATTCGAAATAAATAGGGTCGATATTTCTAAAACAATTATTTGCTTCCTGATGTACAACCTTTTGCAAAAGATTTGAATTTAATCAGTACAAAGTTTTAGAATAAGAGTTTTATTAAGAAAAACATATTTGGCTGAGGATAATTGGAAACAATTAGATTAACTAAAGGTAAGGTGGGTAAAAAAAGAGTCTAGGTAGAATCCTGCGGGTGCATATTATTTTTTGGGCTTTCCTAGTTGGAAATGGAGTGCTTCTGGTAAAATTTAAGGGTGGATAGTTTGATGCGAGTAGTGATGGTGATTATACCAAGCTCTTGATGAAGAAAATCTTCGGGTATGAAGGACAGTGCTTTGACAATGGTCCTTGGAAAAGGTTTTTTAAGGTCTGGAGTCTTTGAATGTGAAAACTGCTGAAGCCAGAAAAAGAGTATGTGTCTGATCATAGCTTTGAACCGGCATGGATTTGTAGGGTAGAAGATCTATTATAGGGAAGAGGTGATGAGTTCTCTGAGAGGATGGGGCAAATCTATGGTGAATGTAAGGTTTCCAAGTCAGGCGGCGATCAAAGAGGACTAGGAAATATTTGACTGAGATGTTTGAATGGATGTTAAGTTGTATGATAACGGAGGAGGTAAGGGAGTCTGCGTTTGGAGAAGAGTTTGCCTCGACAGTTTTAGGACATTTGATCCAGGGTTCGGTATCCAGGGACAGTAGGTAATGTTGCACTTCAACTATTCATTTAAGAATTATATTTGACTTGATTTATTTAGTCAAAGAATAGTAAAAACTGTATGTAACCTACGGGGGAGAAGTACCATCTGTGCATGCTTATCACGTTCTAGAAGTATGTTGGTTTTAATGAAAATGTATTTTTGAATGGCACGCGCGTGGAACTGTTCTGGGTAGTTAAAACTCACGAAGGCACCGGATGAAAGCGCCAACGGCCACGCCGGCCGTTCAAGTAAAGTATCGTGTAGATATTAATTGGTTTGTCTTGCTTCGTTTTTGATAACACAACCATCGTTTGGAAAGGAATTGCCGCTCTGTTGAATATAACACGAGTGTTGCATAAACGCGCAAGAGCAAACAAAATAAATATAAATTGAATTAATAGAGCGCATTTCAGACCAATGAATTTTTACAAACAGAACTTCATACGTCTGATTATTTATGTTCAGGTAGGTAATACAACAGATATGTATGATACACAGGTGTCTCAGATATTTTTTGAAGAATATTCTAACTTAGAATAAACTTCTTCGGCAGTTAATAAGAAAATACATGAATGAAGATATCATAGACAAGACCTCAATCTGGAAGGATCGAAGGATCTATTTGCTGTACAAGAAATAAGCGATTTCAATTATTTATTAAGATAAGCAAGTGTAAATTTATATTTCTTACCTATCTCTTCACCTAACTTCAGAGCCATGAGCCTACTGATTTTGTCCAGGTGATTTTAAACGTTAAGAGTTGCATCATCCAGTACATAATAATTAGTTCAATAAATGAATTGGCCGTCAGCAAACAGAACGAGAGAGGTGTTTGGAGTAGTTAGTGCGTGTACGTGAAGCTATTAAAAGAGAGTTGAAGCTAAGGCCAGCACTAACAAACAGGTCACGTACCGCATTCGACCTCTCACTCTCACTCTCACTCTCACTCTCTCTCTCTCTCTTTCTCTCTCTTTCTCTCTTTCTTTCTCTCTCTTTCTCTCTCTCTCCCTTTCTCTCTATTTCTCTTTCTTTCTCTCTCTTTCTCTCTCCTTCTCTCTCTCTCTCTTTCTCTCACTCTTTCTCTCTCTTTCTCTCTCTCTTTCTCTTTTTCTCTCTTTCTCTCTTTCATACACACACATACGCATACCACTTGCCTGCATTCATTACAACGCATCAAATCAATCAATCGAACGATTATAGTTAACCTCAAAAAGCTAAACACGAGGGGAGTGGATTGCAATGGGTCTAGCCGGCACAGATCTGCCCAGGATTCCCATACAACCAGCGGCCTTCGCCCGCGACCGAAACGCGCGCGTCTCTGCCGCGGGCTCGCGGCTCGTGCCTGATAACGCGCGCGATAACCGCGTCCATTCCGGCGCGGAGCCGTAATTGTTGACAGCTCAAATACGCGCCTCGCGCTGCGTGGGCGGACGCCGCGCCAGATACGCCGTTCCCGGAACCCGAGGCGTCGCGTGATTTCGGTCGTGGGTGGCCTTCGAGGCAGCGTGCTTAAACCGTGCTGCCGGGAACACTCGCTTTTTCAGCTATTTAACAATGAGGGAGATAACTCAATGGCAATATCCGTTAGAGCGTCGGTGTCTGACAGGTCCCATGTTTCGAGTCCGACTATGGCGGATTTTCGACACTGGAACACGAACACGACACTTCGACATGTGAAGAGGATCTCACATTTCAGCCCTAAATCAATAATTTAAAATTATGTCTGAAAGAATCGTTTATTAATTGATTCATGTATTTCACTTACGGTACTAATGACCATAGCAGCTGCCGCTCTCGGAAACACGAAATAATTAATGAATGATTTCATTAGTCCAGACATATGTAGCGTGAACTACATTATCGAATTAGACTCGCGCGCTCAATGTTGGTGCGATGGATGGGGAGACGGATAGATTCCACGAATTCTCGGCTATCCCGGAGACGCCGCGTCGTTGGCTGGGGTGCCGACGTTTCGCCTGACATATCGCAGGCTTCCTCAGGGCAGTGACGAGTGAGGACAATGAGGAAGCCTGCGATATGTCAGGCGAAACGTCGGCACCCCAGCCAACGACGCGGCGTCTCCCGGATAGCCGAGAATTCATGGATTCGAGCCGCGGAAGCTTACGTATACGGATAGATTCCACGGTAATCGCACCTGGTGGAAAACTACTTTTTGGCTGGGAGAGGGACACTGATAATACAAAGATTTAAATTAGAGTGCATTAGTTACGTTGAACATTTTTTTTTGTTTTTTACCCTTTAGTTTATACAAATAGCTCTATTATTATTATTATTATTATTATTATTATTATTATTATTATTATTATTATTATGATTATTATTATTATTATTATTATTATTATCATTTCTCATTAGTTTTGAATGTCTCACCAAAATATGTGAAACGTATGCAGATGAGTGTACCTAAGCTCAAATGTTCTGATTGCTTGTTCTGTACCCATGCATTACTGACAAGTGACTTACTGTGAATAATTATAACTTGGTTCGCACAAGAAATTCTACGAAATTAGAATGTTTTGAATCGAGTTGTAGCGGCCAGAGCGCAGAGTATTCCATTTCCGATTAGGGGTTTTTAAGTCTGGCCGATCCATGTGTAATATTTCGTGATTAGTTTTTTTTCCGTTTTCCCTGTAACTCATTTTACCATTGATCCATCTTCTTTCATATCATTTCATCACAGAAATCTACCTGCAAAAATTATTTTGCGTCCAGGTAAAGTCATAAAGGATGCTAGAATGATATTAAAGGCAAATCGTGTGCTACGGTTCCAGCTAACGTTTTCAAACAGTGGAAATGTGACAGTGGATAAAAGAATGTATAAAGCTTTAGTGATGCTAGTCGCAATCCTTGTATTGAGCATGCGGCTATGACGGATTAATTGTAATGGCCTCGCTAGCCACAGGACGCAAATACAAACAACAAAACTCTTTTTTTAAACAGAGAACAAAGCAAAAATTAATAACTAGATCCATGCTTTAGAAAATGTCCGTGTTCTCTCCGGGCAGCTGTGATCACAAGTGAGTCTATTACAAATTCATTCCCCATATTTTCATGTACTTGAAATTTAAAGTATCTATTATTGCATTTAGAACGTGGACATAAAAACTGAAACAATGCAGTAATTGAAGCTTTGAAATATAGATAGATAGATATTTTATTATTTCTGCAGGAAGGTTTATGCAACCTCATGACAGAAAACTACAATTAAGGAATTAGGAATATTTATAGAATGTAACTTTCAAGTAATTCAAGACAATAATATAAATGATGAGAATAAGTCAATAATAATAGCATTAACTCCACATGAACGTAGATATTATAGTGGGAATCGTTCCCAGACAAGAACACCTTTTAAAATAATACCTCTTCACAGGAAGCCGTATACTCAAGTGCGCAATTGATCTTGGGGAATATTTTTAATTGTGAGAATTAAAAATTGTATTCAGACATCTGGTATTGTATATGATAACTTTTAACCACAGATAAATAGTAGATAAATAAACAAATACATTTTAAAAAGTGATCTCAAAATAAAGGACACAAATCTCAAAATTAAACAAGATGAAAGAATATACAAAGGATACTTCAATTGAAAAATAAAATAATTATGATTCACCATGAAAACATATGAAATATATAACGCATAAATGAATAGAATTAATTTTTGAAATAACGGAGCACAATAACTTTTGAATTTCATTTATTTTCCTATCACCTCCGAAGACCCCATATTAAAAACCTGTGTAATGATTCATCTATTTCCTTTCAGACGACAGAAAAATAAATTCATGGTTTTTAGACTGCAATCCCCTAGATCCAAAACAGGTACTCTTAATTTACCAGTCGAGTAGGGCATGCGTAAAGTGCTTAACTACCAAAGCAAGTTTCATGGGAACTTGGGTCTATAACGGTTACTTTACGAACTCTTTGTCTTTGCGGGCAGCACTCTCAATTCCCGTCAGCACTTCATTCGTGATAAGGGGGCGGTCTCCAAACTGCTTACGGCTCTGATTAAAGGAGACATTTTGACGACATGTAGGCGGTATATCTGTCCGACTCGATATTCTTCAGCCTTTTGTGAGGGATTCCACTTAGTCCTATAGGACACATAAAGATAATATGTTTTCCTTAATTTCCTTCTTATAGCGTCGGGGATATATGCCGGAATAGAGGTATCACGATGGTCTGTAAATTAAGGTGAAAAAGACCAAGAATAAAACTGTTTCAAAGCAGTCTTTTACCGATGTCGATAAAGGAAACGTGCGTTGCGCTTAATAAACGAACGGTATTGATATCGGTATGGCAAGAAGTAATTCATGAATGTCGATTTCTTCTTAAGTCAACACGACCTGTAAATGAACTTTGCTTGCTTCCATTAATTTTTCGAGAACTTCTTTCAGGAACCTTAATCAGGAAATAACTTTTTAGGACACATCTACAACAGTAACTGTCTATTCTCAGCACTTAATTACAAACTGCAATTCAGAATTCTGGAAGGAGAGCTCTATTGAAGAACAACATAGACTCTAGTATATGAAGTAAAAAAATCTCGTCTAGTAAGCAATAAATTGAATTTAAATGATTTCTTAAGTAACCCAACAAAGACGTTTCTTGTTTTGATATTTCTCATTAAGACAACGAAACTTAAAATTGTCTGACACTATTTTCAAGATCACTACCAATAATTTTATCATCCGCTCCTAAATTAATATTGTTATGTTTAGTTTTAATTATAACTTTTTTTTCTAAATTAATTGTACTTCTTAATTTTGTTGTTAATATTGCTTCTCGTCTGTTCACCTTTTGATCCTGCTGACGCGGTCCGAAAGAACTTGTAAATAAAAAAAGAGAGAATTGAGTAGTATCGAAATTTAATTGTCTTACTCAAGCTCACTAACAAAAAATAACATGCGGTATAATAGGCAAATCTGAATGAATGGAAACAATCGCACTAAAACACGTGCTGTGAATATGGTATGGACCTGCCTTACGATCTCTTTTTCCACGTTTTTGATCTGATGGTGGGGTTCTCAGAGGTAGTGTACATTTTCTATTTCTACCATAAATCATAAACTGCGTTCCCGAGCTGGTGTCGTACATATTGAGCAATTGATGAAAAGTAGATACTTGTTTGTTTGTTTTGCATGTGATTATTTGAGGTTTAAGGATGTTACCCAAAAAGATTTTTCGGAAAGAACATGTCCATACGCCAAAAAACTTAAAATATTGACCGGATCTTTATAAAATGTCGAGATATTGTCGATGACATCTATACCTTGAATTCGATAGATTTCGCGGCGCGCAATTCGATTTCGCAGTTTGAGCGAGAGGGTTTAGAAGGGGCGGCAATCGCTCTAGCTCTTTTGTGCGGGAAGCCGGCGCCGCGCGCAGCTCTTTTACAATCTCAGGCCTCGAAAGACAAGATCTGGGAAGCACAAGGGCAAATAATCCTGGCTGCGTCGCGCGCTAGGAATCTACAACGTTGGATGATGGATTGAGTTCCCTAAGTGTAGTGCTTTTCCCTTTAAGTGGCTGTGGTCTTCCCGCGCTGCATGGCGAGATCCGGTGCCGATCTACCGTCGGCTAGCAGAGGTTATCTCAACCAGGAATCTCCTAGCGTCGGGGCACCGCCCGAGCTGGGACAAGCGCTAGCTCCTGACCGGCCTGCCGGCATCTGTGGTAGTGTAGTGCATGTGAGTGTATGTGTGTGTATGTGTGTATGTTTGTGTATGTTTGTTTATGTGTGTGTATGTGTGTGTGTAAGCGGTGAGGATAGGACAAGGGAGGTAGGAATGATAGCGCGCGGTCCGTGGCCCGTTTTTTAGGGTACTGCTCCGGCATTCGCCTGATGTTAATCGGAGAAACCACGGAAAACTACCGGTCAGAGCAGTCGGCCGCTAGAATTCTCCTCCAGGCAGCGACTGAATTCAACCTAGCTGACAAGCTATTGTTTAAACTTCAGCCACAGTCGGAACTGGAACCTAGGAACCTTTCTTAGTCGGCAACATTGCGAATCTTCCCAACCGTGCGCCCGTGACTGCACAAAAGACACAGACACCACATCCAGCAACTCAAAACAAATTTAGTGTTGTAGATTATGAAACAGATTTTCCTCGCCTTCCTGATCCTCACAACCCTTCTCTGCCATCGACAAATACATGCACAAACCAACGCAAACAGGCTAGGAAGCGCATCAAAACCAAAACACGTAAAGCTGCGCATCCTAGCCCACTTGAAAACAAAGACATTCCTACTGAGCCTAAAAAACGAGTACTTATTTTAGCTGACAGCCATGGCCGCCATCTTTCCTCCATTCTTGTAGTTGGAAGTTACCCTCCAACTACTAAGCTTCATCTATTTTTAAACCTAAAGTGAGGTTTGCAG
The DNA here is from genome assembly GCA_038098605.1 of Gryllus longicercus. NCBI lineage: Eukaryota > Metazoa > Arthropoda > Insecta > Orthoptera > Gryllidae > Gryllus > Gryllus longicercus. Next base: position 728,336 of record JAZDUA010000040.1, read on the forward strand.
ACGTGACTGCAGAGTTGGACACCCACACAAAGACACTGACCAAGCAGAACACAGTCATTATCATTGGAGGGCAGAATGACATTAATTTGGGCGGTAACTTAACACCTGAACAACATGTAAACAAATTACAATGTGCTGCCCAAAACACCAATATTATAGTCTCGACTCTGCCCTTCTGATACAACAGACCAACACTATGCAGCGAGATTAAGCACGTAAACCAACAATTAAAACTGAGAGAAACAAATGTTACTCTTTTTGAAATGAATTTCCTCTCAGCAAAACACTTCGCCCGGGATGGTCTCCACATGAACCTTGCTGGAAAACATACAGTCGGCGACAAGCTTGAACAACACCATCATCAACTCCAGTCCTACGCAGTCTCCTGCCAAAAATCTATTCCTTTCGCCATCCTTACGATATCCACCCCCACCCTTTTTTCGAACGGACTGAGAGGTTTGGAGATGGCTTGAAACAGCTGCAGCTGAATTAGTAATCGGCGATCGCGTTGTGTGCATACGTTGTTGCGGGATCATTGAATAGAATTCAGTAGATACGTAATTCCCACCAAGGATTATATTACCTTACCTTCGCTTTTACAATATGATATCGAGCCAGTACAAATCGTCGATACCGTAGAGATTATGTGTGTGGTATTTGGAAGGCCTTTCATCAATTACACACAATGTTTCGTGTTTGTAATAAATAGAAATAATGCATAATAAGAAAGTAAATATAGTGTTTTATTTTTGTATGAAAGTATATGAAAGAAACTAAGAAAATAACGTCTGATGTTTTCAATCGTAATATGGGAGAAACCTTTTTGGAAATGTGACAAACCATGATTGGGAAAAAATTGCTTAGTGGGTTCATAAAGTTTGGTGAGTTGGATCAGTAACAAGAGTTGCAGCTGCAGCGTCGCTGATCGGGAGGTCTTAAAGTTCGATTCGCGACAATGCGATGGCGGATTTTGTATTAGCTCTGAAGCTAGGTTGAATTCAGCCATTCCCTGCAGGAAATTCGAGCGGTCTGGTGCTCTCATTCTGTAGTGTTCCGTGTTTTTTTTCGATCAATTCTAGGGAATGCCGGAATAGTGTTATAACACACGTGGTATGAGCCGCGCATGATCTTACATTCCTCTTCCTTGTCCCCTTCTCAGCCGTTACGCACAGCCATCTGCATGTACTCGTACATACAGTACACTACCACACATATCGGGAAGCCAAACAGAGTTTATTAGGGATTCGACGTTATTCCAGCTCAAGCGGTGCCTAGAAGGGGAGATATCTGGAGAGGGATGGATGTGAAGATCGGCTCCGAATCTCACATTTCAGTGGAGGTGGAACTCCAATACATCTCGGCTATACGTATGGGACTAATTATCAAAGTTGTTGACGAGCCCAGAAACACTTTATATTCCCCTATTAACTGACTCTATCGATCGAAAGTCGTCTGGCATTACCTTACACCAGATCATACCCCTCCCTTTCGCTTCCGCTGCATGCGACTGGAGTGTACGATCGGGAATTTTCATGAAATTGCGCTGCCGTTACCGTAATCTAATTTAGAGAATGAAATCGACTTTCGCCACCGAGGTCGATTGCGGACCCCGACCACGCGGAGCATCCGCGCTTTGGTTTCGAGAGTGCTGGCTCGTTTCACCTTCTATCGCATCCCCGCGCGTTGCGCAATGCATTCGGGTGGGAAATGAGGTTACGTGGTGCAAATCTTGTGGTCAACTCTTCCTATTACTTGGCACACAACGAAGGTGAATTGAAGGTCTTGCGTTGGCGGTTTCGACGTGACAGTGCAAACAATTCAAAATAGGTCTGATATGAACTCGCTGACGAAGCGCGTATGAAGTAACATCAGACGTACATAATTATTTCAACATATTACATCGTATTTTGTAACTGGGGACCGTGTTTTATTTTAACCAAATCAAGTAAACAGTAAAATACGAATAGAACGTTGAGACGTAGATAAAAAATCAATGTGAAAACATCGAGAAGGTAAAATAAATTTTAGTTACGGTTTCATTCAGGAACCATGGAAATGAGTAGTATATGATTTCTAGAGCAAATACACATGGAAACTATCGTTTAGCTTCACTATTAATTTAGGTTCCTGGTATTAGATAATGGTAAGTCACATCATGTACATTGTACAGGACAAGGTACGAATTGGAAGTTCCAAGAATTTTGGAAATCAGACAATAGTATAAAATTCATATTTATTGCGTTAAAAGATCCTGCATATGTTAGTTTATTGTATTATACTAGTTGGCCAGTGGCGTGTCGATTCTTTGAGAAACGAAAAAAGTAATTATCTCAATGTTGCTTGTTGAGTGTCTTAGCTTCGCCTAATGCCAAGCGCCTCAATTATTATCGTATCTCCCAGAAATACTATGTGTTGCTTCTTCTGGCCCCATTAGTGCATAATTCTTCCCAATGTGTCAAGAAGCACACACATATCTTTCACACGACCTTTGCACCCATGTAAATCCATTTGAACGTTTGCTTGGCTGCCGAGGTGGCAATGTGAAACCGTATCCAGTGGCCCGGAGGCAATTGGCGTCATCGCTGACCCCATAACCACACAGCGAAGGGATGACCGCAGGGCTTGGAGCGAGGAAGCCGCCGTCCACGGTGCGAGGCCAGCGCGGGGCGCGGAGAAAGCTGCTGGCCTGCTGGCGATAGGGGTGGGGGCAGTGGTGGAAGCGACGATCGAGACGATGTGGGAGGCGATGACAGTGGTGATGATGGTGGCGATGGTGGTGAGGGTGAGGCGATGGGAAGATGATGGTAAGATGATGGTAAAGGCGATGACGGCGGCGATGACGGCGGCGATGACGGCGGCGATGACGGCGGTGATGACAACGGCGATGACGGCGGCGACGACGGCGACGACGGCGGCGGCGACGACGACGACGGCGACGACGACGACGGCGACGACGGCGATGATAGCGATGGCGATGGTGACGGCGATGGCGGTGGAAATGACGGAGACGTTGGCACCGGTATTGGTGGAGGCGACGAGGAAGCGAAAGTGATGGTGAAGACGATGGCGTAAGGTAGATGATGGTGGAAGCGATGATCGAGACGATGTGGGAAGCGATGATGGTGGTAATGGTGGTGAGGATGATAGTGATGATGATGAGGCTGAGGCGATGGTAAGATGATGGTAAAGGCGATGACGCCGGAGGTGACTGCGGCGATGGCGGTGGAAATGACGGAGACTTTGGCGCCCACGATGGCAGCTGTATTGGTGGAGGCGACGAGGAAGCAAAAGTGATGGTGAAGGCGATGGCGCAAGGTAGGTGATGGTGGAAGGGATGATCGAGACGATGTGGGAAGCGAGGATGGTGGTAATGGTGGTGAGGATGGTAGTGATGATGATGAGGCTGAGGCGATGGTAAGATGATGGTAAAGGCGATGACGCCGGAGGTGACTGCGGCGATGGCGGCGGAAATGACGGAGACGTTGGCGGCCGCGATGGCAGCGGTATTGGCGGAGGCGACGAGGAAGCGACAGTAATGGTGAAGACGATGGCGGAGGTAGATGATGGTGGAGGCGATGGAGGAGGCGACGTGACTGCAGCTCGCTAGAGCAAAGTATTGAAAATGACGGCGACGTGATGACGAGGTAGTACTACATATAAGGCATTTCGCGAAAGTAAGGGCGAGCTCAACTTTCGGTCTTTCTTTAATTCACCATTGTGAAGTACACGAGTGACGCTCATGCCTAAACATATCAATTGATGTTCGTTCCTATTTCTCATTGAAATATGTTTGTCGGAGAAAGATTTAGTTATAATTCGTCAAATGCGGAAAACATGAAACGTTTCTTTCGAAACGTGTATTTGTTCCTTCCTACCTGGGATGCTTGAATTCATTATGTTCCTCAATAAGTAAACATTTTCGACCATGAATTATTCTTTATTGAATGGGTGAATGTTAATGGACGGGTGATAGAAAATAATAATAATAATAATAATAATAATAATAATAATAATAATAATAATAACAATTCGGCCCCGTGGCGCAGACGGTTGCGGCAGCCGTCGTCTGTGCCGAGGAGGCTGCAGGTTCGAGTCCTGCGTAGACATGGTGATTGTCCCTTCACCTATCATCATCATCCTTTCATCTCATAATTCACACTTCAAGGCGTAACAACCTTGTTGAAATCCAAGGATACAGCTGAAAAGCTGATCCTGGAAGAATTACACACGTTAATCGTGTAGCGTGGTCAGTAATGGCCTATACGCCAATAATGATGATGGTGGTGGTGGTGGCCAGATACATTCAAGCTTGTCTGGACGGTTAAAACGGAACCGGTCGAGCTCTCAAGTATTCCGAGCTTGGATGGACCCGCTCGACACATCACATCACGACTTCACCAGCGAAAGTGACGACAGTGGCGGCGGCCGGGACTACGGCGGGGTCATCGATGTGAGCGGCGATTGTGATAGCGGCGGCGGCGGCGGCGGCGGCGGCGGGCGACGGGTCCCTCGCGCTCAACCCGGCGGAGTGCGCGGGCGGCCATTGAATGCGAATTGATCGCCGCTTTATGGAAATGAGATGATTTCGTTGCGGCGCGGTCCCGCCAGGCGCGCGCCACGCGGCCCATCTCCGTTCCGAGACGCCGCGCGAAGATTCCCGCTCGAACCCTCTCCGCCGCCTCGCTCCCTCCGCTTCACCAAACGTGCCTCTCCACTCCCGCTCACCACCTTCGCGCAGCGGTGTATTTCCTTAAAAAATTATCATTGAATTTTGTATGTTATAGGCTCTCAAGCTTTTTAAATACATTCAATCCTTCGTAGGTAACGTAGAGGTTAATGAAACGATGAAATTTCTGTAAATATACATATTTTATCTGACACAATTTTTCAGACGTGCGCGGATTTTTGTATGTACTCACGAACGTACGTTCATATATTAATTATCTTTTTTCAAACAGTTTTATTAGTACGAGAAAGAGAACCCGTCGTTGAATGTTGTCTTGTGACACACTGCCATGGTAATAGCGAAAAAGTTATACGCATCAAAATAAGGCAACAACTAAAAGTTATATTTTAGCAAAATAAGGTGAAGTTTATATGCAATTAATATGTATAAACAATATATTTAAATATCTTAAGCAAAACCGTTACAGCCTGATGGTAAGAACAAAATGTGTTGTCAAAACATTGCTAATGAAACTATTAAAAAAAATAATACATTTGAAAAAGGCAGTTTTTCTATATACATGATTGTAAAAAATAAAGGGATCATATCTTGAATTTTAGACTTAATATGCCAAAAATGCACACAGACCGACACACCGACGTTACACAATATTCGGTCACATAACTCTAATGTAACGTGAACTCGTGTCCAAGTGCCCCTGTGCCTCCCAGGCTGGTCAGGAATGGAAGGAACGGAATTCGAATCCACGACCATCATCGTACCCAGTCTGGTAATGCGTGACATATAAGAGCATGTTTTAAGATATTATATCATGGTTCGGTTGTCAATGTTTACGAGAACAAATAACAAACTAAACTTTATAAAACACATCACAATAAATTAAATGAAGTAATTGTGTCTGTACAAATTAATTCTTTGAGTTTTCGCTTCGGTGATTAATTTCGTCTTCACGCATTCTCAAGGACGTTGTTCTCGCACCCTTACTATCGCGAATCTCCTCGCGTTGCTCCTGATTATACTTTAACATAATTTACGGGCCTATACGTAACGATATAACGACCACTCTAGCATCCCTCCTCAGGTTGCGAGATTCACTTCCCGGTCTGTGTATATGGAATTTGCGGAGGACAAAGAGGGTTCGCGTCTGGCTTTCTTGTGTTGTCTTCGATTTCTCTGCCTGTCTTTCTATCCTTTTTGTCGAAACTGATACTCAGTATTTGCTACATTGAAAATTTCATCATCACCATCATCCTTGCATGTCCGAATATACCCCCGAATCCGCTATGACTAACGCTCATGACAATGACAAACCATCACTAAAATCACCTGATCGAGAAATGGAAGGGTATGAAGGCGTCTGCCTGTTCCTTTACTTACTATAAGGGAACGTGTATCACAACCATCGTCATTAACTCACAATCCGTATCCCATGTGCAACACGTGGGGAAAGAGTGAGTCTCCACACATGAAATTGCCATCCTCGCAACCAGAGGGTTTACAAGCGACAAACGTTGGGGGAATTCACCAATTTTACATACCTGTCCCATAAATAACAATTTCTCTTTCAAGCCCTGCATTTCTGTCTGCCTGAGATGTTTTCCGGAACTGCTTCACCTAGTCGTGTTCTTCCTCGGGTTGGCCCCTTTACCTACACGTAACCTCCGCCCCCGCACACACCTCCGCCTTCGCACAGGTCCAGTCCCCGCTCCGCCTCGGGGTCTTGCAATGCCACTACCACTGCTCCGTCAGTGCTATCCATACCTCCCGCCCGTCCTCCAGACCCGTCTCCGCACTCCCTCTGCCCCGCCACAGCTTCGCCTGCGCTTCTGTTTCTTCTTCCTCCTCCGCTTAACTCTACTTTCTTCCTTCCTATTTCATTTATCGCCTCTTCTTCCCATCCACTTCTTCCTTCACTGTCTCGTTCTCCACACCTCCGTCGCCACACGTCGTCTTTCTTTTTCTGGTATCCTTCTTCACCTGCTAGTCTTTCTGTGCCTCCTCATCAGACATTGCCTTTTTCTTCCCTACCTCTTCTGCTTCCTCCTACTCCTTCTTCTGTGATGGGTCGTAAACTCTTCCGCGGAAAGGATACATCTTTCTCGACTTCTCGAACTTCTCCACCCCCATCGTTACTCCCTCTTCTTCGTCTCCTTGTCCTCCACCTCCTTTTTCTTCTCAGCTTTTGCCACCTCGTCCTCGTCCTCTTTCTCTTAATACAACTGCGCCTTTTGATAGATTTATTATTTTGCGTATCGATTACTAAGGTCATTTTCCTTATGTTTTGTGCATTTACTCGTATATCCAGTGACGGGGCGGTATTACCTCCTGGATCGTAAGATCCGGCGCCGCTGTTCACGCCGCTTTGCGGGAGGTTGCGTCGTCTAGGAATCCCCGCCATCGGGGAGACGGGTAGAGTGGAAAACAAGTACTCAAGTACAAGACATTTACAGAAAAATTACGGTACGTCGTCCGTTTGTTAGGATACTGCCTCGATATTCTTGTGGTATTGATCAGAGAAGCTACGCGTCTACGTTCTTCTCCTCATCCACCCTCTCTACCGCCGCCTTCGCCGCCGCGGCGCCCCGGGCGTTCAGGACTCGGGCCTCGTGGCCTGGCGGTGCGGCTCGCCGCCGCCGCCGCCGCCTGCTCTTTATGAACGCTCCCGCTCAGCTGTCATCTGCCGCCGGGGGTCCGCGCGCCTTTCGCCCGGGCGGAGGAGAAGCGATCGAGTTCTGCGGGCGTGGAGGGCGCAGAGGTCGCGGTATGGAGAGCAACACTAGGAAGAGGGTCATGTGGGGAAATGGTTCATTGATTCGGGGGCATGCGGATTTGAGTACCATGTGTCCTCGTTTGTCACTTGGTTTCTTTGTCCGCTTATATTTCATTTCGCGGGAAGTTATATACCAATTACTTTTGTGGGCAGTGTTTCGACTACAGTTTCTTGACTGACATCCTGTTCCAAAAGCTTTTGTTTGAAAGACTGCTTTAACTATCCGAAATTAGTTGACATAAAATGTTAACAGCATGCAATCATCGTGTCTTAATATGCAAAATCAGAGTGTTGCTCTTGAATAAACTTCTCAATATAATTTTTATGATAACAGTTATTGATAATTGGAGCGAATACTAATTTTAATTGGTAGGTTGCTATTAATAGTTTTTATATACTAATTTTACACGAATCTTGTGCAAAATACTGAGATATTATTATTATTATTATTATTATTATTATTATTATTATTATTATTATCGAATCGGCCATTTATGACCACGCTACACGTTCTCGTCCGAGGCCCAGTCATATTCTATCCTGGAGAGAGATTAACGGGTGTAATTATGGGGATCAGGTTTTTCGGCTGTATCCCTCAGTAAGACAAGGTTCAATTTCCTTAATTATTGAGAATTTTGAAGATAAGATACCCCTGGTCAGGAAAGCTTACACTAAAAAAAATGTGAAATGCAAATCGTTCTTTCACTTTTCGCTCCTGCCGGGACGCGCTCTAAACTCCCGACCGGTCTCCCGGAAAAGAGATAAGACCAAGAAGAGGAAGGAACGATTGTGCGTGGTCCATGACCCATTTGTTAGGGTACTGCTCCGGCATTCGCCTGATAATGATGGGAGAAACCACGGAAAACTAGATCCGAGCAGTCGGTTACTAGCTTCTCCATTATTCAGTGGCTGAATTTGACATACCTATCTTGTCAGCGTCGAAAATCCTGCCTACGGCGGGACTCGAACTCAAGGCCCTCCGGGCAAATGCACTGCAGTGACATCAAATAATGCCCTGAGCCACCTTATCCATGGTGGTGGGAATTGAGCACAGCGGCGGGTCGCGCGGAAGTGACGCGATGGCGAATCTCGTTGAGCCAAGAGAAGCCGGGACGATTCGAGGACAGCGGGGAATCGGAGCGGGGGCGAAGCGGCACGGTGCTGGGCGGAGAGGATGGAGAGGCGAGGAGCCGGTGGGATGCGGGGGCGATGCCGGGGCGATGCCGGGGCGATGCCGGGGCGATGCGGGGGCGATGCGGGGGCGATGAGGGGGCGATGCGGGGGCGATGCGGCGGCGATGCGGGGGCGATGCGGCGGCGATGCGGGGGCGATGCGGGGGCGATGCGGTTGCGATGCGGTTGCGATGCGGTTGCGATGCGGGGGCGATGCGGGGGCGATGCGGGGGCGATGCGGGCGCGGTCCTAACGCGTCGCGGGCGTGCTCGGTGCCTCCGCGCACGTCCCGCCAACGGCGCCCGCGGGCCCCGGCGCTGGCCCGCGACGGCCCGGAAAGCAGCGCCATTTCCATAGATACCGGTCCGCGCTCGCCCTCGCGGGCCCATTCATCAGGCGTTGCCCGGCGCCACGCCTCAGCCTGCCCGCGCCTCCGCCCCCGCTTCCCTTCCCGCACACCCTTGCCCCCACCCACGCCCTCGCCCCTTCGCCTCGTTCTTAATCCGCCCCCGCCCCGACCAGTATGCCACGAAAGTCACCGCCCCCGCGCTGACTGGAGGAGCCGAACTAGAGGCTCGGAGCCAGCCAGCCTAGAGGCCGGCTGATCTGATCGGTAGTTTTCGCGGTTTCTCCGATCAACACCAGGCGAATACCGGAGCAGTACCCTAAAAACGGGCCACAGACCAAGACCGATATAAACGGGCCACAGACCGTACCCGATATTTCCTCACTCTTCCTTGTTCTATCCTCACCCCTTACACACACCTACACTAACATTCACTACATGGTGGGAGAGCGGTCAGGAGCTTAGATCTTGTCCCGGCTGGGGCGGTGCTGGTGCGAGATACTTGGTTTGTGAAAACACCGCTAGCCAACGGTAGGTCGGCACCGGATCTCGCCATACAGCGGGGGGAGACCACAGCTACCTCCCGAGCAAAAACATGCACTACTCGTACGGGAACAATGCCCGTTGACGCGCTCGGAATCACTAACAATCAAATAATCAATCTTATCGCTCCCGCCGGTGTCGGGCTGTTCTCTTCGCTCTCTAATCCTCCTTATGCGCTGACGCTCCGCGCCAGGCTTTGCGCTGCGCTTCTGGTCCCTCTTCTGTTTCGTCCCCGTCCCTGTCCCGTCCTCGTCCCCGTCCTCGTCCCCGTCCTCGTCCCCGTTCTCGTCCCCGTTCTCGTCCGCGTCCTCGTCCCCGTCCTCGTCCCCGTCCTCGTCCTCGTCCCCGTCCTCGTCCTCGTCTCCGTCCTCATCTCCGCTGCCAGTTCGCTGCAACTTGTGTTTCATTCCTCACTTCTGACACGGCTCCCATTGCGTTCCCCTCCCGGCTCTCGTTGCCATCTCCCCCCCCTCCTCGTTCTCGAATCGTTTCCTTTCTGCTATCGCCTCTTCCCCTCCTCGCTCTGGTAACCGACCTTCTCCTCTGCTCTCGTCCCTGCTACTCATCTCACTCTCTTCCCTCGCCAACCCTGATCTCTTACCAATTTACTCTTGTCCCGTACCTCTTCCCTCCTAGACCCCTCACACTCCACTCTCATCCTTGCTTCATGCCTTCCTGTTGCCGCCTCACCTCACTTTCGTTTCTGCTCCTGTTCCCAGTGTAAGTACAGGTACCTCATACTGGCACTTTAGCATTTTAATAACTTTTATTAGATATATACAACTAATGTTAGCCCTTGCTTGTATAATTGTGTGTTGAATAAAGTCTAGTTTAAAGGTTTATTACAATTTAAACAACAGCAAATTATACGTTAGGATCTTAGAGTTACTTGTACGTAGTATCGAATAAACATTAATACAAATTCATCATTTGCTCTGGCTTCGAAATGTGACATAACCAGATAAATACGCGGTTGCTCTTGTATTTCTTGTTGGTCTGACACTGATATTTATTTCAATAATGCTAGTCTTAATCTTAATTTGTTCTGGATGTTTTATTTTTTCCTTTAGGTTCCGAAGCCAAATGATCGGTTTGAACAGTTCTTTCTCGTCCATCAAGAAATCTCGCACATTCTGGGAATTCTTCTAATAATTCCATGGAATTCATTGGGTTTCATTCGAAGACTTACCCTACTCTTTAGATGACTTTAAGAAACTACTCAATTGCCCTCTTTGCTGAGTATTAAAATCTTGATTACAAAAATTAGATTGCAAATATTATAAAAGCTACATCTCCTTTCGAAAGACGCAATATGGATATTTTGCTTCTTCAACCGGAAACAATTACATTCTAACAATAATTGATGAATTCTCAAGTTTCATTTCGCTCAGCTTGCTCGGATTTCATATCGCATCGCGGGTTTGATGTCGCTATAATTAAGCATCTTCGAGTAATATTTACTGTTTAAAATGAATCATACATTCGCTATAATGAAGTCTCATTCTTTATATCGCAAGAATTTATATCTTATTTACATTCATATAACAACACGAGTGTCAGCTTTTTTAATTAACAAGATAATGGTCGAGTAGTGCAATGGGATTATATGAAAAACTATGTGGAAAAATAAGTTATTTATATGGAAAATTACGTTTGGCTCTCAAGCACAGAAACTTTAAAATCAGTCAATAGGAAACTGTATTTAAAGATCATGACAATCGATTAATTCGTTGTTTCCTGCAAATAACCCCCCCTCCATAATAACATGTTTAAACTCCCTACAAAGGCCACCAATTATTTCTTACTTAGCTAAGTAACCAAATAACGGTTTTAATGAGAGAAAATGATCGGTGTAACAAATACGACAATTTCGTAGAGGAGGTTGAATTTATACAATTGAGTACTGCCCCATTATTTTTGCCTTTTCTCGAAAGAGCAGGTCCATTTAAAATATTTTTAAACAGCAACTCCCAAAACGTGGTTTGAAGGTTGTCAAGGACCTGTATAATACTAATTTTACTTGATACGGAATACATAAATTATAAGTCTTCTGCTGCATGAAAGTATAAACTTACCTATTCTTTTGAGAAATGCAAGTTGAGCTATTAGACGCAAACCCAGGATATGCCTTTGGTAATAATTTTGTGTTGAATAAATCCTAGATCTGAGATTAATATGAGAGCAAACAATTTTTTTTGCAATGTTGATAATCATTAGATTTGCGTGCCATTGATTTCCCATCAGAATGACGCGTTGTCCACATTTGAACGTGTAAATTTATGAAAAATATAAAACATAAAATTAACACTATATCACGGCTTTATATTTCTTTTTTTAATTTCTTTATTATTGATTTCCTGCATACATGCTCCTGCTTATATCATTGTTGATAAATGATTCGATGAACAGCTTATGATAATAGTGTGAAAGAAATTAAAATAGAGAAATAACGAGATTAAAGTATTAGATGCGGAAGTACCTATAGAAGTCTTGAATCAGTTCTGCTTGAAATTGAAGACAGAGAGACTAAGATTTAAAATACTAATACTCTTTAGAGAAATGTGAAAATTGCGTCTACATTATGCGTTGCCTTTAGTTATTTATGCTCTGAAGCGTTAACTGGCTAATTATCGACGTCAGAGGAACGGACTTCAAGTGTTGATTTCTGTCTTTTGTTCACATCCAATGCTATTATATTTCTTCATGGAATCTACCTATCATCTGAGTATTGTGTAGTTTGTAAGAGCAGAAATTTTTAAAAGCCGCCATTGCCCGTGATGGGCTTGATGGACTCACTCAACTTGCCCGAAATCGTTGTCACATAATCATCTTGCCTTCTTTGATCTTTATGTCGCTCCATTATCTGCAGAATTTCTGCGCCGAGTTTTTATTGAAACGACAACTTTAAAATCTATGTGACTGTCTTTACGTTTACACCCGCTGTCGTTATAAATGGGACGGACATAATTATGTTGAAATGGCATGTTTATCGTTTTACATTTATATCAAAGGTCACAATGAATAAACCTTTCCTCTGAAGTGGAAGATCATCATCGATAATACTAATCGATGATGTGAGAATTATTAAAACAAAAAGGGGATGTTCATACAAATGCCAAAGTTTAAGTGTTTTGTCTCACATAGACCAAAGAAGACATTTGGATATTTCTTACGTATCGAAGAAAGTTTGATGAGCTATAGCGAATCGATAGCGAAAGAGAAGCTATGAAGATACGAAGAAAAAGCGACCGTCCGAGGGTAAACGAAGTGGTCTCCAATAATGGCGGCGATCCGTATAATGGACGCGGGTGATTTAGATTTAGATTTATTTAGTCAAAAAACAGTAAAAACTGTATGTGACGTAGGGGGAGAAGATTATTTGCGCACGTTTTCTTGAGTTCCAGAATCCCTTCCCGTCACTTTCACTAAAAATAGTTGAAAGATAAATAAAAGTTTGACATAAATAAATAAAAATAAACTTTAAAAATAAATTTTAAAAATCGCAAGATTAGCAATATTTGAAAAAAAGTCGTTTTCGTTTCCGAGTTATAGAAAACGTATTTGCATCGGTACACGAATTACAAGTATGATTTTTCTGCATTGCTAACAAAATAGCAATTCGCCCTTACCTCTACTCTTACCATTGCAAGTAAAAGGACAGTTCAACGAAACGTGCGCATAGTGAAGCTACATTTACGTCCAGACACAAAACAAGGGGCCATCTCAGCATTTGGTCAATGAATCAGGGAAACTGGACAAAAACCTGATCAAGATGGGTGTCATTGACCCGGAAGCTGAAGTACATTATTTGTTACAAACAAGTTGTTTGAGTTTTTTTAAAGACAACAATTTGTTTGTCTTTTAAAAAAAGTAGGGTGGGGAGGGTTGGCAGCGTATCTGCGCTCTTTATTCCAGAAACATATGAAAGTAGACATGTGGATGCTGTTTCACCCGTGACAACGAAAACGTCTGAACGTGACTACTATTCGGGATGCCACTGTATTACGCGATCCTTTGTTTTGGGGTAAATTAATTGTAATATCAAACAAACATAAGTGCAAAGAGTGGTTCCAAAATAAAACATGGTTACTACGGGTCACACTAAGGCTTGTGCATTGAGGAATATAATGAACTCTTGACGCGAATAGTAATTCATAGTGCATAACGATTTTGTCAATCAGAATTGTCACCAAAGATCGCATTCATTGACAAAGAAGCAAAGGATCATAGAAGCGATCACGAATGTTACACTTTCTTGGGATAATTACTGATTCATAATTAGCGAGAAATGTTTCCATTTGAGACACATTTCCAGAGATTGCATTTGGGTTCATGCCAGATATATCAATGCTTCATTAACGTGAATAATTCATACATTACATAAAATATTTTTAAACCAGAAACGTAACCAGGGATCGCATTAAAGCTGGTAACAAGAGTTCCACGAACTTAATGCTTTCCGTACGCAGTGTCACGCCCCTCCGAGCCGTCAGACGCGGGCCGCTGTGAACATCGCTTGACCCGGGCGGCACACCGAGCAGTGTTGGGCGGTGCTGGGCGGCGCTGGGCGGACGGCACGGCGCGCGGGCCATACAAGCGGAAAACGCGATTCGATTAGTCTGGGCGCACGGTCGTGACGCCGCCGCGTTATCATTCGCGGTCTCCCAGCCGCGGGCCCGCGCCGCGCCGCGCCGCTCTCGTGCGGGGTGAAGGGGGGGGGGAGAGGTTGGGTCGTGAAAGGAGTGGACCCTCATTTCCCCGTTTCCAGCCGCAGATACGCTGGCTAACGCCGCCCCTCACCCGTCTCTCCGATCCATCGTTGGCGACCACTCCCTGTACCCTCTGTTGGCGACCATTCACCATTCGTAGCATTCTCTTTGGGCTATTCCTCACCGATCTCATCGTTCTCGATTGTTGCATTTGCCTTCGCCCTTTTTCTAGCGCGCGCTATTTATCATTGAATTGAATTGAATTTGCCTTATTTTACGTGGCGAGACGATCATTGCCCGACTAATTCCTAATTCCATTTGTTCCGCGCCGCCCTCGTACTAGTGGGTGTGGAGAGGGGGAGAGCTCGCGTCGTAAAAGGGGTGGATCCTCATTTCCCTGTTCTCAGCCGCAGATACGCTGGCTAACGCCGCCCCCCGCCCGTTGCTGGGATCGTCGCCATCGTTGGCGACCACTCCCTTTTCCCTCTGTTTGCGACCATTCCATTGACCCTCTGTTGGCGACCGCTCCCTTTACGCTTGGTTTTTCTCCGTGTCTTCGTAGTATCTCTTTGGGCTACTCTTCATCGATCTCATCGTTTTCAATTGTTGCATTTGCCTTCGCCCTCGTTCTTGCTTGCGCTATTTATCATTTTCCGACTAATTCGTTAACGCTCGCGCATTCTCGCACCCTCGTGCTAGTGGCGGCGGAGATGTCGGATCGTAAAAGGAGTGGATCCACGTTTCCCTGTTCTCAGCCGGAGATGCGCTGGCTAACGCCGCCCCTCCCCCTACCCTGTTTCTCCGACCGTGGCCATCGTTGGCGACCACTCCCTGTGCCCTCTGTTGGCGACCACTTCCTTTACGCTTGTTTTTTCTCCGTGTCTTCGTAGCAGCTCTTTGGGCAATTCTTCATCGATCTCATCGTTTTCAATTGTTGCATTTGCCTTCGCCCTTCTTCTAGCGCGCGCTTTTTATCATTGTCCGACTAATTTCTTAACGCTCGCGTTTTGCGCCGCGCCGCCCTCGTGCTAGTGGGCGTGCAGGGGGGGAGAGGTCGGGTCGTGAAAGGAGTGGACCCTCATTTCCCTGTTTCCAGCCGCAGATACGCTAACGCCGTCCGCCGCCCGTTGCTGGGATCGTGGACATCGTTGGCGACCACTCCCTGTACCCTCTGTTGGCGACCACTCCCTTTCCGCTAGGTTTTTCTCCGTCTTCGTAGCATCTCTTTGGGATACTCTCCATAGATCTCATCGTTCTCGATTGTTGCATTTGCCTTCGCCCTCCTTCTAGCTAGCGCTATTTATCATATTCCGACTAATTTCTTAACGTTCGTGTTTTGCGCCGCGCCGCCCTCGTGCTAGTGGGTGTGGAGAGGGGGAGAGGTCGGGTCGTGAAAGGAGTGCACCCACACTTCCCCCCTTTCCAGCCGCAGATATGCTGGCTAACGCCGTCCGCCGCCCATTGCTGGGATCGTGGCCATCGTTGGCGACCACTCCCTGTACCCTCCGACGCTTGTTTTTTCTCCGTGTCTTCATACCGTCTTATTTTTGCTAACCATCATCGATCTCATCGTCCTCATTGTTACAATTTTTTGCGTCCTCTTTCTAGATCACACAATTTATTCTTGCCTCGCTATTGCCTTATCGCTCCCATTTTGAATCATCAGCATCACACGTGCCTTGTTGCTATCTTTATATTTATTTCTTCCTCATTTTCCCTGGCTCTCTTCCCATGCTGTGAGGCACCGCGAATGGGGCGTAAGGAGCGTAGGTTCTTGAGAGAAATGGACTCACATTGTCCTGTTTCCTGCGCGGATATTTTGTCTAATTCCCCCCCCCCCCCACGCCAGTTGGTCGAATCGGCACCATCGTTCGAGCCTACTTCTTCAAACCTTGTCCTCCTGTTCTTCTACGAAATTTCGTCGCCTCTATTTTTAATATTTCGAAGTTATTGCCCTGTCGATATTATTGTGCTCAATTGTTGAATTTGTCCTCATCCACAAAGTAACTCATATCACACGGATTCTTACCTATCGCCTTATCGCTCCCATTTTGATCTTTGTCATCAATCGTGGCGTGTTGCTAACATTTCTAGTTTTCTTCATCATCATGTTTCCTCGGGTACTTATATCCGCACGTTGTTGCTCCGATCGTTGGTTTCACGCCCTCCTTCCCAATACTCTTGGACTCATCCTCTTTTTCACTGTTCTGTTTTTGTCGTCTATCTTGCTCTTCTTCACTGCTCTCATCTGCGCCAACATTTTTGGACCACTTATAGTTCTAATTTTGGAAAAGTGATCCAACGCCTTCTGACTCCGCTTTACCCCTTCTCGTCCCGGCCTATTCTCTGCGGTCTGACATCGTTTTTGCCTTAGACACCTATGCCGACATATTCCAATCGTTTCCTCCGAAACCCCTAATTCAGGACCAAGGATTTTGTCTTCGATGGCGCCACTTCTACCGCTTTCTCGAACAAGCCCCGCCAAACCTCATGCATCATCTCCGAAGCCGTTGTTTCCAGTCTTCCCTTAGCGTCCCGTCATCAACTACACCGCCCATGTCGACGTAGTTATCCCTGCTACTTCTCTCGGTCACCCAATACACTACTTGTGGCACTTCCGTAACCGCAGATTCCTGTTGCGAATCCTATGGACTGTTATTGGAACGCTTCTACAGCCCAAAAACTTAACGCCCCCCGCCCCCCCCCCACTTCTTACCCCGCCTCCAGTCGGTTTCCTGCCCTTGTTTCGGACACTACTTCCGTCTTCTCGTCTGCTCTCCTCCAACCCGCTTCCGCCCTACGCCTATCCCCACTCCACCACTCCACCACCGCCACTTCTGTCTCCACTCCCACCTCTGTCACCTCTCTCGTACCCGCTGCCGTTCTCACCCCCCCTACTTCCGTCCCCGCTCCCGCTCTCCCTCTCCCTGATCCCGGGAGAGTCCCCTAACCCTCTCTCTCACTCTCATCTTCACCCCCTTCCACCTTTCCTCTCCACCCCACTTCTGGACATACCTCCGCCTCCACCTCAACCTCCGAGAGTCTGCCCTCCCTCCACCCCCGGCTTGGACCCCGCCCCCGCGCCGCCGGCAGCTCCGGTCCTCACGGAAGGTGGCGACCCCGGCCGCCGGGTCAGCGCGGCGGCAGCAATGGATGGGGCTTCCCCCGTCCCTATGATCAGCGCCCCTCTTCTAATAGGGAATTTATTCGCGGGCCCATCCGGGATCAGGCAGCGCCCCGGGCGGCGCGGCGCCGGCCACCCCGCGCCGCCCCCCGCCATGACTTGTGGCGGGCGGGCGCCGTCCTCTGCGCGCCGGGGCGGCGGGCGCGGCGGGGGCACGGCTGTGGCCCGAACTGGGAGAAAAGCGGCCAAACATACCGGCGGAGTGCGCAATTATAATAATGCATTTCAGGTGAACCCTAGGTGAATAATTGGTTTAAAAGGAAAAATCGCTTCCTTGTAGAATCCAATTTCGAACGGCCAGACTCTGAACTGTGTGTTAAAGCACATTGTAGGCCTCGAACTGCGCGAGAGTAACTATTAAAAATTAGTGTTTAAGGCTCAGTTGCGCAGGGAATCGAACAGTTCCTTTAATTTAATCGCCAAATATTCTTTCTATTTTTCCCTTCCTATTTTGCATTTGTCATAGATTTCGGGTTTCCGTACTTTCCTAACTATTGCAGTTAATAGGATTTTTATGTCAAAATTTTCAAAATTCAATTTCTTTCCCTTAAATGTGTTCGATGCAGGACTGGGGAGCAATTTTTTATCCAGAATTAAAACAGGGTTTTGTGTCCATGGTTTCTTTTTCAATACTCTCATTCATTCTTAGCGCTTTATGTTTAGAGAATATTAGTTGTTCTCGTGCGAAATTCCGCACTGGGTAAATATTTTTTTGAAGTCAAAAGCGATCATTCTAGTACCCATTTTCCAGACTTTCTGAAAACCCCCACTAAGAAGTGAGGATCCTAGAGAAATGTTCTAGAACGTCCCGAAATCTCAGTTGTTTTGTGCGTAACGGTGGAAGAAACAACTCGTATTTCACGTGGGACACGAGAACCAGATTTTAAGAACCTAGGAAGCATCACTATCGGGTTATGTACGATGTTGATGTGTGTTACTGTGTGCAGCATGATGTATGTTGCGGGTTGCATGTGCGCCTTCTTTGTCCTTTTTGATCACCAAAAGTCTAAAAACTTTTACATTTTCCGTTTGAAATATATTGAACACATTACTGCGAGTCATTACTGTGTCAATCGTTTCTTGAAAATGGTGCAAAACCATTTTTTCTTAGTACTAATTATCAAAGTCTATTTATTATACTAATAAGATAATTGCTGTCGTATAATTTTCACATGTCATGGACTAATAACAGTTTACATATTCTTAAATGTCGAATATTATGGACAACCACATTAAGAAGAGAATTATTAATAGTTGTACCTCAGCAGTCATCAGTTGATATGGTGTCCCTTAATGATGAATCTACATAATACAGTTAGTTCTGCTCTCGTAGTGAACTCAAGCGGTAGTCCACGTTAAACCCACTGCCCATAATTATCTTCTGTTACTTTGTCTCTAGCTGTTGCACGGAGGAGACGTACAATCACCCCCTGGTCAAATTAATTAAATGAATTTACTTCTGTCCAGCTGATTAGGCTGAGAAAACATCTGTCACTTTAGCTATTATGCAAGCTGCCAATATTGTCTGCTAGTACTCCCAGATTACTTAAAGTTTATCACGCAACAACATTTTATAATTGCTGCTTTGTCTTCAGTAATATTTGTATCCAACAATTGGTTAGATTTGTGTAGACTTTAATTATTACAGGAAAATATTATTTAATTAACATAACTTTCAAAGCAAGTCAGAACTAATACTTATTGATGTTGATAGACTCACTTATTATATTTCAGTTATTAACTCATTTTAACATTTCAACTTGTCTGAAAATCATTGTAACTTATAATTCAATGTACTCAATTATATATTTTGCCTAATCTTTTATTTGATTGAATTATCAAAACATTACAAAGATATGCAGTAATGACATATCGTTCAGTTCATGTAGGCAGTTGAATAGTACTCTAAATATTATTCCCGTCATGAAAACGGATAAAAATTATCATGGACAATCATTAAAGAATTTGAAATGTGGTTCTGATGCTACATAGACAAAAAAGAGTAAAGAATGAGGAGGTACTAAGCAGAGTTGAAGGACAGAAGCAAATGGTAAAGAGGGGGAGGGAAACCGGAGGGAGCAGATTTGCCAATTTTAAGAGGTCACTGAATTTTGGATTCCAGGAAGAAGGGAAAGAGGACAATGAAGATATCTGATGCTCGACAATGTAAGCAAACTAGAAGGAATGAACACAAAATGAGATGGAAGGCGGAAGGTACAGTGGCATAGGATGTTGTCGAATTTCATCCCACGGAAAGGAAGAACGTCAGACGATCAACAATTTATAACAATAACAATACAAAGGAATGTAGAAACCGATTTGATGTGCCTTTATGACCGTCAGATTAAAGAAACTCAACATCTGCCAACCTTTTGCTCAACAATGAACACAAAAATAAAAAATGTAGAATTGTATATTATGTCGTGGATATTAACCTTTGAAAACAAAAATCCAAAATTGCCCGCACTTGGCATCTTTTAAAGCACCGTGTGCTGTCCCTTGCAAGCGGGGATGGAGGCAGGATGGAGGAAGGCAGCACTGGGGTGGGGTGGGGGGCGACAGCCGACGCTGTGAGCGAAGGGGGGGACGAGGAGGTGGCCAATGTCCCGGTGGAGAGAGGGTTCTCGGTTCGGAAACTGGTTGCCGGGGTGGGGACGTTGCTAGACCCGAATTCCTGTACTTTCTAAGCTAAGATTTCTACAAATATGCTCTAAATTTATGTATTTTTAATATATTGTAATACTATTAAAAATAAAATGTATAAATATTCAAATCTTTATCTTCTCTGATCTAAACGTTGACTCCGGTAAAAAGCAAACTCTTGTCCCAGCACATTGAACGATTCATTATCTAAAGTTTGAGAAACACAAACATCGGAACGATGCATTTTATTGGTTATACGAGTATTTATCAAGTTTATCTTTATTTATAAAGTTTCAAAATAAATACAAGTACTTTTTGTGAATATCAATCGCATAAAGTATCTTGCAAAGTAATTGCTATACATTTTCAATACTTAGAAAATATAACCCCTATTTTTTTAAAATGCCCTTTCCTTAGTACTTTTAGAAGCACCCTTCACAGGAAGTAGAGCGGGAAATATCGCACGATGGAGCAAGTGGACGGAGACGGAGGCAGAGCCCTCTGCAACAGAAGGAACGCCCCATCCGACGCAGCTGTTGCCTCCCCCCTCCCTCCCCTCCCCCCTTCACGCCGCTCCTCCCCCTCGCACCGTGATTCTTGTTCTCCTTCCTCTGTTCTCCCGCCCCCGCATCGTACGTCGCTGACAAATTCGCTGCTAAGAAGATTTGCCTTCCCTGCTCCCGATGCATTATCCTTATATACGGCGTGAACAATCCCTGTAGTTACGTTCACTTGTACTTTTGTGTGACGGCAATCCGAACGTGGCTTGCGGGGGCGAGGCGGGGGCGGAAGGTGGGCGTGGCGCAACGCTGAAAGGCGGGTGGAGCAGGTAGCCGGGAACAAGTGCTGGCGGGACATTGTGTGGTTTACGTGGTTGGTGTGCTAAGAAGAATGATCGGACTCAAGGAGCTCGCAGAGGTGGAACAGTGGTTTTCTTCCGGGCAGACGTCACCACCCAGGATGCAGCTTTTATTCGCATTTAATCCAATTTTTCTCTCTCACTTTTTCATGATCGTCATTCTGGAAGCTTACCACGAAAGACGTTTTAGTGAAATTGGAATTCCCTCATCGCTAGTTAGAAAGCGGTTGGAGACTACCCTAGACCCAACATACCACACTTAGGACTGTTCTTTGGCATGACGGAGACATCCAATATGATATATGCCGCCCAGGTGTCTCCATTTTCAAATCCATCTGTCAAAGAAAGGAGGTAACCTTGAATAGTATAGATTTGCTCAGAGCTTTCTCCATTAACCTTTATTCACTTAGAATATAGAGGTTCTACTTACCTAATATTTTACTGTCTAAAAATTATATATTGTCTGTTGTTTGTAATAATAATATTACTATTAATAATAATAATAAGGAAGTAAATTATTTATTGCTATATGGTTAAATAGAATTGTGTGTACAAATTGTTACAACGGAATATTTCGGAGGTACCTTAGGCCGCTCAAATTAGTTTTCTCCATTTTTTTTCAGCAGGGAGCAGTGCGAGGTAAAGAATTCAACGAGAAGTATGTGATGGGTAAAGCTGCGTAATGTGCGTACATGGAGGACGAAATGCCGAAGAAGTGGCCTCACAAGGAAGGAAATTATCGCGGTGGAGATGATGTACAAATGGGTGATAGGACCTTGAGAAGGGAAATGAATAGAAGCCTTCTAGGAATAAGCATTTCCAAAAAAAACCAGCAAAGATAATAATAGAGAAGATGCAGGACGGGAATAGAAGCGATCCGGGTATAGTAACGCATGGTAGTGATGTGGGAATGGAAGCGATGCCCGGATGGAAGTGATGTGGGGATTGTAGCGATGTCCGGATGGAAGTGATTTATGGATGGTAGCGATGTCCAGATGGAAGTGATGTGGGGATGGTAGCGATGTCCGGATGGAAGTGATGTGGGGATTGTAGCGATGTCCGGATGAAGTGATTTATGGATGGTAGCGATGTCCAGATGGAAGTGATGTGGGGATGGTAGCGATGTCCGGATGGTAGTGATGTGGGGATGGTAGCGATGTCCGGATGGTAGTGATTTGGGGATGGTAGCGATGTCCAGATGGAAGTGATGTGGGATGGTAGCGATGTCCGGATGGTAGTGATTTGGGGATGGTAGTGCTGTAGGGATGGTAGTGATGTGAGGATGGCAGTGATGCGCGGATGCTAGTGGTGCGCGGTTGGTAGTGATGCGAGAATAGTCGTAATGCAGGGAAGGTGGGACGACGGAAGAAAGAATAAGGAAAGCGGGAGGAATGGAGCTGACGTGCGGGCAGATGGAGCCAGCAGGCAGAACTGGGGCGGAACGAGGCAAGGGCGATGCGGGAGATGGGAGCGTGTCGGGGAGAAGCTGCACGGAGAGAAGAATGGGGAGATCTGGGCGAGTGGAAAGGCAACGGTCACGAGTCTGCGTGACAACCCTCCTACAGGCCGTTGAACCGACCCACAACTGTATTCCCGCTTCTGGCCTTGCCCACCCTCCATCGCCTGACGCTCTCCAATTGCCGACCAGAAAGCTTGCGCAGTTTCGCCATTTTTCTAATTTCACGAGCTCAGCATTGGTTAGTGCGTTTGGTGCTCGAAGGTTGTAAAATCATCATTGTGCTTTCTCGCGCTTGTGATATATGTGAAAGAACGCTGGCAGGTCCCCGGAAAGATGACGTCATTTTAATATCCCATTCTAATGAGATCCTAATTTTTACTAACAGACAGTTCCAACTTTACAAGGTAAGAACAATAAAACAAGACAGTAAGATTTTCTAACTACGATGTTCCGTTCGTTTGTTTCCATCGCTTGTAAGCTTACGTAGACCCCAGATGTTATTCTCAGTTCCTCTCACACTTTTCTTCTCGCATTTTTTTATCAATTCAGTCCCATTCTGTTTCCTTAACATTGTTCTTTTGGTTGTAATTTTTTTGTATTAAAACTAAATGACTATAGTCCGAAACCAAATTTTTTGTCCAAATTTCCAATCTAAGTGTTTTAAACATCATCTACTTAATTTGCGAAATAAGTTTCTTCATTAGTTAATTATTTTATCACTACAGTCAATGAGACAATTAGTAATGCAACAATTGGATTAATTACGAAATTACAAAATTTTGCAAAGTTAAATATTCATTTTACTTCATTTATAGATTTTGCTCTGATACAAATTTTCACATTATACCTCATCATGTATACTTTACATCTGGATATTCCATGATGCTACCTTTAATTTCAAAGAGACTAATGACACTTCCAATGAAATAGTAGTATAGATTCAATACCTTTACTGATAATACACGGAACGAACGTTTAATTGACATCCATCCCACCCAAAAAAATCATATTGCTGAATAACGCTCCTCACAATAAGGATCCTGTGATCCCAAGCCTGTCCGTTCTGGCAGACTCCCTCTGTGGCCGCTGGGAGCGCCGGAAACATAGAAAGGCGAGCGGGCGCGGACGGGGCGGCGAGGTCGGGCGGGGGTGGGGGTGGGGGCGGGGAGCAGTGGCCGGTCGTGCGAGCGGACGGCCAGGCGCGCGGACGCTGGCCGATGTTTATGGAATTGAATCTTTTCCATGCATTTGTTACGGCAGGCTCGGAAGGCCAAATGTTTTATTCATCGACCGGAGGAAATCAAGTCTTCATCACCATTCCCATTGTTTTCATTTCCTTGTCGCCGTTGTGTCAGACGGCCTTTTGTTCGACCTCCCACACCTGCCACTAATGATTTGGAGGCGAGTTATTGCAGGCGAAGGGGTCCCTCCCCCTCCCCCAGTGCGGTGTCCTCGCGCACGACCCCATCGCTTCTTCCTATGGCTCCGCCCCCTCCCGACCCGCCGTCCACCGGGCGCTGCCAACTCTGCCCAACCCTCGTGTCGCCGACCTCCGCTCTTCGTTTTATTCGGTTTGTTGTTCCTCTTCTTCTGCTGCTGCTGCTCCGACACACATCTTGTTTCCCCTTCGTACTCCGGCCTCTTCTCCTCCCTCTCCGCCCACATCTCCCTGGCGCGTTTTTAATTCCTAGTTGTAATTCTTTCATTGTCTACTTTACCGCACCTCTCTTACTCCGTCGTTTCTTCATCCTGATCGTTCTCCCCATGTGTCTTGTGCTGCTTATCCTCAGTTCGTTGTTCCATATCATCCAATCTCCGGCCTCCATTGTATTTGTTCTGTTCTCTGAGCACTCTCCTCCTAAACTTTAGTTTCTCTTTCCGTGTCTCCTATCGTCTGCCCCGGCTCCTTCTCATCCCTCTTTGCCACATCTCCCTGGCGCGTTTTTACTTCTTAGTTGTCGTAATTACCTCATTGTCTACTTCTTCGCACCTCACTTACTCCGTTATTTCTTCGACCCTATCTTTCTCCCCGGTTCACTGTGTTGCTTATCCCCAGTTCTTTGTTCCATATCATCCAATCTCCGGACTCAATTCAATTTGTCTTCCCTGAGCAGTCTCCTCCTAAACTTTAGTTTCTCTTTCCGTGTCTCTTTTCGTCTAGTTCTGCCTCAGTCATATCTTTATATTTTATTCCTGTCATTCTTTGGCCTCTCATTCCCTCTTTTCTCGTAGTTTTCGACCCTTCCCCTTTCATTGTCCCTTATTGCAGGCGAAGAGGTACCTTCTTCAGCAGGAGGACGAGTTACGCAACCTACTTGTCGCCAAACTCTACTCTTTGATTCATTCGCTTTTCAGTCCCTATCGCGCATCTACGACACACATCTTGTTCACTTTTTGTGACCCGTCCGCTTCTCGTCCCCTCTTGTATCGTCATGTCCCTGAAACATTAAATATTCCCCACTTTCGTCTCTCGAATTATTTCTCCTCATCCCCTGAGCCCCCATGTAGCTGTGAGTCCCGCGTTGTCTGCCCCCCCGCATTCACCTACCCCTCTCCTACCATTCCACTTGCACAGTCGTTTTACGTCCCATCCCCTGCCACTTGTTCATATTTCCGTATTTTCCATCACCTTTATGTTCTTCTTTCTGCTATTCGTTTCCTGGCTTCTCTTCTGTCTCCTTCGTGTGCCAGTCAGCCACAACCACCTCCGCCCAAATCCGTCTCTCTTTGTTCCTATTCCCTTTCTCTTCCACTCTGATCCATATCACTTTCTCTCTTCATAACCTTGACTCTCCTATTCCCTTTTTTCTTTTTCTTCCCCTCCATCGACTCACATCGTATTCTTAACTCATGGCCCGTCCTCTTCTCCTCTTCTTCGTTTATATCTCTGATTCAATTTCCCCTACAGGCTATCGTCGCTCTCTCACTGTTTACTTCATTGCATCTTTTACATCCCTCCATTTTACATCCTTCATCAGAGTCTCCCTCCCCTGTCTCCCTCCCCTGCTTCTTTACCCCCATGTCTCATCTCGTATATTCAGTCTTTTGTCACGCGACCTCTCTTCACTGCTCCCCGCCCATTCCTTTTGCTGCAGCTGTCCCTTGTCTTGTGCCGGCCACGCCTGTCTTTTCGCGCCCTCTGTTCCCTCTCCATCTTCGTCTAATCTCTTTGGTGTCCTTTATTGTGGGCGAAGAAGTTCCTCCCTCTCCTCGCGAACGACACCGTACCTTCTTCCGTCGGCCACGCCCCCTCTCAACAAAGCGTCCATCAGGTGCCTAACCGTAGTGTCGCCGAACTCTGCTTTTCGTAGAGCAGGCCCTTATGTCGTTACTCTGCCCCTCAGATTTGCATCTTGTTGTCTCTCCGTTAACAGTCTTCGACTTGTCCTCTCTTGTCACGTCGTATCACTAATTCCTTCTCTATTCCCGCCCATCGTCGCTCGATCCTTGCCCCCTATTCTCCTGCGCCGTCCGTTCATCATCCACTATATCGGTTCTTCCGTCTCCTACGCAATTGCTATTCCCAAAAACTATCATTCCGATTTCATTTTCATTTCGACGTTTTCCGTTCTCAGCCGCATCTTCACTCATTCAAATCCTTAAGTTCTAATCTAGAATATAAATAGCTCTCTTCATCCTCACCTTCAGTTCTCCCTTCCGAGTCTCCTATTTCTCACCCTGTGTTTTCTAACGTGATAAATCGCCGACTCTTTCGTATGGCCGCGAATTAGGATCAGAAAATTACAAATTATAACAAATTAACTCCAAAGCACATAAATGACACATTAGGCTATTTTAGATGTACGAGACATTGAAAGTTTTTGTGAAACAATGAATTACAATAATTTCTTTCAGCATATCAATTGTAAAAGTTAGTAAGAGAATTCAAATGTTCGTCACTGCAAAAACATTGCAGTCCATTTTGCACATGTCAAATGATGTTTCACAACGTACATGTGTGTCTTTATTAATGACGTATTGTATACGTATGTAGTCCAGTTTTACGAAGCAACTGCTTTTCCTTCGTTCAGATTTGTTTTTTCTGCCGCCGCCGCCGCGTTCTCATCCTGCATCCAATTTGGTGAACTGAAACATTTTTTTAACACTTATTCTCTTGAAACTTGTCTGGATTGTCCTAGATGAGCTGTTTGTTAAAACTGCCCTTTGCGCTCCTTTTAATAAATGATGCCTCTGACGCATTAGGGAAACTCATTCCTCCGTTCAGATTTTCCCTTGCCGCCGCTTTCTCCTCTGGCACCCAACCTGATATTCCTCGTCATTCTCCGTGTCTCCGATCCCTTCCTCATTCTCATTCCGCTCGCAGCCGTCCTCATCCCTTACCCCCATCCCACGTGTCACCTCACTCCAGTTTTCGTCTCGTCTTTCAGCCTCGCGCATCCTCGCCGCCGAGCCCGACGCGAACAGTCCGGCGGAGTTCGCCTAATCACGTAAATTCGGTACCTAATGAAGTTGATTGGAATTTCCTTGTTGATTCGCCTGCACATAAAATAGGTGTAGTTTTATGACTCCCAACCAACTTTTATTACGTTCTGTTTGGGGAACGCGCAATGAATTTCAACGGCTCCCCTTGAAAACCGTTGAGGACTTCACTTGGTTCTCGGCGGATGGCATTTATTGGTGTAAAACGTTTTCCCGGCATTCATAAAACAAACAAATTTACAGGCCGAGATGCCCGATAAAGTTGCACCCTCAGCTCCGCGGGGACACCTGCAGTCTCACCACCCGCTGCCCTAGACGGGGGGGGCGGATAGAACAGGTGAGGGAGGGGAGGGGGGTCGAGGCGGGGATGGCGCGACGAAGATATTGGAATGAGAATGGCAGGACGGAAAAGTTGCGTTGGTGAACATTCGGAAGAGGGGGTGAAGAGGGGAAGGCGGACGGCATGGCGATGCGAGGAAGGCGGAGCGGGCAATGCCGATCCGGCAACGCCGAATGGGCAAGGCCTAGCGGGTAAGGCGGAGCGGGCATGGCGGAGCAACCATGGCGGAGCGGGCATGGCGGAATGGGCAAGGCAGACGGCAAGGCGGAGCGGGCAAGTGAAGCAGGCAAGGTGGAGTGGGTGAGCGGAATGGGCAAGGCGGGGTGGGCAAGGCGGAGCGGATAAGGCGCAGCGAATGAGCGGAAAGGGCAAGGCGGATCGGGCAAGCCAAGCAGGCAAGGCGAACCGGGCAAGGGGTAGCGGGCGAACGGAAAGGGCAAGGCGGAGCGGGCGAGGCTGAGCAGGCAAGGCGGAGCGGGCAAGGCGGAGCGGCAAGGCGAAGCGGGCAAGGCGAAGCGGGCAAGGCGGAGCGGGAAAGGCGGAGCATGCAAGGCGGAGCGGGCAAGACGCAGCGGGCAAAGCGGAGCGGCAAAGCGGAGCGGGCAAGGCGGAGCGGGCAAGGCGGAGCGGGCAAGGCGAACCGGGGAAAATGGAGGGGGCAAGGCGGAGCGGGCAAGGCGGAGCGGTCACGGCAGAATGGGCAAAGGCGAACCGGCGAGCGGAACGGGCAAAGCGGAGCGGGCGAGGCGGGGCGAGGAAGACAGAACAAGGAAAGTTGGGCGGCAAAGGCGGGGCCGTGCATGCGAGGGGGAAGGGCGGGTCGGCGAAGTCAGACGAGAAGGTAGAAGGATAACGTTTCTTTGAGATGAAAACGTCTGTCGCATGTTTCTTCAAAGTTTTATTGCCTAATTCGAAAATGATCGAGCCCGCAATTTTTACGAGGCTTTGAATTAGGCGAAAGGTGGCAAACATGAGTAGTTCCTTTTTATGATCGTTCGAAGTTCACGCGTAATGGGAAAAAGTATATCATTGGGGCCCCTTCGTTTGCGATGGGCATAAAAATTTGTTTTGTCGGGTAACCTTAAATTCTGGAGTACACGATACGAGAAATAACATTTATATTTCACGAGGACGTTTACTTTGCTGTCCGGACGCAGCGTCGGGGTTCGCTGGCATTCATGCATGTGGGCGCAGTCACGTCGTGGGACAATAGCACACCAGTATTGATTGGGCTATAATTCTGAAGTTCGAGTGATATGTGTATAATTCAATATTTCTTAACATTTGTTTCTGAAGTGTCTCCTCTTCGATTGGCTTAACGTATGGGCAATTGCAGATTACAATGAGCAACAAGTCAATATTTTTAGAGCACGTTTTCTTCTTTCGAACTTGGAGTAATTTTTCATGAATTGTACACACCATATATCATTATATTGTACACAATTGGTGTCCAAAAGTAAACAAAGAGCTCAAACTTGCTTCTTTTCAACATAGACATTGTATTAATTTTATCTATTGTTATTACATTTCGTATATAGTAAATTAATATGTATTTTATGTTGTTATAAAAACAATTTATTCAAACGACCCATATATATTTAAGATTATTGAAACTCATACAGGACAATATCTACAAAAGGAATTCCAGAAAAAAATCACGCTTTAGATCTTAGCTCTTGGATATTTGTACATAAAAGTATTCAACTACTCTGGATATTCGCGACATGACAGTTCAATTCCTAAAGAATATGTAGGAAGAATTATAGTGAAAGGAAATTGCGTGGCATTAACTGTTTATATATAATAGTGATGTAGATTTGAACATTAATAAATATCATTTATCATTTCAGTTTATAAAGTCAACAAATTTATACATAAATATATGTTTTGAAATTTCATTCGACATGTAAAGAACGTTGCAGTGCAGAGCCTTTTTCATTTTTAATTCATTGATCGTTCCGAGTTTTATCATTTTATTTTTACCTTTCACGTAATATGTAACAGGTATGCAAATACGAGGGTAAGTCAATAAATATATGCACTCAGTGTTTATAATTGATTATAACGACAGTACAAAATTTACATTGAAGCTATTTCTACTTTCTCGTACACATAAAGAGTAATACACGTAGTATAGAGAAAGTTGCGGAAAATAGTTTCTGAGATTTTAACGAAAAAATTCCCTAAAATCGAAAAAGTGTTGTTTTTTTTTCAAAACGTCCGCCAGTCTGTCGTTCGTCCGTCCGTCTGTGGTCCGTCCGTCTGCCCGCACGTTCGTCTGTCCGTTCGTCTGTCTGTCCGTCCGTCTGTGAACACCACTAGTTTTTAATCCATACGTAGAACGTTTTTTAAAATGGTTAGTTTTCGGTCGATCTGTCTCGACCCGAGCGACGATTTAAAAAAACAACTTTTTTAAAATTTGAGAATACTTTACATGACGGCTCTGGAACATTTTGAAAATTTTCTCAAAAATTGCTCAACATTTTTGCGTTAAATTGTTTAAGGAATAGAGTAAAATACACTGATAATGATGGCATAGGACCGACTTTCACCGTTAACTCTGAATTTTCGAAAATTACAAAAGTTTGATTTTTTCCGCGTCTTCCTACAATTACAAAATTGAAAATAGAGATTTTTTTTTCAAATGAAATTTGTTCTTCGTGGAGAACAAATTTTCTTTCAGATCGCTAATAAACATTTTTTGAAAATTTTAGTAATTTTTGCGTAGAATTACGAATGTTGCGTGAAATATTTGCAATTTTATGAAGTTACAAAAATAATTTTCAAAAAACGGCTTCAAATGTTTTTGTACAAACTCCTAATAGGGATTGATGACATAAACACTACATTCCTCTATTAGTTTTTCAAAAATTACAAAAATGTATAATTTTTGTCGGCGATTTCTCTACATTTTTATATTGATGGGTACGTGTGCTTTAAATAACGTGGCATATAAAGTTTTTCAAAAACAACACTTTTCTGTGAAAATGAGATCAAAATTTTGATTTTCTAGAATCACTCAAACGCCATTTTGTTAACAAAGCTCAAAATATTTTCTTCAAACTTTTCTAACGAGTAGTGCTAATTGTACTCTTTAAGATGATCTAAACTTAATTTTGTTGTATTCTTATGTTTTTTCAAAAAATTACACAAATATAATTTATTTGAAATATCTCTCACCTGTTCATAAGCACATTTCCAGTGATATGTAAACAGTATTGAATTTTGAGTAGAAGTGCTTCAAATGAATGTCAATGAAACTTTTCGTGAACTTACAATTTTTCTGTGAAAAAGAGCATTGAATTTCGGAATTACAGTAACGCTTAAACATTTTCTTAAAAACAGCTATAAAATTTTCAATGAAAATTGCTATTTAGGACCTGGTTTTACGCTTCTTTAATATTCTTAACATATATTTTCAGTTATACCATTAGTAAGCCTATTAAAAATGGAGGAAAAATGTACTTTGGGCGGCGATAGATGGCAACCGCCATAATTATGAGGCAAAACAGAAAAGCTAGGCACGACCAAAGAAATTAGAAAACTTTTCTACGACAAAGTTTGTGCCATTCTGTATCACCACTATTTGAACTAGGCACCATGCATTTCAATATACTTGGTCCAACATAATACCAGTTTTCCGAAGTTCCAGAAGGAAGGATTTTCAATTGAGCAACAAGCCATGTACGCATTGCTTTTCCTCACCTGTAGATCAGAGGAAAATCTCCTACCTTATAAAGCCTATTTAAGTGGACCAAACTTCTGGTTATTAGACGGGACAAGATCAGATCTGTATCCGGGATGCTCTGACACCTCGAAATACAGATCTTGAATGGTATGTATGCGCTTATCTTGCAAAAATAGAATGTGATTCGACAATCAATATCGGCGTTCTCAATCCAGGATCTGACTAACGTGCATATGATTTGCCACGGTTATTCAGAATCGCAGCACGAACTTGCTTAATATTGGGATCAGTAATGGATGAGGGTGGATGTATGTTTCGTCTTTTTCTCAACACGTATCTTCAGCAGTAGGCTCTGAAGAAGGCCACAATACGCTGGCCGAAACGTTAGCGGCAATGTCAGTGACGCCGCTCCTCCCGGATAGCCTAGAAAACACATATCTTTGTTCTTTTTTGGAAATAGAGGTCACATACATTTGTAGTAATACTCCGTTAATTTTGTCGTTTGTCTTGTAAAGTCGCAGTCAGTCAACGCCTATTATCACATCGGCGATGGGCACAGCGTCGTTAGTGAAAGGGGTTCCCAGACCGTCACCCATCCGGGGATCCGTGGTATCTCCACTTGCGTACTCCATAAGGCCGTACTGTCTATCTACAAATAATAGACTATATGTACGTGTGTGCAGATACGCATTGACTTACCATTGCATATTCCTAAATGTATGATTATCATAAATTTATTTATATTTTCCATTTCAGTCCATTTCTACCTTGTATGTAGTATATTAGTTTCTCGTGATACAGTGGAAAAATGCACGTATTGGGGGTCTGTGATCCAAGAGTATAGTTTTTCTCAAAGCGTCTGTTCGTCCGTATTTTACACACTCTACCGCCTAAACCGTACTCAGGATATTCATCAAAATACACGTAGGTATTTACTAATCGAATTGACTGATGTATTGGCCCCTTGTTATTGAAATGAATCTTTTAATTTTTGGACTTATTTCACGGAGCCCTAGGATATTTTCAAAATTTTCTCAAAAATCGCCTCTAATTTTTCTTTTCAATTTGTGTGTTTGAAAGGAGTATAGTATGATTATAAAGTTCGATCCGTTTTTAGCAAAACTGAAATTCGGCAAGTTAGAAAAGTGAAAATATTTTTTTGAACCTGAAAATTGAAACGACGCCGAAGGGATTCAAAAAACATTCATATTCTGGTTTTGAAAAATCGAATGTATTAATGAAAATGTCGCTTTTGGAATTTGATTCAGTGCATTTGGTTCTGTACTTACAATTCAAAAAGAGAAAACAGAAAGTCTTGCGAGCTTTATATATAAATATGTATTTCCACTTCATATCTCCAAGCAGCTGCTCTACCAACTGAGTTAAGTTGTCTTACTGTCAGACGGCACGTTGGAACTGTCTTTCGTTGTTGTTTTTCTTTCAGAAAATTCTTTTTAAAAATTGCGAAAATTACCTACATTTTGAAACAATATATATGAAATGGTTTTAAAATATAATATTGAGAAATATTGAGATGGCATAGAGAAAAAATCAATAGTTTTAATTTTGAATTTTTAAGGTAAGATTGAAAACATTTGAAATTTGTGACGATATTATTCAAAATCCCACGAAAACAAATGATGTGTTGAAAAAGTAATTACTTTTAGGGTAAAGTCCCCTAATGTGGAATGCTTTCATAATATGGAATACTTGCCTAATGTAGAATGCTTTCCTAATGTGAAATACCAAAGTATCAGACACGTATTGAGCTGACGTCTCTAGACCAAATTTGGGAATTACTTTGAAGAGGCCCCTGATCGAACATAGACAATATTTTTGTGTTGATGCTCTTGAGAAAAGTGGCAGAACGGGTTTTATTCAAAGCATCAACAAAAATATTGGAGCAGTAAAGAAAAGCTCTTTTATTACTTGTGTGCCGTACATATTCAAATAATTATCTATAAAATATGTTACTTTTGTATCAAAGGAAATATCACAGAATGTATAAAGAAGATTGATACAGATTTTGATCGCGAAACAACGTGAAAGCAATATGGCCGGTATGTCCCTAATGTGGAATACCAGCATTGTCCTAATGTAGAATATTACGCATTGCTGCTGTTAATAAAATTTACGTTGTTCATTTGGCTGTATACATTAAGTTGCATTTTCCAACCCTAATGTTGACATTCATACCGTACCGTAGAGGTGTATGGTCCAAGAGCTTAACTGATTAGTCTCGGTGTCAGACGTGTAAGGCCCGGGCTCATGTCCCATGTGCAGGTAATCAAAAAAAAGACTATCGTATGCAGAAATTGTTTGTAACATTAAACCAAATATATTTTTACTTAAATAAGCGTATAAAAATTAATGCATTCATTATTTGCTAAAAAGAAAAAACCACAACCATTAGGTACGGATATGCATAATGTGGAATACACGTAGACATTTTTAATTAGGAAATATCGTGAATTTTGAATAGACTTATGTGAATAATATTAACCACACGAGTTTATAAATGACTAGTTTAATTAATTATCTACACTAGTCTTCAAATGTGCACTTATTTGTGAAGTTGTAAATGCAAATGTAAAAAGTATTCCATATTCGGGCACATTACCCTACCTAAAATGATTTCAATATCTAATAAAGAAATATATAGCTTCATTATTCGTGTTGAGATGTTTGATAGAAATGGAAGTTTTGCAATTTTTGGAATTTCAAAGGTTTGAATATAAAACTGATATATGCCAAATTATGACAGAACTGTGTTCTATTGTAACAAAATATTTTTAATAAGTTGTGTGAACTTCCTGAGAAAAAATTTCATTTAAGTGACATATTTTTTTAATTGTGATGAAATAAACATTACCTTTTAAATTCACAGTACCCCGAGTGCCACCAGACCGATCTATTATTATTATTATTATTATTATTATTATTATTATTATTATTATTATTATTATTATTATTAATGTCATTATAGAACAAAGTTTGTTTCATAATTCATTTTGCAGATACATAATTTTTTGAACATTTTAGGGGCTAGTGCTGCTCACAGACAGTCGAACGAACATACATTGTGAGAAGAATCATACTCCTCCTCCCAAACTAAAACGGCAAGAAACGGGTCGGGAGAGGACAGGACGGGACGAGACGAGGCGGCCAGGACGCAACGCGCCTGGCCGGGGGCAGCGGTCGGGGCGCGGTGGCGCGGGGGCGGAGGGGTGGCGGCGACGGGAAGGCGGCGCCGCGGGGAGCTTTACGGCTGACACGCCGCGGGGAACAGCGCGCGCGCGCTACTTAACCGCCCTGCGCCGTAAACCCCGACACGCCACCGCTACGCGCTGCTCCCCACCCTGTCCTCGCGCCCCCTCGCCGTCGCCGTCGCCGTCGTCACAGCCACCGTATACACCGCCACCTCTTGGAAATTCACCAGGCTCGATGACGCTTTCGTGCAGGAACGTGCCGCGATTATTGTTCGTGGGTAGGATTCCTAGAAATCGTATACTCAGTGACTTTGAAAACAGCGTACGTCTGTGGCTTCCGAATTTTGCTATGTCGTGATATCTTACAGGCTATGAGTGCTTAGAAGTTGCGATTTAGGCATATTTATGCCGGCACATTTAACGAGCACAACGTAAAAATAGGATCTCGAAGAAATCGGACCTGCGGATGAGAGTAATCTACCCGTTATAAACGGAATCTGTTTTTGGTTTTGGTTCACTCGTTTCTTTCGGTAGTTCTTGAGTTCCTTAATCGCTATCCTTTCTTTTTTTATACACGTTTAAGATGAACAGAAACGGTGACATATATTGGCGACGGCGACGTTTGATAACAAGAATTGATTATTTCTGTATAATTGAAATTATTGGCGTCGACAAACGAGCTACAGATTTGATTTGGTAGTACATTTGAGAAATTAACTCGCACCCAATCCTCTTCCATCTGGCAAACAAGAGAGAGAAAACTTTCGCAGAGAGTGAAATTACGTTATTAATTATCAATCTTCGATGTCCCTTCACCTGAACTTAACGGCTGAATTAATTACTGAATTTTACGTGTCCCTAAGAGACACCAGTTCGGGTCCTACTTACGGCACCAACGGACGGACGGACGGACGGACGGACGAATGGACGTACTGGCAGATGGACGACCGGACATTTTGCCGAAAAACACTTTTCCAAAGTCATAAAAAAGTGGATTCTGACTATAGAGATGATAAAGGAAGTTAATTACTACATATGAGAACAAATATCAACCACTTTTTCGATATCATGTACTTACAACTCGATTTTTCTGTCGAAAAAACATCGTTTTTTTTTGCGGTAGCATTACAATACTTTCTCCATACTACACTAGTAAGCGACGATATAAAAATATTTTTGAGTCTGTAGAGTTTAAATACACATACAATACATCTAAATAACTGAAATGCACAAAATGACACGCCATCAATATACAAACTCGTATTGTGGACCGACAACGCTAAATCAAACATCTCATGACAATGATTCTTTAAAGTTTAATCTAAAACTATACTTTTAATTCATATGGCTCGTGTACTTACACGACGATATACCTCATTTATATTGCTCGTATTCATCTTACAATTTACCGTTCATACTTCTGAACATTTTGCGCACGACCGTAATATATTTTTTTCTTATGAACAGAATTGAAAAAGCAAATCTGTGTATTTAAACTACGAGATTTCAAAACAAGGGGCATGTAAATATTCCTCTGGGATTTGGGCTTCCACATTACACATTCAGGGTGTAATTTTCCTCTCGTTGGCCCTCTTTGTATTCGTTGCAAACATCTATATTACAGACACAATTTTTAGCCGCCTGCATCACAAATTAATGCACTTCTTTGAAAATGTAAGCTTCGAACTCACGGTTTCTATATAGAACTGCTTGTACTTGCATCGATGCTGCTTATACGACTATTTGTCGTCCACACATTGGTAGCTTGTTCTCTAGGATAAAATACTCATACTTGCCACTCCATTATTAGTCTAGGTTGCATTTCATTGTTACTTAAGTAGGTTTAGGTTATTGTTTTGCAACGTTTCTTTCACCAGCAGACACAGAACGATTTCTCGAAACAACTTCAAGACCACCCACGTACAGCACGTCACATTAGATAGCCATTAGAATAAATAGCTAGTTGAAACTGCACTTTACAACGGAACGCGCATAAAACAGAACCGCAAGGGCATAACTTCAGTTAGAAGTATGTCCTCTTTCGACAACTCACACATCGCTTCTTGCCTCACATTTTGCCCAGTAAAATGTCAGACTAGTTTTGTAGACCGGCGGCCATTGGAGATAGTAAAGGCGGCCTATCTGTCATAACTAGGGCAGGGAATCTTTCAGAGCGTGAAGCTGTCGGAGGAAAACATCGGGTGTTGGATCGTTGGGCCGCGCCGCTCTCCTGGCAAAATAGGCACAACTGCCGACGGTGTGATTAGGATCTTGATACCACGCGAGTGAACTGTGTGGAACGGTACTGCGCAGGTTGCCGACCCCAGCTGCGAAATCGGCCACTTCTACAAGGGCGTGGGAGCGACGAGTGGATTTCCACGGACATCCGCGATGATTCTACTCTGCCCTTTCAGAAAATGTCTTCATTGAATAGGGCAAAAGCTCACTTTCGTTTCTTGATCTCGTAACTGACCAATGCCATTGTTTTCGAGGGAGTTGTGTGAACATCGACCAATAAATATTATTCTGAATTATATTATATGTATTTTATACCCAAAATGTTCGACTGTAATTGTGTAATGTCCATAAAATATTCCATTTCGATCAATTTCTTAAAACAATTATCTAAGTTGTTTCGATCATTTAGTTGGCCCTGTAATTTTATCATTGGGTAAAGCTGCTCGTTTCGGACAATTTTTTTACTTCGAGAGCCAACTTGGTCATCCAAACGCTCTCATGCACAGAAATACGATCCAATTTAGGTCCAAATTCGGCAACTTTCGTCTAATAGTTATGTTCTCACTGATACACTTATGCTTTGTTTCAACGTACACTTTTAGGAAAATGTAAAAGAACACAGTAAGAATTTATCAAGTATTTCTTAAAGATTCATTAAGAAATATCTGCATACGCCAAATATGTTACTAGAATATTTTAAATTTATACCATAATATCCAAAGCCGACTGTTATTAGCATGACTATTTAACGAAAAAATAAATTGGAATTCCACTGGTAAAACAACAAAATATACGAAAATATTGAATGGCATGCAATTCGTCCACGAGTATTAAGTTACTTTAGGGTTTGTTAGATTCGTCCGCAAAGTTCTCTCATTTAATTAGGGAATGAATACAATTGCATGCAGTTGTGATTATAGAGAAAGAATTGTTAAATGCTTGCGTCTGGAATTTTTGTAAATTTAAAACAATACTTACTTCTTCTGATATTTAAGTAAACACTCTTTAATAAGTAGAAGACGTTACTAGCGCTTTCAACATTACCGGTAAATTGAAGAGCTGCAGAGAAGAAAGTGGTATTTATGAATAACATGTTCATGAGGGAGCCTAATAATAAAGTGAAAATACAACTTCGTATCAAGAAATTGAAAATAATTCAGAATAAGCATTGCACAACGAATGTACAGCGAAAGTTCTGTAATGAACATTCTCGTGAACGTCCTGATGATAAAACTAAAATTGGTTTCGAAATTTGTTCTTGAACATTAAACCCATTAAACGTTTGTCTATAATTGGTTGCTTCAGGAGATACTCCTCAGTTTCATTTATCTTCACAACCAGACTGCAAACTTAGTTGTTTCACGTAGCATAATTTACATGTCATTTTAAAGCGCAATATAGTTGTTTGAAAAGTAAATTGTAAATAATTGATCCGAATGATGGCATAACTTTATTGTTAATGTGTTTGGTATTATTAAAACTCAACTTTTGTTATTTTCTTCATACATTTAGAATCAAAAGTAAATAGTGTTCAGACATCAACTCTTGTTTTTGTATAACTTTTGATATGTGTGATAAAATTGGTGTTCTATATAAATGCTATTTTTTGATACATTTATTACAATATCATTTAACTTATGTTTTGTCCTACATTTTAAAGTTTTTTTACCCCATCAAAATACACCTAAACTCAAGCAATCGATCATTAGGGTGGGTTCACTTATTTTTATCTGTCTGTCTGAACTTGGCGCAACTGCCCGCGCACCGGCCAGGCCCTATCAGCAGCGTCCCGGCCTCGCAGCCATGGGTTAAGGGGTACGTGTGGTTAGTACGAAGTCATTCTTACACCGTACTCTGTTCTTCTCAACCTCAGGAGTGAGTTTTCTCATCGTCATTCAGCAACATATACTGGAAAGCAAGGAAAACGCGCACTATAATCTTCCCCGACCGGGAATCAAACCTGGAATCGTGTCATTGAAAGCGAGCAGGGCAATCAATGAGCTAAACCGCGAGGGCAATTTTTATCTGTAAGTACTTATAATATAATAAATACATTTATTATTGATATTTACATTATTTAATGTAATACCATTTATAAACTCTTGAAATACACAGTAAAAAATTAAAGTTCATTTCACTTCGTATTTTTTGTAACATCGCGGTGTAACACGTATCTTTGTAAAAGCAGCGGTGTTTCATTTTATTTCCAGATCAGACCGTGGAAACCGTAACAATACGTGAATAATTAAAATTGTAAGAATTTTTGTGGATAGTCGGTTGTGTATTTCGAATTATGAAGTAACTGATATCAAATACATTTGTACTCTATATTTCAACTCAGAACTTTCTGGTCTGTAGAACGTCAGCTAGAAAATACTTTTCACCGTACGTGTCCGTTGTTTTGACACACTGGATTAATTTTTTATTGCACCTAAAATTCGAAAAAATGCATTTTGTTGCAAACGACGGCGCTGCCGAATTTGATTAAAATACATGTACAGAAATACAATACTGTTTCTAAAATTTTTTAATTTGATATATTCTATTCTAGGCGATCTCTGGGTGCAAACATAATGCCAGAAGTAGCCTTTGACACTTTCAAAGCTCTCCATTTACATGTGCCACTGATTAGTTCCGACCTGTCTGCAATGCTAGATCTTGTTTCAGTGACTATCCTCTTGCGTTGCGAGAGTTCTGCCAGAACGTGCCCTTGTCTACGCCTCCTTCCACTCCTACTACACCACCCTCTCCGCTCCTATTGCCGCATACCGGGTTCACTGCTCCCATTGACCTAACACTCCTTCACCCTTCTCCCCCTTCGTCGGTCTTTCTCCCCTCTTAGGGCTCCATCACTTGCACCAAAAACACCAGCCCTACTCTCCCGGTCACCTTCACTCGCCCCGCGGTCGATCTCTACGCACTTCCTCCACCCTAATGTCCCCCCGTCGCACTGTTCCGGCCCACACTATCCCCAACTCTCCTCTTACCTCCCTCTGCTCTTAGCTCTGCCGTCACCACTCCCACCGTCCTCACCGTCCCCACAGACCTCACCACTCCCTAAGACCCCACCGTCCCAACATTTCCACCGCCCCCAACGCTCCCGCTACCTCCACCGTCGCCACCCTCACTATCCTCATATTTCCCATTGCCCTCACCACTCCCAAAGCCCCTTCCGACCCCATCGTCCTCACCGTCCTCACCGCACTCACCGCTATAGCCACCATTGTCACCTCCGCCCCCACCACTCCTACCACTCTTACCTTTCCCATTACCCTCATCAATCCCAACATCCCACTATGCCCATCGCCCCCCACGGCCCTCACCCCCCCAACCGCCCACACCCCCTCACAGCTCCCACTGCCCCGGCGTCCCCCGGTGCGGCAGGCGCGAGCCCCGACACCCGCAGAGGCCACCGTCTGCCCCCATCGTTTTATGCCCCGTAATAAAATAGCTCACGCTTTCTTACTACCTGTTCGTCGATACACATGTAGACCGCGGGCCGTGGCTTGCGAGGTGAATATATTCCGGTACTTAACCGGCGTTTTGCATGATATCTGATTGTTTTATTGGTTATAAAGCGCGCAACACAGTGCATCTATCAGGCAGCGACGCCGCAGCCCCCATGCCGCGCTGTCGACGCCGCGACGGGTCGCCGCTTTACGGCCGGGGGCGGCGGGGCCGGCGGGGCGACGGCATGCGGCATGCGACATGGCGCGAACGGGAACCGTAATGCCCCCTCGCATTATTCATTCGGTTCATGATTTTACATTCTACAATATAGCAATGATTTACAATAACAATAGTAATCCAGCAATATAAATTGTTCAAAGCAGTTGTTACCGGGAATACGCCTTCCAAACTCTTGAAGCATGGTCGTCTCGGTAGCTCAGTTGTCAGAGCAGTTGAGTGTTAACCGGGGGCACGAGTTCGATTCCCGCTCGAGATGACTAATGCTTTAATTGGATTTAATTCTGAATCATTAACATTCTCACAACGATGATATGTACTAGAAGATCATATTACCGATTTAATTGCCTATTCGACTAAGTAAGAGAATGAATTCTTGGCTATCCGGGAGACGCCGCATCTTGGGCAGAGTGGCCGCCGTTTCGCCTGACATGTCGCAGGCTTCCTCAGGGCAGTGGGAGAGAAGCCTGCGACATGCTTGGCGAAACGTCGGCCTCTCAGCCGACGCGGCTTCTCCCGGATAGCCAAGAATTTATGGAATCGAGCCGCGGAAGCTTACGTGTGTAGATAAGAGAATGGTGATTATCGTTTACTGATTATTTATATTTGTTAATACTCCGAATAAATGAGCCCGTCACGAAATAAGAATTATGTTTGGAAGTCAGTTGTATTAATGTTATTATGTATTCGTTGGTCCCCATTCGTTCTAACACTGATAAAGTCAACGCAGGGCAGGGCCGTTAGGCGAAGAGACACGCGAAAGACCTTCGGGCGCCGCGAGCCGGTGACAAGCCCGCGGTGTCGGAGGTTAGCATAATTCATATCAAAGTTGCGAGTTAAGCAAAGCAAATATGTTCCAATTATATAAAAATACAATTATTAAATTACAAAATTTTTTAATGACAATTTAATTCTAAACAAAAATCATAAAAATTTCACTAGTTATTGAAGTTTTGTCGCTCTCAGAACAAATGATATAGGTGGGGTAAGATGGTGAAAAAGCAAAACAATGCAAAATGTTTCAACAATGTTTTGATCTAATGTTTTAAAAAAATGGTCCTTAAACCCACTACATTCGAAATATGTCTTTTGTAACCCATTGAGGCTTATTATTATTAGAAATAAACTTCCTTCAATTTTGTTTCCAAATTAACGTTCAAAACATACTTGGTGGATATTTTTGTAGTAATTTGTTGAGGACGTGAACACCAGCGCAAGCATACATTGAGCACGTGCGTATTCTGTTGAACAGCTCTGGCTTAAGTAGAAGGCTGTTCGTCGATAAGGCCATATAACATCAGATACAAGCACAATAATAATTTATTTAGTCAATAAATAATTGAATCTCCTGATGACTTTGCATTCGAATACATCTGCCACAGAAGCCTATAATTCTTTGGTAACAGAATTTTTCCAATAGGTCTTTGAGTTGAGGTGTAATGTTTGGGGAGCATTTCACAAAACGAGCAGCTCTTCTCTATAGCCTCTGTCAGACATTTTATTTCCAGCTTGTGTAGTGTGTGTTAGTGTGTTTGTGTAAGGTGAGGATAGAACAGGGAAGAGGTAGTAAAGATCGCGAGCAGTCCTTGGCCCGTTTGATAGGGTACTGCTCCTGCATTCGCCTGGTGTAGATCGTGTTGTCAAAAGTCTAGTGATGATCTCAATATATTCAGCTATTAAATGATAATGTTCTATAAAACATTGAAAATAGTTCACTCGTCTCCTCTTCCTATTTCTTTTAATTCCTATTAATATTGGCTATAACCATGTGAGCTATAGCTCATGTATTTTTAGTTTTTGTCTTCTTAAAATCTTACTAAACAATTAATCACCATGCGCACGTATTTCATGGCTTTATTTTTCTAACATGTTTAGAAAAGTTACCCTGAAAATCCACCGCTCATTATGAGTTCTCGGGTGATAGAATCTCTATTTGGGAAATTTATAATCAATTGTGAGAGATTCAAATTATTAATAATATAATAACCTTAAATTCATGCTAATTACTAGCACAACAATTCATTACGCTATTTATTGCCATCTACTATTTATCTAGAAACGTTACATTCGACCTATATTTTAAGTTGATAAAACATAATAAAATAATAAAAAACACATATATCATTAGTGATACATTATAGTATTATACTTTGCAAATAAAACATCACTTTCACAATATTTGACACACAATAACCATTAATTTCATTTGTGCTTAGTTCCGTGAAACATTACCTAATTTGAAATTCATTTATTGACCAACTTCAATTTTGGCCTTGTACAGATTTAGAATGCCTTTACTGAAATCACTTCTTGCACTAAACATTCACTTCCCTTTTTGAAGAATACACATCCTAGAACGACGAATTTCCATCACGAAGGCTTCTTTCCTCGGTTACATCAGCCAGACTTTATACATTTTATCATACACATGAAAGTTTTAAAACTCTAATATTTGCCCTAGTGTATTTTTAAATAATATCTATGAATACGCTGTGTCTCTTCATCGCAACTATCGTTTACAATCAGAAAAATTACTCATGTTATCAAATGCAACTTTTAATCTCCAGACTTATTTATTTCCAGACCTAACCATTTCAAAAGGTTCTTTCCGAACCCTCGTTCGACCATATCCCTGTTGCCTTTTGCAATAATAATTTTCGTTCTATCACCTACTCTCCGTCTTCGAGCACACTTCGAGCGATAAATCGATTCTTTTTCATAACTTTCACCCATCATCGTTCTTTTGTTGATCTATCACGCTATCCCATTCGCTATAATCCTTCGTCCTTTTCTTATATTATTTAATAGTAAAACATAATTAATAATTGTCTTCTCATTTATGCAATTTTGTCGCTGAGATGACATGGTTCACCCCAATATATTAGGTAAAAATGTCTGTATGGAAGTCATATTAGTGTTTTGTGAACAATATAAGTTCCGTTTTTATAAAGAGTTTCATTAGAAAATGCCATTTGGGATTATTATCTTCTATTTTTGCAAGAACACTGAAAATTGTCCAATACAAATAATGGCATGTATATGGCAATTTATAGTTTATTTCTTTTTTTTTAATTAACTACCGTGTTCTTAGAATTATTTCTCATTTTATTTTCGTTGCCTTGTGCTGCGTCCTGACACTCTGACAACTCTAAACATTTGTGAC
This sequence comes from Gryllus longicercus, assembly GCA_038098605.1. Lineage (NCBI taxonomy): Eukaryota > Metazoa > Arthropoda > Insecta > Orthoptera > Gryllidae > Gryllus > Gryllus longicercus. The sequence continues at coordinate 771,473 of JAZDUA010000040.1, forward strand.
ATGATGATAAAACAATTCTGATAAAACCTGGTTGCAAAAATGTCGCAGGATAAATAAAGATCCTTAGCTAAAAGTTGTGAGTCGGTTCAATTATTCACTCGTTTTAAATCTCACCTTTCTAGAGCAATGGCCGCTGATCTTAAGTCGAAAATCTTGAAGGGTAGTTCCAAACACGAAATGTCGTTTGCGTTGTAATTATTGGATATCCGGCAATTTTATTACTTTCTCGAAACGTTTAAGGCGAGCTATAACTTGATGCTATCGTTCGCGCCGTTAAACTGATTCCAGTTTGTATCATTTGGACGTAGCTAAAAGAAAACACATACCTGCAACTCATTAACAGTGTCGCTCTTCAAATTATGGCCTAAACCAGCTCCTCTTATCTCAAAACATACATACTACAGGCCCAACTTTAATGTGCTGCTATCGTGTGGAGCCTGAGTGGAAATACAGAGCACAGACGCAAATAGCTTTCGGTGACGTATGATGCAGGTGTGTGGCCCAGAATTTATCTATTTCCAATTGCTTCATCAGAAAGCTCTTAGACATTAATTCCATCCTTACTCTTTACGTATCTTGTTAGGAAAGAAAATGAATGTTTCCATTTCTCTTGCTATGAGTCAGTTAAACGGCTTCTTTAATTATACATCTCGCTACTTGTACCATCGTTTTGGTTTCTTATAAAGGTATTGAGTTGATATTATTTTTTTTAATATTATTTTTCAGTCTAGAATTTCTTAGTAATAGTAATAATCACCAGAATCAACTTTATCCATGTTGTGGAATAATATCTTAATTAACTCAAAATAATTCTGTGAGACTTGATAATGATAGTAATGCAAAATTTTCAAGTTAAACAATGTATGTATTTTCCGGATTATTTTAAGGACTCCGCTCTGTTATTTGATGAGTTCTTTGTGGCCATAAAATCTGTATTTGATATTACAAGTTAAGTAGTGTGCTGTTATAATGCACTGTGAAATTGCAAGCTGTATCCTTGCAATATTCTCTACAATGAATCTGTTTTTTCTCATTGCATTCGAAAATATTCATTATTTATTGAAGTCTATTTCTTTTTGAAATTCTTGGTTTTCGATTTTTCTCTCTTACAATTCTCGATATATTATATTTATATCTCCCTTCTGTTATAACATCTCTTTCTTTTAATGTTAGCAATGTAATAGCAGATGTTTAAATTGAGATTGTGATATTTCTGTTTTTGCCATTTCATTTTAATTTATCTGCAACTTCACCACACTTTAGTGGTTTCGCAAACATTTCATTCTTTGTCATATCATCGTCGGACCTACTCAAGCCAAATGACACGCTCCACGTTCCTATAATGTGCGTGTCTTCTAGAACCATGTATACTAATTATTAATTCGTTTGCATTTGAATAAATCTCAAGTTGGGCAGCGGCCCGAAAATGTTCAATGGCTGGAGATGGACAACCTTCTCAGAAACGTCGCCCACTTCGTCAACTCTTTCATTTCTTCTCAGAGCCCCACCCTCGCCCGGCCATGGAACTTTGGAATTACAGTATTCGGCTTAACTATGACAACAAAAAAGGCAACAAAATTGCTGGGGTGTAGTAAGTTCTTGGAGTGTAGTAGGTAGTCCTTCAGTGAAAGGGTCTCTAAACTTTTAAGAAGGAATATTCTAGTGACGGAGCCATGGTCTTTCATACTTTCCGTTTTCAAAGCCCAATGTTTTAACGTGTTGTTGCAATTTTACTTAATATAATACAAACAATCAATCACATATTGGTTGATTCACAGTGTTCCAACTAAGATAAACTTACAGACTAACAATTCGAAAAATATTTGATAAAAACTTGTATGGAGGGGGCCCCGAACTGAAGTTGTTCACTGAAATATTTTTTGGATACGTCCCTGAAACATACGTTAACATTCTCAAACCAATTATATTACAATAAAAGACTCTAACCTTCCTCTGGAATAGATTTCATGCCATGTTTGTACATTTGTTTAAACTATTTGCAAAACAGAAAATATTTTCTCGAATTTTTATGACTTCCGCAATTTTTGAAAATTCAGAGAGTTTGACGAAAATGAAATCTCCACCATTTGTAAGTGTCCTTTGATTGGTCTGTGAAAACATTTCTTTTAATTGGAACCGTTTTGAGAAAATGGTTTTCCATAAGGTGCATTAACATCAAGAAGAAATTTCGCAACAACTGCTTGTATTATAAAAAGTGTACATGCCATTATTCAACGATATAATTTTTTAGAACAGATTTCATTACAGACAAAAATCTCTACCTTCAGTATTGTACTTTCATATCGTTCGAGTAGTTAAACTGATATTGTATCGTTCTACTGTTTTATTGTACTGTAATATTGTACTCTTTGAATGTACTGCAATATTCAACAATACTGAGAGTTCGTAACGGGACCAGCAGTTTTTTACCTTCCTTTGACACATAAGAGGAGAAAATTTAAAGAACAAATGGTGCAGTTTTTGAGAAATTAATTGTTTAATAACTGACTATATGTCACGTAAAACAACAGATTTCATTAAGGAAAAAATAGTCTGCTCTTTTTTCTTATTCAGCTGTGTTGGATAAAGAGAGAGGTGGAGATTCCAAAGCTCACGAAATCGTGGCTTATAAAATTCGCTTGTTTTTGCATCACGACATCAAGAGACTAATATATGGACACTAAACATATTGATTAACGTCTTCCGCCATTTCTCTCTCCAGCGCAGCACCGACACAGTCGGCCTCGTGCACACACCTGCCTCACGCATTGCGCACACGCAGTGGCTCAGCTCCCCATTGGCTCGCCGCGAGAGACCGCGCTCCAGTTGGGGCAAGTGATCGATTACGTTTCAGATGCAATACGAGAAAAACAACACGCCATTGTGTGGATATGTTTCGTGTGCGTGAACCGAATGGGTTTCGGAGAGCTGAATATTTCTCGAATTTCCTCGAAATGCAAGGTAACATAAACGCATTTAATTGTCGCATTTTTACACGGAAACTTATTGAAATTATAAAAATTATGGGTTTTATTTTTTTCTCCATTGAAGACGCCTATCTTGATTTCGGAAAGTGGTTTCAGAAATGTTGTTGTACGTTGCTTGTTGTTTACGACATGAAAATAAGAAAATGAAAGAAAGTAGAACGAAACCCAATATACAAACATATCATAGAAACGCGGAGAAACGGATATATTCAGAAAATGGTTGTTTCTCAATGGCATTTTTCGTTACGGTCCTAGGAAACACAAAACTCAAAACCTAAAAATCTGGTTCTGAGTAGTGCTTTTGTAAAGCGCAATAAAGTAATATACTAGCAGTATATTGAAATTCCGTTTTAAGAATTTTATGTATTGTTAATCAAAGTTAGTCGCTAGCCGAATGGCTTAGTTAAGGTCCCTGATTTCAAGAAGTTAACCAACTCGAGGCTCCACGAGGATTCCTGGCTGGTTTATCCGAGCCCCTAGTCGAAGTTAAATTACTTTCAAATTTTAAAGAATGTTTTTCAAAATCTGAAAGTTTGACTCGAGTCAATCGCATGATGATTGTCTACAATATTCTGAATATTTCACTGTAATTACCTTTATTTTTACTTTTGTACTTTCTCACTATTACGAACATGCGTGCACTAGACTATTAAAAATATATTTTCTCTTAATAAACTCTGTTCTAAAAATTGTGTCTGTAAATAAGGTCATATACAAGCTTTCAATAATATAGACATTATTAGGCTTAATACAGATTTTTAAAAATGTTGGTTTTCTTAAAAAACGACTACAATATATCTTTAATTTGTTATCTTGAATAGAGCAAAGAAGCCTTCTAAAATTAGATGGTTCCCATTTTCGATCAACTCTTTATAATTTGGAAAAGGCGAAAATTAACATAGCAAAAGTACAATATATACGAACAAGAAAAGAAAATACGAAAGAGAAAGTTGCTGGTTTGTAACGCTTATGCAAGTTCAAGTAGTATTAGAATATTGCGTTCCCGTTATAATCAATGCAAGAAAGTATCTACTGTTTTAGCACCATTCGTTTTTAAATATTCTTGGTAACCAATATAATTCGGAATGTAAATATATGTACATTGGTGTATTACCATCACAGTTTGAATTATGATGTCATCTTTTCATTAATGCATTCTAGAGTTAGTTAACATTCAAATAAATGTTTATCTCTACATGTAGGTAATAGAAATGCGTAGTTATTAGGTCATTAGTTGTCTCATTCGCCAGTTTTCAATTTTTACGTCATTTTTCTGGATCTTTTCGTCAATTTTGTCATTTTTACACATTTCGTTTCCTTTTCATGTTTTTTTGTTAGAGAATGTTTCATGAATTTACGACACACTAAGGCAAATTTTTTATTGTATCATCAGTTCATGACGAAATTCACTATTGCATTGGACTTTATTTTTCGAACTCTTAAAATTACACGGATCTTCGGTAACTTCCTCGAACTTTCAAAACTAATTGTTGGAAGATCGATGCAAAGAATTACATTTCCTCCTAAAATAAAGACTTAATATTAAATATAATTTTATATAAATACATTTTATTGAACGTTGTACAATTCATTGAATGAATAAACATAAATAAAAAAAGTGTTATAAATTGTCATTTTCATCTTATTTTTAAGTCATTTCATTGGTAATTTTCAAAGAATTTTTGAGACATCAGCATCCGAGCCGTGATAACCATAAATTCCCCGCCTGCATTACATGCAATATTACGCGGAAGAACCGCCGCTTCATCCTAAAGTTCCAAGCAGAGAAGCAGTTCCTCATTGAGGCGAGGAGTACTGATCGAATTGTAACGGTGATCACGGCCGCAGAAGTGGACGCACGATTTGTGCGTAGCGAACGAGCGGTTTCAGGCGATGGCACCGCAGTGGCCCCAGGGAGTTCGCTTTCTCCTCCCACGATCGTCTTCCAGACACCGAATCACCGGTTTCCAGCTCTCAAATGGACCCATCAATTTCCTGATCGCGCGCCGCCCGCTTTGGCAGTACGTGTGGAATCGCATGCCCTCTGGGTCCTTGCTGTAGAAATATGGCGACATGCAGATGTGTGCTGATACTTCTTTCTGAATGAGGTTTCCTTTTTCTGGCACTTATCTTCTCCAATTTTATCCTATTATAATTTAAAAGTATCGATTTTGGGAGTCGATTGTACGTTTATAAATCTATGTATCACATAATGATCAGTAGGTAATGATCTTGCGAGTTCACGACTGAAACTTTGAAACATACACAAACATCTTTTTGGATTGGGAAATCACTAGCGTCCATCTAAGAACTTCGATGCCCTTATTGCGATCCGAACTTACCAACACCTCGCCAGTCTTCTGCGCCGTGGATTCCTGTTACAGTATCCGTCACCATTTCTTTACTTTAAGCCATTGGACTTGGTGTCGAGTCAGGACCCTCCCCATACTGGGCTTTCGAAGGCAGCACTAATGCTCATCCGCATTTTTCTTGTCACGGTTGATGTACCCCAAAGTATCGTCTCAGTAAAATAAATAAATGTCTTTATTGATGGCGAGGCTCAGGCCATTTAGCTTGCTCTTCCGCCTAACCATTTTCACAAAAAAAATAATACTATAGTTAATGAGAAATAAAGGTCTTTCAAAGAGGAATACGTACGCAATTTGGATGAGGGGAGTTTTCGCTTTGAAGACAGGAATGTAAGCGAGGGAGGAAGGAGTAGATAGAAAAGGGAATACTCTCACAGCTTTGATGAAATGAAATTTATGAGTGAGATGAAATGTATTTATTTTAAGTAAAGGAAGTGTTGAAGTTAATGATAACTATATTAGAAAGCTATGAGAATTTATTCAAAATTTAGATAAATTATATTTTCTGACTCAGCAAATTAGGTACAGGAAGCATTGGACGGATCTTGTATAAGTCAGTGAAAGGTTATTTACTACTACTAAATGTTTCACACAGAGGTTTTGAAGGATAATATATTACGTACGTATTATTGAATTCCCCCAACAAAAGACTAGAAAGGGGGAATATATCGTCAGCATACGACCAAAAAGGCACCGAGATCCCTGAGAAACTCAGTTACGCTTGCCGATGCGGGTATCTGTTTGATACGAAAGAATTAAGGTTAACAGGTGATACACAGAGAATGGGTTCTGTCCCTCTTCGCTCTAGGATCCGCCTCCAACATACAGGATTAGGGAATGATACCGCTTATGTGGAAAGTGCACTTTTTCCCATGCAAGTTCCTACGTTTCGCAGCCAGGCCAGGTTTGAAAGGTTCCGCTTCAAACAATGATGCAATACTTCTTTAAACAACCATGTCTAAGCGAAGTTCGAACATACATTCCATCGGACAGAGCTTGCAACTGCACGCTTACCATTTTTACTCGTTTGTTTGTGGCGAAATATTTCGGGAATTTTAGTGCGTGCGTACAGAGGCGACTGGAGGACTGAGGCGCCAGAAATCATTCGTCAAAAGGATGAGTATAACTACCCGTAGATATTTCAGATGTTTTAAGATTCGATGTAACGACTTGACAACGTAATCGGATACGCGAATGTTTACCCTAAAATGATACGTATGTGTGCCAGGTTGGCCGAGCGGTCTAAGGCGCCAGATTTAAGCTCTGGTTCTCGAGAGGGAGCGTGGGTTCGAACCCCACACCTGGCAAAAAAATTTTGCTTACCATTGAGCGCTGAAATCTGAAAACTGATCTCTCAGAGTATCACCAAATCTATCCTGTTCTCAAACGCCTATCGCGAAAGGCTAGACAATACGTTGAAGGAATTTGTGACTGTGTGCCCATATGTGACAGACTCCAGAAGTAGTGGAGGAATTGTCATGTTTTGTCCGTACGTTTTCATCTGAATACCGACGTTCTGCAACATTTTTGTATTATATAGTACCACAATTCTCACAATTGGCAGACTATGCAAATGATTGTCGAATCGAATATGAATTCAACCCCACACAGTATTAAAGAAAATATTTCGAATACAGTTGACTTCAACACAGGAGATATACAGATTATAGAATTTCAATATTAGAGCTGTTTCTATCCGTACTTATCACGTACAATAAGATAAAATTCTATCGTATGTACGTAAATTCTACAGAGATGTATTTACTTTTTTGCTTCTTCCTTTTAAATTATGTTTTAATATTTGAAGGGAGTTTAACAAATTGTCATCTGTGATTACGACATATTTCATTTCAGCCGTACTTTTCCCTCGTTTACCACCGTCATTATACTTTTTTTCGTGAGGTTAAAGAGTCGCGGACCTACGGATCTTTTACTAATTCCCCGTACATTACACCGGTAAAACCAAATAAATGATGAAGGTTCCACGTCAACTCTGCCTTCGTTTTCGGGTTCAGTTCCGGTTCGATGACCCGCTTCCCTCCGCCACTTCCGCGTCGGGCGGTGCAGGGCGCCCTGCCCCCCCCCCCGCCCGCGCTCCCATTCACCGCCCCCTGCTCATCGCCCGCCGCCCGCGGCCCGCCCCGCCCCGCGGCGCCGCCCGCCCCGCGATGATGCGAATGACCACACAAGTCGCCTAACGACCGTCGACGCTCGCCCGACCGTGCAATCGCAAATATAAACACGCGGGAGGCAGCGAGCGCAGTGGGCGAAAGCGCCGTTTCCAAGGATGGGCGAACGTGAATTTAAAAGAAAAATCTACCCTCCCTTTTTGCGATTCGTTCACTCTTGAGGCATTCGGCTAGAAGAGATGACTTCTGGCGTTTTGCGAAATTAAGATGATTGATTTATAACGCCTGCTGTAGGAATGCGATCCAGAAGCTCTCTCTCTCTATATCACATTAGCTTTCCACTACAGAAAGACGACAAAGAAAATACGTTCATACTTCGTTATGTGCCGCCCACTCTGTGCAGTTAATGTAATCATTGCACTTTCCTATGTAACGAGCAATGTCACTTATTATTTACGACCGAACTCCGCAATTGTAATTATGTAAATATATTTAAGGGTTTAGGTGGAGGAGCAGGTCTTATTGTCTGAGAGTATTATTCCACTCAATGTTGGTGAAGTTGATCCAATCTCTTCATTAATAATCCAACTTTTAAGTGCCAAATATTTAAGTTTAAATTAAGTTTTCCACATATTTTTATAATTGTATTTATTTCAACTATCATATCATTAAATTGAATGTTATTTTATGCTTTTGAATTAAATTATATTTTTAATTTTCTATTTAACCACCAAAATGTTGCAGAATGGATTTGGTAATGCCCCTATTAGAATGCGCAGTAAGTCGTCATTGTGGATTTCTGCCGCCTGCGGTCTGCGGTCGCCTTGCCGGCACTGTGCCGTGTGCGGCGTGGGCGTAGGCCGCGGAGCGGGGTGGGAGCGGGGGCGGCGGCGGGGGCGGCGGCGGGGGCGGCGGCGGGGGCGGCGGCGGGGGCGGGATCGGCGGTCGCCGTGGCGAATGCGCGCCCCTCGGGAGGTAATTTGAGCGCGCGGTTGCGGTAATGCGCTCCGGCGCGTTATGATTGCAGCGCCCGCCGTCTCCGCCCCCGCCGCCGCTCGCCGCCTCGCGCAACAGCCACTCGGCCGCTCCACTTCCCTGGCGTCCGACCCGGCTGCCGTTGCCTGCTCTATACACCTTTTCTGCATACAATCAAGAAACGTTTTCATTCTCGATTCCAGCAAGACAGAAATCACACGAAAAGAGAGAAGCCTCATATTACAATGCAAAAATGTTAAAATCTCCTTACCTACAATATGTGAGTTATTCCAGTTTGTTAATCATCATCCTTCAATCCATTTGAACTGTAAACGATTGGATTGAAGATGAAAAATATTGCAAACGGAAGCAGGGGAAAGGGAAAGTCTTGAGACAATTTTCTGTAAACCTGTTTGGTGCAAAAATTTCATATGGACCGACCGGTATTTGATTATTTTCTGTTAAGGGCCTGTCAACGGCTCAGGTCATTAGTCCGTAAGTGTAGTACTTTTATAACAAGATAAGGCGATATTCTTCCTTCTCTAAATGTTGAGATCCGGCGCCAACCTCACGTCGGCTAACGGATTTTCCCAATTCAGGTATCTCCCACCAGCGGAGCACCGCCTCACCCGGGTCAAGCTCTTATCCCCCGACTGGTTTGCCGATATGTGTGTTTGTGCAGTGAATGTAAGTGTACGTGTGTGTAACTAAGGGGTGAGAAGTGGAAAGGGAGAGGAAGGAAAGATCGCGCTCGATCCGTGGCTCGTTTGTTAGGGAACGGCTCGAGCATTCACCTGTGTCTTGAGCGGAAGAACCACGCAAAACTGCAGATCAGCGCAGTCGGTCCGCTAGAATTCTCCAGAAAGCTGCTGAATACGACCTTGCTATCTAGTTAGCGACGAAAATCCTACCTCCGTCGGAGCTCGAATCTCAGGGTTTCGCGGTCAGAGGCATTGCAGAGTTACCAGGTGATGTCCTGAGCCACCTCCGCCGGTAAGTCCAGTATTTGGGTTCCTCTACACAGAGGTGTATGGTGAGCGACCTGACCACTCTACCAGAGATCAATAGCACCTACAATGAATTGTACATCAGTGCCAGACACATCTGCTCCAACTCCTCAATTCGCGGTCACTCCAGTGCCTCTGACCGGGAGGACCCAGGTAACATTACGTAGAGAGGCAGTTGGAATTCAGCCTGTCTGGAGGATATTCTATGCTTTGACCGGTAGTTTTCCGAGATTTCTCCGATCAGCACCAGCCGAATGCCGGAGTAGTACCCTAACAAACGAACCATGGAGCGCACGCTATGTTTCCTTTCTCATCCTTCTCCTATTCTCACCCCTTACTCACATAAACTTACTCTCACATGCACTACACTACCACACATGTTGGGACACCAGATTGGAGCTTAAGGTTTGTCCCAGCTGGGGCAGTGCCATGCTGGTGGGATGTACCTGGTTGGGGAAAACCCCGCAAGCCGACGTAGGTCAGCGCCGAATCTCGCCAGCCAGCTGAGGAAGATCACCGCCACCTCCCACGATAAGAGCATGCACATCACTAGCGGAACTAATGAACTTGGCGATTGACGCGTCCGGAATCGCTAATAAATCGTTCAATTAACCACATCTACCATCTCCTAGTCTATGCAACTCACCTTACGCCTTTTAAATCTTCGCCGTCAATGGCTTCTACCGCCTACCGCCTCTACCGCCTTCAACCGCCCTCCGCTCCCACTATATCTACCGTCTCCACCTTCGCAACACATCCATCTCCGCCACCTCTACATCCGCCACTTCCACTTTCGTCCACCCCGTCTCCGACACCCCCTCCCACCCCCCACCTTCGCCTCCTCCAATGCTATCTCCATCACATCCATCTCCACCGCCTTCACGGCCATCCGGTGCCCACATCTCCGCCACCTTCAACACTTCCTCCATCCCCACCACCTCCGTATTAACAGACTTCGTGTACGCCTCCCCGATCCCCATGGCTTGTGGTAATACTGTCATCGTCCAGTGCACCTTTACGTCATGGTTCTCATCCCTACGGCATCATTTCTCTACAACGAGTACTTCCCGCATGTCCATTGCAGGGTAACCACCTTCACCACCGCCTCTTGAGGCGTAAAAGGGTGACGCGGAAGAACGTTTAAACATCGTTCTGTGTTCCGCTCTAGGGTCAGTGTGCATTAACCTTTTGTCTGATGCGGGCTTACTCTAATTTGAAAAGTGTTTATAAAGGTAGAACTATGGCTAACAACTATATAGAAAAAATGTTCACAAAATTAGAATTGTGTTCAGATTATTAAGGAAAGAAATTCAAGAGTTATAACTGTAATAATGATATTGATTATGTTGTGTTGTATCATTAGATGAGTTTGTAATGAGGTTAATGCATTTATAAAAAAATACTTTGTTAGTTATTTCTCCGTCAGCATTTCAAACGAATTAAATAAAAGTAATTAACCACATAAACCACAGAATTGTTTTATTAATTATACCGAATGTAGTGAAATGTAGCGAGATGGCAGGTTCGAACTCCCGCTCGTTGGAACGGGAAATTATAGCAGGCGCCTTAGACTATGCAGCTATTCAGGCTTCATTTGTTCTCGAACGGAATTTGCAACGTTCAAGAATCAAATGTGTTTTTAAATTTCTTTAGGAAAGTTTCATTCAAACAAGAAGGTATACGAATGAACCAGAATATACGTGGTGGTAAATAATAATTTTATATTAAAAATGCAAACTGTAAGTAAGAGTAGCGATACGTAATAACGATTAGCTCATTAAATTTTATTAGTGCAGTGACATCGTGTTTCCAGTTGTAACGTCGAATGTCACTGAACCTAGGCTAGGTATATTAAAGAATATTTTGTGGAACAAATTGTTAAAGTAATGGATGGCATTAACCGTGTTAATGGCAACAAAACTGATGAAATTGAAATGTTTAAGACAAGAATCCTGGTCTGGTCTGGTGTGATCTCCGTATATTCAATGTGTGTTGTGAAGAGCTCTAAGGTGAGTGTTTCTAGGTTATTCACCTGTTTTTGATGATGAGAAAAACTTTATCATCTAAAGGTACTATGATATGTTTATAATAAATTGACTAGTAATATAAATAGAATTATTTCATCTCTAAAATGTTGCTTATTAGCCATTTTGATGTTGAAGCACATAATGTTGATGTGTGTTTTGATTCAAGTACTAAACAAATTTACACGAACCTAGTTCATTGGTATTCTTACCTTTGTATCGGAGATTATAGCCATTGCCATTTAATGGAATTATAAATGCGGCTGTTATACAATGCCATAGCTTACAGGATCATAGATGGATAATGAATGTTTCAGTGTGTGTGTGTGTTTGTGTGTTTGTGTTTGTGTGTGTGTTTGTGTGTGTGTTTGTTTATGTGTTTGTGTGTGTGTGTGTGTGTGTGTGTGCGTGTGTGTGTGCAAATGAGTTAGTGCATGGATAGATAAGTGAATTCTTGGGAAATAAATGTACTTCAATGATTGTTGGTCTAAGTAAGTATATAAATATATGGAAATACTCCAATAAATTTCAGGGGAAATTCTATTTACATACATATCAATATTTGAAATAAAATACTAGTGTGAAAGTTATGAATGGATGATTGAATTGTACTTTTTAATGTCGTTGATTTGGGGGAGGGGGTAATTAAGTGTGTAGTAGAAAGATTTGATAGTTTATTGTTTGGAAGTTGAAATAGACTAGGAATGGGGAATGGCGAGCGTCAGTTTGGGAGATCAAATGATTAATTAATGTGAATTTATTTATTGAGTACTCAAACATGTTCAGTGAATTATACTAATAACAAAATAATTAATGAGAAAATTGAAGGATGAGGGAAACTAGGTGCTTGTATGAATAATTGAATGATTTAATAGATTTAGTTTTAGATTTATTTATTAAAAACAGTAAATCTGTATGTGACGTATGGGGGAGAAGATCATTTATTATATTAATTTACGTCAAAAACAGTTAAAAACTGTTTGTGACGTGCTATGGGGAGAAGTTAATTTGAAGATACATGTATGTCCAAAAGCAAAACAAGGGGCCATCTCAGCATTTGCTCGAGTATCAGGGAAACTACGCACGTTTGTCGCGTCATCAGCGAAAGTTTTCTCGAATTCCGGAATCCCTTCCCATCATTTTAACTATAAATAGTTGAAATATGAGTAAACGTTTAAAATAAATAAATAAATAAATAAAGTAAAAAAAACAATTGCGAGATTGGCAATATTTGAAAAATGTAGACAATTTTGTTCCCGAGTTACAGAAAACTTATTTGCATCGGTAAACGGATTGCACGTATGATTTTTCTGCATTGCTAACTAAAAAGTAACTCACCCCTACCTCTACTCCTACCATTACAAGCAAAAGGAGAGTTCCACAAAACGTACGCATAGTGAAGCTCCATTTATGTCCAGAAGCAAAGTAGGGGGCCATCTCAGCTCAATGGATCAGGGAAACTGGACAAAAACCTGATCGCGATGTGGGTCATTGACCCGGAAGGTGAAGTACATTATTTGATACAAACATATTAAATCTTTTTAAAAAATGTATACAATACAAATGTAAGCTAATTAAATATATATCACTGTTTTGTTAAAATAAACATTTTTTTGGATAATCAGTACAGTCTCTAATTGTACAGAAACAGTTACGCTGCTGAAGAGATTTTACTTTTAACTTAAAATTGTGAATCATCAATTGTTTAATGTGACCTGGCAATGCGACGTAACGTACATGTAATGTATGTGGATTTCTGATAGTGAGCAGTTGATACTGACATTTCATGAACGTGATTTCTAAGACGTGTGTTGTAATTATAAATATCAGTATTGCATGAAAATATGTTCCCACCGTTAAGTACGTCACTTTTGACAAATATTACAGATTCGTAAATATATAGGCAAGGCAGTGGTAAGATTCTAAGCTCAATGAAGAGCGGCTTGCAGGGTCACGCAAATGGCATTTTTTCATTATTCGAATAATTTTCTTTTGCAATCTAAAGGTCTGAGTAGTACATAATGAGTTTCCCCAGAATATTATGCCCCAGAATAATATATATCAGGCGGGAATGCACATTTGCAAAATACACGCAACGTGCTTCATGAAGGCTGACAGAATTTGAAGAAATTCAGAATGCGTAACATAATGAACTTAATTTAGTGTTTAATTTTGTTGTATGTACATTCCATTTCAGGTTTGACAGAATTGGGAGACCTAGAAATTTTGTTACCTGAATATCAGCTAATGCATATTATTCATTTTCAATAGAGCATGCGATTGCTGATTTGAAATGCAAAAATGCATTGAAACTGTTTTTCCTTCGTTAACTATTAATTTGTTATCACAAACCCAATTTGAAACTTCTAAAATTCTACTTTTGTATTTGTTTCTTTTTTTGCAAAGAACATTCGTGTCATCGGAAACAAACCGTTCTTCCGCTTTTAATAGGCGAGGGTATATCGTTTACGTATAACAGAAAGAGAATAGGACCTAATGTCGAGCCTTGCGGACAAAAATACTGGATTCTTCTAATCATTATCTACACATTCTAAATATTTTCTGGTTGCTTAACTAGGGGCACATATGTTGTTATAAGTTTAACATCAATTTCATAAAATCATTTACTCTATCAAGAGAAGAGTAGTTGTCTCATTATCCACTCTATAACAATTGATAAGTTGAGTTGTTTATTTATAAAAGAATAAATCGTATGATCGCAATACTATGGTGCTCTTCTGTAACATTTAGTTTTCCTCATCTGCGTACTCCCAAGGCATATATAAAGCATGTACTGCATTTAAATTATATGGTAATTTTACTTTGGTTTAAGTATCTGAAACAATCTTTCCTTCTGATCATCGGTTTCTCAGTGTTCAACTCTACCGCCTAAACTTTTCAGATGATTTTTTCCCACAATTAATTTCCTGCTCGATCTAAACGAACTTGGGGCCCTCTGGCCTTGAAATAGATATTTTGATTTTGGAGAGTACTTTGCATGAAGCCTCAACATTTTAAATAACAGAAATTTTAAAACATTTTTTTAAAAAACGTCTCCAATTTATCCCCTTAATTGTGCCCCTCGTGTGTAGTAAAGGACGAAAAAACTGGTGCTTGTCCTATTTTTTGGCGAACTCCGTGTGTTTTCGAAAACTGTGTGAAATTAACATTGTGAAAGTATAATATTGGTAATAGAGATTTCTTTTTAAACAGTATCTCTTCTAAACAAAATTAAACGAGGTTATGTACATGTAATAAAGAAACCAGATGTTTTCTGCTTGAATGTAATGCAATTTATAAGAGTCTGGTTACGGTTAAGTTAAAGTAAGAAATAATGAGAGAAAAATGTGCTGTTACAGCACTACAAGTTTCAGTAGGTCCCCCAAAATCAAGTAAAGTGCCCTGACATCCCTCTAATGTGTCCATAAGCAGAGTTAAGAAATGACACAGCCGCAAGATATTGTCAATACAATGTATTTGATTGATTGGTGTTTTTAATGTGCGTCTTTATTCCCATACGTTTAGTACCATGTTTCTGTCGCGTGATTTTCTCCCGCTGGTTGCCGTGTCGTCTTACGGGGTTTTCCCAACCAGGTATCACCCTCCAGCATGGCACCGCCTCAGCCAACATAAGCTCTACGCTCTCCCCATATCTCTCGACGTGTGTGGTAGTGTAATTTTGAATGTAAGTAAGAGGTCGTCGATAAATTACGTACCCTAAGAGGGGGAGAAGGTTGAAGCGAAATTAATGTTGAGCAATGTCTTCGAAATTCGACGTGGCCATCTGTGTCATCGCCAAAAAGAGCGCACGTACCGATAGTGGTCAAATTGAATATGACCTCAAAAACAGAAAATATTTGTACACAAAATTGTAGAATTTTTTTTAAATATTTTGCTAAATAAGGGTACCACTACTTCTTAAATAGTTAAATTTCACTTGAATTCGTTTGTAATTTATTGTGGAATTCTCCAAAACCAGTCTCCCCTATTGATATTCTCCAAGAACCGAAATGATATTGGTATGTGACTGTGAAGGAATTGATGGGATTCTAAACTTTTGGTGGAAATACGACCTCTGTACAAATGTATTTCTGTAAAGTGATTGCAAGACACATTCAATGACCCATCGTTTTACCGAGAGAGTTACATTTATGATACGTAAATGAAAACGAGTGTGGGGCGAGAAATAAAGTTACAATTTAAAACAAAAATTTAAAAATAATTCTTCTCTTTAATATGATTGTCAAAAGTACATAAGAAACGCCGGGTCACAACAGCTCATGACTAATGTAAGCCAAGTAGCAACGTTTTGCAAACGAAAGAAAAAAAACGTGTGGGGCAGTGCTGGAGTGGTGCGTCGTAAATCTGCGCGCCCGAGCGGCGCGCCCGAGCGGGCTTTCTCCCGCCCGCGGCTCCTCGCCCGCGCCCATCGGAAGTCGCCCCCGCCCCTAGTGAGAACGCCCTCGTCCTCTCCGACCGCCCTCGCCGACTGACTGCGTCACCTTCCCTTCCTGCCCGCCCTGCCGTGCCGCTCGCGCCATGCCGCTCCCCCTCGCTATTTCGCCCATCGCCCTATCCATTTCGCCCCCGTAGCCCTCGCCTATCACCCCTGCCGACCGCCCTCGCCGACCGCCCTCGCCAACCGCCCTCGCCAACCGCCCTCGCCGACCGCCCTCGCCGACCGTCCTCGCCGACCGCCCTCGCCGACCGCCCTCGCCGACCGCCCTCGCCGACCGCCCTCGCCGACCGCCCTCGCCGACCGCCCTCGCCGACCGCCTTCGCCAGCCGCCCTCGCCAGCCGCCCTCGCCAGCCGCCCTCGCCAGCCGCCCTCGCCAGCCGCCCTCGCCAGCCGAGGACCCACAAAATTTGGATTCTCACTACACAACATGTCAGAGGAAGTAATTTACAGCATATTTGATTTACAGCATATGTATCCAGTTTTCGATATCACGACTACACTATACCAGTTTTTCTGTTGGAAGCCGCTGTTTTGCCACAGCATTAAAATATTTTCTCTCTATTGCGGAAGAAGTGTACGAGAATGTAAAAGGAATGTGCTTCCTATCGCATCGCTCCAGCGACAGAAGAAATCGCACACATTCTGCCAGATAATTTGCGCGCGAGTAGAGGCAGCGAATGCCAGGCTTTTCCTCGTGGCGTTTAGAGCTATCGATGTTCATGAAGCCTCTCGATTTGCTTCACCCGGTCGTCTCCGACGAGTGCTCGTAAGCGCCGCTCGAGGTGACGGATCGTGGTTCATCAGGCGTTTTAAAGTGTTTCCCGGGCTCGTTCCTATGATTTCGGGCCATCTCTTCGAGAGCGAAATGGCTCGTTTTTCTAATATAAGAGATCGCATGTGCGGGACTATGGGAGGAGTTAAGCGCGTTGCTGCGCGGGTGGCCACTAACGGTGGTCTTTCTCTCGACCTTCCTCGTAATCTCCGCCGGACGATGACTGTGTTTGTGGACGGTTAGGGGCAATAGAACGTGATGGACGTGTGGTGTGGTCTCCGATCGTCGGAGGATGCATTCAACCTCTTGCCAATAACAGAGTTTTGGAGCAAGGGTCGGAGGGGCGATCCACGTCAATGAATTTAGAGCTCAATGTTGTCTTGGTGTTCGATTCTCGGTTTTTGGACTGTACTGAGAACAGGGACAAAAGTATTACTCGCAAGTTTATGATTAATGTTAGGAATTGATCATTGAGAGTAGTAATTAAATTGTGGTTTTGTGGTGGAACTAATCAAATCTGATTGAAATGGACAAAGGAATAAAACATGTCCTTTGACTCTCTAGAATTCTCAATACAATGGCAATAATTAATGCTATATATCTCTACATGTATAAAACCAATTTTCGGCAGCACAGATCTAGTCCAAATCGGAGTAAACGTTACATTTCTATGTTGTACGAAAATCTTTGTATAAAAACATATTAGCTTTAATTATTGATGTATTATAATGAAAAAATATAAAATTTAGTATCACAAGTAAAACTAATTTAAAATGGGATATAAGTTTTATTAGTGAATTCTTTCCTAATGCAAGTAAAGGAATTCATAAATTTTGTTTCTATGAGTCAGTGTATACTATTCAGCTTGCACTAGACACTCACTCTCATTTGATCTGAGCATAATTGGTTTTATGTACGCACGAATGAATTATTATTATTATTATTATTATTATTATTATTATTATTATTATTATTATTATTACTATTATTATTATCATCATCATCATCTTCATTATCCTACTACTATTACGTTGTAAACGAAAGTTGAACGTAATAATTAAAAAATTATTTGAAATGTACTTTATTATATATCATAATACTTAAGGAAATTGTTTTGCGTTTTATACGTCCCCCAAAATTGCGCACTGAAAGTCCTGGTTTCTTATATCAATTTATAAATTATAAAAACTACGCTTATGAAATTAAAATGAACTGATCATATTGTCAAAATTGGTTTAAGCAGGAAATAATCATGGTATCTCCGGCCTACGAGTATATAGCCGTGGTCGTAAGGCTCAAGGGCCCAACTGCCTCGTCTGGAAGGATTACTGGTTCCCGCCTAGGGCATGGATGTTTGTGTGTGTTGTCATTCCGTGTTCTTCCTACAATTCCCTCTACAGTTTTAAAATTACAGTGGTCGCTTTATGACCAAGATTATGAAAAGCGACCTTGAAAATCATGGTATCGAAATCGAACTTGTCCGTTCTGGGCCTCCGTGATGGTTTTCTACTTCAAAACATCTATTTAGGATTTTTTCTGCTCCATTTACTTCAGACTGCTGCTTTGTCTTAAACTTCTCGTTTGCTTTTTCCTGGGATTTATCTTCTATTTCCACCGCATTGGCCAATTCGCCCTTACCTTCCCTCCGACTACCTTCCGATTCCACCATAATTCCGTCTTCGTTTTCTCTTTGTCTCCCCTTTCACTCCATCTACACCTTCTGTTCGTTTTCACTTCCACTCCGTCTCCCTTTTCACTCCGTCTTCGCCTTCTCCCCATCTCCGCCTTTTCTCCATCTCCTCCTTCACTCCATCTCCGCCTTCAGACCGTCTCCGCCTTCAGACCGTCTCCACCTTCAGACCGTCTCCGCCTTCACTCCATCTCCGCCTTCACTCCTTCTCCGCCTTCACTCCATCTCCGCCTTCACTCCGTTTCCGCCTTCACTCCGTCTCCGCCTTCAGCCGTCTCTGCCTTCAGACCGTCTCCGCCTTCAGACCGTCTCCGCTTTCTGACCGTCTCCGACTTCAAACAGTCGCCGCCTTCAGACCGTCTCCGCCTTCAGACCGTCTTTGCCGTCAGACCGTCCCCGCCTTCAGCCGTCCCCGCCTTCAGACCGTCTCCGCCTTCAGACCGTCTCCGCCTTCAGACCGTCTCCGCCTTCAGACCGTCTCCGCCTTCAGACCGTCTCCGCCTTCAGACCGTCTCCGCCTTCAGACCGTCTCCGCCATCAGACCGTCTACGCCTTCAGACCGTCTCCGCCTTCAGACCGTCTCCGCCATCAGACCGTCTCCGCCTTCAGACCGTCTCCGCGTTCAGACCGTCTCCGCGTTCAGACCGTCTCCGCGTTCAGACCGTCTCCGCCTTCAGACCGTCTCCGCCTTCAGACCGTCTCCGCCTTCAGACCGTCTCCGCCTTCAGACCGTCTCCGCCTTCAGACCGTCTCCGCCTTCAGACTGTCTCCGCCTTCAGACCGTCTCTGCCTACACTCCTCCGCTATCACTCCATCTCCGCCTTCACTCCGTCTCCGCCTTCAGACCATCTCCGTCTTCAGACCATCTCCACCTTCAGACCGTCTCCGCCTTCACTCCGTCTCCGCCTTCTCTCCATCTCCGCCTTCTCTCCATCTCCGCCTTCTCTCCATCTCCGCCTTCTCTCCATCTCCGCCTTCCCTCCATCTACGCCTCCACTCCACCTCCGCCCTCAGACCGTCTCCGCCCTCAGACCGTCTCCGCCTTCAGACCGTCTCCGCCTTCAGACCGTCTCCACCTTCAGACCTTCTCCACCTTCAGACCGTCTCCGCCTTCACTCCGTCTCCACCTTCTCTCCATCTCCGCCTTCCCGACATCTCCGCCTTCACTCCATCTCCGCCTTCAGACCGTCTCCGCCTTCAGACCGTCTCCGCCTTCAGACCGTCTCCGCCTTCAGACCGTCTCCGCCTTCAGACCGTCTCCGCCTTCAGACCGTCTCCGCCTTCAGACCGTCTCCGCCTTCAGACCGTCTCCGCCTTCAGACCGTCTCCGCCTTCAGACCGTCTCCGCCTTCAGCCATCTCCGCCTTCAGCCGTCTCCACCTTCAGACCGTCTCCGCCTTCACTCCGTCTCCGCCTTCTCTCCATCTCCGCCTTCCCGACATCTCCGCCTTCACTCCATCTCCGCCTTCTCTCCATCTCCGCCTTCTCTCCATCTCCGCCTTCTCTCCATCTCCGCCTTCCCTCAATCTTCGCCTTCACTCCATCTCCGCCTTCAGACCGTCTCCGCCTTCCGACCGTCTCCGCCATCAGACCGTCTCCGCCTTCAGACCGTCTCCGCCCTCAGACCGTCTCCGCCTTCAGACCGTCTCCGCCATCAGACCGTCTCCGCCTTCACTCCGTCTCCGCCTTCAGACCATCTCCGCCTTCAGACCGTCTCCACCTTCAGACCGTCTCCACCTTCAGACCGTCTCCACCTTCAGACCGTCTCCACCTTCAGACCGTCTCCGCCTTCACTCCGTCTCCGCCTTCATTACGTCTCCGCCTTCACTCCGTCTCCGCCTTCACTCCGTCTCCGCCTTCACTCCGTCTCCACCTTCTCTCCATCTCCGCCTTCCCTCTATCTACGCCTTCACTCCATCTCCGCCTTCAGACCGTCTCCGCCTTCAGACCGTCTCCACCTTCAGACCGTCTCCACCTTCAGACCGTCTCCACCTTCAGACCGTCTCCACCTTCAGACCATCTCCGCCTTCAGACCGTCTCCACCTTCAGACCGTCTCCGCCTTCACTCCGTCTCCGCCTTCTCTCCATCTCCGCCTTCTCTCCATCTCCGCCTTCTCTCCATCTCCGCCTTCCCGACATCTCCGCCTTCACTCCATCTCCGCCTTCACTCCATCTCCGCCTTCAGACCGTCTCCGCCTTCAGACCGTCCCCGCCTTCAGACCGTCTCCGCCTTCAGACCGTCTCCGCCTTCAGACCGTCTCCGCCTTCAGACCGTCTCCGCCTTCAGACCGTCTCCGCCTTCAGACCGTCTCCGCCTTCAGACCGTCTCCGCCTTCAGACCGTCTCCGCCTTCAGACCGTCTCCGCCTTCAGACCGTCTCCGCCTTCAGACCGTCTCCGCCTTCAGACCGTCGCCACCTTCAGACCGTCTCCGCCTTCACTCCGTCTCCGGCTTCTCTCCGTCTCCGCCTTCTCTCCATCTCCGCCTTCTCTCCATCTCCATCTTACCTCGGTCTCCGTCTCACATCGTCTCCGTAACTGCTTTCCATCTGATTCCGCGTCCTTAACCATCCTGGGCTCGGCTTTTCCCGACTCCGGCTTTCTCTCCCTTTCCGCCTCTGCATCCGCCTCCGCCTCAGCAACTGCCGGCCGTTCCCGCCTTCACCTGCGCAGCCGGACGCGCGGCTGGTGGTCGGGTCGGCGCGCGCCCGCGACCCCGCTTGAGGACGGTGATCAGCGCTGCCGCCCCCGCCTCCGCCTCTGCCCCCGCCCCCGCCTCCGCCCCCACCTCCGCTTCCGCCCCTGCCTCCGCCCCCGCCCCTGCCCCTGCCCCCGCCTCCGCCCTCGTCCCACCTCCGTCTCGCCCCTGACTCCGCTCCCGCCTTCGCCCCCGCCCCCGCCTCCGCCCCAACTCCTACCTCCGCCCCTGCCCTCGCCTCCGCCCCCACTCCCACCTCCGCCCCCTCCGCTTCCGCCTCCACCCCCACCTCCGCCCCTACCCTCGCCGCCACCCGGCCGCTTCGCCGGCCCTCCCGCTCGGTGACGACATGCGCTCGCGGAACCCACCCAGCGAAATTATGCGCACACACGTCAAACGTCTTTCGAAGTGTCCGCATTGCTGCCTTGTAGCAGGGCGAGTCATTTATTGCTCTCTGCGCTATAGAGTTTGCCCTAGACTAGTAGCACGTACTTGTAATACAATTATCAACTATTAATTTCTACTAGACTAATTTCCAATTGCAGAAATTGAGAGAAAACTAAGCAGCTTCCGCCCATGTGAGATATGATAATGGTTTAGTTGGATACCCAGGAACTCATTTAAACTGTTTCAATTTCGACTGAAAAATGCAAATATTTGATCGTTATTTCCACTATTTTATAATGTGCGTACCGTCATAATTAAGTATCATTCTTCAGTCGCTTACAACAGTGCTGACGTCTTGCGACAGCACTGTTGTATAGTGTACATGCTACACTACGTATGTTATTGCAGTATACTGAAAACTGTTTTAATCAAAATAGTGAATTTTGTTGAAGTGCTGTATGTGAGAATTTTATTTGTTCTTGAGAAGTATGCATCTATATTTGGGAAAACCATTCATGTGTGTTCAGGAGCACTGCTATAGCTCACTAGTATAATATATTATTGTAGTATTTTGAACACGTATCTTCTAGAGCAGGGCTTCTCATATGCAAGAATTGGCCAAAATGTCTGCTATTACCCGCTGCAGTGGCCGGCGTCTCACTTACCGTTTACTACACTGAGCCGATTGCGCCCCAGCGTCTCCCCTCTCATTGGACTTAGTCAACAAGCAGCGGCCCACTTTAATGGCCCGCAGATAATCGCTGGGTCATTGGACGTCAGGGCCATCGTATTGAGCAACCTCATATTAGAGCCCGTGTCATTATCAATACAACATTATGAAGTAAAACACCAAACCCAAAATAATATTTCTTTTGTACAAATGTATTCCCTTATTTTTCATAATTATGGGTACATGCTCTGTTGTATATCCTTCTGGCGGCCTTACAAGATGGAAGCCTTTTAAACGAATCCCGCTGGGCAATGTTGCTTGCTTTCAGATGGGTAATCTGAAACATTTTCCTCAGCTACACACCCGGACTGATTTATGAAGTGACCGCCTGTGTTGATTCGTAATACTATTTCCTATAGCTACAACCGATCGTTCTACTGCATACTAGCCGTTCAGTATCCGTGAGTTCAAGATCAAATGCAAGTTTCAGTGCAAATGAATTATTCAGAGGTAGATTCGGAACATGTTTGTCACTGCACCAAGACCTGTTTTTCTTCGACTGTCAACTGCGAGTTCGGTTGGCTGTAGATCTTTTCTTGTCTCTGTGCTAATTTCTTTAACACCTCTTGTGAATGGCAGCGTATCCCATCTATTAATAGTAGTCTCAGTTCAGCTAGTTTCGTTGTGATCACCCCTATAACTTTGAAAATATGTTGCTCCAAAACGTCAATTTGTAAAAAGATATTTTATTACAATTTGTTTGTTTAATCTTTGAAAAATCTATGAAGCGTTTTTTGTGCTGTGTAAATCGCAGAGGGAGAATCGATGTGGAGAATGAGTTATTTCCTGAGTAAAATCACTCCAGAGAGTTCTCCGCAATAAGATGAACAACAGTTTCTCATTTTCCTGAGAACTGATTCGTTGTTGCACAGCAGTTAGTTCATAATTACTGATTTTCCATAACATTCAAAATTATATACATATGATGAGTCAAATCTGTTAGCATAATACTTTATACTAAATTTCCCTCCGTTGCATTCCATTTCCTTTGAACTTGTGTAAACAGAAACATCGCATTTCGCATTTAGACTTTTTGCAAAAAAGAAGTCAGAATTCAAGTAATTGCTATGCGTTATTTCATTCCAATGCAGTGACTCTGCTTTAGAATCTGTTATATAAACTATTAAAAACAATCCATCATCTGGTTAATATGATTTGTTTCGTTTTTATACCATTAACTCTCATCTCATTACTGTTAAAAAGCAATTTTTGCTACTAGCAAGGTTCCTTTTTTTACCAGCAGAATACATAAAATGATCTGGCCTTCCGTTTAGCAATTTGTGAGAAGATAAATCTCACAAGAAAATAAATTATCAGCTCAATGCATTTCATCAGCTATATTCAATCCCAGAATGTTTTGCATGACAAGGATGTGTTCATTAAATTTTCTTTATTATTTCAGATAATGTGTAACGTGTGTAGTGACATCGCAAGTATGGCTGAAGAATTGGCTGGCACATTACAGTGCGGTGGTAAGCTGCAGTTCTATATGTAGCCGCGTTCTTCAAGGTAAGAAGATCAATATTATTAATCAAATATTGTTTTTAAACAATTTTACAGGTAGTTTCTAAAAATTCTTGAAGAGATTCACCTTTGAGGTGCTCTGAACAGCTAAACACTAATATATGTTCTGGATTTGTAGCTGGTGATTCCATTATCCTATTTTTCAATCTCGTACTTGACGTCTTTGTTTTCTTTTAACCTCATTCTTTTAACTGATCTAAAATTGTACAAGTTGGAGTAAAGAGAACACAATCGTATTAGCATTTGTAGATATTTGAACCAAGATATTTGGGGTTCCGGCTATGAGCTACAGGTTGCTATTTATGGGTGATTTTCTTTGTCTACTGCTTTTACTATTTGATCCACTAAATTAAGTTAATTTCACTTATTAAGAAGTTTCCACCCTTCGTTATCTCATGCATTACAGTTAGCCTCTTCATACTATTGTCCGTAAGCTTTTTTATGTATATTATTTTACAAATTATCTGTCACGAAAAGTTCGGTACGTTTGGGCCACTTTTATACGGAGCATTCATCAGTAGTGTAAAATACAAACATGAACAGCTGAACACTATTGGCCGTTCTAGATTTGAAGCTGGTGATTCCATTATCCTATTTTTCAATCTCGTACTTGAAGTCTTCGTTTTTTTAACCTCATTCTTTTATCACATAATTTACAGTATATCGCGACCCAGCCTAGTGGTTGCCTTTTTTGCTGCTGTGCAAATGCTCAGAAATTTTCCCCAGAATCACAATTTAGAGAGATCTGCCAATGTCCGTTGGTCCTTTCTAAACGATGACTCATTTGTTAAAACGTATTACATATATGGAACACATTTAGAGCCATACCAGCAGGCTTTAAACTCTACAGACGTGGGTTATACAATACTAAATAATGTTTTAATAACTAACTTAAGGCTCTTAATAACTAACTTAAGGCTCCAAATAATGTTTTAATAAGAACTTAAGACTCACCTTGCACGATCAACTTTTCGTCTATTTTCGTGGGCACAGAAAAGAGAGGGGTCAATTTGGAGCTGGTTCAGTGGCAGCATTACCGTGGTGTCTGAAGCGTCTCTGACTGGGAGGTTCTAGAGTTCAAGTTTCGTCGGTGACCTATTTTCGACACTAGCCAAGTGCTTGGTGGAATTCAACAACTGTATGGAGGAGAATTTTATCGGTCGGCAGCTCCGATCTCCTGTTGTGGTTTCCGAGCTGTATTCTAGAAAACGAACCACATACCGCTCACGATATTTCCTTCCTCATCTTTGGTCCCTCCCCTCCCCTCCCCTAACATACACACACAGACTACACCATCACACATGAAAGGAGCATAGAGCTTATCTCGGCTGCATCTTCTCCTCCTGAACGTTTCTCTTTTTTCTTCTCTGCCATTTTCTTCACTTTCTATGTAATGTTCTCTTCCTCTCTTACTTGTTTTTCAAATTCTGCTCCTTTTTCTTCTCCACCTTCTTCCCACGACGGTACAGCTGCTTCATCCCTCAATGTGTTAGAACGAAGTGCGAGTGCGAATGACGCTCGTGGGCCGTGGAGGGTGTCGTGCGGGAAAGGCGAGCTATGCGACGGCTCGAGGTGGCCCGAGGCCTGCGGCGGGCATTACGGGGTCCGTGCGCCGTAACTCTTCCCTAAAAGGATGAGGACGGGGACGAGCACGAAATGGCGCCTGCGCGGACGCGGTCGCGCGCCGCCTGCCTCGTAAAGCGACTGACCGCGCGACTGCGACCTAGCGACTGCGAACGTTCCTCGTCTGAGGGTTTGGTCAGAGTAGATCCGTGTTGCGACGAAAAAAAAAGTTCGGGCGTGAACTACGGACAATATATTCTGCCGAACGATAGCTACCAAAGTGCCAGAGACATCCATCTGCTAATAATAATGAATCGGTAACATCCTATGAATGCAAGAAAACTTGCCCATTTTGCTAATAGCTGGGTTTTCTTTGAAATGATAGATCGGTTTGTGAAATTATATTTATATGGTATTCGTTTTGCATTAGTGAGGATGTTCCCATTTTTGGTAGAAACAGTGTGTTATCAACGGTATCACTTGCCGCTTGCTGCCTTAACTTTCCCCCTCCTAATTACAACATAAAACATTCGTGTCATACAAGGAATTCGATCACAACCCTTAAGCAGAGTGGTTGCTGCCGCGTCTATCTGTGCTAACATAATTAAATGCAGAACAAAATGGGGATAAAGAAACAATAATTTCAAAGATTGTTGATAAAATTTAAAAAAAGTACCCATTTTATTTTTATATTATAAAAAATGTGTCTTTAAGCAGAAGAATAAAAGTACGTGAAGAATAAATGTTCTGGAGACGGTACTTAGAAATAAATTGCCAGTTTGCCTACAAGCTTGCGGAAGAAATATTATATTTGCTTCGATCTTGAAATATACTTGTTTCATTTGTCCATTAATTTTAGGTTTGGTTCCAGTTGTTGTTTCAGTTCATGATCCATTTTTAACATCAGTAAAAATTGTTGCGAACAAGTTATCCTAATACAGGAGATCGTCCATATCTCAATTGTGTGGAGGTAGTAAGGCTGAGTTGGCAATGCTTTAAAAGGCCATATTCGGAAATCCACTTTCTATAAGGCCATAGAAGAATAAGTGAAAGACGAATACTGTTAATAATAATAATAATAATAATAATAATAATAATAATAATAATATGTGAAGACGAAGATGACGCATAATTTGATTGATTGATGATTCCGGCTGCGTCATCTGCCAAGGTCTCTTAAGTTTAGTGCACGTTTGATCGCGGAGATAATCTTTCCCCCTGCATGGCGAAATCCGGCGCCTACCTACGTCGCCTCGCGGGGATTTTCCCCAACCAGGTATCTTCCATTCGCGAGGTACCCTCCCAGCCGGGGCGAGTTCTAGGCTCCCGATATGTGTGGTAGTGTAGAGCGTGTGAGTGTTAAGTATGTTTTAGTGAGGGATGGGGATAAGATCATGAAGCGGAAGGAAACAACGCGCGCAGTCCGTGGCCCGTTTGCTAAGGTATTGCTCCTGTATTCGTCTGGTGTTAATCGGTGAAACCACGTGAAACTAACCGATGATTGTTGCTTGCCGCTGAAATTATCCTCCAGACAGCGGCCGATGTAGCTGACGATCTCGAGTGGAAAATATTGCAACCGTCGAGACGCCGAGGCGCTACAGTGACATCTGTTGATGCCCTGAGCCACCTTTGCTGGTCAGAATTTGATGATGAGAAGAAGAAGAAGAAGAAGAAGAAGAAGAAGAAGAAGAAGAAAGAGAGGAGAAGAAATGAGAGAAATATGTAGTAAGTAGAAGGGAGAAATTTAGAAAATGAGAGAAGTTGGAAGAGATGAGGGCATTGAAAGAGATGTTAGGGGAGACAGAGAAAACTATACGGAAGCTGAAGGAGATGAAGGAAATGAGAGAGAAGTTGTAGGGGATGTACGAAATGAGAGAGAATTTGGACGGGAAAGAAGGAAAAGAGGGAGATGCTGGAGGAAATTAAGCAGAAATTGGGTGGCGATTGAGGAAAAGAGGGTAAGATTAGGGGAATCAAAGGAAAAGTGGCAAAAGTACGGATGAGATTGAAGAAATGAGATTCATGAAAAAGTAGTAGTTTGATGAATTGGCGGAGAGGAGTGATATTGGGTGGTGATGACAGAAAAAACATTGAAGAGAATAAGAAAAAAATAATGAAAAATTCGGAAGAGGTACAAGCAAAGAAGTAAAAGTGGCAGAAGGAGAAATTGGAGAGGAAATTCTCCAGTGGTAAGTTTGTTCCCGCTCGGGGAGCTTGGTCCAAGCGGGGCGCCCCTGGCATCCGCCGCCTGACCTCGGGGGCCTGGCGCTGGGTCGTAACGGCCTCCCGGCGGCTCGGCGTGGCCCGCCGGGCCCGTGCCTTGGGCCGGTGGAGCGGTTACGAGCGCGCGCCTCGACGTTGATGGGCAGGGAATATATCGCAGCGGCGGCCTCCGCCGGGACATTGTACGCACATTTGGGTACACCTTTGTAAATCTCGCCGATCGGCGTCCGCGGAGGAGCGGCTAAGTGGAGAGCGCGCGTGGGACTGCGGAGGTCAGGGGTTCGAACCCACGGAGTTACGGCCGGTCGCACGGGGAAGCTGCTCATCTCAGACTGACCATCTCTCGGAGTAGTTGGACGCGAGTAACCTACCTTGAGAGAAATTACAATAATACTGCTCTTTTGCCTAACAATTGTATAACGACACTTTGCATACTGCAAAATTTAGTTCTGTGTGTAATTTGTGTGTAAGTTTATTCACGTACTCACAGTCATTTGTCATTTATAAAAGTAAACGTTGGGAACAAACCGGCCGAATATACAAGAATATCTTAGAAAATTTTGAAGTAAAATAAAGTACAAAGTTGTTAATTAAAATGTATTTCGTTTAAATAACGATAGCTCTGTTTTACCAAGAAATATTGATTTAATTGACAGGTAATATGCATTGATTGCATATTGCCATATTCAAACAAACTTCAATTTCATCTCACCATTTCATGATGAGATGAAGTGGAAAGTAGGTTTGGTTATCTTACAGTATTTCTTATAAAAAGTAGATTCCATTTCATACCATAAACAATTCTAAGAAGTATTTTCTTGTGAGCCAAATATACGTTCACGGTTTAGAAGCCGAATAAGCTTAGGAAAAAATTAAAACTATTATTAATTCTCTTTATAATGTTGCCGAATTATTATTAAATTACCGAAGTAATATCTATTTTAACAACGATATTTAGTGTATAATTTACCATTTGGATTGTATAATTGTACAGAAAGGATTGTAAAGAGCCTGTAACAAATATTGTACTTCAACTTCTGCGTCAATGACCCCCAACTCGTTCAGCTTTTCGTCTTGCTTCTGGACATAAACGTAATTTCAAATTAACTTCTCCCCATAGCACATCACACAGTTCCTGTTTTTGACATTAACTAACTAACTAGCTAACAAATGAACTAAATAAATAAATAAATAAAAACAAATAAATAAATAAATAAATAAATAAATAAATAAATAAATAAATAAATAAATAAATAAATAAATAAATAAATAAATAAATAAATAAATAAATAAATAAATAAATAAATAAATAAATAAATAAATAAATAAAAATAAATATAAATAAATAAATAAAAAATAAAAATAAATAAATATAGTGTTTTAAATATTATTAATTCAAACTGGTGACATTGTAAAATAACAATCATATTCCGAAATCTGTGTATTTTCGCAACTGAAGCGGGAAAGAAAAGGAGGCCCGGTGTTCCGCCGCCGTCTGCGCTCGTCGCGTGGGCGCCGAGGGCTGTGGCGCGGCGCCACCGCTGTGCCGGGTGGTGCGAGCCGGAGCTCGCGGCGCGGGCCTCGATGACAGCCCGGCGCGGCCGAGCGATTGGCGTCATGGCAGACATTAGCGCGCCCTGGAGTGGATAATGGCGGGGGTCACGCGCCCGGGCTGGCCCAGCGCGTCCCGGGACCGGCCCAGGAGAACCGCGCGCGTGCCACGCTCAGTAGGTCGGAACTGTAGAGGAACCGCAAAAAATAACCCTCTGGGAACGAGGTGCAGTGTGTCACAACCCACGCAAATTTCGGGAGTTAGATACAGCTATCTAAAAAATATTGCTTTATAGAAATCAAATTTTTAAAAAATCCATGTACAGTATTTTTTTTATCGTGATGTACGTGAAACTTTCACGTCAATAACTGAAATTGTTTTGAATTTCGAAGGAAAAACATGAATTCTTCAGCGGGGAAATCCATTACGTTCTTGCCTCTTTGAATCTCATGCGTACTTACAAATTGGTTTCAAATTAAAGTTGTGCATGGATTTGTTTCCATTTTCCAGAAAAGATTAGACTGGGGGTATCTACATCACGATCCTAATAAAATAGATTAGCTACAAACTATTTATGATTGAAAAAAGAGAGATTAGTGATATGAAACAGGATAAAAACTATTCAGAATTTACTGGTTATTCTAGAAACCTACTTATATTGTACCTATTACACCGTTCTAATGCTCCCAATTAAAAGAACAAAATATTTAGTACGGGTGGCTTTATTTTACGTTAAATGGTCAATAGCAATATTTTGGAGGAGACCGTTTCAAACTAAAAATGTGAACATTTGCAATATTCTTTCTCAATTCGTAATATCATTTTCCATTATTAGAAAGACATGGAAAGCACACATTTTGAATATTACGGAAATTGATATAATTGGCGATGAAAATTCAAGAACGTTTTTCTCGTGATATCAAAATATGTTCAAAATTGAAAGAAAAAAAACACGTCTTTAATTGTTACCTATTTATCTGTTATAATTGTTTCTCTTTAGTTAATATATCAATCCTACGTTTCAGTTACGGTCGAAATTGTGCAATTCTTTTTTATTAATAATCAGATTCATTATCGCTTTGAAGGACTTTCGACTCAGGAGTGGAGTATGACTCGTAAATGTAGACAAATGCATTAAAGGTTCTCTTCGGTTGTAGTAGCAAAACCACGAATAGGATAAGAATCCAAATTTAATAAAACTGGAACACAACAGTAAAGTTTATGAACATTTTAGTTTCGTCATTTAAATGTTTACAATAGATGTAATATGCCATTATACGTTTATGGCTCCTTTCACGTGTAGACGCAATAGTCCAGTATTCCTCGGTTAAATAATACCTTACTAATCTACCTGCTTTATATAAAATGCTCTGAAAAATTATTAAATTGGAAATGTCTGGCTGCAGAAACCCACCACGTCAGTTGATATGTGTTCAATAAGGCGTGAGATATAAGTTTTCGTCCAGCCTATGGGAACCGTGAATTCAACTTCTATTAGTAATTTAAATTATTATCTGTGTTAAGAGTTTCTCGTATTTATACCGCTGTTTTATTGTCATGGTTTCTGAGTACATTTCTAGTTTTAGTGGATTACTGAATACGAGTTGGAGATAACAATTGAAAACTAGTGATGCTACAAAATAAATTATTTTTTTGCATTACTCGTAACGTTTTCAATTTTCGGAAATTCGGAGAGTTGAACATAAAAGAGATCTGCGCCAGTTGTAGGCGTTAGTTGCTCAATTTCATGAAGAAATTTATGGAAACAGCCCGGGCCGTTTTGAAGAAAAAACATCGCCGTTCTTTCAAGCAATATTTACAATTAAAATTTCCATTGCTGTATCAGAGGAAAAGTTTAATAAAAATTCTAGACTTTTCTGAATTTTGAAAATATAAGCACTTCATGAAAAGAACTCCAAAAAAATTTTTAAAAAAGGATTCAAACTCTCAATGCCATCGTGGAGATCGTTCGGAGAATATCAATTTCAGAAAAAAATCGTCTGAACGCTTTAGGCACTAGCTTCACCTGAGACAGACAGACAGACGTACTGTTGGTCATGACATTTTCAGTATCAAAGACCCATGAAACTAAATTCTGGCTACATAAAGTAGTAGAAGAAGTAATTTACTACATATAGGTACACAAGACGTGTCCATTTTTTTATATTAGGGCATCACAAAACAAGTTTTTCTGACGAAAGGTCACCACATTCCGGAGCAGTATTTTTACTTTCTCTTTACTACGAAAGTGTATAGTATCGCGAAAAAGGGCAGACAAACAGTTTGAAATTAGTTTTTATTACACGGGAACGAATATTTTCTAGTTAATTCTTGCCCAAAACGCTGGATTCATCTGTATTCATAATTCAACTTCTATAGGAGTTACGAAGAAGCACAAGAAGAAAGAAAATTCATACATTTTTCAGTAATTAATTCCATATTTTATATTTATGAGGCTATTAAATTTGCGATGGACATTGCATTTTATTGCATTAAAAATGTGTGACTCAATCCCGATCATAATTTCTTGGCGGTAATGAATTTTCGCTCAATAACTTGTTACTATTGTTTCCGGGTTTACATTGTCGTGTATGAGCTACAGGACTAGTTTTTGAGGTAATCGACATAAGTGTAATCTATAAAAGACGTTCATTTTCGTTACTTCTTAATGCATGTACCAAATAATTTTGAGTTCGTTTATTATGTGTTCATTCAAAATTTTGTTGAAGGTTGTGTCAAATAATCACGAATCTTTTTTCGTAATGTTATTTTCTTCTGAATATTTCTCCTTTAATTCATATTTTGCAAACCATTATCATCAGTCATAATATTATCACGCTGTTTGCCATCCTATGAGTTTGAGCTTTTTTTCAGGTACAGGGAACAACAAAAAAGTCAAATCCACTTTTAATCTTTTTTCTTCGATATTTGCACTGTCTGGCCCACTGTGTTTGCGACCTGAACGTCCCAGCGCGATTCAATTCGGCCTCTGGCGCGTCTCTCTGCGTTTGAGCGCTGTGACCCCGCTCCCGCCTCCGGCCGATTCGCCAATAGCCACTCATTCGACCTTTTAAGGACGACTCACGAGCCACTTGACGGCACGGAACATGCCAGAATGGGGAAGTGTCCGAAAATGGGCGTAAAGTCATGCTAGCGTTTGAAGGATGAAACCCCTTCAGCGCGATGGTCTTGGAATATGCACAAGGTTGTATAAGGGTTGCCCACATGAAAGAGACTTTTATTAAAGTGTTGTGTCATATCAACGCATAGTATTATGGTTTCACTAGTACGTGGCGGAGCTCGTAAGGAAAGAAGTTGGTATGATCTGTCTGCTCGGAGTTTTGTTTACATGTGCAGAAGCACGTTGAACAGAGTAGGTTCGTAACATGAGTGCATCGAAACGGGTCCAACGCGCGGTAATTCAATTTATGAAGACAAAATTGTCCACGCAGCCATTATTTATCGCGGAAGGAAAATGTATGTGGGAATGCGTTTTAGGCGTGATGCTCACGTTTTCCGTCAACGATAAGTGTCCGTTGTCTTTGGTTTTACTTCACGCGAGGGAAACGACGACGCAGCTATCTGCACTACAGTCGTAACCTTTAATCGGCCGTGGAGCGTAAGCGGCCTGGCATGTCAAATAGCGTTGTGTCGGACGACAACGCACGCCGTCATGTTGCATGGGTGTGCCGTGATCCTGTGTGACGCTTTCGCGTACGTTCTTTTGCTGGGGGCATCCATAACCTTATGAAACTCTGAGGCACACGCTTGTACAGACAAGGTTACTGAGAGTAGTGGATATGTCACCCATGTATTATTCTTACTTCCTGCGCGTTCATGTATGCGATCCCATAAATCATTTAAATGCCAAGTAAAATATTTTCTGCTGCATTAGTGTTTTTATACAATTAGAGAATAAATCGAACATCAAAAAGAACAATAATATTGATTTTAACCCTGAAATTAGATGCATTATTTACCATTTAGTCTGTATAATTCTAAAAAAATAAATATGACTTACAAGTATTGTACTTCAGCTTCGGTGTTGGTGTCCACCATGCACACGTAAGCTTCCGCGGCTCGAACCCATAAATTCTCGGCTATCCGGGAGACGCCGCGTTCTTGGCTTAGAGGCCGACGTTTCGCCTGACATGTCGCAGGCTTCCTCAGGGCAGTGACCACCTTGTTGTCGGCCATCTCGATCAGAGTTTTCGTCCTGTCTCTCTGCGACATGTGCAAATTTTACGTGCAAATTTTTTGTGCAAATACTAAGAGTGTTTTAATGTTTTGTTTCTGAGCAAGTGTAACATCACTGCGCAACTGTTCTGGAGTTCAGTGGGAAAGTAGTTATTCAAATTGCCGTTCTCCATGTTCTAGCGTCAGTAAGTCGATTCTTTCACGAAAGGCACGATGAGAGATAATAGTAAACATTTGGAGCTGATTTGATTTTGAAAATAATTTTTAATACATGGAAGGGAATATTTTATTATCGACTCTTTCCAAAAAAAAAATCCTCACTTTGTACGTGTTAGCGTAGAGGTCCCTGAATTTAGGAAACCATAAACAGAGTACACGTCTCCAAATTTATCGTTACGGCCAGCTTTAAGTGTTTTTTTAATTAATTAAGTCTGATGCAATCGTGTTCATTCAACACGTTTTGTCTGCTCTTCAGATTTTTTGTGTGAGAGATCTTACTTTTTAATTCCCGTCAAAATATACAAGCTGTCTTAATTCGCTAATTCAACTCCTCTTGCGATATTTATTTACCTGAATATTTTGAGAATTTACTCGTAACTTGAGCAATATATTTAGTGGTGAGAGCAGAGAAAAACAACGCAATAGTAGTTTTTATTTCTTGCATTATGAGTATTTTACCTGAATTCTCACTTTTCAGAAACGAACCCGGGTTTTTGAACACTTTCTAGCTGCTGTCACACCGAGGTTTTAGAGGTCGTGTGAATTTTAACGGACTGAATGCTGTGTAACAGGACAGAGAACATACTACAATGACCCGACAATACACAACTATGAAACTGAATTTCTGTGTGGACAATAACGATATTATTACTTGTTCTCTAGAATTACGTATATAACGATTGAGAAAACTATCGTGAATTTTATTTCACACTATTCACATTATCGCTTTGTTCTTGTTGCCTTCATCTATTTCAACCATATTACAGCTAAAAACCTACGAGAAAATAATCAGATAATACATTTCATAAATGTGGCATAAAACAACACATGGTGCCTGTTAATTCACTCACATTCAATACGAAATGCTTTAGTATAATAGCGCCTAAAATACAAGTATGTGCATCCTCGGCTTCTCATTAATGTTAGATGTTTGATATAATTCATTAGGACCGATATTTCTCGATCTCTTTTTTTATAAATTTCCGCAGGCGTCACCAAAAAGCAGGGAATTGGAAGAATTGGGGGCGTTGAGGGCGGAAGAGGCGTTCAGAGCTTTGACGTTGAGAAGGGTAGGGTGGTCAACGCCTTGAGAGCGTTTCTGTCATTGACGACGTTAGTTACTTGCGGGCTACAGGAGCATTGCAAATGATGAGTGGGTTGGGGATGTTGGATGCGATGGGAGCGGGGTGGGTTTTGACATTATGGACATTGTGGGTGTAGGGAGCCCGCTAAAGCTAGTAGCGGGCAAAAGCCAATTTTATCCAAACTATATCCAAAATTTGAGGCTAATTAAATGCTCTATTCTTTAGGCTCTTTCTGGATTTCCCAAAATCGTAGGCACTGCTAGTTTTAGACAATCCATCTAAAAGTTAATTCAAAAATCCGAAACCTTACCCCTACTTTAATGCTAATTTGAGGCTCTAAGAAAAAAATATTCCCGCATTTATATTCCAAAAATCAGGGCTGTACAAATAAAAAAACACCAAAATTATAAACCTACAAAAAATCTGAAAATCTACCCAAAATTAAAGGATACGTTTACGCTCTAGGAAAAAGCATTACGTTGGGGCTCGGGGTTGCTTGGTGTGTTATAGGTATACGTACGTAGGTATACGCACGTAGGTAGGTATAGGTATACGCACGGCACGTTGGAGTCATTGAGGAAATTCGCCGCTGGGGGCTTTGGGTATGTTCGGACATTGGGGACGTTGGGAACATTGGGAACGTTCGGGGCGTTAGGGATGTCGGAGGCGTTGGGGACGATGAGACGTTGGGGGTGTTAAGGGCATTGCGGCGTTGGATGATAACGAACGGCGGTGAGCGAGCGCGGGGAGGGGGGGCTTTCACTCTGCACGCGAGTCGCAGGGTAGGAGTGGGCGGCGCGGGTCGCGGCCGGCCGGGGGCGTTGCCTCAGAGGTCGCGTGGAGGCGAGCGCGAGGGGCACCCGCGGCGACAGCGGCCGACGCACAATTAGACGCCGCCCCCGCCCCGCCTGCGTCGCCCACGCGCGCCCCCTTCAGCCTTGTGGCGCCGCCGCCGACGCCGCCGCCGCCGCCGCCAACGCCGCCGCCGCCGCTGGAGACGTCTCCGCGCCTCCTCGCTGTTCCGCCCTCCGCTGGGTGACCTCTAGTGGTTCTGGCCGCTTCATTCAGCACCCCGTCTACTTCCCTTCCATTCGTCGGTTGGATTGCCCCTTTTTGCAAATCTCTTATCTGTTTCTTTTAATTACTATCCACTCATCACCTGCTATTATCACATTTTCCTTTTATCATTCTCTCTCTCTCTCTCTCTCTCTCTCTCTCTCTCTCTTTCTCTCTTTGTGTCTTTTTCTTTCTCTACCTTTTTTCCTCCTCTCTTTCTCATTTCTTTTTTTTCTTCGGTTTTCTTGTTTTTCGTCTTTTAAATATTGATGCATTTCATTTCGTTTCACTCGAACTGGGATTTTCGATTATGACTGCAAATAGTGTGTGTTAAAAAATACACTAACTCCTACACGGCACTTTCTTCAAGTACTTGAAAACAAGAGCCCTTCTTCTTCTCTCTTCAATAAATACAGTAAGGAAGTTCGTTTTCTTGAGCTCCATGTGCCCTATCCTATCTCCGTGAAGAATGTGGTTGAATCGGAATAAAGTATAACAATGAACATTGTCGCCAATATTTGTTGTTTGTCTTTCGTCTAAAAGAAATTAAGCATCGAAAGAAGATTTACAGATTTCATTTTGTAGTAACTTCAGAATAATAAAACACTGCATCTGACTAGCAAATTGAAGGTTCAAGAAAAAGCGGATTATGGAAGTCATTTTTAATTAAGAGATCGCGAAGTTGACGCAGCGCGTGCTGGGTTCGGACACCGGGATTATTCCTATCTCAGCTTCCGTGAGTACGTAGCGCTAGTTAGGGCCGTAGATTGTGACGTCAGATCTGAGTTAACCGCAAGACTGCGTTGGCGTTCAGCGGCTGAACTAGAAGTAGCCTCACACACAGTGTTAACAGACTCACGTTCTTCGTTAGAGCAGTAAGTGATACACACATTGTTCGTATCATTCACACGATTCTATTCTTTAAATTAGAATACCATTGCAAAAATACATGGTGTAGAACAGTAAAAAAATTTACTGCATACATTTCTAGGGGGTTTATAGGACAGTCCTGGGCTCTTCTGCATACCCCGAGAAATCGCGGTTGTTACTAGGTAACCTAACCTATTACTTTTAAATCTCGTCTAAGCCTGCAGCTTCTTCTCTGAAACACACACCGCTTTCATCATATTGAATAGTAGTAATAGAGACACTTTCAATGTATACAATTAAATTTTTATTTTAGTTTATTTTATAGCAAGTCAAACACCAGTGTGTGAACCTCATCAGTTCTTTTATATGAAAATTCAAAAAGTATATGGAAAACAAGCAAAACCTAATACCGTCTCAAATTTGAGGCACATCACTAAAAATGCAATTACAATATTTACACAAACACAATTCTACAATTCACATAAATCAATATTGAAACTTACGTACAGGAAAACACAAGCTGTCCCGTGTTTTCTTAGTACTTCTATGAACATGTGTGAACATGAATGTTTCGTACGAGTGTACCTGGTATATGAACCACGTCTCATTTCCCTGTACATACGCGGTTTTCCCGACTAATTTTGTCCATAGTTATTGGAACTCGAAATTGCGATAACACACTATTGCATTCGAAAGTGTTCCCAGGCCTGGACTTCCTTATTTAATTGCCACACCTGAGGATAAAGGACACATGTGGCGAACATGTCGTATTCCCTTAATCCTATCTTGCTTACTTGGCTAGCCTGAGCTTTTCTTTCGCCATACGGCAAAAGAAACTACAAATATAGTAATGAAAAGCTACAGTTCTATTTTGTCCCTACCGGTAATCGAACCCAGGATCTCAGAATGGAAAGCTAGCGCGCAATTCATCAGCCACCCGAGAGGTTTCATTTGGATTTTTAAAATATAATAATTTTTATAACATTTCAAATGCCATATTGGAAAGTCATTCCAATACAGAAAATACCATTGGCAATTCACAAATCCGCCAAATCTGCTTATTGAATTCAATAGTTCCCTTGGTGGTGTGCGGCGCCAGACGTTTCCCAGCTTGCCCGCCCCCGCGCCACAGCTGCAGTCGCGCCAGTGTCTCTGTTGCCCAACACCTTATGTAAAAGGCGCTCGGCGCTTGCCACTTATTCCGCCAGTTCGCCCGAGGCGGCGCTACGGCGGGCGGGTGAGCCTGTCAGGACCTCTCTCCTCCCTCCATCCCCCTCCCTCCCTCCCTCCCTCCATCCCTCCATCACCCTCCCTCCCCTAGACTGGAGCCTGCACCGTCGGGGTCAGCAGAGAGGCGGTCTTAGAGGCTTCCACCCCCGCTCTCTTCGAGGGCAATAAGCTCTGTAGTTTTCACTCGGTTCTCGACACTTCCGCTCTCTGGGCATATCACTTGACCACGTAGTCGTCGGATCGTAGTCATGTATACTTCCGATTTTTTCCGACTGTTTTGAACGTTAATTTCCGCGGTTTTATATCAGGTGAATGACTGAGGAGAATCATGAGAAACGGGCCATGGACTGCGCCTGGTCTCCATCCCTCTCACGACATCTACCGTGATCTTCTGCGATCTCCCACCATCTCCGTCCGATCTTCGCTTATCTCACCCATCTCGCGTGATCTTGCACCATCTCAGAACATTTCCCACCCTTTCGCGCGGGTGACCACCGTGCCTTGCACAGTCTCTCTCTCTCTTCTCTCTCACTCTCTCAATATACTCTTTTCTCTTCCGGTCGAGACACGTTCCCTTTTGCTCGCCTCAGAGTGCAGAATCTCTCATCTCAATTTCTAATTTTAACTTAGATTCCGGTTTCTAATTGAACCACTAGCCTACATCTCCGTCACTTCTACTTGCCATATATCCACCTCAACTTTAAGGTCTACATCATCTTCGCAATCAATACCCTCACATCTCCAACTCAATTACTAACACCACTTCAACCGTTAGCCATGTGACCTCAGCGGGAGTGCTGGAGATGCTACCATTAGCCATATATCTCCCAACCGCGAGCTCTACATCTTTAACTCAATCACTAGGACTACGTCAACAACTGATTCGATAGCCCTAAATATTCGTTAAATGCTAACCATATATCTGATTCAGTTTGCCCTTCACCATCATTTCAGAGTCATCATGACACTGTCTATACTGCGACTCCGACCGGTTACAAAGGTTACAAAGGTTACCGGTTACAAAGGTTCGAATTGGCGGATATTAGACACTAGCTGCATGCCCAGGTCGAATTCAGTCGCTGCTTCGGGAGAACTCTAGCATCTGGCATGTGGTAGTTACCCGTGCTTACTCCTATCAATACAGGGCGCAAGCCGAAGCAGTTTCTTAACAAATGGATCAGGGACCGCATGCGATGTCTCCTTCCTATTTCCTGTCCTATTCTCTTCCCTTACCTACACCAATTTATATGCACTCTATTTCTTCACATGTCGGGAGACCGCTTAGAGATTAGCCCGACTGGGTCCGTGCTCCACTGGAGGAGATACCTGGAATGGAAAATCCTCAGCAAATCCACATTGGGGGAGGAACACCACCACCTTGAGGCTTAAAACGTTCACTACATTAACAGGACTAATGACCGTATCAGTTGAGAGACCAGAAATTCAACTAAAATCTCCCCTGTGCTCTCCGCCCATCCAGCCTTCGTTAATGCCACCCATGTCATTCCATTCTACAGCCTCTTTTGCATTCCGTTTCCAACGCCACACCAGCTCCTCTCCGCCACAGCTCCGCTCAGTCTCAGCCCGCACGAACCCCTCTCCCTCCGTCTTCTCCTCCGCCCCTTCCCCCTCCCTCACGCGCCGATCGCCATTGTTTTCCAGGAGCGCGACCCGTGGGAGGTGAAAGCAACAAGACAAGAAAAAATAACGAAATCCTCCGTCCGTGATGAACTGGGTCGAGGTGTAAGTGAAAGTCTCCGCCCCTTTCACACGAACGGCCCCGGGCGGACGCCAGCGCCCGCCGAGGACGACATTTTCGACTCGAGGAAATTGAAATCCCTCCTCCGCGCCAACGAGCCGTCCCCCGCCACATTTCGCTTCGCTCTGCCTCGCCCAGCTCCTCTCCGCCCCCTTTCCCAAACCCAGCACCGCTCTGCTGTTCGTCTACCACCTCGCTCCCCACTCCGCGCTTCCCCGCTCCGCGCTTCCCCGCTCAGCGCTTCCCCGCTCAGCGCTTCCCCGCTCCCCCCGCACTCTCCGCCACGCGTTCCCCGCCCGCACCCACGCGTTCCCCGCCCGTTCCCCAACGCACAACGGCCCGAGCTCCCCGCATCTGCCGCTCCGCGCTACAGCTCTTCCCGCCTTGCGCTCCCGGGTCCTTACAGTCCCGCACTCCTCGCTCCTTGCTCTTCGTCCTGCACTCCCCGCTCCTTCCCGCCTCATCAGCCCCCGCTCCCACTCCAAACTCACTGGCCCGCGTTCCCAGTCTCGCACTCCCCGTCCCGCACTCCCCGTCCCGCACTCCCCGTCCCGCACTCCCCGTCCCGCACTCCCCGTCCCGCACTCCCCGTCCCGCACTCCCCGTCCCGCACTCCCCGTCCCGCACTCCCCGTCCCGCACTCCCCGTCCCGCACTCCCCGTCCCGCACTCCCCGTCCCGCACTCCCCGTCCCGCACTCCCCGTCCCGCACTCCCCGTCCCGCACTCGCCGTCCCGCACTCGCCGTCCCGCACTCCCCGTCCCGCACTCCCCGTCCCGCACTCCCCGTCCCGCACTCCCCGTCCCGCACTCGCCGTCCCGCACTCCCCGTCCCGCACTCGCCGTCCCGCACTCCCCGTCCCGCACTCCCCGTCCCGCACTCCCCGTCCCGCACTCCCCGTCCCGCACTCGCCGTCCCGCACTCCCCGTCCCGCACTCCCCGTCCCGCACTCCCCGTCCCGCACTCCCCGTCCCGCACTCCCCGTCCCGCACTCCCCGTCCCGCACTCCCCGTCCCGCACTCCCCGTCCCGCACTCCCCGTCCCGCACTCCCCGTCCCGCACTCCCCGTCCCGCACTTCCCAGTCCGCACTTCCCCGTCCCACACTCCCCACCTGCTCTCCCCTTCGGATAATCTTCTTTCTCCAATTCCCCTCTGTCCCCCCACCGCGCCCTCTCATCCCGCATACCGTAGTTTGCGATTCCTCCCCCCCTCCGCGCTTGCTCCTCTGCCTTTGTCACCGCCCCGCCCCCCGCCTCACGCTCTGTTAGCGAGTTCGGGTTCGCGAGAGACAGTTGCGTGGGGGACGGTGACAGGTGAATATGAAAACTTGGAAATGAGAGAAACTCTTGGAAATGAGGTGGACAACTGTGGGGAGCGTTTGTGAAATTTTCGGTTGTTATTTCGTGTGTGAGTAGGTGTAAGATATACCTTTTGCCGGGTCGATGCATCAGACGCTTGTTCATCATATCTTAAATGGTTCCGTGGGGGAATGTTCGATTTCCACTTTAGTATTCAGATTTCGTCATTGCAACTGACTACTTATAATTACCTGTAATGTTACCTAGCCCACCTTGCATAATTATATCACATTATTTACCATAGTAACTATTAAAACATTGTTACGTGTTTTACGTATTTAATTACAATTAATATTGTGGTTAAAAGGGACGAAATATTATTGCTTTATCCAATTTCATCTCTTCGATGCAACGATGTTACAATAACTGCCCGTAATTTTCTATTTTCATCAACACGACGCATTGGATATCACATTTCAACTTAAATAAATTATCATGTTATCAATCGTATTTGACACGACACGTACACCGATTCATCTTTCCCCGTCCCGCCCTGGTCTCCTCTCGCCCTTCCCTCTCCTCCCTGCTTCGTCCGTTCCTTCACGCCCCCTTGCTGCCAATTCCCACCCCTCTTCGCTTCTCCTCCACCATTACACCCCTCCTTGCACCTAACTGTTTCTCCCGTGTCATCCCTTCCCCGTTGCTTTCGGCTGTTGCATCCCACCACGTTCCTCTCTGTTCCTTCCAGATCCTTTCTCTACATCGCTGTTTCCTCTCTACACTTCGTCCCTTCCAATGTCCTCTGTCATTGCCACTGCCTGTGCCTCCCTGTCCCTCCCTCTATCTCCCCGTCACTCTCCGCTTATTCTCAGCCCTCCCTCCCTTCCCGCCTTACCGTATGAGCGCCACCTACTTTATTCCCACTGCCCCGAAACCCCACAGCACCCGTTTCGTCTATGACTATTCCCCGCACCACTTTGCGGCCTGCTTTCGCTCGAGGTACCGGCAGAGGTGGCTCAGGGCATCAACTGATATCACTGCAGTGCCTGGTAGGTCCTAAGATCTAGTTCGGACGGTGGCAGAATTTTCGACACTAGCTCGTCAGCTAGGGCGAATTCAGCCGCTGTTTCAAGGAGAATTTTAGCGGCATGCAGCTCTGATATGTTAGTTTTCCGTGGTTCCTCCAACCAGAAGAATGCCGGAGCGGTACTCTAACAAATTGGCCGCAAACCGTGCACGAGCGTTCCTTTTCCTTGCTTGTCCTATTCTCACCCCTAACTTACACACACTTACATGCACTACACTGCCACACACGCCGAGAGACCGGTCGGGAGCTTAATGCTTGTCCCAGCTGGATCTGTGTGCTGGTGGGAGATATCTGGTGGGGAAAATCCCGCTTGCCGACAGTAGATCTCACCATCCAGCGGGGAAAGGTAACCTCCACCTACCGAGGAAAAAGCATGCACAGCACTTACGGGACTAATGACCTTAGCAGTAAACACGCCCAGAATCACTAATCAATCGATCGATCGAGGTACCACGCGGTTAGCGCATATCAGAGCAAATGAAAGCACAAAATAAGCGAGACATCAATTCATTCGACAGCAGCTTTGTATCTCAACGATTTCTTCAAAGGCCTTTTTATAACTGGCTAGCGCAAGAGAATATGCAATAGAGAAAGAAGAGCAACATCATTTTTTTAAATTACGAAATTATGATACAAACATTGTATCTCCTACACTGTTTTGGTTAGCTTAATGTTGGTCAGATTGGGACAAGGTTCCATGTTTTTAAGAATCAATGACCAATACTTAATTAATAAAAATCCTATGAATACCTGTGACAGTAATAAAGGACCGTTGCAATTACTATATAATAAATGTAGTCGGGAATAAATATATTATAAGAAGATTAGGTTCGATCAGTTAACATCCACTCTTGTTTTCACATCGACCGATGTGCTAAAGTGACACATTATCGTGACGACAGCATCCATTCACCTGGCGCAAAACAAGGATATTATTATCGTAATCCCCTAATCCTCTTATCGGCCAAACGCTTGAAGACGGTCGCGATGCCACTAAAAACACATTTTTTTACAACCTCCCTTTTGAAATCGAATTTTATGGACTGTAAAGATACTAGCACCAATTTACATATGTATATTTTCAAGAATGAAAATTTATTACGTAATTCTTTATTATTTTACATACGGTTGTTTTCTTTGAAGTTATTTATGTTCTGCTAAACAGCCGTAATATATGCTGGTTTTTAAAGTTTTATGGGTGTAAGGGTTTAAATAATATGTAAAACGTTTTTAGTAGTCAACTGTTACTCTGACGACGGTAGAATCAAATATCAGCAAGACTAATGCCAATTAGGACATTTACCTCTACTTGATTTAATTTTCGAAACCACAACAGTTTTACATTTTCGTTACTCAACAGGTTTAAATAGTGCGACCAACAAAAGTTGCG
The DNA here is from genome assembly GCA_038098605.1 of Gryllus longicercus. Classification (NCBI taxonomy): domain Eukaryota; kingdom Metazoa; phylum Arthropoda; class Insecta; order Orthoptera; family Gryllidae; genus Gryllus; species Gryllus longicercus. Next base: position 814,753 of record JAZDUA010000040.1, read on the forward strand.
TAAACCTTCGTTATTACTGTGGTTTTCAGATTCTTTTTTACCCCGACTCTCTTGCCGATCATCAGCACTGCTCCTCCTTTTGAGTGAAACCCATATTCCGAAAAACACGGAATATGGGTTTCCTCCAAGGTCGTATCAGTGTCGGCTCTGATATTCATTACTATTCAATGAAATAAAAATGTATTATGATTACACTATGTTTCCTTCTTTGTGATGAAAACTTATGCCGTACCACTACCGTCTACATGAAGAAAGAAACACGTGCTTTCCGTTGACACTGCAGATTAATACATTGATTTTACTTAATTAGTTTTGGCAACAAGAAAGGCTTAAGTATTTTCTGAAATTCATTTTTGTGTGGTTGAGTTATTCATTTCGAATTGAAATCTAATAATCCTCTTTTCTCGACGTTACTTCGTTTTCTCGGCCATATTTTCTACGAAGGGCATTGTGTGGTCACGCAGACGAATATTGGCCTACGGTCTACAGAAACTGCTCTGAATCTAGCATTTTCTCCAGCAAACTTCATCATAAAATTACCGGTATTTTTATATAACCTATTATTTTTTATTATACATACTGTTAAAATTACGAACAACCAGTGCTTTATTTATAATATTTTAGGTCCCGGAACGCGCCCCATATTATTTATTGTTTTAATCGAAATAATTATATATTTACTGTATAATTTAATAATAATTTCGGAAGTACCAGAACGGCGTTCCGTCGCTTTCCGCCAGAAATCAAGCCCTGCGAACACCAATTAACAAGAAGATTTTTGAATTGGGCATTGCATATCCTCTTCTATAAAGGACAGTAGATGTTTTCATTTTAGATATTCATATGGTCGCAAAGTGCTTTTCCTCCTTGTTAAGGCATTAATCTGTGGCTCATTTATTTGAGGTTCATCAAATCATTCCGAATTTATCAAAAATGTCACCATAAGTGCCAGAGTGCCTACGTAAGCTACATTTCAGTCACCAAGATCTACGATTTACGAGGATGCAAGCTGCAAGCAGTATCAACAACGCCGCGATGCCATGGAGCAATTGCGTTCCACAACCTCAAATGCTACATAGAAGACATTACAAAAGTGCACATCCTGAAAATCCGCAGAGCTCTCACGAGCAACTTCTCGCGGTTGAGTTAGCATGCATTGCTCAATGGCGCAGACGCAGTGATATAAGGACACTTGCGTTAACCACATTGCACGAGGAAAGTCATCGGTTAAAGGTTATGAATGAAACCCGGACACATCTCCAATAAAGCAGTCCGGGACGTGCCCATTCCACCACCACCGGGTGAAGAAACACGCGTGGCGCGGCGCGGCGCGGCGCGGAGCGGCCTGGCGTGGGCTCCTCCTAGGCTGGGAATGCAGCCCCGAGCAGCGCCTGCGCGCCTCGCAGCCTGCGCAACGGCTCTCTGCCGTCACCATCACCACCACCACCATCACCACCATCATCTTTTCCTACGCTAAGTCCATCACCACCACCGACAACTCCATCACCACCACCACCACCACCATCACCTCCACCTCCACCACTAATACCGCTATCACCACCACCACCTCCACCGATACCTCCATCACCACAAGTCCCACAGCCATTACATCCTGCATCACTGCAGCAGCCACCACCGCTGCCACCATCAACACCACCACTGCCTTCATCACCATCACCAACGCCAACTCCATTATCACCAACACTACCTCCGCCGCAATCACCACAACCTCCTGCATCTCCATAACTGCTACCACATGCACCTCCACCACCATCACCACCAGCATCATCACCATCGCCACCACCACAACTATTACCTCTTTGACAACCAGCATCTCCATCGCTACCTCCATCATCACCACCACCTCCACCACTAATACCACTATCACCACCACCACCTCCATCGCGACCTCCATCACCACAACTTCCACATCCATTACAACATCCTGCATCACTGTGACAGCCACTACTTCTGCCACCATCAACACCACCACTGTCACCACTACCTTCATTACCACCAACGCCAACTCCATTTTCACCACCACAACCTCCACCGTAATCACCACAACCTCCTGCATCACCATAATTGCTACCACCTCCACCGCCATCACCACCAGCATCACCATCGCCACCACCACCACTATTACCTCTTTGACAACCACCATCTCCATCGCTACCTCCATCATCACCACCACCACCACTACCATCGCTATCTACACCACCACCTCACTCGATACCTCTACCACCACCAACAACAACAACTTCATCACCACAACTTATACTTCCATCATAACCTCCTACATCACTGTATCAGCCACTACCTCCGCCGCCAACAACACCATCACTGCCATCACTACCGCCATCACCACCACCTCCGCTACCATCACCACCACCACCACAGCTTCCATCACCACTACCACCACCGCTACATATGCTCCATATGAGACTATCCCGCAGCCTTCGATGGCGGATTCTTCGACGATACCTCAAGCCATGTCCCTCCGACCCAAATAAATGCGGCGTAAATCATAATCATATCATTTGAGTTTTGTAAATGATGACTGACACAATAATCCCTAATAAAATCTTATTTTCTCATAGAATAGAAATAGGAAGGTGTATGTTGCAGCTTAACACGTTTGAATACACCAGTAGTCAATTGTAACCCTTGTTTCCCACACCCTTGCTCAAAATACACCCTGGTTTGTGCCGCAAAGAACCTTATGGACCCAGCAGGGTCCATCGCATCGTTCAAGAACGTCTCGAGAAAACGATACTTGTTCGAGCTCCGCCTAAGACATGGGGGTTAGCATGTGGTTAAAGCATGAATGATACCACCATGTACGAATAGTTGCTAAGACATGAGTGATAATAAGTAATTGTTATGGCATGAGTGTTGACAAGTGGCTGCAAGACATGAGGAGTTAGTAGGAGGTTACGTGTATATGGTTGAAGCCAGCAAGTTATCACCACATTATAAAGGCATGAGTCTGATCATCATTAGGTTTTAAGGCAATGATGGCTTCCCTTTGTAGTTGTTAAGTTAACCAGTTCAATGCCATCATTAACTCCATACGATCTCCCTACCATCCTTCTTACAATGTGAGGAAACGAGAATCTACTGTAGAGGTCACCTACCTGTTAAAGCAGGTCATAAGATGTAAGCCACTTCCCTGTCCGCCCGCACGCCCACCCATGAAACTATGGAGATCTGTTACTGATCACTATTTGCTATTTATACTGGTTAAGCAGCCATCTGCTACAACATGTCTCCTCTATGTAAGCCGCCATTGCACACCTTTCCAGCTAAAGAAAAATGGCAAATCAATATCAATTGTGCCCTTTAATCTTCGTGAAATGTTTCCTTTTTATTACTTTCCCGCGTACAACTTCCGAAAAATGGAGAAAGTATTGTAGTGCTGTAGTAAAACGCACTTTTTGGACATCATATACAATTTTTTCAAAATATGAGTAGTTTTTCTGTAATTTAACGTGAAATAAGGCAATTTTAAAACCAAGTTAGTCTCAAAAACCGCTCCAATTTTTTTCTCGATGAGAGCAAAGTCGCCTTATAAAAATGGCGCAAACACTATTTAGCTGCAGTCTGTCAGCGCTTCCTTAAGTTGCACCACTTACAAATAACACTAGAAAGCATAACGTTGTAGCATTACTTGTGTTATATTAGTACGTCCTTTTTGCGCAAAAGAATGAAAATATTGAGTTGCCAGAGTATGGTAATATGGAAATTAAACAATACATTAATCGGCATATCGACCTTATTTATTTACCCGTTTACCTCTAGTTAAACATATGATGAATTATTGTAAATTATGTGTGTACAATGTAAAAATATTGAACTATGGTAATAAGTTGCTTTTTATTTAAAATTAGATATTAAAAATTACCTTTCGATGAGAAGTTGAATTGAAATGTGAAACTATCAACGGATGATAATTCGATTTTTTCTCTCATTTGAATTGATTTCCTCGGTATTTGAAGAAAATGGACTTAGTAGCTACTTGTTTCCATATGCAAGTCTCCGCTTTTTGATAATTTTCAAAAGATTCTTGAGTGACTGCAAGTGCCCTGAAATGGATCTTTTTTATTTTGAATCTTTTTCTTTACAAAGAAATATATGACAATTTGAAAAATATTCCTCCAAAAGTATGAAGTCTCTGCGCACACACTGTTGTAGATGTTTTGTGAGTCTATTGTGAAATTAATTCTGGGTATACTGAACTAAAGTCATCTGTCTCGATCTACGTACATAACTAATACTCTCTAGAAGTTTCTACATGCACTCGAAGAAATGTTAATCCCCACATATCCTTTGTAACTGGAGCCGACTGCATTTTGGAGTGCGTCAATTATCTATACATTATTATTGTTATATTTTATATAAAATAATCCTAAAAACATTTCAATTTCTGTTAAACGTTCTTAATAGGGTCACCGAATTTATATTTTATCTGAATTTCGTTGGTGATCATTAAAATTACGTCGCGGACCTGTGATTGCGGTCCACTGAAGCTTAGGAGACACTACCAGTCCCACTGGAAAGACGGGCAATCCAGTCCGCCGCCAGTGGGCGGTAACTGGCATCGCGCCCCGTCCTCCCTGCCCGTCCCACCGATCCTCCCGCGTCGCCTGCGTCCTCACATCCCGTGCCATGCGTCCCCACCCATCGGTGTCCCCCTCCTCCCCGCCCTCGCCCGCAACCCCGCCCGCATCGCGTGCCAACGATGATTTACGACGATGCGAAGTATTACATAGCAAACACGACGACATCGGACAAACCTGTTTTATTTTATGTTCGAATTATTGCGACCCTCGCAACATTACACCAGATACATTGTCCGCGAAGCTGGTCTGGAGCTCCGCGCGGCACGGTACGGTACGTTGGTTCTTTTGTCCTGCACGAGCCTCTCTCGGCCTGTTCTTTTTCTCGGCGGGCCGCGCTTATTACAAAAAGGTAATTCCAGCTTTGAAGCCGGCGAGCGAGGCGGTCGGGGGGGGGGAGCGGACGAAAATTGAGCGACTTGTTGGAGTGCATCTGATTACCGAGGCACGTGGGTGGACATTTTTTAGCACCGCTACATCGATTTTTCTCGTCGTGCAAGCCTGCTTCTCTCCCGCCGACCCGCGATACGAAGGCAAATCTGAAATGTTTTGTTCTTGTACTTGAACGAGTTTGCAGCTAACTGCGGGTTCGAGTTCATAAAGCATTCGTCGTCCTGGCGGGGACAAGAGAGAGAGAGAGAGAGAGAGAGAGAGAGAGAGAGAGAGAGAGAGAGAGAGAGAGAGAGTGTATGCGGGAATACGCAGCCGGACTGCGGCGCTTTCGACGTGCGGGAAGAGGACACGACAGCGTATTCGTACGTGTTGGTGCTCATAGACAATGGCGCCAGGCTTCTCCGCCGTAAATTTCAGGTCTTCGACCCGCCTCCCGAAAAATGGTCCTCCTGGAGGTTTAAGCGCCTGGATCCGGTCTCGCCCACGTATGGCGGAATGCGGTTCGCGGGCGCTAGGCAACGGTACTGCTTTGTTTCGTTGTTTTCCTCTCCCTGCTTCCGTAGTACGGCCGTCGGCAGCCGCCGACCGACACCAGGCTCCGCGCGCCGAATCCTTCCACGCGCCAATATCGTTGCGGTATCTGTTGCTCCGAAGATAGCAGGGTGGCTTTATTAATTAAAATATTTTTTTAAATTCCACTAACAATATTACGTCATCAAAATGCATAATTTTGGTGTGTTCATATATACATATATATCGTGCATCATATTAAATATAATTTCATTAGGGGTTCATATAATTTTATTATTTATTTACTAGGCTGTCCGGGTGACGCCACGTCCATGGCGAATGTGCCGACGTTTCGGTCGCCATTCTGCGACCTTCCTCAGGGCGTAATGATAATCATGTACGGACATAAGGATGTAATGATGTAATCATTACGCCCTGAGGAAGGTCGCAGAATGGCGACCGAAACGTCGGCACCTTCGCCATGGACGCGGCGTCACCCGGACAGCCTAGTAAATACTGACTCCGGCCGCGGAAGCCTACGCTCTCATATAATCTTGTATCTTTGCTTTGTTCGTTTCAGTCAGCAATTCGATTGCATAACTCCTGTGATTACATTACTTCTCCCGTTCTCATTTGCTAATATTCGCTGGCCTGTTCCAGCAGATTCCTGTTTGGAGAATACTGTAGTATGACCTTTCGGGATTCTAGACGAACAGATGATTCGTTCTCGTAATTTGGTCTCTAACCATTTTTTCGCTTTTGAATTTTATTTCAAGTCATTATGTTCCATTTTAACCTACCGAATTTGTTTTAGAATTGTGTATTGTATTTAATAATATCGTTTGCTTATTGCGTGAGACTTCAGAGAATTCCTGGATTTCTTTTCCGTTTTTCGCTAAATTGTTTTATTTCGTTGATACGTCATTGTGTTTAAAGAATTTCTTAAATATAGTAATTGAGTATATTTTTGCAATAACAAAAATTAAGTTTTGCTTCATTTAGCATTGAATTTACAAGTCGCCCCTGTTATATGCTCTGGTTTCATGTGGTCATTATTTACGTTGTTGCTATGTTATTCCAGAATTCCGTAATTTGCCAGATAATAAAAAACAACTTTCAAGATCACTTAAGATTGCGTTGTTAATTTTAATATTTTTATTGCTGGCTGTAGAAAAAAATCATAACACCATCATTCTCTAACTGTTAATTACAATTTTTGGATCACTTCTAATTCAATTCCTAACCTACTTCATGATAAATGGGAGAAAATTAATGGCATGGATTACTTTTTACACTTGCGTCAACACATTAGCAATAAATATTACATAAAAATTAACAATAGAATCGATATTTGAAAAAAACGGACGTGCCAATTGTTTTGGGGTTTTCTTATGTTTTTTTTATTTTTATCTTTACAATCGTTTCGTCTACAAATGGAATTATGAGGATTATGATATAATGAGAACTTAATGAAGACTGTTCTGTAAATACCGCTGATAACATGTTTTTATGAAATTCGTTTCAACTTTACATGAATTTACGCCATTTCTTTTTCGCGTCTTCAGAGGTATTTCGGAATTTTTTTCAAACATAATCATTATGCTAAAGCACTTATTCCTCCGAAAATATATCCGTTATTTCGCGTGGAGTTTATTATTCATGATAAAATTCTGCACCTCTTTTACAACCGAATGTAATTTATTCTGTTACGAATTTTCCCGCTTTCGCATATTATACATGAATACACACATTACATCACACACACAAACACATGGGCACACATATCAAGAAGAAAATTGTCAGCACTTAAGATATGTATTCACATATCTGGACCGTCTCTTTGACTATAAATTGAACACCTACTTAAGATCCCCGCCCAGAAGTAGCCTTCGGATAGAGTTCGCTTTTAGAATGATATATCTTCATCAACTCCAGTTGTTCTTAAATCGTTGGAAGGTCCATAACTCCTTCCTCCAACACATTAACCCGAATATGTTTACCTGGTGCGGCTGCTACAGGACAATTTAATTAGCAACAGCTTTGCTTGGCCCGAACCCACGTATAAATATGTAAGCGTTGGAAATAAAAGGCGAACAGGCAGGAATTTTCGACGTGGTTCGCGGTCCAGTGCTCACCTGCGCAAATTCCAACGACGCCATGTTGTCATGTAAATAGCCCGCCTTCCCTCCCGCCCGCTCGCCGCTTGGCCTAGACTTTTAAGTGGAGGGTTTCGAGCCATGAATAAAGAAGCGGCACCAGCATCAACTCAATTAGAACTTGGAACAATCTTCTCTCATTATAGTAAGCGAGAGCCAGGGAGACGACGCAACGTGGTGAGGCGTGACACAGTGGACCAAAACGTGTGGTGGGATTGTCGTATATTGCATCTCTCTAGAGTAACATTTTATTTATTTATTTGTTTCTTTATTTAACGTCACAAACCACTAGAAGCCGTTAGGGGAATCTGTGCTTGTTTGCATACGAACTAAACGCTTAGTTTAGACTATGACTGTGGTTTCAAAATGGTTGATGTTGGTTGTCAAAAATTTTGATCACAGTTTGAAATGGGACACAGAACGTCGAAGAAAGAAGTGGTACAAGTGATTATTATCATGGCTCAATGTGCTTTATATTATAATGGAATTAATGAAACGAGCATAAAAATGACTTATAATTAAGAAGAAAATGTTCACAAGTAAAGTAAAAGATTCGCATTAAAATACCAGAATGAGCTACCATTTTAATACGTATATTCAGTCATAATAATGATGGATGCCATCATTCGAAAATAGGAAAGAAAAGGCGTGCTCGAAAAATTCCAACAAAGATAATCTGCAGATCGCACAAAATGCATTAAATGTGATATTGGTTTATGCACACAACACTGCAGTGTGAGAGGGATGCCACGAATACATATTTTGGTAAAATAATGTGGAAAATATTTTCATAATTATCATGAGAAAAATTGAATATGACTGAAAAATGTGTCTTACCCAGCAACATGTCATGATTTTCACTCTAGACATTAAATTCATTTACTGCATAATTGAAATTAGTACACTGCAAATTGTATAATAAATACTTTTACAGTCAGTGATATAGTAAAGATACGAGATAGATAAGTAAAGACACTAAAGATAGTCTGTCACAATTATTATTTATAAAAATGTTATCTGATATGTACGTACGGGCAAAAATAGCCTTAGCTTTTGACTATAGAATTGTTGTCGCCACTTCTCATTAATTGTCAGTGCAATCCAATTGATGTGTTTGTGTAATTTTATCGCAAAATAAATATCATGCAACATTTCAACTTTCATTTTCTTACACTATTATAAATCACATTTGGCTACGCCAGTGCTGATACGGACAAATCATCAGTGTCCATACGGACACAAGCCAAAGTTTACCAAAATTTATTATTTGCGTTGTTATGAGATTTCTGGCGAACTACAGAATGTGATGCAAAGTTCAAATTGTGATAACATGCTATTTCGACAGATTTCATACCTGAGGATTTGTAGATAAAATTTTATATTCTAAATAGGACAACTATAGAACGTAATATTTTGCCTGCACTTGAACTATCTACGCCTGTTTAAAATATTTGCACAATCATTTGAACAAGAGTTCTAATAAACGAAATTTTCCTAGAGATTCAGCTGGCATTATAATAATACGTCACCTTTACGAATAATACGAGAAGCTGTTCTAGCACATTAATATAGCAATAATAATAATTTTTGAATTGATTAATTTAGGAAAAGTTAAGTTAGAAAATGATGCACCACAATGAAATAATCAAAGAAACAGTATTATTCATATTCCCAACATGCGTGCAAAGTATGTGTTCTTTTTTAGCTGAGTCGTTCTCTACTGAAAATTATCTTCGCTTTTTATTTATGTAGCTAATACAAAAAGTGAGTCTAGGCATACAAATGAAACGTTAGCGAACAATGCCACTGCAGAATTCTAGTCCACACATTTGCGTACATAGTTTTACCTTTTCACCTTACTACGTACGTAGCAAAGAGAAAGTGTTCTAATGCAGAGGGAAAAAAGGCGATTTTCTATCCGAAAAATACATTAAAAGCTATTGTTACCCAAAAATCGATTGACGACAAAACTTCCGTCTGTCTGTCCATTTGTTCGTTCATTTGTCAATCTGTCTGTCTGTCTGTCTGTCTGTCTGTCTGTCCATCTGTCTGTCTGTCTGTCCATCTGTCTGTCTGTCTGTCCATCTGTCTGTCTGTCTGTCCATCTGTCTGTCTGTCTGTCTGTCTGTCTGTCCATCTGTCTGTCTGTCCATCTGTCTGTCTGTCCATCCATCTGTCTGTCTGTCCATCCATCTGTCTGCCTGCCTGCCTGCCTGCCTGCCTGTCTGTCTCTCTGTCCGTCCGTCCGTCCGTCCGTCCGTGTGATCGGGTTCAACGCTAGAGTATAAACCGTTCAAACTATTTGGATTCAAAATTGATATTCCTTGATATTTCTGATCGAAATCGAGGCCCAGCGAGTTTGAAAGAGAGATCTTCGGATAATGTAACTGGTGCTTAAAAATTGACACAGGTCTCGTTTTAGTAGAAATATCGGAATGAGCGAATACTGCAAAATTTTGAAGTTTGCGAATGTCATGAAATTTTGAAATTGCGACGTCTTCCTACAACAGCAATTTTGGAAGATTTTTTTCCTTAAGATTTTTCCTTAATAAAATACGTTCTTCACAGAAAGAAGTTGGAATAACCTCATATACAATCTTTCAAATATATGAATAGTTTTCTGGTAATTTTGCACCAAATATAAACACTTTTTAAACAATTATCTTCTTAAAAACAGCTCCAAAATTTTTATATCCTCGTTTATAGCAAAGAACAAAAAAAGTTGCTCTCCCTCCTGTATTTTTGAAAATTGAAAAAAAATATTGCAAAAGTTCAATATTGTTGACAGTTCTTTGAATGCAATCTGTTCTATACAAATATTTATATAAGGTCATCAACTATACTAAAAACTAGTAGTTTTTGCGTAATTATTGCTGGAAGTTCATAACATGTATTTTAAAAATCCTACGGTTTCATTTTTTCTTAAAATTTTTCGCACAAAGCACATGAAAAGTAGCGCAGATGTCATTTCCGTTGAGGGTACTGCATTTTCCTCGGCCGTGCGCGCGGGGTTTCCGTATTCCGTGCCTCTGTGCGCCGTGCCCGCCACGACATCGAGCGGAATGCGCCGGCCGACAGCAGGAACGTTCCCCTGCGCAACAAAGTTGCGCTGCTTAATTGCCCCCAGCAGGGGTGTCATGTGTATGCCCGGTTGCCGGAGCACCGTTATGTTCGAGCTTTGAAACGCATGAAATATTGCGTATGTTACGTGGAAGTGTTGTGTGTCTATGTTTTCTGGTCCAAAATATGCCTGAGAGCAAAATGAAAATATCCTCAGTGAAAAAATGTACCTACCGTTGTGATTAGACAGTTTTGATTAGGTTTTCATGTTCAAACAAGTTGACACTGACATCAAGAATTTTGTGTTACAAGAATAATTATCCATTTTTGAGGATACATTACATGAAGTCCCTTGGTCTTTTCAAAAGGTTCTTGTAAAGGATTTCAGCTTGTTTGATGTAAATGTTTTTTCTCGATTAGAGCAAAGAACACTTAAAAATGTAAGCTCGAATTTTCTAAAATTGCAAAACTGCTATTATTTTCACCCTGTCTGGCATTATTGAAGCTGGAGATACTTTATTAATGACAATTATTCTTGAAAATTCGGTCTTTAGATTATGGCATGCACATTTTGTCTAAACATGAGTCGTTTTTGCACAATGTTGAGTCAAATTGTGACAATTGTTGCAATATTATCTGGCCGTTACAAATAATACGATAATGTATGTTCTGTTGAAGCATCATTAGTTTATCTCGTTTTGTGTACTAAAATATATCAATATTTGAGTGTGCCTGAAATTAAATAAAAAGAAACTAATAATGATGGCACCAACCCTAAAGACCAGCGATTTCCGGCACGAGTCTATGTGTGATTGGTAGGTCGTGGATTCTGTCCTAGTAATGTAGTTCATGTATTAAACGTCGGTGGATTTGTGGAACCCTACTAAATTCAAGTTTACTTCATTGCCAACATTGCAGCGAATCTGGCCGGGAGGACCTAGGGTCGAACCCCGACGGTGGTGAATTTTCGACAATCTAGCGGCCGGCTGCTGTGATGCTGGAGCAGTACTCTAACAATCGAGCCACGGACCACACGCGATTTTTCCTTCGTCTTCCTTGCTCAATCCTCACACTTTACTTTCACACAATTGCATCTGCTAACATACCATATACAAGTATGTCGGAAGGGAATAAGTCGAGAGCATAGAGCTTTTCCCTTCTTGGCGGCTGACCGTTTAGTTAGATAGCTGGGGCGGAGACATAGCAAACCTACGTGTAGGACAGGCCTAACAGGCAAAGAACACCGCCAAATCACGAGATTAAAACATACACTATACTTACGTGAATTACCATAGCAGTTGAGGAGCACGGAAACACGAAATAATCTGACAAACGTCGTGACTCTATGCACTAATGTGGTTGGAAAAATCGGAATAATGAAAAATAATAAAATAATGAAATTTGTCAACAATTTCGAAGCTGGGGAAATGATTATTGAAACTGTAACACATGATTACTGAAACAGAGACACATATGTAGAGAGATGGTGCTTTTTTAAAAGTTTCTCGAACGTTTTCTTCTGTACAGCCGAGCAAAGAAGCCTGCTAAGCAATGGAACAGATCGACTTGAAGTTGGCGTTTAATAGTGATACCGCAGCCAATACACTTAGACAGAATCTGCAAAATTATAATTTATGTGAAATGATATCATAAATTTAAAATACTGTACTTCTTACATCAGCACATTAGAATTCTGACTATGTATTATCAAATAACAAAATAATCGGTTTGCGGTTCCTTAATATAGAAATTATCTATTTTTAAAAGTTTGATTCCGGGGAAAACATTTTTGAGAAGCAACAACATTTTTGATAAGCAACAACTTAGACAACTGTTTTTAACAAAAATGATTTAAAGTTATATTTTTTCATAAACTCCAAAAGCAATAAACCTTCTAAAAAAGTAACCATTTCATTGTAGGGATATCTCGAGGTTCATTGTATTGCCACAATGGCCGACCCACCCCTGGCCACTTCTACGCTACGGATCTGGCAGCATGCTAGGAAATTGAATGTTTCGCTTATCACGTGCCCCGGCCAGATGTGGCCAAGAGGCCGTGCGCTTGGCATCTCGCCCCAGGAACACCATACCCGTTCTCCGAGACAAGTGCCCGTAATGGATGGCCCTTCAGTGGGTAGCACTGGCTAATTAGAGTTTCAACAACGGAGCGGAATTTTCGCGATTAGCTTTTTAAAAGCGCGTGAATAAAAGCGATCGCGGAATCCTCTTTCACGTCAGGTACCGGGTAATTTACGGGCAAGCGGTCTGAAATAAGTAAATAAACGTGTACTTGGCTCCGGGTTAAGTGTATGGATCACATCGAACAGGATTTATTGATTCCGGTTTGTGGAAGTGGTGAGTTTCCTTTGGTACCGGTGTCAGCGGTAGAAAAAAGTGCAGAAGATAACGGATGCACGTACAAGAATAGGGCTTTGTTTTTTAACGAAAGCAGGATGTACTGCAATGGGAAAGTTTGAAATGTATGTACTTGGTTGTGTTGATTTTATACTGCTGGACATAGAAAGGAGATATCTGCTTCGTTGAGATAGTAACCTTCACCTCTTACTGGTTGGTGTCGCGTTTCTGAAATTTATCAAAGAGTGTGACATTGCGAGGGAGAGAAACACAAGGTTCCCTGAGTGAAACATTGTAGTTTGAAATAGGAATTTTATTGTTATGTAGATTTAACCCCAGTACGGCAAGTGCATACGAAGATTAAGTCCAACACTAATGAAATGTTTTCCTGTTTGTTTGTTACTTAGTATAATCCTTCTAAAAGTTTTGAACATTCGTTAATCCATCTCAAATAATACATTTCTAAAATTAATACCGTTCCATAATACAATTATATTGCTATTTCTTTGTTATGTACACTTTAGCCAACATTTGAAAAGCAAACGAAGCTCGAAATGTTATATATCAGGGATGTTTGTGTACTCATATGAACTTTTTAATTAATTTAATTATTAGCGTATCGGCCATTTCTGACCACGCCTCAGGAGTAACCGGTGTAACTATGGGGATCAGCTTTCAGTTGTATCCCTCGGTAAGACAAGGTTGTTACGACGCCTTGAATTGTGAATTATGAAGTAATGGAATGATGATGAGGGATAAAGGGACAATCACAAATACATCCATGCCTAGGCAGTACTCGAACCTGCAGCCTCCTCGGCGCAGACAAGCGGCCGCAACCGTCTGCGTCAGAGACCGGGTTTCTTAATTTATCCGAAAAAACGTAGTGACGTATGAGGAGAAGTATTCTGCACACATTTTCATGATGTATCCCTCTTTCTTACTCTGCTTTCTCCCGATTTCCTACCCCTTTCTTTTGCTCTACATAGATGAATGATGAATAAAGATATCGGTAAAGCATGGTTAGAAACATTTGAAAAATTTGAGTTTTTTCGAGTAATGGAAAACTTATTTGCATCGGCATATGAACTACAAGTTTGGTTTTATAGTACCGTTCCTCGCTTCTTTCCCGGTTGTGCGTATACGGGAGCGGGATCTGATTAGAATATTATTTATTTTCTATTTACTTTAAAAGGGTTCTTTTGAATAGTGCATGGACCTTATTTTCCAAGGACGGAATCAGGTTTTTCCACCTCTGGAAAATTCAACTGAATGTGAACCTCTGAAAGTTATCGCACTGACGGCTGACAATCTTAAAACTGGAGGTATTTTTCTGAAAAAAACACTGGTTGCAACCGATGGTCGTCCATTAATACTATTCTGAACTGTACTATTCCAATTCCGTTTAGTTATTTTTCGCCACACAACAAGTAGCACTCAAGTGCAAGAATTGCGATTGTAAGTCTGTCACCGCCCAATTACACAAGGGTGCGAACATTGGTTTTTATGCAATTATTATGCAACAGATATTTGTATATTGTTATATATTTTGGTTTAAAGTATGAGGTATAGATTGTCATTATATTGCATTACTATTTAACATACGGAAAGGTTCGAAAAGAACACTAGTTACAACCACTTTCTTATGAATGATACTAGTAATTATTTAACAACATGACATTTCGGATATCTTTTGTCTCCTTCAGACAAAACTTCATAACTTCAAACCTTAAATAAAAATTGCGAATACTGATATCATGGTCTGCCACTTGTGCAAATCTCTTTTTCTATTTATTACTTTATCATGAATACAACGACATTGAATCATAAAGACCTTATTATTGTCCCCGCTGATAAGGGAGGAACCGTTGTAGTCCTAACTAAAGACCAATATAGAGAAAAATTAAGAAGTAAATTTGAATGCACTTCTATAAGAATAATGGAGTTAATCGAGTCAATACGAATAATAGAATAATAGAATGAGTCAAAGTATTCAAATTATGTTATCCATGTTCCGCGTCAGTAGTCAATTCCTTCATGGAAGGCACGATCAGGAGTAGCCAAAATCTGTAGTTGGTTTGTCTTTGCAAATAATTTTGATTGCATGGGAGCGAATAATTTTTTACCATTTCTTTGCAAAAATGCTCGTTTTTACCTAATTTCATGATACAAATTATACTCAGATTAGCTAGACATTCCAGAATTTTTAAAAAATATGCACACAAAACGTTTGTACCCATAGTACGTCAAACAGCTTTAACTGTCTGTGACATAAAATACATAAATCAATACATATATAATACAAACTTTTAATTTTTTAGCACTAATAATTTAAATAAATGAAGAAAGAAACTCCCCTGAGGGAAAAATCATGGTGGTGAGTTTAATAGCAGCATATGCCAAACTAGCAAACCCCGCTCGCTGGCTCGTGTATGACTAATTTGAAGCGTGCGCGGTCATTGGGGGTCCTGAGTGCGCTCAGAGCGCCAATGGCGCGGTGTGCGTCCCCCGCCTGGCTATCAAGTGTCCCGAGAGGGCCCCGCGCCGCCCACGCCGGGGCGGGCCGGGCCTCGGCAACGGACGCGAGCGGGCGGCCGCGAAAGGAGTAAGCCCAGAAGCCCAGTCCCAGCCCCCGCCCCCGCCGCCGCGGGCCCTTGGCAGCACATCCATCACGCGCGGTACGGCACGCTAGCCGCGTCGCCCCCGGCCCTGCATGGCACACCCACCCCGTTCTCCGACACTCCGCGCCGTTACTGCGTGCCGTCACCCTCGCCACCTACCGTCCCCAACACTGTCTGTAGGACCTGGTTGCGAACACTATCCGTCGATACTATCTTTCAGTTGCCGACACTAGACTCACACTAGCTGCCGTCACTGTCGCTGTCCGCAGTCACTGTCCGCCGTCACCATCCGCCGTCACCATCTGAAGTCACCATCCGCCGTCGCCATCCGCCGTCACCATCCGCCGCCACCATCCGCCGCCACCATCCGCCGCCACCATCCGCCGTCACCATCCGCCGTCACCATCCGCCGCCACCATCCGCCGCCACCATCCGCCGCCACCATCCGCCGTCACCATCCGCCGTCACCATCCGCCGTCACCATCCGCCGTCACCATCCGCCGTCACCATCCGCCGTCACCATCCGCCGTCTCCATCCGCCGTCACCTTCCGCCGTCACTGTCCGCCGTGAGCATCACTGCCCGCCAACTTCTGGACTACCACTTGAACTACCAGTAATCGCTACTGACACTCTTCCAACGTTGACCAACTATCATCCATTATGAGCACCAGACCAGCAGCACCCGCTAATATAATCTATTACCGTGATCCACTATCAGCTCTCGTTACTCATCATCGTTCCTCGCAAGTGCCCATTGGAACCATACGTCTACTACCACTATTTTTCGGAAAACGCCAACGCCAACGCCAACATCCTAATCTACCACCACCACCACCTAAATCTACCACCACCAACTAAATCTATCACAGGTTACCTTCAGCACCACCGCCGCCACCACCACCACCATCGCCACCATCGTTGCCACCACACTCCCGCGGACAAAAAGACGGCCGATTAAGCCAAATGGTGGCGCGTCTGCCGCCGAATTAAGCGCAGCACTTAGGCTGTCGTCTGCTCGTCCTATGTTTATGCATCGGGGCCTGGGAATGCCGGCGCGTTGATGCGTGAGTGACGAGCTGGGCGCCTCCGCGGCGGATGCCGTCGCCGCCGCTCTTCAAATGAAGCGCTGCGCCGATCTGGGCGCACGGGATCAAAGATGCCGCGACGCGCCATGGATTACGAGCAGCAACGCTCGTATTCAGAAGAAAAAAAACAATCAAAATGTAGGATTTGCCTCGATTCCATGTTTTGACGAGAATTGAGATATCATATTCGCAGCTCTCAGGCATTGATTTTGTGTTTGTCTAATGAGGTAAATGCTCGTATACAGAAGAAAAAATATATCAATGAAGGACTTGCCTCGATTCCATGTTTTGACGAGAATTGAGATATCATATTCGCAGCTCTCAGCCATTGATTTTGTGTTTGTCTAAAAAGGTAAATGCTTGTATTCAAAAGAAAAAAACAATCAAAATGTAGGATTTGCCTCGATTCCATGTTTTGACGAGAATTGAGATAACATATTCGCAGCTCTCAGGCATTGATTTTGTGTTTGTCTAATGAGGTAAATGCTCGTATACAGAAGAAAAAAATATCAATGAAGGACTTGCCTCGATTCCATGTTTTGACGAGAATTGAGATATCATATTCGCAGCTCTCAGCCATTGATTTTGTGTTTGTCTAAAAAGGTAAATGCTTGTATTCAAAAGAAAAAAACAATCAAAATGTAGGATTTGCCTCGATTCCATGTTTTGACGAGAATTGAGATAACATATTCGCAGCTCTCAGCCATTGATTTTGTGTTTGTCTAAAGAGGTAAATGCTCGTATACAGAAGAAAAAAAAATCAATGAAGGACTTGCCTCGATTCCATATTTTGACAAGAATTGAGATATATTTGCAGCTCTTAGCCTTTTAGTTTGTGTAAGGAGGTAAAATAATGGTAAAAATATAGAAGCCTAGTATATGTCGATCTTGTGATGTAGAATCGATATTATCGTATATTTAAACCTAAATTGGTGTCTATTGAGTCTTACAGTCCGGAGCTTTTAGTTTTGTCGTCTATTATATTTACTTTCCCGTGTACGCACGGAGGAATATACGTAGTATAGGAAAGTTATGTAATGCTGCGGAAAATCGATTTCGAGATTTCGAAGGAAATACACATTTTGGAGTTAAAATTTGGAGGTACTTTACGTGAAGTCCCCGGATATTTTCAATATTTTCTCAAAAACGGCTCTAATTTTTTTCTTTACATTTCTTTTAAGAAAAGAGTAACATATACTTATAAACGTGGCATAGGTTCGATTTTCACCGTTATCTTTGAATTTTCGAATATTTCAAAAGTGTGAATTCTTTACGGTGGTTTCCTACAACTACAAAATTGAAGATAGAGATTTTCTTTCAAATACAATTTCTTCTCCACAGTGAGTTCTTTCATTAAGGTCCAGTACATTTTTTGAAAATTTTAGTAGTTTTCGTGCAATATGGAGTGCATTATGTGCAATTTAAAAAAATATAAAAACATTTTTCAAAAACTTCACCAAATCTTTTCTTTAAACTTTTGGAACGGATAGTGCTCAATGTACTCTGTAAGGTAATATAAACGCTATATTGATCAATTCTTTTGTTCTTCAAAAATTATTTTAAAAAATTACCTGTCTCTCATGTCGTTAATATTTGTACTTGTGAAAATTGGTTCACATTTTTGTTTTTATGAGTACATATGCTTTAAATAGTGTCTTATAACGTTTCTCGACAACTCAACCGTTTTCTGTGAAAACCAACTCAAAATTCCGCATTTTCAGAAACGCTCGAACGCAATTTTCTCAACAAGAGCTTAATGTACAGATAGTGGTAATTGCACTCTTTAATATTACGTTTAGTTCATATGTTTTTTTTTCAAAAATTACACAAATATAAATTTTTTGAAAGATTTCACGCCATTGATATGCACATTTTCAGTAATTTGTAAACACTATTGAATTTTTGAGATTTAGTACTTAAAATAATTTCAAATGAAGTTCTTCGAAAACTCAAAAATTTTCTGTGAAAAAGAGCTTTAAATTTCGAATATACAGTAGCGCTTATACACCGAATTTTTAATAACGGCTCTAAATTTTTCAAATAAAATTGCCATTGAGAGCTAGGTTTTACTGTTTTTTAATAATTTTAAAATAATATTTCCGCTGTACATTTAGGAAAACAAGAAAATGTAAAAAAAAAATGTACCATGGAAGCTGGCAAGAGAATGTGGCAAGTCCGAAGAGGTAGCTGAGACCGAAGGAAATAGAAACCTAATACGGGAAAGTCTGTGCTATTCTGAATCTCCACTAGTTATATTTTAAACGTGACCGAAAAAACTGTGATTAGAAGGCCTATGTAAAGGAACTTTGATGAAACGTATACATAAATTTTCGAATACGGTATTTACACTTCTGCACACTTATAGTTCTAAGACTGTAATTACACTCTCGCTACGGAGTAGAGAGGAAGTTATGTAATACTGCGCGAGAATTTTCGGCAGCAAACTCTTATTACAGGGTCCTAGTAACGAAAAAGTAGATAAATCCAGTTACTGAATTTACAAAAATCCTCTATTACGTGGTGTTGCCAGAATCCATGTTTTGGGCGTCCTTGATACCGAGAAATAGAATGACGTCTGTCCGCCCTTCTGTGAAAAATGCTAGCGGCGAAGCCGTACTGCAGATTTTCTCCAAAAGTGATATTCGTCAATTGCTTTGCCTCATGTAGCGGCCCCTTTATTTTGAAACCGATATTTTAGTTTTGGGGTGTACTTTACATGAACCCCCCTGGGATATTATTCCAAATTTACAAAAAAATACTCCATCGTTTTTTATAAAATTTTGTTGTTGGGTTGTGTGAAGGACTTTAAGGCTTTAATGAATGTTTTCAATTCATTAAAGCTTTTCCTTAAAGATGGGTTTTCAAATAAGATCATGTATAATTTATCAAAACTTTGAGTACTTTATGCGTGAAAATGCGGGCGAGAAAGTACGTGCTGTTATAGCACCACTAAATTTTCTATCTGACGTCAACCTACAGGGTGTGGTGTCATTAACGTTTCTGTGGGTTAGTTAAACAATTGAGGTGACGTACCACAGTCCAAGGGGCCGCTGGGTTCCAAACTGGTCGTCTGATCTGTGATTAGTGATATTGACTATCTTATTTACTAATACCACTCTACGTTCATATTCCTATATTGGCTATCAGATAGGGGAAAATCAAAATCAAGAGAAAGAAAGAAACTTCGCTTGGTGAGACGGAAGTTAGTTGATAGAAATAATTAAATTCAATATTTGAAATGACTGAATTCAGTATTTTGAAGGATGTTAGTATAAGTATCAATGATATCATCTACACTTCAAGGTATTAGATAGTATAGATAACGACATTGGTACTTGTACAGCAACGCCTGAACATTTTTCATCGAAATATTTGAAAATGTTGCGTGTATGAAATTCAGAAATGAGTATGAGGCAAAAAAGACAAATCGGGAATACTGATACTGAATTTCTTAAAAATCAATATTTCACAATGTATCGTATTCAAGGTGTGTAAATTGATTTTGTATAAACTAGTCGTAATTCTATCATTACTTTTAAGAGTAAAGAATGTTTTGCATAATAAAAAATCCTTTTCTCCAAATAACGTATTAAGCTTAATCATAAAAGAGACATATTTCGTATTCTGAAATATTTCCCTAAATGACATGGAATTGAGGCGATGAGTCTTGAGACGATGTAAATTGTAATGCCCAAGATGAGAATATTTCGATGACTTTAGTGTCTGAGTGACAGTCATTAGAAAACAATTTTAGTTTATACTCCCAATTGGGCGACCCATAGCTTAGCTCTAGAGATCTAGCTTTCTACCGCTGAGACCGGGTTCAAATCCCGATTATTCGACGTGGAATATTTTGGGACAAAGCTGGCGCGCGGCAGGTTCTGTCGGGGTTCTCCCGTTTCCGTCATCAGCCATCCGTTCCTTCCGTCATTATCTTGTATATAATTTTATCATCATATACTTATTAAGTAAGTGGCCCATCCGCTTACTGTAACGAAAAAGGAAAGGTACTGGCGTCATCAGTGGGAATTTCTCTTCTCTTTGCAAGTGCAGCCTAATCGTTCCAACAAATTTTCGAATAGTCTAAGTTTCAAAAATGACAACTTAATATATTAAAATCTTCTTAGTAGACAATAAACCTGTAAATTAAGAAATCTGAACTCGTTTTTCGGTGGCTTTCACTGAGTTGTGATGATGTGCGAAACGCTGCGGCAGATCCAAGCTTCTAGCCTGATCTACGCCGGGCAGAAGGGCGGGCGCCAGAAATATTCAGCAAAAAATTGGGATTATTTTCAAATAATTACATTCCAATAGGATTTTTCAAAAATTATATGATCATATAACCTTGGAAATGTAGTTAATATGTTCCAACAATTTCTCCGCGCAAATAATGAACAAATTAAACACTCTAAGTTTAGAATATAATAGATTTTTTTTCTCTTTCTGGGGCTTTTTTCAGCTTCATGCCGATTTCGACTATTCACGCTGGGTATCCATTATGTTCCTCATGGAGACACATATTAACGTTTATACACTGGACACACAAGCGGGCTCCTTGGTCTGTGGTCAGCAGACTCACAATGCCTTCCGCAACAACACACACACACATGAGAGACAAGGGATAAACAACCATACCCTCAGCGGGACTCAAAGTCGCGACCCTTCAGGCCGAGGATTTGAGTCGGCACATGCTCTACCCCGTCGGCCATCTTGGTCGTCATAATTGTAAACGAAATGCATTGAAAAGTGATTCGCACACGCCCGCGCGAGCGTTTCACAGAGTGGCGGTGAGAAAAAAGCGAGTCGGGCGGGCAAGAGGTCGAAGGTCCCTGGACCGGGGGAGGAGGGGCGGGGGCGAGGGAGCGGCGTCCGCTGCGGGGGTGGACGGCCAGGCGCCCGGGGCGGTCGGCGTGGGTCCTCGGCGGCCAAGGCGCTGATGCATGATATATTAGTTATGCTTAAGTACTGTTCTCCGAAAGGGCCCGGGCACGTCGCTTTTTGTGCTTTTTGGGAGGGCATGACATGAAAATCAGGAGGCTTTTCGTTTTAATAAGCGGGTGAGCGCGCTGGCCCGGCGCCGCCTCCGCCGCCGCTTCGCCGGCCGCCCGGGTCGCCTCGGCTGGCGGTGGCGGCGGTGGCGGTGGCGGCGGTGGCGGCGGCGGTGGAGGGTGCGGGCCAAGGGTTACGTCGGCCACGGGGAGTCGGGGCAGGCCGGGGGAGGCCGTGGCTGCTATTATGGCTGGTGGCGACGCGAAAGCCCCGTCACCCGGGAAGGTCACCTCAACGCCTACCCCTCGCGTTCTTTGGGATGGTCATTGCAACCCGGTTATTCCTTGTGCCCTCGCTCTCCTTCGCTCTCTCCTCGACCGCTTTTAAAGGGATTGTTTGCTCCATCTACCCCGTTACGTGATTCTCTATACCATACGGTCTACATAAACATAACACAAAGATTTCATGTATCTCAAACCGGGAAATGTGGCTCAGGGCATCAACTGATTTCACTTCAGTGGCTCCGACCGGGAGTCCCAACTGTGGCAGGATTTGCGACGCTAGCTGTCCAGCTAGGTCGAACTCGACCGCTGTCTCGAGGAGAATTCTAGCGGCCGGCTGCTCAGATTGGTAGTTTTCCGTGGTTCCTCCCCCTTACATACACTCACATGCATTACAATACCACGGGTGACGGGAGACAAGAGCTTGTCCCGGCTAGGGCAGCGCCACGCTGGCGGGAGACCTAATAAGGGCAAAATCCTCGTAAGCAGCAGGTCGAAGTCACATCTCGCCAGCAAGCAGCGGACGTTCACAACCACATCCAGCGAAAAAGACATGCATTACACTTACGGGACGTGACATTAGCAGTTTACGCGCGGTGAATCCCTAATCAGTCAATGCATATTTCAAATATGACCATTTCGTACATTTCGGAAATTATCTATATTTTCAATAATCGAAGAGTTTTGTTTTGAGTAGCTACTACTTTTCTAATTGTAATTTTGCAATGTTTACAAAATGTTGAGCTTTTTTAACTGGCCATAACCTGTCTCCAGTGCGTATTGGATGGTGTATTTTCTTTCGTAATATAGTGTCTTTGTGAATGTGTTATAATATGTTGCTTAAACATTCTAAGCAGTTGAATACCTAGGTTGTCAGATGCGCCGGTACAGAAGGTGGAAATGGGACCCCTTTCTGCAATAAACAATTGTTTTAAATCTAAATGGAATATGAATGTAGATGGTGAAATGGATAAAATTAGAATGAAGCGCGATTTGTTTTATTAGGAAGATTTGTACGGCTTTGCATACAGCAACCGAATGAAATTTTCATTTTCTACGTATGCGCAGATACCTAAAATCGAATTGCGCGTGCATCGATCGCATGACCGATATTGCCGTCGATTTCTGTAACGCTTCGCAGTTCAAAAACTATTCTTTGCCTATATCTGTCTGCGGCGTCTCTCATTAACGGCCTGTTACCTCAGGGGACCGGTGTGATGTTTCTGTTGCACATGCCTAGCTAAGCCCCTTATCCTTGAGGAAAAATTATGGATAGGAAAGAAGAGGACTGAATTTGTAATCTGTTATACTCGTATTATGATCGTTGCTTTATATCAGAAAACAATTAATTATCAAGTGTAATATTTTTTGTAAGCAAATACAATCTTGGTTTGACCCAACAAACGCCCGTTCCTATTCGGCTACAGCCTCCATTCGACCCCTTAATCATCCCTGACCCCCTCCAAAATTTCATCGACCCCGAGGAAGTCGACCGAGACAGAGAGGTGAGGTTATCAACTGATTTCACTGCATTCCCTCGAACAGGGAGGTCGTAGGTTCGAGACCCGACGGTGGCAGGATTTTCGACAGTAGCTTGTCAGCTAGGTCGACTTCAGTGGCTGTCTGGAGAAGAATTCTAGCGTCCGGCTGCTCTCATTGGTAGTTTTCCATGGTTTCTCCGATCATCATCAATGCTGGAACAGTGCCCTAACAAACGGGCCTCGGACAGCGCGCGATCTTTCGAACCTCTTCCTTGTCGTCTTCTCGTCCCTTACACAAACACACTAGCATGCACTACGCTATCACACATACCACACATGTGTCGGTGCCCCACAGATACCCGGGAGAAGACCCCGCTTGCCGACGGAAGGTCGGTGCCGGATCTCGTTTTCAGCAAGGGAAGACCAGCGCCACCTCAAGAGCAAAACATTCACTACACTTACGGGACTTATAACCCTAGTAATTGACGCACCCGGAATCACTGACAATGGGTTGTCGATAGCGACCCAATTGGGAATCCCTGGTGTACAGCTTCTATATAGGGCGGTTCTTTCTGTTTGAAGATAACAATGAACATTGAAATAAATGTAGTTCCGGGATGGAAGAGGTCTTTCGCTGAAAGATACCAATTTTGTATATAATCATTTGAAAGATGTTCCTTGAGGTCCAGACAATTCACCAACTCATTTCTCACCTTATTCCTTCAAGTCCTTCAATTCATAGCCAACCTTTTGTCTACACACGATATTGGCTGCAAAACCATTAATACGAATTCTTTGGTCAGTTGAACCTTTTTACACTGACACACTGAACAGGCAGCATAGCCCATTCACCGCATTTATCGCACTCTCTCTCTTTCGTACGTTACGACATCCCTGTGAACACCCCCAAAGTCTTGTTTCCCGTGGGAAGCTTAACCGGCCAAAATAGTCCTGAGATTATCAAACTTCCCCCAATTCCTCAACTCTCCCCACTACATTTCTGGTGGGATGTCAGGAGATGAAATCCATGTATCCCGGCTATAACTTCGTATATACTGATGGTTCCTCCCAAAATGGTGTGGCTTCTACTGTCATAGTGCCACGCGGAGTCTTCAAATAGACTCTTCGTGCAGCGCTTATACTGCAGAAAAATATGCGCTCTTGGAGGCACTTAAATTCGCTGAATCCAGGGCATTGAAGGAATCAGTGTTCTGCAGTGATTTAAAAAGCTCGCTCGAATTTATATCCTGCTTATCCTCTTGTGAACTTGTGACAATGATCATCCAACACCAAATCCATCGTTTATTGGCGCGTCGTTATAATTTGTTTGATTTTTTTTGTGGATTCCTGGCCACGTTGGGATAATAGGGAACGAAATTGTTGGTCAGGCAGCAATGCTCCCCACGAAGAAATCTGAGGTATACATCCTCACAGTCCCAACAATTGATACGAAGCTGTTTATGTAACGCTAGATTCTCGGAGCATTGCAAACTGAGTGGCAGAACTCGGATTTTAAGTTCATGATAATCAAGGAATCCACGAAGCCTTGGTGTTCCTCATCTCGTGTCTCTAGGCGCAAGGAGATTATTCTGACACGCCTTGGAATCTGTCACTGCCATTTCTCTCACGGACATCGCGGTGACCCCCCCCCCCTACTGGCAATAGTTGCGAGACGGATCTCACCGTGGAGCATTCTCTTCTGCACTGGTCTAAAGTAAGACGTAGCCGCCGAAGTGATCACCTTCCAAGTTCCCTAGCACAGGTACTTGGAAATGACGAATCTTCTCTCTGCAAGCTTTTTAGCTTCTTACGAGAGACAGACATTTACAGCTTTTTCTGAAAGAAGAGGTTTATGCCAATTTTGTGGCTTTTGGTTGGAGACTTTAAACTGATTATCTGGCTCTTATCTGCGAAACCTTTTTTTATAATTGAACAAATTTTAGATTTACTCACATTTTACTTTGCATTAAAAAGGTTGTCTGATACTGCTACAGTGCGTTGTGCTTTTAAAATAATTTGACATGGGCGCCAATGACCTTAGCTGCTGAAGCTCTCTTAAACCTTATCATCATCATCATCATCATCATCATCATCATCGTACGTTACGACTCAATAAGAGATTAATACATCAGATAGAATGGATGAAGAAATGGATGGAAGAGATACAATGGCTCAGTGAGAGAGAATCATTCCTTCAGTTTTGAGTCACAGTCAATGTAGAGCCAAGGCAACGAGTCCAGTGTTATACTACGACGTGGGAGAGAAATGGAAACCAACAATACCGAATGGGGCAAGGGTTTCTTAGAGAGAATATTGGTAGGGCCATCTTAAAAAACTCAGAATCGTGGCTATCGTTCACTGATCCATTCAGTTCTTTTCGCGAACGTCTGCAATAATGTGTATGAATTCATTCTTAGAATCGAGCGACATCGAGATAACCTTTGCCCCGACTCACCGGCGGCCGCGACTCGCACGCATTACGATGCACAAGGCGTCGCGTCGGTATGTACCCCGTCGGCGCGCGCAATGCACACCTTCGGCTACTGTGCCAGAAGTCGCTCCGCGAGGCGTCCATTACAAGCGCACCTGTCGCTGGATTAAGTTTCATCGACGTCGATTGTAATCTGGCGGCACGGGCAGCCGCGGCGTGCGACCCTCCAGCGCGAGCGGCCCAGCGGAGGCGGTGGGTGAGCGATGGCCTGCCCTTGCGCAGACGGCTCGTGTTCCGGCGCTCCTCCACCTCCAGCAGGCAAAGCCACACCACAGAACACACCTCGCCACGTGCGCTATGGCTGTGAGCTGTTGGAGCTTGCATGGTTATGCTTTTCTTTTTTCAGAAATGAAAATACATAAAGAGCCGAAAAGCGAGCGATAAATTGCCAGTTTGATTTAGATTTGAGACTGAAAAAGCTGTATTTGAAGTAAAGTGTGTATACTTCTTAGAAATAGATTCGTGACACATTGAATATTTTCTTAAAAAAATATACTAGTGCCTGTACTACTGTATAACTGTACTACTTACGACTTTCAACGGAATACTTTCAACGGAATGAATTCACCCGAATCGATCGAGGAGCAGATATTTTGATTTTGGGAATGTTCTTTAAATGGTGTATGCACAAAATTAGTAAAAATTGGCTCAGTTTTTTGAAAACTAATTTTTTTCTCGAATGGAAAGTACACTTATAAATATTGGCGCAGGTACGACTTTCAGTAAAACCTCTGATTTTTTTGAAATTACAGAAGTATAACATTTTTTGGCGCCCTCATATTACAATATTATTAGAGATAGACTTTTTCATAAAATATATTTTTTTAAATTAGATATTTAAATTTTGTTTCGTGTACGTTTTTCAGAATATGAGTAGGTTTTGCGTAGTTTTGAGAGAAAAAGTGACAATTTTCGAAAAGTACGAAACGACTCTTTTAGCAATGTCATTCCGGTACACGGAAAATACCGAAGGGAAGAGGGTTATCGGCAGACCTCAGAATAAATTGCAATGTAATTGAAATTAAATGTTAATTGAGGAAGAACTAATTAATATACATGTATTAAGCAATATATTACAGTTTTCTGCAAATTTGTGCAAAAAATATTTTCCGATTTTGAGGTATGGCAAGGTCATTTTGGCAACATATGCATTTTTAATATTTTTTTGCGGTACTTTCAGCAGGGACACAGATGATCAGGTTCGAATTTTGAAGAAATATTTCAACATGCTCTATATTACATAACTAAGCTTGATAACTGTTATTTGCTTCCACAGGTACTAAAATAAGATTTCTGTGTGATTATGATCTAGCTAGGTTGTAAGAAAACATCGGAAATTCCACGAAGCAATGACGCATGGTGACAATTTCGAATATTTTGTAAGCATCCCATAGGTGTTGAAAGAACAAACTAAAGCTGGTGGTTCAGAAAGATATCAATAATAATAATAATAATAATAATAATAATAATAATAATTATTATTATTATTATAGCACCATAATAGATGAAGCAGTTGCTCTTTACGTAAGCATTAAAGCATTAAGCATATTCTTTTCAATTAAGAAACAGTAAATTGTACAATATCCGATATTTCATATTGATTCTGTAATGGAAAATTAATATTAATGAAAATGAAACTGTTTCAATGCAGTTTTTCATTTCAAATAAACAGCTCTATACTCCATTGAAAATGAACTGAGAGCCATTGACTGATGTTAAGGTAACAACATATTTAGGTCTGTCAATTCAAACCTTAAATGAAACGCCCATTTAAATGAATTGAATACTAAATTAAATTCTTTATGATACGCTATCAGAATCCTTTCAATTTCAGTCAGCCTCCATACTGCTTGTTGTCGCATAATATTCTGAGGAATTACATCTTATAGCTCCCAGACTTTTAGATTACAAAAAAGAATTGTACGAATAATAAGCAAATCCCACCCACGTGATTCTTGTAAGCCTCTCATTACTAATCTAGGTATTTTACCATTATCTTGTCTCATGATATACGAATCAGTTGTTTTTGTCAACAATAACTCGCTTTAGGGCAGGAATATATTTTAAGCGAACGCTGATGTCTCTATAACACCCGACGTAGTAATTATATTCATCAGGTGACAGTATCAACAGCACACTACAAAAACTCACATACAATACATGTTCATATTTTACTTCACCTTGTTAGATGATATTAAAGGATTTAATTCGATACAAAAGTTTGTGCCCCAAGTAAAATCTTAATCTGCTGCACAACTATTTCTCTACAATTAGAGACTATACCGAGCATCAGAAAGGACAGTAATATTCATTTTAACACCATTTAATGCATTATTACCATTTGGATTGTATAATTGTAAAGAACCTGTAACAAGTACTGTACTTCAGCTTCGGGGTCAATGACCCCCATATCGATTAGGCTTTCGTCCAGTTTCCCTGATTCTTGAGTAAATGCATAGGTGGCCCCTTGTTTTGCTTCTGGACATAAATGTAACTTCAAATTAACTTCTTCCCATAGCACGTCACACACAGCACGTTAAAGATATTGGAAACACTATGCTGAGATCCGTTGTTGACACACGCAGCATTGGTATTAGCCTACTAATATGTTTGGTTGAATAAAGAGAGAGAATATTGCAACGCCCAATTATTATGGAAAGTTCTATTATTTCGATAATTGCAAACACTCAACGTTTATAAAACAGATATATCCAGTAAATCCAGATATATACAGTAAACAAAAATATCAAAATTTCGTTGAAAATATAATTTCTGATTCAATTATTACTATAGTATTACATAAACGTTGAATATGATAAAATGCTGTTGTATAACCACTTGTATGCTCCTTTATTTCCCTATTCGCACTAATTCAATTTTTCCTCCGCAAGGCCAATACTTGTTGTTAGATCAAGCCGTCATTTGCAAATTTATTTATTTATTTATTTATTTATTTATTTATTTATTTATTTATTTATTTATTTATTTATTTATTTATTTATTTATTTATTTATTTATTTATTTATTTATTTATTTATTTATTTATTTATTTATTTATTTATTTATTTATTTATTTATTTATTTATTTATTTATTTATTTATTTATTTATTTATTTATTTATTTATTTATTTATTTATTTATTTATTTATTTATTTATTTATTTATTTATTTATTTATTTATTTATTCATTTATTTATTTATTTATTTATTTATTTATTTATTTATTTATTTATTTATTTATGTATTTATTTATTTATTTATTTTTTCTCCAAGTAGTTCTAATTATGCACTCACTAACTGATATTTACATATTAAAATGTGTAGAATAAGCTCCAACCTCTGCTTGTCCTAGAAAATTGAAATCATCACATTACCTCTCAAGTATATTGCAAAGCGTCTACGTTTACTTTAATTCCATGTGCAATAGCCCACAAAACTGGAAGATTTCTCGAAACTAAAGCAGGTTTGCTTGCCGCCTGGCCATCACAGCAGAAAGTTGCTCCGTACAGCCGTATTTCTTTTCATTCTTACTAGTGTGACGTGTAACGACCTGCTCGATGCTTTCATCGTGGGTGGTTCCGGTTTCATCGTCGGCAACCTCAAAGGGATTTATTTGTAAGAGGGCACATTTGATTGCGTTACGAGAGGAACATATAAAGAACATAAAACGTATGTTAATCGTAAATGTATCTCTGACGATGTACTGTGTAGTCTCATTTGATCTGGTTTTCACTTGGATTCAGTTAACCTTCACAAAACTGTCTAAAAATAGTTAGATTGCTTTTTTATGTGACATGTATACATACAAAAGATTGTCTGCCAGTCTTATTGTGTAGGACTTTAATAAGCTACGTACAATGAGAAACTGGCAACTGTTGACAAGTTAAAAGAGCCAAAAAGGGATTTGCTCTGTATAGCGTGCTACTTAGAACTTCCATTTTCAGTTCGTATAACTCATTATTGACATGTTAACCTGTCGAGAGGCAATAGGCCTCATTCAAAGACGTAAGTGATTATTATCAATAAAAATTACACACTAATTTTGTAGAAGTATATCTGAGTTATGAATTTACAATGAAGTTCTTGGAAGAATTAATTCATTCTTAAGAAAGGACATGTTAGTCCTGAAATGAGGCGAATTAATATACAAACACCTACTCAATAAATTTACTCCAAAGAACCTAAATTGCTAGAAGATGACGCGAGGACTGTTATCTATTTCTTTTTTCGTTCACTGCTTGACTACGCCTCAGCTTTTACAGTACTTTTCCTCGAAGCACTCGCATTTAGGTTTGCCAACGTTTCGATGGAAACTGTGTTCCACTTAATGCTGTTTTATTTTCGCATCGCCAATAAGAAGCAAATGTCTCCCAAAAGCAAGTGGCGGGTTTACTATGTACTGTTACAATCATAATTCTGTGCCTCTGAGGCAAGAATATGGCAATTGTCACATTGGCCGTTTTATGGAAAAATTCATGGTAATGTTGTTCCCTTATTCCATCTGTACACTTCTGAGCACAATGTGGGCAAGTTAATGGTAAGCGACATTCTCATTTTGTAAAAGGTTGTTAGAAGGAAAAAATCGGTTTTGATCATGCAATGTGTGTGTAAGTGATCTAGTCATTTCTTCAGAAGTTGTTACAAATATCTCTTAATACATACACATAATATTGGAGAGGATGGAATTTTCAGTATTTTAGTTCAAGTGTATTTAATTAAATAATTAATTTTGATGGTATATGACGAACATACATCAAAACCTGAATTTTAGATCTTGGAGACTTTAATACGAGCTTGTCTCACGATTCGATGGTAAAAAATAAAATGAATGATACACAACCCAAAGAATAAGCTGCCAAGTTCCTTTCGGAAAGAAAGATATAGGAAACATCAGCGTATTTTAAGTGGCTTTCTTGTCAAAATTTTGTTTGCATAAGAACGAGAAAGTATAAAATAGATACTAACATGCATACTTCTGAAAGCATTCCTCCTCCCGGAGTCAAGACAGGAAACCAAAAATAGACCAAACGAAATATCTATAGATAACATTGCATTTATATTTACTCCAAAAATTTTACATTACAAATAGCCAGCAGAAAGAAGAAAGTGTAAGTCTTTGCTATACAGTTACTTTATGATTTAAGTTAAAGCTAACAATGCTATAAAAGAAGGAGGACTACAGTTTTCGCGCATGTCTGCAGAATATCATTCTACACGTACTTCAATTTAGTTTTAAAACTTACGTAAAACACATATGTTGCTAACGAACATAGAGTATTTATTATGTTAATGAAAATTAGAACAACCTGTGGGCTTTCCTGGATGTACAGCTAGCTATGTCGTCAGATTAAGACAAGAAATAGCTACTGAAAGTTCCGATGATTATCGAGTTTATTAGACATGCAGTAAGCTTTCAACTACACGTCTTCCATAATAAAAATAAAAGAAAAATAGAGCTAATGGACTTTTTTTATTATACGTCAATTAGTATACGTGATGTTTAAACTGATTGATATCGTGTCTGGCTGACGTGAACTCGTAATAAAAATAAAGACAAATAAAATTGAATTCTGCCAGTATAATCTTGTTTTGTTCTATGAAAAAAGATATACAATCCTGTAAATATTAAAAGTCACCGATTGTGGGTAAAATCTAAAATATTATTAAAACTCCTTTGACGACAGTTGTCAGCAGTGGGATGCATGCAATAATGACCATCGTCATGCCGCCAACAGGTCATGCACGTTTGTCTTCAGAACATGCTTTGATTGAAAAAGAAATTCATGCAGCAGTTCATTTTTATTACTGATCACTGGATCGAAAGCATGCAGAAATCTTCAATGATGCAATAGTTCTAGAAACATGCTACGAAGTCGGATGGTTTTTTGGCAGAGTCGTCATTGCCAAAATTTGTAACGGAAAGAAAGCATTGCTAGGTTGAAATATTGCTACTTTCAGGGAACCCATCA
This sequence comes from Gryllus longicercus, assembly GCA_038098605.1. Lineage (NCBI taxonomy): Eukaryota > Metazoa > Arthropoda > Insecta > Orthoptera > Gryllidae > Gryllus > Gryllus longicercus. The sequence continues at coordinate 846,762 of JAZDUA010000040.1, forward strand.
GTTATCAAATTTCTAACTAGGATTAATTTACTCAGCAACGTAAAATATCACATACTAAGTTGTAGCTATGGCATGAATCTCCGTTTAGATAACGAAGAGAACAATAGAAGATTCATTGGTTACGAAATATAAAGCTTTCCTGCTCATTAGCAAAAACTATATTAGCAACCTGCTTCTTTTCATTCCTTCCCTTTACCATGAATTCTTTACTAAGTTATCTTATGATAAAATTTGGAACGGTCGAATTTACTGTAACTGAAGTACGCACTAAAGTTAACAATAACAAAAGATGAAATATTCCTATTATGGCATTGATGTAAATGAATGTACTATCAAAACATTTATAACAAATATTTTATTCATGTACAAATATACACTGGGGTTTGTGAATCAGAAGAAACGGCCGGAATTACCTAAAAAGTGTGAATATGTAGTATATCAATAAGAAGTGATAAGAAGTGATTAAATTGGCAAAGAGAGAGCGTGAACGCTGGCCTAGCAACGCCGTTTTTTGTGTAACAGGTCAGGTCAGTGTAGCATCACGCTCAGCCGGTGTAGAGCCGTCAAATGACGTGGAAACCTGCAAGAAAGTGCTGGTATGCCGCGTCGAATCCGAAACGAGCAGTATCAATAACTCAGTGAGTTCAATCGGGGTAGAATGGTGGATCTCTGGGAAGAGGGTTTGCCGTACGGTGACGTTGCGGCTAGAACGGGGCGCGCTGCTACGACAGTGATGCGTGTGTGGAACCAGTGGATAGAGGAGGGTTGTCGCAAGTGGCGAGGAAAGTGCACGTTTTCTGCGAAGAAAGAGAGTACCGCTGCATCTCTGGCCTGCACGTTCGCCTAACATGTCGCCCTCGAACATGTTTGGGATGTGATCGGTCGGCAACTTATTTCTTCTCATCCTCCTGCAGCCAGTGTCGGTGCTTAATGGAGACGTATAGAGACTGTGTGGCAGTGTGTTCCCAGCAGCATATCCAGGGTCTCTTTGAATCCATGTCACGACGTCTAGAGGTTCTGATGGCAGTGCGTGGCGGCTTCAAACCGTACTAAATACTCAAGGGCAACATTAAGGCACAGTTTTGTAATTCTAATAATTTGTATATTGTGAAATTCCTAATCTGTGGAGTAAATTTCATTGTAATAGTATGTCTCCTTCTTGGTGTAAGTTTCACCCGTTTAACTCGTAAGTTGCACCAGTTTAGTGTACATTATTAATAAGTTGCTCAACATCAGTCATTTTTGTGATATTTGAGTTATGGCCAGAAACACATTCCTACGTGGTAGATACATACTCTGGAGCGTAAAGAACACGAGACTCCATATTAGTACTGGTTAAATATGATTGCTAGATTAATCAATTTTTTCATAAACTACATGTGTCCAGGACTGAAGTGGTTTATACAACACACGAATGTTGTATAGTAGCAACTGTTAGTCCGGAACTATGATTATTAGTGCCCAAGAGCACTGACAGTTGCTACGTATCACTAGCAACTGATATTCATATGTTCTTCATTAATAGCAAGTGAAAACTTGAAGTGATACCTTCGTATCGTTTGTAAAGACAATGTCTAAGAAAAGAGTAGAGCTCCCAAAGTTATATAAAAGGAATGTTATTAAGTCTTCTAGGCTGAAACAGGAACGTCCGTTAACGCGGTGGAGTTTACCCAGCGACCTTCCTCAGGGCGTAAGGGGTTTTACTTGGCTGTCCGGGTGACGCAGCGTCCATGGCAAAGGTGCCGACGTTTCGGTCGCCATTGTGCGACCTTCCTCAGGCATTACGCCCTGAGGAAGGTTGCAGAATGGCGACAGAAACGTTGGCACCTTTGCCAGGACGCGACGTCACCTGAACAGTCAATTAAAGACTGGTAGATATCACGATGAATGAATCTGGAGAAGTAAATCAGCAAATTGGACACCGAAAATCGAAAGACGTACAACAGGATTGCCTACATCATAATAGCGTCTTAACTCCTAATGACTTAATTATTTGCGTAACACACAGTGGTTTCTTGGAGTAGGTTTTTTAGTAATTGTTGTAACAATCGTGAAATCTTCACAGATATTTGTCGAAAGAAGCTGTATTACCAGCACAAAGTGTTGCATCTCTTCCTTGCCCCGACCGATCGTCTTCACGGCCCGACAGTGTCGACTGCAGCAGTGGTTCTGGCATGTGCAGGATGCATTGTGACCATAAGGAAAGAAATAAGCCCTGAAAGTTGGGATCACACCATTTTGTGATCAGGCAATTATTCTTTAACTAATTATAGGCTACCTAGTCTTATCTAATTATAAGCTACTTAGAAGTGAAGAAATCTTCATTAAAGTGACACTATCTCAATGAGAAATAATGTTGTGAAATTGAGTTGATAATTAAATTCGTGTTTCACTGGTATCACAACGTGTTATAAATCACTGAGAAATTTTGTGTCATAATTATTCGCAAAACAAAACGACGTTTATCGCCGAGGGGACTCGTTCTTTTTCTTTCTTTATGCGTATCCCTTTTTGTCTTGCTCTCCTTTACTTCTTTTATTTCTCTCTCTGTTTTCTTCTCTGAATTTTCCTTTCTTTCTTCCTTTCCCTTTCACTCTTTTTCTTTTCTTCCTTTTTCTTCTCACGCTTTCTATTTCTTTCACGCTGTATCTCTGAACTATGTCTTCGCGTGAACGTTCCAACTTCCCCCGAGACGATCTTCAGTGGTGTTCAAAACAACTGTATCACCGTTCAAAAACGACATTTACTTGTCATACAAATCATCTGTGCAATCTGAACCTACAAAATGAATGCGTGTTATGAAATTAGAATATTTTGTGACGTGATAGAACAAAAGATGCTTTAAATTTTCCTTTAGTTTAGTTCAGGTATGAAAAAATTAGATGTTGAACTTACAAAAGGTAGAGAACAATACGTTACTTGAGAACTGTGTATATTACTTTTAATTTGTGATGTGAGTTTGGTTATGAAAATTGTTTCGTTTCATTTTTAAATGAAATAAAAAATTTACACACAATTATTATCATTTGTTCGTTAATACTTTGTCTAAGAACCTAGCCTTGATGATAGCTCGGCTACCTCGAGGCATTGACAAAATCAGACATATTACATGATCGGGAGATAGTGATTCCAGATATACCTAAGCGCTTCCTCAATCTCAACACAGCGTTTTGTTTTTTTGATGGGCAGCCACTTCGCTTATGTGGTCCTAGCAATTTTCGATAGGGTTCAGGTCTGAGCCGTTTCCTGGCCATGAAATTGTGGTATTTGATTGATTCCAGGGGCAATTTGTATTTGCATTCAATATGTATTGAATTTGGATTCGTTTGAAATGCCTCGTTTCCACATGTCTGCTGATCAAATAATATGTTTCTTAGCCCAGTGAACACGATTTGTCTTCGTCAGAAATTGGCGGGATGGCGATTTCTTGCAATGGCGGGCCTTGGTTGGGTGGTAGGAATAGGTATGCCTATATACGAATAATAAATGTTCGTTACTGTACGACTCATTGCCAGGTGACAACAATTAAAATCGCTACACAAGTGAATGCTGAGTACACTCCTTTCTGCTGCATAACAGTTTCTATACGCTTGAGGTCTACACTTACTTTAAAAATGAAAAAAAAAATTAACAATTACATTAGGTAACATTTGTAATGCATCATTTTAAAGACTAAATATGCTTGTAACAGGTAAGGTACTCCAGCTGCGGGGTCATCATCCTCATCTTGATCAAGTTCATTTGTTCAGATTCTCGAAACGATTGAGCAAATGGTCAAATGGTCCCTTGCTTTGCTTCTGGACATAAATGTAGCTTCATTGTCCACACGTTGTGTTGAGCCTTTTGGTAGTAGTGGTAGGAATCGAGCCGTTACTATTGGTTTATATTTTGCTAGAAATGCTATCAAATCAAATCTGTAGTTCGTTCAGAAATTCAAATAAGTATTACTCGGCTTTAGAAGGGAGCGTGTAATTCTAGTTTTGAAATGTTGCTAACTACGCTTTGTTGTTACATTTATTCTCATTCAAGTGTGTATAATAAGAGAGGAATTCTCAACAAAACCTCCGCAGATTACAATTCTTTACAGCATTTAGCAAAGGATTTCTGTCTTCTTCTGTTGATTCTGATGATTGGCTTGAAGATTCTACTCAGCCGCCGATCGCACAACGTGCGGTCGATACAGAATGCAATGCGACTGTGTGCGTCTTTCACACTATTGCAGGATCCTCCCAGTCATTACACTGATTTTCTCTATAATTTTCCTATATTTTTTCGAGCAAACTAATAAGCTGTTGAAATATCGAATACACATTTTACCCTCGAAATGACTTGCTAATTTTCTGCATCGTTGGTGGCTACTAAAAGTATTTCCCATTGCAATTGCCCATTGCAATTTGAAAACAACTGTAACGTTTGAATGGTCGTTAGCACAACAAAACTCATTTCTTTAAAACTCTCCTCGACCGTTGCCCGAGCGATTGCCTTCAAGCCTCGACTGAGACGACGGTCGCCGCAGATCGGCCCGATGGAGGATGCAATGAGTCTGTGTACGTAAGTCATTTACACTATTGTAGGATCCTCATAATTATAAAACTAATTTTCTCTATAATTTCCTATATTTTTTCGAGCAAACTAATAAGCTATTGAAATGTCGAATACACATAACCCTCGAAACGACTTGCTAATTTTCTGCATGGTTTGTGGCCACTAAAAACATTTCCCATTGCAATATGAAAACAACTGTAACGTTTGGAAGGTCGTTACCACAACAAAACTCATTTCTTTAAAACTCTCCTCGACCGTCGCCCGAGCGATTGCCTTCAAGCCTCGACTGAGACGACGGTCGCCGCAGATCCGGCCGATGGAGGATGCAATGCGTCTGTGTACGTAAGTCATTATCACTATTGTAGGATCCTCACAGTCATTAATCTAATTTTCTCTATAATTTCCCTGTAAAGTTTACAGAAAAATAATAAGCTGTTGAAATGTCGAATACACATTTAACCCTCGAAACGACTTGTTTCCCATTATTAACTGTAACGTTTGAATGGTCGTTAGCACAACAAAACTCATTTCTTTATAACTCTCCTCGACCGTCACCCGAGCGATTGCCTTCAAGCCTTGACTGAGACGATGGTCGCCGCAGATCCGGCCGATGCAGGATGCAATGCGTCTGTGTACGTTATTCTTTCGCAATATTGTAGGATCCTCACAATAATTAAACTCATTTTCTCTATAATTTCCCTGTACAGTTTACAGAAAATTAATAATCTGTTGAAATGTCGCATACACATTTAACCCGCGAAACGACTTGTTAATTTTCTGCATCGCTGGTGGTCACTACAAACATTTCTCATTGCAATATGCACTGTAACGTTTGAATGGTCGTTAGCACAACAAAACTCATTTCTTTAAAACTCTCCTCGACCGTCGCCCGAGCGATTGCCTTCAAGCCTCAACTGAGACGACGGTCGCCGCAGATCCGGCCGATGGAGGATGCAATGCGTCTGTGTACGTAAGTCATTTACACTATTGTAGGATCTTCACAACCATTAAACTCATTTTCTCTATAATTTCAGTGGGGAGTTTACAGAAAATTAATAAGCTGTTGAAATATCGAATACACATTTAACCCTCGAAACGACTTGCTAATTTTCTGCATTGTTGGTGGCTACTAAAAGTATTTCCCATTGCAATATGAAAACAACTGTAACGTTTGAATGGTCGTTAGCACAACAAAACTCATTTCTTTAAAACTCTCCTCGACCGTCGCCCGAGCGATTGTCTTCAAGCCTCGACTGAGACGACGGTCGCCGCAGATCGGCCCGATGGAGGATGCAATGAGTCTGTGTACGTAAGTTATTATCACTATTGTAGGATCCTCACAATCATAAAACTAATTTTCTCTATAATTTCCTATATTTTTTCGAGCAAACTAATAAGCTGTTGAAATGTCGAATACACATAACCCTCGAAACGACTTGCTAATTTTCTGCATGGTTTGTGGCCACTAAAAACATTTCCCATTGCAATATGAAAACAACTGTAACGATTAGAAGGTCGTTACCACAACAAAACTCATTTCTTTGAAACTCTCCTCGGCCGTCGCGCGAACGATTGCATTCAAGCCTCGACTGAGGCGACGGTCACTGCTGATCCGGCCGATGCAGGATGCAGTGCGTCTGTGTACAACAGTCTTTCGCAATATTGTAAGATCCTCACAACCATTAAACTCATTTTCTCAATAATTTCAGTGGGGAGTTTACAGAAAATTAATAATCTGTTGAAATGTCGAATACACATTTAACACGCGAAACGACTTGTTGATTTTCTGCATCGTTGGTGGTCACTACAAACATTTCTCATTGCAATATGCACTGTAACGTTTGAATGGTCGTTAGCACAACAAAACTCATTTCTTTAAAACTCTCCTCGACCGTCGCCCGAGCGATTGCCTTCAAGCCTCGACTGAGACGACGATCGCAGCAGTTCCGGCCGATACAGGATGCAATGCGTCTGTGTACGTAAGTCATTTACACTATTGTAGGATCCTCACAGTCATTAATCTAATTTTCTCTATAATTTCCCTGTAAAGTTTACAGAAAAATAATAAGCTGTTGAAATGTCGAATACATTTAGCGCGAGCGATCGCCCGAGCGATCGGCTTCAAGACCCGATGGCGGCGACGATCGCAGCAGGTCCGGCCGATGCAGGATGCATCGCGGGCGCTGTGCCGTGGGGGCGAAAAAAAAAAGGCCGGCAAAGGTCGCGTGGGACAGGCAATAAGACAAACGCAGCCCGCGCGGCGACGCGGAGAGGGCCTGCAGCGGGCGACCGCGCGCGAGATAACGAGGCTTCGGCATCGCGCGTGATTTGTGTAACGGCCCCGCACCGCCCCGCACCCCCCCCCCCCGCACCGCCCTGCGTCCCCGCTCGCCGCATCGCTCCGCGCCGCCCCGCCACGCTCCACGGTGGTTTGAAAGACGCGAAAAGCGGACAAAATTCGTTTCTTTTTTTAAACTGTTCCATTTGACGAGATTGAATTGAATTGAATTGAATTTGCCTTATTTTACGTGGCGAGACTCGGGCCATCAGGCCCGCTCTTCCGTCTGACCACGCAAATTTCGCTACGCTCCTTTCACCAACTAGCAGAGGAAGGAGGTATTTCTTGGGCGAGAAACAGGCGATTTTGACTATAGCTCAGAGGCGTCATTTAGGCTTGAGGATCTTTTACATACAAGTAAATCTACTAACATGGGACAGCCGGCTTTACTTCCCCTCCGAAGGAAGGCGTACGAAGGATTTTGTCGCCCTAAAAATCCACGGCTTCGATCGGGTTTGAACCCGCGAGCTTGGGTATAACATTCCGATACGCTAACCGTCACATCGCCGCCGCCAAACGACGATTCAACGACGTATGTTTCTTAGTGAGTGACTTTTCGTTCTGTGGCGTGTCAACTACGTTGGTCGTTAGTCCCGTAAGCGTAGTGCACGTTGAAGACGGTGACAGTGTGTCTTCCCCGTAGGGGAGTGAGCCGATCTGCACATCGGTTTGCGGGTTGTCCCTGCTACAACACACACATCCCCAGTCGGGAGAAATTCGAAGCTCTCGACTCTTGTCATGGATGGCAGTGTAGTATCTAAGTGTGCGTGCGTGTGTGAGTATTAGTAAAAGGAGATGATCGGACAAGGAAGAGGAAGAAAAGATTTGGGGGGTCCATGGCCCGTTTATTACGGTAACCCTCCGGCATTTGCGTGGTATTGATCGCATACACCACGGAACTACCGACAGCGGCTGAATTCGGCTTAGCTATCTAGCTGGGGTTGGAAGTCCGCTATCGTCGGGTCTCGAACCCTAGAACCTCCCGGTCAGAGTCACTGCAGCGAAGCTGGCACTGAGTTCAACTCAACCGGTAATCATGGAGCTAAGACGAAATTATGAGACAGTTCTCAGTTTTTGACCCGCTACTTAACCAATGGGATGAGGAAAGTCCACTACCTTGAGGAATCAAACCTTCATTCATACGGTTTTATCGATACTTAACCTTTCAGTTCATACATTTTTGCCCTTTTTCATCCCCAACCGGACCACTGCGACCCTGCAGTCCCGCACCACGGCGCTCCTATCAGGTGCAACACACTCGCGGCGTTCCCTTGCCGCCACGGTACGGCACGGCGGGCAAGGACGCCAAGAGCATACAGGATGTTCCATTTTACTCGTGAAACGCATTCTCCCTCTCTAGGGAAGCGATGGGCTGCTCGGTGCAAAGTGAGCACCGAGTAGAATTTGCAGGAGAAGTCATTGAGGGGATGTAAGAGAACGTAAAAGATACAGAAGGCAAGAGTGAGTGAGAAAACAAAGTGAGGAAGATAGGAGGTTAGAGTGCACGAACGAAAGAACGCGCGCGCTAGAGAGAGAGAGAGAGTGAGGGGGGAGAGAGAGAGGAAGGGAGAGAGAGATAGATAGAGGGAAGGAGGGACAGAGAGAAAGAGAAAGAGAGAGGGGGGAGAGAGGGAGGGAGGGGGAGAGAGAGAAAGATAGAGGGAAGGAGAGACAGGGAAAAAGAGAAAGGGCGAGGGGGAGAGAGAGAGAGAGAGAGAGAGAGCAGGGGTTTTTGTGATAAAGAGATTGGAAGGCAAACGTGAGTAGGCAAATTGGCGCTGTGGCAAACGAACACTTTGTTTTTTCGAAAAATCTTGACATAATGCTACTCACCAGATCATTGCCTTCCCTCCCTCAGACCCATTCAGTTTTTGTGCAAATGCTTTTTATTTCAATTTCGTTTCTTAAACCGTTTCTTGGTTGCTTCTTGCGCTAGACGCTTAAATGATCCGACAGCGCTTCTGAATCACCCTGTGTACAACGCGGGTCTCCCTCGGAACTAATTTAAAAGCCGCGAGAGAAATTTTCGTTATCGTAGAGAATGCAGTATTTCACGAGACATTGTTCGACTGATACAATATACCAAAGTGGAGCAGCGATAAAGGTCGCGTTTTCCTTAGGCGCTATCCCGAATCACGCGGGAGAGGGGAAAGTGTCGTTTAACGGCGACTTGTTACGCTATGGACTCACGAATGAATCAAATGTACGTGACCTGCTGGGAATAACGGAATAGCCTTGTTCTTAGTGTAATTACGTGACTATCTGGGATGAGCTAGTCGTTTAGCTAGTTGTTGGAACATTGTATTGTGCGCTACGTAATCACTTGCGACTATGCCAATGAGACTTTGTCTTGATCTATTAACTGTATTATAGTCTTCCAAAACAGTGCCCTCACAATAGTCATAAACGTTCCTTGGTTGGCAATAACACACAAACATTTATCCATTGAACCCACACTCGCAACACTAACATTTCTCAAACAGTTTCATCAAGTCCGCAGAATTATCAGCGCATCACATTATTTTTTCTCATTCCCATCGTATCACTATCATCATCATCATCATCCCATCTCCCCAAATGATCTGGATCGCCGTACGTCTCCTAGCTCACCCCGTCATAAGCAACATACGACTAGGAGGCTTTGCGTACTATGCAATTGCACGGGGTTAACACTAAGAAGAGGAATAATGTCTAGCAATGCATTTGAAAATGAAGTACCTTCTTATTTATGGATTTTGTGAGAGGAGTTGTTGATACTGATACCAGATACATTTGATTCCCCCGCCTTGTTATAATTCGTACAATGTAATTAGACTTTGTAACAGCGCTAAAATTCTGTTAAAGTGCTTTTGGTTTTCTTAACGAATTTCATTGTTGGAACTCAGAATTCAATCAAAATAGGCACATTTTCGTGACAAATACTAAATTGCAAAATTGACGTATTTTTGCAACAAACGCATTTTGTTGTTACAAAATTCATTAAAAAAATTGACATATTTTTTAATTTAGTTGTCAGAAGAAAATGCGGAGATGCTATGTGTTTTTGATTCAGTTTCATAAAATTCGTAAAAATCACGTAACCTTTCAGTTCGGATTGCTCGGAATATTTTCACACTGAAGGATGAAGGTAAATTCAAGAAGAATACTACTAAGTACTACTAAGTTCAGTTTATTTGAATTTCACTAATTATTGATTTATTCAAAGTATATCAACATAACGTGTTCGAGAAAGTCAATATGAAATCAAGAATTTGAAGAAAATTGTGAAATTTCGCTAATTTTTTAAAAATATTATAAAAAGTAACTAATATTCCTTTGTTAGGACATGTTCCTTTATAAATTCAAAATCAGAGTGTCCCTTCTACTGATTTATCACATATAACGTAGCCAGAAGTGTCATTATAAATCAAAATAATTCGTTCTTAAAATGTCATTAAGTATTCCCGTGAAGTCGTAAATTTTTCTTGATCTGGTTCGCATTTGATTGGCATTTATGCATGAACATTTTTCTAAGAGAGATATTAACGTCACATTCTAAATGCTTTAACATTCTGGGTGTACTAATAAAATGCCATGGGTCATTTTATAATTCTCCGTTCGCCCAGTACGTACTGTGTAGAAATCAAAAGGGATATTGCACAAACGAAAATAATTTATATTATATGTTTTTATTGTATATATACTACTTGTTTGTTGAAATTGGAATTTTCGTTTTCTTTCCCTACCATATGTAAAAACAGATAAAAAGGGTTCAAATTTTCAGGGAGATTAATAGGTATTTAATCTCCCTGAAAATTAATTAATTTTAACTTGGAACAGGTTAAAGATTTTTTCATCTTATCCGATCGCCTTTTTATGTCTATATGATTAATACCACGGTATTATCTTGTCTTTATAGTACCTTTCATTGAACTGAGACGATGGCACTACAAAGTTACAGCACTATTTTTGCTCCGACTAGCATCGAACCATGCAATTTAGCACGCTGTCAATGACCGAAATAAGGAGCTACAAAATGATAATGATGGTGATTTGAAATGAAAAAAGTTGAATCATTGGTGGAATGAGAAACGGAGGAAAATGATAATCTCGAGAAACACTGCTACGTATTGGCAGTAATGTACTGAAAACTTCACATGACCGAATTTTAATACAGGTGCGCAGAAGATAAAAATAAAGCACACTAACTGCTATGCTGTGATTCACTGGTAAACCTTGGTCTGGTATTAAATAGTTACTCGTGACGTTCATGCCTAGATTTATTATTTGAAAACGAGTTAAGGGGAGGCCTAAACCCCTCCCTCCCCCACGTTAATTTCGCTGTATATTTGATCCATTATCGCAGACACTATTGAACTTAGTTCTATAAAATTTTAAGGTCATTTTGTGAAAATGTTTAAAGTAGTTGCACGCAGATTTGCATTTTTAATAGTTTCCGTGATTTACAGCATATTTCAAGTAAAATTAAAATTTTTTATATTAATTATTCTTTTATTTATGCGAAAATAATGAAGTACTTATTTTGTTACCACATATTTATTATTACTTAATGCACCCCCTACAGGCAATTGAAAGACGAAATGGATAGCCTTGGGCATGGATGTTTGAGTTCTCGCTTGTTCACTCTCCCCCTACAGTTTAACAATCACATTGCTCACTATATGACCAAAATATTGAATAGCGACCTAAAAAAAGCAACCTACAATTATCACTTGCGTAGTTGTAGCGATAATGGATCAAATGTGTTCAACAATTATGCCAATTCATTGTCTACGTTAATCATTCTAAGCAACCAATCAACTCGTATAACAAATTCAATAATTACTAAAAACCAATGCCTTATAAATGAAATCGTTCTAAAGATATAAAGTAAATGAAAGATTTGTTAAATAAATGACTGCCACTTTGACATACACAGTTTAAGGGAAAAAATAAAATATTAAAAATGTGTATATCACAATGATGTATATATCATTTTATTCAGAATATTCTAAATATTTTAAAATATGTTAAAATAACAAAAAAATCCAATTTTTGGTTTATTGTCCATGTCACTCACTAGATAACCGTGAGTTCGTTCGGACCATAGATTTGACGACCTTCTATGACTTTTTTCTCGTCATATCATAATTTCGTACTTTAGCGAATTTCATACAAAAGAGAGCCAGTCTGGCATGAATCCATATGCAGGATATGTGAAGTGTAGCTTTGTTATGGCTTAAATCCCTCAGCAGCCACATAGTATCCTGTAACGTTTGTAACAAATTACGTACTATTTACAAAAAAAAATATATCGGATCCGCGAACAGCACTCCTGGAAGAAAACGTTTCCTGGAGCAACCCGTCAGCGCGCGGCGGCCGCTTCCTCCTAATCACCCGCACCATTAAGCCGTAAATGCGACGCAGTCCCGATGTCGCCTCGGATAAGCCGCGTAGGGCTTCATGCAGGATCTATAAAGCTGTTGGCAGCGTCTTCGCTAGTCCTAACAACACTCAATAACGCCATTAATCTCGTTGCTTTTGCTTTGTCCGTTTAATGCCTCGGCCGCGCGATATTTCCCCTGCCTGATTTACTGCAACTATTTATGTATTAATGGATCCCCGTGTAAGGGGACCCGCGGGAGAATTAAACCGTCAGAATAAATCTTTGGCGGCGGGCCGCGTACACTCGAGGTGGAACGGTCCGCCGGCGACGGGGATGTTGTTGGAAGTGGTGTTAGCATGGAGGCGAAGGTGGAGGTAGAGATGGAGCAAGAGCGGTCAGTGGAGGCAGTGCTAGACGACGGTGTCTAGGGGTATTACTCTGTTGTGGAGGGTAGAGTGAGGGGAAGCGAGTCAAACGGAGAGGCCTATGGGAAGCGTTGAGGGCGATGAAGGGGTTTGTGGGAGGGTGGAGGAGGGGGTAGGGGAGTGAGGGGTGGATTTGGCTGTATGGGTTAGGGGGAGGGAAGGAAAGAAGGGAAGGGGCTTAGTGCATATGCCGAAGGATGAGGTAGGTTGGAGGGGCGGGACGGTTGGGAAGGTAGGAGGAGTGAGTAGTGGAATTTAGTGATGGAGAGTGGACAAGTGGTAACATGACGCGAACAGGAAGTGAGCCGAAGTGACGATGGCTTCGGTGAAGATGTTGTTGGATTGTTGGACGGTGGTGACATATGGAGAAAAAGGATGTAGTGAAGTAAGAAAAGTTGACAATGTCAGTAAGTTAGGCTATGTAGGTCACTGCAAGCAGAGGCATGCTCAATGTAAAAACAAGAGGGCTCACCGCCTGGACTTCTGGATTCACTTCCACACTTCTGGACCTTTATTAAATTTTCAGTTAATTTTTAAATTTATTTTTGGGCGGTTGTGAGGGGAATCTCCTCGACTTAGTCGCATTTTATCGTTTTATTTGAATTTTGAGCTTTTTCCGCTGATTATTGATTTTTTTTCAAATTTTTAGGAGTTTCTATCAGGAATTGAATCAAAAGTGGTCACAATTCAAAGGCATAATTGACTGCCTTGCCTGGAATTCGACTGTTACACTGCACGAACATATTGTACAAACGCGCTGCATGTAACAAGTCCTTAATATTGGGGGGGAACTGAAATAAACTTGTTGATTCTGTATTCGTAAATAACAAATCTCCAGATACAATTTCAAGTAACTCCGTTTGTAAATGTATGTATATGTATGTAAATGTAAAATTTAGATAATTGAAAATATTAAGTGCATTAAAAATTTGTAGTAATTGTCCAATTTTTGGTGCAATCTACAATTTGTTGCAAAATATTCATAATTATAATTAATTTTAATAATTGAAAAATAGCTTGTCAATGAGCTAATTACTACGGCCCAACAAGTGTTAACTTTTACAATTTAACAAAAATGATCAATTTTCAAAATATTTGTTATACTTAGTCAATAAGCCCAATTATGTTTACTTAAACATAAATACGGTAGTACAATAGGAATAGACTGTGTATATCCTTTTTTCACTGTAACTTTACTTAACACACTTAACAACTTAACTTTCATTTTAAATGTTAAAATTTATCTGTATGGTCCATGCGGCATTTTATCATGGATTTAACGTATTTACAGAAATAAAATGAAATCTTATTAGATGAGGCAACGGGGCCGCTTTCAGCACTTTGAGGGATGTCCCAGCCCCTGTGCGCACGACCGATTATGCTGCAGTGTGGGGCAGCGATAACTTTGGCGATTAGGATTTTGGAAGTAGAGGTGTACTTGGACGAGAAGCTGTAGGAATGATTGTTTCTGCGCTCAACTGCTAAGGTCATTTATCTCGTATGTGTAGTGCATGTTTTTATCGGGGTAGATGGTGGTAATCTTCCCCGCTGGATGGCGAAATCCGGCCCCGACCTACGTCAGATTGCAGGGTTGTACCCAACCAGGCATCTCCCGCCAGTAGAGCACCGCAACAGCCGAAACAAGCTTTAAGATCCCGTGAGGTATTGTAGTGTATGTAAGTGTAAGTGTATGTAAGTATGGGTCGAGGATAGGCCAAGAAGAGAAAGGAAAGATCGGGCGCAGTCCCGTTTGTTAGGGTACTGCTCCGCCATTCACCTGCCGTTGATCGGAGAAATAACGGAGAATTACCGATCAGAGCAGCCGGCCGCTAGAAGTCTCCCCAAACAGCGGCTGAATTCGACCTAGATATCTAGATAAAATTATATGTCCTGCCACCGTCAGACTCGACCCTACGACCTTCCGCACAGAGGCCCAGAAGTGACATCAGTTGTATGTGGCAGTATAGTGTTTGTAAGTGGAAGAGTGTTGGGGGAAGAGGGGACAAGGATGAGGAAGGAATGATCGCGATTACTCCGAGGCACGTTAGTTAGGTTATTATTCGGCTGGTACTAATCGGAGAACCCACGAAAAACTATTGATCAGAGCAGCTTGCGATTAGATTTCTCTTCGAAACAATGCCAGAGTTTGTGGTAGCAATGAGTATGTAGCAAGTGTCGATACTCCGCCCCCGTCGGGACTTGAACCTGCAACCTCTCCGCGGGAGAGGGTGCTGCATGAACGCCAGGACCTCCCAATCAACGACGCTCCAGAGGCAGCGGTGTTGCCACTGAGCTATCACAGCCGGCGCGTCGGAAAGTGCTAGCTGTCGGCCCGCGCCGCCTAACAGGCCGTCGTTATTCCTGCCACTTCCCAACCCCCGTCCCTTCTCCCTCCCCTCCTTCCCCTCTTTCCACCTCCCCCAGTTCCTCCCGGGCCGGCCCTCACCGCCCGATAAGAATCTCGACGACGCGCCGGGCGCCCGGCGCTGTTCCTGTCCGCGCCGCTGCCCGCTGCCCCGGCCCCGGCCCGCCAGCACCCGAGCAACCCCGCCACGGGACAGGTGGGATGGGGCGACAAGACAATACAATACGTGATGCACACACCCCGTGATCAACTAGGTGAAGATGAAATGTCCGAAAAGGCTTTAGTTTTTAGAGTTACTTCGGCAACGACATGTTCTTGAATTCCTATGTATTTTTCTGGGAATAGTTTCCTCTATATGTTCACCTTCTCTTCTTTTCTTACACTCCCGTCTTCTTGTACACTCCTTATACAAAAAAATAGACAATGCTGCAGATAAAGTATTTTTTTACTTTATCGAATACGTAGTAAAGTCAAAAAACGTGTTTTGGGTTTCCTTTATTCCAATAAAGTCTTTCGACATTTAGCTCGTGGGATATTTTCAAAACTTTCTCAAAAGTGCCTCTCCAGTTTTTTCTTTAACTTTTTGATCTTCAATTTTTTGGCACTCTTATAAATATGGCGCAGGTCTGATTATCAACATTCTCTGAACTTTTGAAAATGTCAAAAGTTGAAATTTTTTCGACCCCATCTTTCAGCTACTAAAGATCGATATATTTCTTAATAAAATATTTCCTTCAGTATTAGATCTTTAATTCATGTTTCGTGGTTCTATTTTTTGAGTTCAAGAGGCAGCCTGCGAATTTAATTGTTCTTTAAGCTTTTTTATAGAATAGAGCACAACTCACAGATTTGAATGACAGCAAGCTGGTAAATTGTTATAATTTGTCAATTACTATGCACAAGTGTAATTCTTAAAATATACTTAACATGTGTTCGTAACAAGTAACAAGTAATTCTAAGAAAAATATTTGAGGCATTATCAGCATGGGGTGCAAATTTCTGTATACCCAGCACTACCTGAAAAACGAACATAGTCTAATTGCCTATGAATTCAACAATCTCTTCTCAAGAAACATTCCGATGTCCAGGAATCGAACCAGCTCTCAAAGAGAGAACACGGAGCGGTGAACAGTCAACCGTAAAATCAATGGAATGTGCCTGAATCACTCTAAGCCCAGATGAGGACGGAAGTCGTCGGCGACAGGTGGCAACTAAAAGTCCTTCAGCGATGGCTGCATTCAGCGGGGTCGAGATGGTGCTATACTCAACCCTGAGGTAGCGAGATTCCAAGTAGTGATATATTAGAAGTGCCGCCGCTAATGGTGCTGATGGGTTGAGTTAGAAACGTTGGAAGAGTCCCGATCGTTTTATTCCGTAGCACCGTGCAATAAATGACGTCACTTGCTGGACTTTCTGTTCGTTGCCCTCTCCCTTCTGATTAATGACTGAAAGATTGATTAATTATTTCGTTTTTCCGAGCGCGTTAACTGCTACGTTCATTAGTCCTATAAGAGAAGTGCATATTTTATAACGGGAATTTTTGGTGTTTCCCCCGCAAGATGGTAAGATCCCCCTCCGACCTACACGTCGGCTTGCGGGGTTTTTTCCCAACCAGGTGTCTCCCTCGGCAGCGCACAGCTCCAATGATGACCAGCTCTAAGCTCGCCACTGACCTCCCGATGTTTGTGATAGTGTAGTGCATATAAATATAACAGCGGGGACTAGGGTAAGGAAAAATCGCACGCTGTCCGAGGCCCTTGTGTTACGTTACTGCTCCGGCATTCCCCTTGTACTGACCGGAGACACCACTGAAAACTACCGATTAGAGCAGCCGGCCGTGTGGTTTCTCCTCCAGACAGCAACTGAATTCGACTTAGCTATCTCACTATTCTCGACCTAATTATCTCACTGCCACCGTCGAGACTCGAGACCCGGTCAGAGGCACTGCAGTGACATCAGTTGATCACTTGAGAACTGAGAGATGCACCAAGTAGTTGCACTTATCTTAGTAAAGTTGATGGAAGCGACGAAAAGACGTACATTATGAAAGTAATCATATCCCCGTTGTGACAAAATATTATTGAACACTTGGTGATAATCGGGTACAATAGTGTCTTTCCAATCCTAGAAAATTCGTAGAGTGGAAGGTCTTGATTGTAAGTCAATAAAAGAGCGGCAGAGGGCAACAGCTGTTTCTGATCGGGAAGTTCAAGGTTTCTAGTCCAGACTATTGCAGACTAGCTAGATTGCTTGGTCGTATTCAACTGGTGTCTGGAGGAGACTTCAAATGCCTACCTTCCGTAGTAGGAAGTTTTCTGTGGACTTGTCCTAACAATAGCAGGCGAATGTGTAGTACCTTAAAAAACGGGCTACGGAGAGCGCGATCCTTCATTTTTTCTTTTTCTTTAAACCTCACTCACTTACACTTTCATATATTAAGGCCCATTCACAATGCAAACATAAACATAAGCATGGAAATATAAAAGTTACATAGCATGGAAACATAAAAGTTAGGACTACATCCATAAGCGGACTCAACCACAATGCGTTCGCACAAGCTTAACACTTAAGACGTTAACTTAAAAGCTTGCAAGCTCCAAGCTTCTGTGCTTATGCTTAAGTAAGACATAAGAAATGGACCAATCACAGTCCGTTAACTCAAAATCGAGTATCGAAGTCGATAGACGTACTAACGCGATATGGGTCATGTAGTCAATCGATACCTCGAAATCGATTCTCTCATCCAACCAATAGTAAACTAGAATGTCTCACAACCAATTGCAACTCTTTATTTTGCTTACGTTTATGTTAGATTGACGTATTCAAAAGGTCTATCACGTATGGTAACGTTTAAGTCTATGCGTTATGCTAATGTTTACGTTTGCATTGTCAATGTGTCTTTACACGACCACTTACTTTGCAAGACCTTTCGGACGGCCATTCTCAATTTCTCCACCCATTCTCTTACTTATTTGCTTGTCCATTCTCCCTCTCATTTCCTGGTCAGTTTCCCGGACAATTCCAGCGCCCTTTCACCCTCTCCTTCCCAGTTCCATTCTTCCACCAATTCTCCTCTTATTCTTCCGCCAATTCCCATTCTCAGTCCCTCGCCTACAAGTATTTGCGTGCTAGATCACTCGGTTATAATATTGTCCATTCACTCGCCCATTCTCTTGATCGGGTCCCTGCTCACTCACCGCACATTCCCCCTATACCCCGCACATTCTCTTTGCAACATTTCTATGTATTCCTCAATCATCATCACTCGTCACTCCTTTCCGAGAACACAGTTAACTTGCAGTCATGCACAGCCACTAGAACAGCGACACAGTGAGCCCCCAATAGAAAAGTGTCGTAACTCCACAAAGGAAATTTTTCAAGAGAACGCTTGAAAGGTTTGAAATTACATTATCAAATCATGTTTATAACGTACGAACATCTCCAATAATTGACTAAAATAGACTTAAAAGAAATGACACTATTCTAGGACACAAGGGCATAAAATTTCACTTCAAATAATGTATGCGCCTCAAATTATTTTTTTACTTACGACTCTTTTCTACTGGGGGTGCGACAGTCATACGCGCTCCCACAATGCGATTCGAACTATTCCGTGGTCTCACGCACTTCTACATATACCCACACTCTTAAGCGCTCAACAACAACTACATATGGCATCATGTCTGACGGTGGCCAGACCCTTGCGATCCGCCGCCCACAACCCCGTGCTCGCTCCCAGCCCCAGGTAGCGATTAATGCGCGGTGACGGTAGGGAGAGAGAATTCGTTGCCAGACCGCCTACGCGAACATTGACTCTCCACTGTCCACTGGTTCGTGGTCATATCGCAACACTGCACTCACTTCGGATTTTCTCAACTCATGTTACGGTGAACCCGCCTCTCAGAACTTCATTCCCGTTGCAGAAGTTTCGTGTTCTTGCTCATTTGGAAGCATCGCAGTGGATGCATAGGCCCGAGACGGCCCGTCTCAGACGGGTCACTATGTGACAGGATGCTGAGAAATGTACCCACAGCTAAAAGGTTATGTTTGGGGGATAAAAAGTGTTTGTTTTAAAGGGGGTGCCATCCCTGGTCTCAATCAGGCGGCAATAGGTTGTAGCTGATCCGGCACTACCGTCTGAATGAGAATGTTAGAGACCCACCGCTCTAATTGTTTCATCTGCGTGTACATTATTTCCAAGTCACATTAATAGAGCTCGGACATGTAAGCACCAAAAAAGTCGAAAATAAACAGGCAAAGAGGCACTTAACAACTTAAAATAGGAAGTAAAATAGGCATTATATTTGAAGATAGGCAGGCAAGACAAGAAAATAGGAATTATAGTTGATAATAGACTCATAAACATCTCAATATTCAAATTTAGACCTAATACGTACATTAGGGATGAACACAATTCTTTAAAAACAAATCGGATTTCTTTAATTGTAAAATATATTGCGGAGTTAGATAACATTTCCTGAGAGTCGATTCGTGTGGAAATTAACGTTTTGTATATTGTATCAAGAAATGATTACACTTCAAGTTATATTTTGTTATATTTTAAGTTTGGAGTTCGATTTTCAAGTTTTAAAATAGGAAAGTTTGTGGCAATCAGCGCACGGCACATGTCAGTTTTTCTTGTTTTCGCCTTGTGACTATGCGTGGTCAAGAAAGGGTTGAAAAGTTTTTCCCACTTTTTCCGCTTTTTTTTGTATCAGTCACGATGTTTTATGTTGTAAGATATATTTTTGGCACAGCTTGCCATTTATTTGCAACACTGACAAAAACTTACATTTCCGTTCGTCATGAAACCGTCCTCTCCACGAATCCACTCTTTTAGTAAAGTACTGATTAATACTTTTGAAACTGTAGCGAGCGTGCTTAACAGGAACAGAAAACGTTTTGATCTGCCATGTACCAGATTTCGAAACCAATACAAAATTATCGTCCAATACAAAGTTATTATTCATCCATTTTTGGTAAATCTACTTCCAAATTGCGTAAAACGCCGGGAGCGCTAATCTTGAAGACAGATGTGTTCTTGGTAAGGAACAGATACTAATTCATTAACAATAGCGAAGATCGGAAAGATAAGAGAAATTTCCTGTTCTCTGGAGCGCCCTTTTTTATTATAAACATTTTCAGGTTTTACATAGTTCCAGTTCACACTCTACATTTGTATAGTTGGCTTAATATGAACTTTTATGCCAATAACTTCATTCTAAAAATCACATTTTTAGGGGCAGAATCCGTTAAGAGATCTCAGGGGAGTTACATTTCGGAAAACTTTGTAAGGAACGTATAGAAAGGAAATGTATTTTTAATACGGGTAACATGATTGGGATTTCTGACTAACCGGAGGAAACGTATTCTGGTGATTTTGCTTGTCTGGCTTCGGCGAAATAGATAAATTTATTCTGCACGAAGTAAAATTCACAAAAAGCGGTGTCACTGCTCGCCGCGTCACAAGCAAGAACACACAGGTCATAGAGCTTCTCGATCGGAAGACGCCGTAATACATTTTACGGAAATGTTACTAATCTGGTAAACACCTCCCAATAGTGATTTCTCAAAAAAATATTGTAGAATACAAAATAATAAGAACAAAAAATATGAAAAATGCGGAAAAATTAAAATAGTCACTAATAAGCTCTTAACTCTTGGATAGGCAATTATCTCAAACACAGGCATTTATTGGCACTATAAAACCCTCGCAAAAGTCCATTCTTAGTTGAACATGGATAATGGAGTAAGTTGCCTGAAAATACATTCAAAAAAATAAAATAGGCAAATAGGGAATAGTTCGAGCTCATTGACCGGAGCTATGTACTCTTTTGCGACCGCGGATCGTTATTAGCCTTGAACGACGGAGACTATAAGGAAAAAAAAAAGAAATGAGATGAAAATGGGTAAAGTGCATCTAACGACATTAATCTCGGCCCTGAGAAAGATGATGATTTCAGTTCATGAGAATTCTGACAGCAAGAGAATAGAGTAAGAGGAGACCCGACCGTGCTGGACCTGTCCTGTGGGCAGCGGCCACCCACAAAGCCGCCCGAGCGCGTCAGGTTGTCGCGATCTGATATCTCCGCCTCGAGAGCTGTTTCCGGCGGACTGTATTACTGGGCGAGGGAGCCGTTCCCGTGAAACGAGCCGAAAACGAACCAGAACGCTGTGGTTCTCACAATTGCTCTCTGAATAAAACTAATGTGTAGATCCCCGTAAATAAAGGCACTTCTTTTACCTAAAATAGGCAGAAAGAAAGAATGTTTTGACTAAAATAGACACGCAAAAGGCATTTATTCTCTCAAAAATATTACACAAAAGACATGTATACAACGGAAACTCAACATTTTAAAGCAATTATTCTACAAAATCAATAATTGAAATTATTATTATAATTTAAATTGTACATCAAAACTTACTATATGGATGAAAACGATCGTTTCTTTGTAATCTTTATTGCACATGCCCACCAGAAAATTTTTTCCACGCTCCGTCTTGCAGTTTACAGAAAATTATTGTTAGTGGCGCATTAACTTACGTATGATATCTAGGAATTTGCAGTGTCGTATATCGCGTACAGAGAACTCTCGCAAGAAATATGAGGTCTTGCTCAAACCTACAATGGAATTCCTCGTCAGCGATCAAATCTGTCGGCTTCAATGAAAGAAATAATGTTTTTTGACTGGTATTGTCTTTCTTTCTCATTTACATCTGTTGATACTTACTAGTTCTGAAGCACCCATTTTTTCAGAAGATCATAAAAGTAACAGAGTCTTTGTGCAGCCCAGGCTCCCAGGTATGTTTCCAGAATGACCGTGATCGGTGCCAAGAGAAGGAAGGAAAGCAACGACAGAAAAGAAGAAAAGGCCAAAAGTGGGCAAAACTAAAAGCATCAGAGGCATCAGAAGACAAAATATGCAAGAAAAGGAAAAATGAAAATCTTCTAAAATAACTCCACATGTGATTCATACTGTTTAAGATCGTAACGGTAATATAAAGGCACTTACCTAAACTTCCGAGCTATACTAATAAAAAACTCTCGATTTGTGCGATCAAAGTTATGTAGCCAGAATTCCAAACGTATGATCCAGGAACAATGAAAGGAACCATATAAGTTCAATTTATTCAGTTTTTAAAGGAAAAATGCTTTGGACTTTCAGCAATGTTTTTATTTCATATACAATTCATATATCTGAAATAGAACACCGCGTCAAGGGAATCCTCTTATAAGAGTTTCCTCCCTAAAATAGAAAGAATGTTTGTGCCACATTTTCCCCCAAGAAAAAGCGTCATAACTCGAAATGAAAAATGTTTTCTCGCGGCGAGATCGTTTACACATAAGTGTTTCCCTCAAGTACGATTCTGAAACATTGTAATTAACCGGATTTCCTTCCGTGACAATATTCTGCCAGAGATACGTAAACCAACTCGTCTGTCAAAAGTAAAAATCAGTTTTCAGTTTCTCTGTGTCTTGTTCTTTGAAAGGCCCTAGTGAGGTTATTCCGTCAGATGTTTATCCATGTCCTAATCCTGTTCATGCGAGCAGGAAAAGGGATAGCTGTGCATTATTCGGCGAGGCGTAAGATTCACCCTTTTATTGCATTGTGTTGCGTTGCATATTGCATTCTATTGCACCTATGACTTGCGGAAAACTAGCGTTTTATAACCTTCGATCTCCGATTTTTTGAAAAGGTTAGACCTTTTTAAACAAAATGTAAATAACTTGAAAATAAAATCTGAGTGGTGAAAACTATTACATGGAAGTTCAAGAAATAATTCTTCCCATAAAACCAGAAATGTTTTTGTAGATTTTTTTTAGAAACATTTATAAATCCCTCTTTCCATATGATTGCAATATAACAGCAATTGTTGATTGCCGTAAACAATTTTTTCGTTTTTTCAGAATTGATGAATGAGAGAAAGATGAGGTGATTCATATTGATATGGATTGGAGGTTTGACGTTTATATTTAATTTAAAAAAATTACACAGTGTTTTTGCACAGCAACTTGTGTTCTCCGAATGAAATACACGAAAAAATATAATTATTATATTATTAATTATATTATATATAATTATATTATTAATAATTATATTATATATAATTATTATATTATAAATATTGTAGAATCAGCTATACGTACGAGGTACTGCCAAAAACAAGAATCTAAAAAACGGTTCCGAAAATTGATGCTTTTTTGGCCACAATTCAGAATGAGTTGATGGAACTTCAAACGGATCTAAAGATATAGTGTGTGTATGGTGCAGAATAACGTTTCAGATTCCGAGATAAGATAGGAAATAATTTCGCTCCGCGTTTAATTTACAGAATAAAAATAAATTATTTTCAAAATTTATTTCACGTAATGCCAGTTCCAGTTCTTACTAGTGTTTGATGTCCATCTATTTTACTGCGATAGATTGTAATATACTACTTCGTAGATAGCAATCTTATTAGTGTAATTCGACTCATTTTACTTCCCTAGATAATATACTGGATGCTAATAGCATCGTTTAATTACGACTGTAAGGAATAGCAGTCGTTGTAAAAACACTTTTTAGCATCTTTGATTCAATGTTATCTTCCGATCTCCGTTGCCTTGGTGTGCACTGGCTTTGTACAAGGCTGCGCGCTACAGCAGTCCTCCCCGGTTGTCAGCACACACAAGAGATCTGACTCCTCTCCAGCGATAACTCGGCGCCTCGACGCTGCGGCGAACAGAGCTCGCGACTTTAGAGACGTGTCTCGCGTGAACAGGCTTCTCTTTGTGGCGATGTACGCACTCAATTCCGAGGTGTTTTACATAATGTGTACTTCATCCATCAGAGGCAAATTGTAAAGACTCGTCCGGCGCGGACGTCGTGTGCCTTGAGACAGTGTCGCCAACGTGGGCAAGGAAAAGGAATTTTGTCCAAAGTATTGGAGCCTCAAAAGTTGCCCAAACATTTTGATTATATATAATGTATATTAAACTACCTGAATTAATTTAATTTTAAAAGTAATAAAATGGCTTACTTTCATTTACCCCCCTTTTTTGTTCAAGTTATTTTTAGAAAGTCCCTCTTCTTACCTTGCAATTTGATTGGTCCTGGCGAAAAAAATTACGTCCCTTCGAATTCTTACAAGTATCTACAGACATTTCTTGATTAAAATCACGAAGCAAACAACATTAATTCTGGTTGTAAGATTCCAGATTGGCAACACTGCTCTCACAGGTACGTATGCTGTTGAAGATGGTGCTATTCATGTGGGATTAGCGAGGTACACGGCTCCCGGCGTCCTCTTAAATGGAGGAATATCTCACACACAAAGGGTGTGTGAGTGAGTCAAGTAGGAGCCACGGGAGTGTGTAATGAACACGGAGGAGGCGGCGGTAAAAAATAGAAATAGGGAGGTATATAATGAAGTTAAAGGAAGTAGTCGTATGTACAGAAAACCAAAAAGAAGCAGGAAAATGGAGTTAAAAAACGCAGTTAAAACAAGGAGAACAAAAACAGAAGCAGATGCGAGCAGTGATGCGATAGAAAGGGAAGAGGCAAAGATGGGGGAAGAGTGATGGCTAAAGGCGGCACCACACATTCGGCATTCGCTGAGCAGCGAGCTACCGCTCGCCAAATCCCGAACAGCTGGTCTGTTCGGCGAATGCTGGCTCCCTTTGATGTGTCGTAAAGACAGACACGCGGTGGGTAGGGCGAGCACCGAATGTTCGTCACTCGGCAAAGAGCAAGCAACTCATCCGCACTACTCGGGATTCGGCGAGCGGTTGCTCGCTACTCGCGGAATAACGAATATGTTGAGCCGCCTTAAGACGAACGAGAGGGCGATGAAAATGAAGCTGAGTTGTATGTCGTCATGAGGAAACTAAAAGACGTGCCGAAAAGGGAGTGATAAAAGCAAGGTAATTCAGTATTTCCAGTTTCCAAGCGCGTCTATTGCTATTGTCGTTAGTCCTATTGGTGTAGTGTATGTTATACCTCGGAAGTGCCAATCGTCCTCTTTGCTAGAACATGAAATCCGGCGCCGACCTACACGTCGGCTTGCCATATTTTCCCCATCCAGATATCTCCGGTAGCGAATGCATGTATGATCAGTGTAGATCGTAGTTAGGTCAGAGGCCAGTTTCTTGAAGCCGTTCTCTGGCATTCGGGTAGGTTTGGTTGATAAAACTACCGATCAGAGCCGGTATAATTCTCCTACATGATTGATGACTGTTGGTGATTCCAGACGCATAAATTGATACGGTCATTAGTAGTGCATATTTTCCTTGTGAAGGTTGCGGTGGTTTTCACCGCTGTATGGCGAGATCCATCGGCTAGCGGGGATTTTTCCAACCAGTTATCTCCCACCAGTGGGACACTCCCGCAGCCGCGACATGCACTAAATTCCCGACCAGTCTTGCGGCATGTGTGGCAGTGTAGCGTATGTTAGTGCATGAGTGTGTAGGGGGTAGAGTAGTACAATGAAGAGGAAGGAAAGATAGCGCTCGGTGCGTGATCCGTTCGTAAAGGTACTGCTCCGTCATTCGCGTGGTGTTGATGGGAGACACCATGGAAAACTACCGATCAGAACAGCCAGCCGCAAGAACCCCCCTCCAGAAAGCGACTGAATTCGACCTAGCTGACAAGCTAGTGTTGAAAATCCTCGTACCGTCGGGACTTGTACCTAGGACCTGCCGGTCAGAGGCACTCCAATGACTTCAGTTAATGTCCTGAGCCACCTCTTCCTGGAATAATTCTCCTCCAGACAGCGGCCGCATTCGAACCAGCCATGTAACTAGTGCCGAAAATCCAGGGCCCTCAGAACTCGATCCCTAGGGTTGACAGGGTACAGAAACTGCAGTGGTAACTCTGGAAACTTCGAGCCATCTCAACCGGTCGTCAAGCAAGGCAAGGAGAGTAAACGCAAAAGCGGAGGCAGTGTCGGAAAAGATTAAGGCAAAAGAAAAAGGCGAAAGAAGAAGGCGAGAGAAGAAGAAGGCGAGAGAAGAAGGCGAGGAAAGAAGGCGAGAGAAGAAGGCGAGAGAAGAAGGCGAGAGAAGAAGGCGAGAGAAGAAGGCGAGAGAAGAAGAAGGCGAGAGAAGAAGAAGGCGAGAGAAGAAGAAGGCGAGAGAAGAAGAAGGCGAGAGAAGAAGAAGGCGAGAGAAGAAGAAGGCGAGAGAAGAAGAAGGCGAGAGAAGAAGAAGGCGAGAGAAGAAGAAGGCGAGAGAAGAAGAAGGCGAGAGAAGAAGAAGGCGAGAGAAGAAGAAGGCGAGAGAAGAAGGCGAGATAAGAAGAAGGCGCGAGAACTAGGTGAAGGAGTTGGCGAAGGAACGGCTAGGAGATGCCAAAGAATGTGTTGGTTGCGAGAACGGAGACAAACGGAACGATGAAAGCAATGAAGCGAAGAAAGGAGGAGTCGGAGGCGGAACTGAAGGAGGAGGCTAAGGAGAGGCGGTGCTGCGCAGGAGTTAGAGGCGAAGGGAGTGAGATGACAGAGGAGTCGGGCGGGAGTTGCCGCCCACGCGTCCCGCGAAACGTATGTGCCCGACGCCGTCCGCCGGGTGCGCGCGCCTGTGACACGCCAACGCACGTCCACCCGCTCCGGTCGCAGTGGGGGCGAGGGCGGAGACAGCCCTTGTATCGGAGGGAGGCTGTTGCGTGTACGGCACGGCGCGGCGACCAGCTGCAGTGGGCTTTCGGAATTATGTCACGGCACTTCTACGACAATTGGTTACTGCTGGATTATTTGGGTGATGAGCTACTGGAAACATGATGGTTTGCGCGCTTGTTTTGCACGTTTAGGTATCGGGGATCAGCCTGATCGAGCTGTCTGATCTGGGATGTCAGATCGGTCTGATTTGGGATGACGTGAACAAAGAGGTTTTTCATCATGTTCTTTTTTCTTTTTATCTAGTTCAGTGTGTTCAGTTTTTATCCCATTATTCATTTCCTCCACATCGGTATCATATGCTCATTAACTCATTCACAAAGGCGCCCCATATGTAGGGTACATGATATAAGGCATGTAGGCATAAGGTGTATGTAATCTGATAAATATTTGTCTTGTGGCATATTTAATTGGTATTAAATACTTATTTTTCACGCGACTTCTATTTGTTGCTCTAATACATTGTACTAATGGCACTACATGACGTAATAAAGAATTATAAGTATTTATTGCTGAGAAACGTTTGCTCTCTCAGTCGAATATTGAAGTAACCTGGTAGCTACAGTCCTCATGGTATACGGACACGATAGTCAGAACAGTGAGAAATAATGTTTAAATGAGGCTTCTTACATATATTATTTCTGCGCCATGATTAAATTTACGACACTCACATCCAACCAAACTTAACGATTTAGGGTTTATAAGATGTGAAGGTAAGAGTATATTATGTAGAGATGAAGAATGCTCGTTCATTTTATAAATATTACAATTGTTGACAAATGCATCTAAATTAAGCTGGTAATGTTACAACTCCGCAACACATGGAATTACTGTATTTTTCTTATCATGAATAATGCAACACTAGAGCATCAAGAGCCTTAAAATCTAGTTTTGGGGACTGGAGGGCTAACGTTATAAATCTACACATTACGCGGCATTGTGCATTATTCAAATCAATAGAGGTGATCGTCCACGGGCGAAAGTGCGGGGAAGATTAATTATCAAAGCCGAAATGCGTCCTGCGGAAGGATCGTGGTTGGAAAATGGCGAATAAAACACAGAGAAAATTAGGTAAATTTTCATTTGTAAAGACAATCATACAAAATTGGAAAAAATTACCTCCACCGCTCCTAGAGTCTTTCTTTCTGAATGTCAACCATTTAAAAAGTAGATAAGAAAAAGTGTGAGATTCGGGGATATATTAATATCGATATTATTGTTTTATTATTATTTTATATTACTATCCCAGCGTTAGCAGGATGCATCAATTTTGCAAAGTTAGATGGAGTAAATATGTAATTATATTTTTTGTTTGTGCATTTTTAATAATCGTATTTAAAACTCCATAACCGGAAATACATGTACTCGCTCTTAAGAAGCATAATAAATGTATTCTCTCTACAAAATGTGGTTCTTCGCGACCTTCCATGCAGTTGTTTGTGATTCGTCTATCCAAGGTCATCGTGCAGATTCAGAATCTTACATTCTACGTTTAAAAATATTGGCAGATTTGAGTGCAAACGGGTTATTTTCGTAAGACGCTTCAAAGGCTATTATCATAGAGACAAGACCTTTAACACGTCTGTCATTGCATTATCATTGAAATACCTATTTAATTACAACTGTTTCTTTGCTATGGTTGCATTTAAACATTTTACTCGGAGCCTAATTAAGTTAGCTTATTTATTGAAAAGCGAGCCACAATGTTTGGTGAGCATATAGGAGTTATCGTAATAAGAGAAAGTTTTCTTTCAAAGGAAGATCTGAGAAAGGCATCTGGTTGACCTCGTGACCGGCTCCGACTGGGAAAAATGAGGAGATCGGGCATGGGTCATTATTCCTACGCAAATGCTATTCCGGCATTCATTAGGTCACAGGTCACGGTAGTCGCCTCGGAGTTCGCAAGGGGTGTGATATTTCTGCGTGCCGGTTACGTGTATTTCACCACTTGTTCTTGGAATCGATCTGCAATTGCTGTCTGGCGTCTAGAGAACAGGAACATTACGCTTTGATTTATACGTTCAGAAATGAGAAAAACATTTTTGTTGGAAACAGTTTTATGCTATTGTATTAGTACTAGCACTTCAAAAAGGAAATGTAATATTTTGTAACGGTAATTATTGAATAAATGCAAACATAAATACTGATATTGGTGAGAAATGGATAATAAATGCTAAGATGAAAATCTCACTTTCCCATACATTACTGTTGCTTACATTCATGGTCACAATGTTATTTACAAAGCACTGGTTACAACAGATTTTTAAAATAACAATTCTCATATATACGTTTGATGATATCAACAGTTTTTCAAGGTATCGTGGGAATGAGGTCACACTTAACTTTGCAATATTAATTTTAGCTAATTATTGCTAGTGGCCTACAGTAGCAAAAATGCTGCTAAACAAAATTACACTATATGGTTTTCCAATAATAGAGTGCACACTGTTAAAGAACAATAAATAGTACAAATTTCCAGTGAAACATTTCAATAAACCATCTTCATGAATTATTCAATAACACACTAGAATATATTGCATTAAGCTCAACAGATTTTCGCTTACCAATAATACAGTTGCTATTCCATATCGCAATAAGTGAAGAGTAAATTGGTTTTATATATTTTTGAAAATTTGCAATGATGCAATTTAAAATTAAGCAACTCTACAAACATCAAATTCAGAATTATTTTTTATACAATCCCAACATTTCTATTTATTTCTAAGAAAACAACAGTTATAATTACAGGGTAGCCTGTAATAACTTACGTTGCAAATTTGCCTTTTTGTGTAACATAGTTTTACATAAATGCAATTGCATCTTTAGGTAAATTATCAGCAAAATTATGAACTTTTGGAGTATAATGGTATTAATAGACTAGAAATGACTGAATAATAATTTCTAATTACATATTCTATAAACGTTGGGGGAGGTAAAATGTTTATTGAAATCAATCGTATTTTGATTCAAATGTCCAATTTTTTCAGAAGAGGATAAGGTAGGACGTGGAGGAGTTAAAACGGGAAGACTAAGACTGAAACAAAAGGGAAGGACAAAAAGGCGAGGAAGAGAGGAGAAGTGGAATGCCGTGGAGGAGAAGATGAAGTATGAGGACAAAGAGGAGGAGGAAAAGGGGAAGAAATAGGAGTTGGGTCAAGAGGAGTGACAGGAGGAGGAGAAGAGGAGAAGTGAGAAGAGGAGACGGGGGAACTGGAAAATGAGGAGATAAGAGTGGGAGGAGGACAAGAAGTGGGAAGAAGAAGAGGAGAAGACGGCATGGGAGGAGATAATAGATGATTCATAAAGACCAGATCTCAAGAATGAATGAGTGCCAGAACACGAAGCCATCACTTCATTCCCGCATTTGCCCCTGGCGTCCTTCGCACACCCTTCGTAAATCCAGTAGCGAGGGGACACGGCCCCCTGGCGGCGCGGCGGCGGTTGCATGCCGAACCTCGCGCCGACACAGCGCCGCACACGCGAACACCACGTAACTTCAGCGCGGCGCGCTCCGACAAGGCGACGCGCCACGCAGCGTGTTGGGGCTTCCTCGGCGGTGGAAACTTGTTCCCCAGCGCGTCCGAACGCTAGCCACCCCGCGCCGCTCTTGCCACTCGCGCATGCGCGACTTCGCAGCCACGGCCGCATTTTATTTCCAACGGAATGAGGTGGTGGTGTTACACTATCTGTACCAAATGGACCTGCAGTGCCTGACAGTGATAAAAAAACGTGATTATATAAGCGCATGTATTTAAAATGTGATACAAAACCCAGTAAACTGTTTTTTATTTCCGCTTTCCTGTTCTTTCGTATTGGCCTCGCCTAATTCAAAACCGATTTTATTGCGGGTTTCACTAAACAATAGAGTATTATATGGAGCATTATTTAGGTTACTATTTTCAGATCATTATTATCTCATGTATATATGAGATAATAATACACACAGGAAGAATTACTTGCCAATAAATAATTGTTACTTTATTTACGATCACATTTCTGGAGATTGTTACAACTAATGGTTCGATACCAAATCGGAAATAAATAAATTCTGTCAGACTATTTTACTCTCGCTTACTACGTACTTACGTAGTAAAGATAAAGTATTGTAATACTGCAGTGGAAAGGGACAATTTTTAAACCCATGTTGTGGGGCCGTGATATATTAGAACTGGATAATTCATTCAGTAAATTACTTCCTGAAACACCTTTTGTTATCAGAATCGACATTTTGTGTGTCATTGATGCCGAAAAATTAGTTCATTTCCTTGATCTATACTTCCTTCAACACGTTTTGTAGTCAGAATTTACATTTTGTGGGTCATTGATGTCGAAAAATTAGTTTATGGCAAAACGTCCGTATGTCTATCTCTTGTCAACTCTAGCGCTTAAACCATTCAGTCGATTTTCTAAAAAAATGATATTCTTTCATCGATCTCGCCGTACTCGATGCCTTGCGTATTTGAAACATTTTTGTTATTTTGGTCTCTACCTTAACCTTCACAATATTTTCAAAATTTTCTAAATACTGTCTCCAAATTTAATGAACATTTTTGTCCCGATACAGCAAGGAAGCTTCTAAACTGCCGGCGTTCTCACTTTCGCTGGCCCTTCGATTTCCGTGGCTCTACAGAATTTTCGAATATTGCATAGTTCAAAACGTTGCCGGCGTCTTCCTGCAACTGCAGCATTAAAGATTTTTCCATAAAAAAACTTTTTTTAAAAGACAGGATTTTAAGTACAATTATGGGCAATTTTCTCGAAAACATGAGTCGTTTTCGCATAATTTTGCGTGAAATCAACTAAAAATGTTTTTCCAAAAACGTGTGAAAATTATTCCTTTGATGTTATTCCTGAAAATAGGAAAATACGCTTTTCAAAGTGGTGCTGGTACCATTTCCATTAAACTCTTTCAAGTTTCGAAAATTCAAAATATTATAAATAATGAGTATGTGCTGTTGTAGCAGCAACAGTTGAATTATAAATAAGGGTACGAGCAAGAGTGATTGGAATTATTTTAAAACTACACATTTTCGATCTCGAGTAATAGAATTCTTATATGAATCGGCAATTCGACAAAATATTTGTTTTTATAGTATTGGTGACGAAATAACTAACACTGCTCTATCACGCATCTAGGAAAATAATTCAACAGAACATGAACGCAACATTTACAATCCAAAAGCAAGACAAGAGGTCATTTAAGAATTTGCTCATTGGGTCAAGAGAAACTGGAAGAAGAGAATGAAAATAGACGCAATTTGCTGCTCACTCGTGGTGGTCTTAACTTCAACTCGCACGCGGGAGGACAGTGGTTCATAAGGCTTGCATGCACGGATGACGTTCGAAGAAAATCGGTAATATTCAAATGAATTGCTCTACAGCCAGGAGTGTCCACCTTCTGGCTGGGATTGTGACCTTCCGATACAGTCACCGTGGTATATACATTTTCCCATCCATCGCCCAGAAGTGGCCCGTGAGTCCATATCGGTTCCGGTTGTTAATATATTGAAAATCGTGTCTCGTGAGCTCATCGCGCATAGTTCGATATTAGAGGAAGGAAGCCAGACAACACCTAGCGGACGCTCTGCCTGCGTTTCCTAAGCTTGTTCGTCGCGCAACAAGAGTTATCCGCACACACTAGATTCTGGAGATGGGAGAGAATTAAGGAAAGGATTTTTGCTTGATTTGATTACTTTTGGTTAAAACAATAGAAACTATATATGACGTATGGGGAAGAAGAATAATACACGCATCTTTTCTTAAGCTCTAGAATCACTTGTCAAATCTTTTACTAGACATAATTAAATGGTGAATAAAAGTACCAACAATGTGAGATGAGTACCATTCGAAAACTAAACATTTATGTTTCCACGTTGCATAAAATTATCAAGTTCAAGAATGAGGAATACATACCATGCCACAACAAACCACACGCATGCCTTACGCGGTGTTTGAACCTATAGCCCGGAAATAACTCGAACTTGGGAGCTAATGCACCAAACAGCTGCGCGAACCACACCAGCCAAGTAAATTCCACCTCAATTCTGTGTTCTGAGTTCCTTGATTATGTTTCATTTTTTCTCAGTGAAGATCCCAAAGCGGAAACAATTTGAAATCATAATCTTACAATTAGTGTCAAACTTTCTCCGCTTGTAACATAAAACGTTCTGCATACGTTTCGCAAGGAAGCTCGCAATGTTACAAATACTCAGTCAACTCTAAATGTTTACAGACTATCCCAGTAGTAGTTATACTTCACCAATAATGTAATATAAACAATCAAAACTGCATGAAAACATAGGTACAATAATGAAGTGTCCAGGTGGGATAGGGAGTTGCATTGCACTCATGTATGCGTTAAATAAAGTTTCGAAAGACTCGAAAAGCACGGATACTTTCAATTGTGATGTAGCATGGTGTGCATTCCCAGTACAGCGTGTAAGACCCTTAAACACGAATCATCCCTGTAATTCCTATCACTACCTCGATAAATTAATGTAAGAGGATAGAAAGCGAGTGCGGCAGGGGGATACGGGCTTCTGCGTTCAGCGCCATCTACGCGAATCCTGGCTCCTACGGTTAAACTCGGCCAAGCACTGACGGACTTAGCACTGACGAGTCACATTATTTCTACAAGTACTCCAATCGGGACGGGCTTAAGACTTAAGACACCCATCGTCGTGCAGATTGGTAAAACTGGGTAACTAAAAAAGTGGTGTTCTTGAAGCTACGTCTCAACCGTGTTGCGGATGTTCAACGACGCCTGAAATTTTGAGGAGCGAAAATAGACAATCCAAATAAAAAAATAAAGTCATAATGGCTCAACATGTTGCACATTTGAAAATATTGTATTTTTTTCAGCTTACACATAATCTTAGACTACCTCTCGATATCAAATAATAATAATAATAATAATAGTAATAATAATAAATCAAAAATCAGTTAATTTTATTAACATGAAAAATATTAAACAAATATAAAACAACAAAATTTCTAGGTTAACAACAATACTAATAAGCGAAAAGATTTGTTTCCGTTTTATGGAACCTGGATGATGTTTGTACCATTTGTAGCCCTCATAAAATTAATAACGGCAACTGCAAGAGACTTTCCGAACACAGTTCTTCATAAATGTACAAATTCATTTTATGTCTTTGGGCTGGCCTATAACCGAATCAATCTTAACGCGTTACAACCAGAAACGTAATCTCGGCCGTATGGTGAGTAACAACTCGAAAGCGCAGTCTCCCGAAGAGCGGGGCCCCTTGCGTCGCGTCGCGTCGCGAGCGTCGTTTCTGCCTTATCTGATGCGGAGGCCGTCGCGAGGCCTCCAGCGGCAGCGACGTCGTGTTGGGTCGCACGCCGCGCGCCGCTGGGCCCGCACCGCGCCACGCTGCGCCTTTGTTTATTGGGCTGCGGGGCCGGAACACACTGTCCAGAAACCACCGGCGGTACGACTGGCACCGCCGCTGCTACATCGCAGCATTCGCGGCCACCGCTACCACAAAACAGCAGCCGCGGCCGCCGCCGTAGCCTCCGCCGCTGTGACCGCCCCCGCCTCCCCCCACCCCCACTCACAACCCATTCCGCCGCCCACCACCCCTACCCCCACCAACTCCACCTTCACCTCCTCCCAACCTGGTCCCACCTACGCTCCCTCGTGTATACTCCCGCCTACGCCCCCACACTACTCTTCGGCATACCCCCTGTCTACACCACCCTCTATGCCTTTGCATAAGCACCGGCCATCTCCACCGCTGCTGCCATTGCCATAGCCATCGTCATCGTCCCCGCCAACGCCAACGACATTGTCACCACCACTACCCCCACCGTCAGTAACACTGCTATCGTCATCGTCATCACCACCACCGCCACCACCACCACCATCACCACCACTAGCACCACAGCTATCGCCAGGAACCTACTTGAAAGTATGGTCGGAACACAAAAATGGTCGGATTATCAGAAGAAAATAAAATATTATGTTGAAGTTTTATTTAAATATTTATTACATACTAATAATACACTACAATAAACTGCAGCTACAAAATTAAATACAGAATAAATTTTTAGTGAAGAAATTAGTAATATATACTTGCATGGCGACAGTCTAGACGTAGCTGCAATGCTCCTCCATTTCTTGATCCACAAGACATCATAATCTGTAGAGAAGTTTCCATCTGTTCGATGTATTGTAGAGCAGCATTAAAAGCTTCCTTGGCTTGAGTATCACATACACACACGCAAAACAATCGACTAATCAACAATTGTCGGCCGGCCATCATGTCGGTGCATGCATGATCTCAAGCAATCGGACCGTCGGATCAACCCAAACGGCGGATTAAAAAAGTTCGGGTTAAGGAGGTTCTACTGTATTCTGACGCTCCTTCTTTATCTAATTCTTCATCAATGGTTTATGTATATATTTATTTATATTACTTTAATATTGAATTGTTTAATTTTAATTGTTTGTGGCTATCTTTGTTCGACCACTTTCTTAAAAAAATGTTTTCCATCATCGTATTAAAATGAACATTTATATTCCCCTCAAAGCGATTCTGAACTTAGTCTTTTATCTAGTCGTTATATTATTATTGATTAGTGTCTCCGGACGCGTCAATTGCTAAGGGCATTAGTTCCGCAAGTGTAGTGCGTGTTTTGTCACGGGATCTGGCGGTGATCTTCCCCCGCTTGATGGCGAGATCCGGCGGCACTTTACACGTCGACCTCACTTTGCTTCCTGAATGACCATCCCCACATTGCATCCTCACTTGGCGTCCTCAAGGAAACCTTCAGAGTGAGAGCCCTTGCCTGTCCACGCTGAC
Source organism: Gryllus longicercus (assembly GCA_038098605.1). Taxonomy (NCBI): domain Eukaryota; kingdom Metazoa; phylum Arthropoda; class Insecta; order Orthoptera; family Gryllidae; genus Gryllus; species Gryllus longicercus. Next base: position 882,277 of record JAZDUA010000040.1, read on the forward strand.
AGTCCTCAATGTCAGTCCGATTTGTCTGTCTGTCTCACTGATAGTTCTCACTGCCCGTCCTCACCATACATTACCTGGGCTGGCTTTGCGCCCTTTTCAACAGTACTTAGCATTCTTCGACCTTCCAATGTCCGAATTTGGATAGAGTATCCATCAAACCTTGAATATTAGTGATAAAACAAATCATTATTCATTGAAACCTACAGAAAATGTTTACATTTCTTGAGTTTAACCATTTTGCCTAAATGGATCTCAATTTGAAAAACTCAATCTCGATCTGCCAAAAACAATTATTTGTTCAAAAATTATAACTTTTCTCTTATAATCAGAAATGGGAATTCAGGGAACACGCTATCGGCGTGTTTAGGGTGCAATAAACACACATCTCATCGTTAAGCCGCCTCCTAAAAAATAGCTCCTCATCACTACGGCCGAGTACGCCATGATTAATGAGGAAATATTTCAGCAAGATGCGCAGCTGGGTACTTTCCGACGTCGAGAGACGAAATAAATTCAAAGTAAAGAAGGAATATAATTTATTGACAGCGGCCGAAATTTTCTTTTAAAGGTGTTTGGAAGAGCTTTTAAGCCAATTTAGGGCGCGTGAAAAATAGATGCGTTAACGGAAATGGGGCACGAGAAACAAAACGTGCTTTCCAAGAATGCCAGGGCCAGCGGGGCGAGCGTCCATGTGCTGCCGGAACTCTCGGGGCCGAAGCGGTGAACAGGTTGGGAAGGGGGAGGGGGAGGAGGGGTACGAAGGGGCGGCTGGCCGCTGCCTTATTAGCGCACGCAGCATCCTGGTCCTGCCAGAAGACATTCATCATAGGGGATCGGGGCAGCCATCAATTATCACAAAAAGCTAAGACGTTCCATCAACACCTCGGTTGAGGCTGCGATGCCGCGCCGGGCAGCGTTTGGTTGGGGTGGTGGAAGTTGTTGGAGCGGCGGTGGTAATGGAAGCGGCGGAGGTGGTGGAGGAGGCGAGGGCGATGGTGGTGGCGTAAAAGGTGGGAGAGGTGAGGAAGACGGTGAAGACGGAGGGAGAATTTGTGGGGTGCAGGGGGCGCACGGATGGAAGAGGTGGCGCAGGTAGAGGACGTTGCGAACCGCTGGGGAACGGCGATCTATCGTAAACGCTGGAGGATATTTCCGAATTTGTTTTGGCGTTTGATATTATGAGGTCGTTGTATATTTTTAGGTAATACCATACAATTTCCAAACAACTGTGAATGGAATATGTTTTAAAAGTGAGTATAAAATAAAATTAAAAATAAGTGGAAGGTACCAGTTGTTACCCACAGTATTATTAAGTGAAAACGTAACTTGTATTCTACTGAAATTCAGTTTTTTATACAAGAAAATAAATTCTCAGTATTCTTATACAACACATTCGGTCTACTTATTTTTTCGATGCTGAAGTAAAATAAACCGAAGATTAATAGCAACGTCACTGCTTTATTAATAAATGTGAGCTTAGGGATTGTCATCTAATAAATAACCATTTTTATTAGTGGCGTACCTGAGGTCATAAGGCCACATTTTTTACCTAAACATTTGAATGAAGATACTTTTATAGGTTTAAATGTCGAAAATGGAAGGTTAGGCTGTACATTGGACGACTGGACATAGCGTACAAAGAGAGGTACGATCACGGCATACGCCATAGCAATTGAGTAAACTCAGGAAAATCATGGTGGCATGGGGAAGAACAAAACAGAATACAGAAATATATATACAAGCGAGAGAGCAGATGTGATCAAGAGAAGGGATAAAAAATGGAGACATAAGAAGAGATCTGGAAGAGAAAAGAGAGGAAGGGATGAACAGATAGTCAGAGAAGAAAAGGTCACCAGGTCAAAATCAAATGATCCAATGACGATGAAAACGAGCTACTATGTTTGGAAAAGAGTAGCACCTTATATAAATATAAAAAATTAATCTTCAATTAATAACAATAATTTATTTACGCCGATCCGATGGCCAAGATCTCTAAGGCAGTAGTGCCGTAGCGGTCTCAGCGCAGAAGATCGCAGGCTCGAGCCTGCATGGATGTGTCTGTATGTATGTGCCGTCCTTTCCCCCCTCACTATCATCATCATCATCATTTCGTTTTTCATACCCCCAAGGCTAACAACCCTGGGGGATAAACTTTGGGTCTAGCAAAATGCTGATCCCCTTATAAAGTTATCTGCACCTGCCACAGAGATAATGGTACTGAACCTCTTGTAGCGTCGTGTCGCGCTAAAACACGGAGACAAGCAAGTGTGGCGTCATATCTGTCGCCAGTACAAACGTATTATAGTAGCCATGTGGACAGCGCTGGCGGAAGTGACGCGGGGCTGCACAAAGGTATGCCGTGTCGTGAATGCAGGTTTGGGAACCCCAAAGCCGGGGGAGGAGCGCTGGCGGGCACTGCGGGTGACGCGCTTCCGTCAACCTGCCACAGGGTATATAAGCAGAATTCGACTTGAAAGCAGTCTTCTATTCTTATGATTCTTCAGAGGTGAGCGCGTCGGTAGGGCGTCGTGAGGGTTGTGCGCGGCGTTGCATGGTAATGCATAGGCTACCGAGGCGGGGAATCGAAGCCGGCGTGCTACGTCGTGACAGCAGGTGCGGCATACTCGCATGTATGCTCGCGTAAGGTACTGGTGCATCACACCGGGGATGGTAATTAATTATCGGGCCAGCGGTGGTGGTAACCAGGGAAAGTTCCTTCTTGTAACGGTTAACTTCAATTGTAAATATAGTATATAGTGTTATGGTGTCGGAATGTCTTATTTCTAATAAATACTAAATATTTACAAGCCGTTCACGTCTGTAATTATCTGCCCCGGCAAAGACGCCACACAAGTAGCAGACGGCGGGCATCGCCGGACTTTCCGTGGACGTGGCGTGGTAAGGCGGCGGTAGGGTGGAGGCAATGGGGGCGGCAGGTAGCGCCGAAGGGCCTATATAACGCCACGAGAACAATGTCCCGATCTTCTTGTTTCCCAGCAACGTCGGCGACAGGTGGTGCGTGAGTTTGAGTGCGAGTAGGTGCACGAGAGCAAGGGGCTGGCAATTCATTGTCATGACTGGCGAGACATGTAGATGGTCTCAGGGTAGAGCTGTGCTCCGCGCAGGGAACATTGATCGTATGTTGCGGTGTGGTAGCCGTTCCGTAAATTCTCTCTCCTAGCAGTGGGTTCTATTATTTAGTTAATTGTAAGCAGTGCAATTGTTTAATTGTGAATACGATCTAGATTTTGCTTAAATCTACTGTTTTTACAAACCACTTTCGTCTGTGTTCTGATTACACCCGTATGACGTCACACTGTGAATGCAGGAGTGCAAGTCGGCGTATTCGCAAACGAAAACAATTTATGTTCCTGTCTTCAAGTATTCAAAATTTGTGTATTTTATCGTATTTTGAAGATGAAACTAGCTGCACAGTGAGTGAGTCACGCCTCAAAAATCATTACCAATATGTTCCTCCAAAAAGTTTAAAAAAATAATTCCTTCATCGAGCCGCTCTCGTAGCTGAAATCGCTAAGGCAGCCGCGTCTTAGCAGTTGATCGACTCGAAGAATCGCTTATTCTACCTCTGTCATGGATGTTTTCTACGGTGCCGTGGCATCGTTGGGACTTTACCAACCCACCGTGCATTTTATAATAAATACACAATTATTTTCCTTTGCCTTTTTGACTGAATCGAGACAGTTCAGTCAAAAAACTTGTGAGAATATTAGGATGAATTCTGTGGTTACAGACATTTAAAGTGAACATAATTCATCTTAATATTTACACAAGCGTTTGGAGAGTTCATCGTCAAGAATTATCAAAGAGGTTTCTCTATACACTATAATCGCGGTTTCAAATAAAGTCGCAACTTTCATTCAAACAATATTTCATATAAATAATATTTTTGTCATATTTATTTAAACGTACAATATTTGCATATTTCTTGTAAATATGTTTCTATTTGATCATACTTCGGTTCGCGGAATAACAAAATAATAATTAATACAATAGCCCACCACACGTATGCGAAAGTTTATCTAAATGCGAATTATTTCTACTTGTCTCCTCCCATGACACCCAAATATTCTTTGGTAGAAATTAGTGTCCAAACACCATCTCACGTGGCTGAGCAGACTATACACGGAAATACACGTTTAAGTTCCATAGCAGACGACACAGGAACCATTGATAGAACAGCATCGCGCCCTAACAGGATTTTCGTCATCCCAATTCCAACATCAGTTCATAAATTAGCGTTTTTCGTTTGATTAGATGGTGCCTCTGAGCGCGCCACCTGCAAAGGTCATTATTGCCATAAGTGTAGTGCATATTAGATGTAGGGAGATAGATGTGTTCTTTCTTGGAAATGTGAGAACCGGCGCTGCCCTACATATCGAACTAAATCGAAACAAAACTATCCGTTATTCACATTCCAATTTCATCAATTTATAAATCTGCGTTTTTTCTCAGGTGTATCCAATTATTCTCCGGTGACACTATTAAGCTTAAGGAGCCACGATCTTCACCATAAAACCACCTTTTGCGGCGTGTTGTATTTTACAAATAATTAAATATTCGGTTCTTGTACTTGTGTTCTGGGTCTCGTAGTGTGGAATCCGAGAGTTTAATTCATTAAAAATGAACACTAAAATTAAAATACAAACTTAAATTATAATTACATAATTGTGAAAAGCCATTTTATTCTCGTAACAAGGTATTCCATACTTAGGCAATAAATGAGTGATGGCCAATGATAATCTATTCAAATGAAATAATTATAGATGTTATCAGTGACAACAATATTAGTCGTTTTGTGGCAGGAAACTGATGCTAATCTATCAATGCTGAACTAAGCCATCGAATGTTGCTATTGAAATTAAAAATATTGTTCGCAATGACAACTCTTATATGTATTTCATTTTAAATGCCAATGAAAGCTCACCGCAAAAACAATAATCTATTCAAATCTAGATGGTTCCACACTCCGAGCCACATCAGACAAAAAGGTTTTCGATATATAGAATTTAAACGTCGCTTACCTACCTCCATCATGTAAGAATTATGTGAATTTTATTTGTCTGTAAAATAAACCAAATTCAACATAACTCATTGTGTATGCTTTGTGCAAGGGAATTTGTTTCATAAATTGCTGTAAAATGACGATGCTCGTCTCAGCAAAATGAAATAAACGATTGTTAACCGTATTGTTTTGAACACACTTGTTTTGATATTTTATGCCCGAAATGTCTCACCTTGTATTTAACAGAAGTACGTGTCATTTGTAACTTGTGAAGGTGATCGTCAGGGGGTCTCTCAAATGAGACAATTGTGAAGCTGAACCCTGACGCGAGGTTAACGACAATCATTGGATAGCTAATTGTGATTTAAGATATGATAAATAGTTGCTTTAGAGCATGATGAATGGACGGGCAAGACATCGGTAAATACATTGAATGGGTGTTATGAAGAACGTTTGAGAAAGATGATGAAGATATTGTCGAAGACTTTGAATGAGGCATCGAAATTAATTAAACTTGGTAAAGTACAAGAAAATGATCTAATGCGCGTGATTCATTCAAAATCAAAATTAAGGCTCTTTCTATCAAAACCAACCCATTTTATTATACATTTAAAATTCACTTCTTTGCATTTTTGCGAAGTTTATAGGTTCCAACATCATCTCACGAAAGCATATATCTCAAATCCAGTTTATTTCCATCAACAATACGGCGAGATTATATCATGTTCAAATGCATGCGTGAGTTGACACACACCAAAAGATTTTTGCGTCACTAGTAAAATTGTCGCCAATGAAATGAGCTCGCCTTTACAGAAAATGGTTCAGTTATTGTTGGAGGAGGAAAATGTTGATGATTGTTAAGAAAATCATGAAATAGTATTAATGCATTATACAACTCATTTAAAATATTATACTGTATTGAAGAAGTACATGTATGAAGTAATAAAGCAACTTCATAATAAAACAACTTTGCATATGCTATTTTTTCGTATGTCAGCATTATAACTTTATAAGAAAATAATTGTAGAAGAAAAATCCAAAAACAGTTTTGCTGTTCGCAACATTAACGATTGTATTATTATGTCACACATATTTGACTGTTAATGATCGGTTCTTGCGACTATGCCAAAGAAAGATGGATTTGTTTGCCTGTAGAAATTGTAGAAGATGTCACGAAGACAGGTTCATGTTAGGAGTTTCGTAAGACATTTCTGATTATAATAAAGTTGAATTCTATATGAAACAAGCTAACGTCAGTTACAGAGCTAAAAGAATCTATTATATTTTCCAAAATGATGTTAGAAAAATTTTAGTACAAGCAGCGGTGAGAAATAACTATTCATGAAGGTACACAAATACGATTTAGTAAAAATATTTATTAACTCTGGGAACACACTTTTTGCGCATTTTTTTACGATGTTGCGATTCTGGGCATATTTGGTACGGGAAGGGGAGTTGTATAACATGTTTTGAACCTTCTGTGTATTGGTTATACTATTTAGAGAAACTAAAACACACCGAGAATATTAACCGGTGTTTTGGGTGAAGGATTTTCATATATAAATTTGTACAAAAATACATTACCCTAAGACCTTGTGACGTCCAATATGATAAACATTCCTTTATTTATAACAAAGGCAAATGTACTTATAACACAGTTAGGATTAACCGTTTTGGAAAATTTTCTAAATTCATTGCCCAAACCTACCGTATAACTCCCAAATAAAGTAAAGTATTATTGCCATTCGTGTAGGAGAACAGCGGTACGATGTTAGCTGATAATGACGCCGATCAAGCTGACGCCTCAAGCGTCATGGAGAGTAGCGATCCTCCGCGGAGAATCATACATATCGCAGTCCATTCAGATTAAGAATAAGATAGCCATAAGAATAGTATGAAATGACAAAAATTACATGGCAGGCCAGGTGCATCAACTGAAGTTTTTAATGTATCTGTTTATGATCCTTTGTATCTTCCAAGAATCTCACAAACTGTTCCATTAATATTAACATGCAAAAAAAAAAAAAAAAAAAGTAGTGAATCGATTTTTCGTTTGTAATTTAAAGTGAATAAAAACTATGTTTTGTTACTCAGTGAGCTGTACGTACAATCCCAGAGTTTTCTTCAAATTTCGGAGGTATGTTTTGACTCAACTATGGTATGTGTGATTACACAATCATTGATGCAATGATCTACTACTTCTACTACTACGTAATAATGTGTGTCATAAAATTCCATAATATGAACGATTTCCTGCAGCGGAGACAAATTTTATAATACTAGTATACAAAAGTATATATACGGGGTTCGACATTTTATTGGTTCCAATTTTTGGAATATCTTTTGACACACGATGTAAGAGTAATAAGATTATATTAATGCATGCATATTCAATGCAGACACACTCAACACTTTTTATACCCAATGTACCTATTAGAATCGTTCTATTGAGGAATGAGTTTCCATCTGTTTGGTCCTTACTTCGCAATGAAGGAGACAATATTATGTTTTCGGTTGAAATATGTGTATTCTTTGTGCGTTTGTTTGAACTCTCACATCACAGAATGAACTAATTTCGCATTCTTAGCACAAATATTGTTGAATTCATTTCTATATAATTCTTGAGGAAGGTGAATAACTATCTTTTATTACAATTTTATTTTACAATGCATGAACGTATAATTCCCTAGCAATCCTTGGTATGGAGATAGTAGATTACATACCTTCGGAATGAATATCTATCGAGAATCAAAAATTTCCAGGGCGAGGAAAATCTGAATATAAGCTTATTTGAAGAGGAAGTTGATTGAACGATCTTATTTGGAGATAACGCAAGTAAAAACAACCTTCAACGATTGCATTCCTGTAGACAAATATTGACTCTGAATTTTAAATGAAGAGGTTAGACGGCCGAGAATAGCTGACGACCTGCGTCTATCCACACAAAATGAAGATTCAATTCAATTACTTTGTTTTACCTTTCATGATTTTTGTCATAAATTACCTCGTCTTGAAATAGCAAACAAATGGGAGGCAAATAGTGTGAATAATAATCTGGTATGATTATTCGTGAATTGAAGATTGGAAATTACAAAGTTGTATCTTGAAATCTGAATCTTTGTCATCCCAATAAAGTAGAAGAGGATAAAAATATTATTTTGCCACTTGACTATACGTTCTCTTCCCAAAGTTTGCTTATAATATACACAAATTAGAACGAAATAAAAAAGGAAGGAAACATACCAAAAATGGGGACAGAGGTATGAAGTCCAATTAATTTGAAAGGAAAAATGGAAGATATAATAGTAAACAAAGCTTCCGTTCGAAAGCAGATTGCGCCGAATCCAAGGCACCGGATCATAATAAGAAAATAAATGAAAAACAATAGTCAATAAATAAATAAAATAGAAAAATAATAAATATTAAGGAAACCTAAAACTTTCTATATACTTTCTCTGTACACCAATGTAAAGAGTCTATTTTAAGATCAATTGTATTTTGTATTACATCTAATTATTTATATGATCCTTAGGTTACTCCACTAATTTGTTACATTACTAATTATTGCTCTACCTATAGATGCTATTATGGTGTTATTGTAAACATTGTAGTATTATAATTTTAACCATGCTAATGTTCATCGATATTGATGCAACTATAGACTAAAAAAGTAACGAAATAATTAAAACAATAAATTAACCAAAAAATAACACCTTAATAAAAATAAATAAATTCGAAATGTAATTGAAGCTGGTGTTGGAAGGCGAACGGCGCGAGGTGGCGCTGGCGTGGGCGGTGCGACTTCTGGGTGATGAATGGCGGACAAGCGGCCATCAGCGCGCGGCCATCACTGGATCCGGCAGCGCCCACCCCCACCCCTCCCCGCCACCCCCGTCTCCCGCTCTGAACCCTCGGCTCGGAGGAGTGCGCGCAGTAATTGAATCGGGCATCCCGGAACGCGGGGCTGGCCGCCCGGCCCACCAGTGCCGGCGCACCGCTCCGCTCCGCGCCGGCCGTGGGGCGTGGGTGTTTCCAAATGAGCCACGGAGATATTAGTTCTGCATCGGGCCGGTAATCACAGCCGCTATTTGTAGATTTATCAAAACTAGCAAAGCACACGTTTCATGTCGGAGTTGTTCTGGGAGGCAATGTGTTGGTGTCGGATGGAGGCAGTGGGGTAATGATCTCGCTCATGAGAGTGTAGGCTGATAAAAATGACGCATATCCGATTTTCGTTTTCAAAATTTTCGAAAATGGCAATAGTTTAAATTTTTAAAGAGTCTACTACTGCAATACAACTAAAATATTGAAGATAGATATTTTGTGAGTGAAATCGCTTAAAAATTACATCTTGAAAAAATGTAATATAAAATCTCTGAATTTCCCAAAATTTCCGCGATTTTGAATCTAGTTCAGTTCTCTTTTTAAGGTCGGGAAAATTGTTTTATCTCTGAGGCTGGTGGTGTTGTGGGAACGTGAATGGCGTGATAAACCTAAGGACTTGATTTCGAATCCCAGTGTGAAAAAAAAATTAGATGTTGAGAACCCTTTTGCAGATTCAAATAATATTATAATAGGACATAGCTATAAGAAATATACGAGAAAGTATGGGCTCTTGTTGCACCACCTTTTACCGTGCAAACAGTATACTACCGTTTACTATTTGCAGCGCCTTGCTGCTAGAATAATGACGGCCATACTTCAGTATCCGAATATTATGTACACTTCATTCCGGTTTTCGCCTTTCACTAAATTGTGAATCGGTTGAAATATTTTTTTAAAAATATTTTATATATAAAATTTATTATATTATATTATAGGAATAACTTAATTTTTTTACAATGTTCGGCATTGAATTGAGTAATTTTTGTCGAACGGAGCCAAAAGTCACAGAAGGGAAATCATGGAGTAATGGAGCTTCAACGTAGTCATTTGGTCAAAATGACCTAGCCCTATATCTCTATCACCCAGGGGCTCAGCGCCATAGGTATCAGGAGCTTGCAGACGGTCACACAATCAGGAAGTCTCAGCATCTCCACTCTGACTTCTCGCAGCGTGGTTGAGGAGTTCGGCTGCCGAGGATATTTTAGCCATTTGTTTGGGAGGCAATGTATGAGGGGACAGTTACATTCGAATACATGCAAACGAATCCTTTTTTACTCGAAAAATATTTGAACCATAGTTTCAAGTTCTCACAGCCTATGGAAACTATGTCCTCCAAACAGTTTTGGAGGGCTAAAGAATTGGAAAGTCGACAATCGGTAATTGTTTCAGTTTAACCGTTGTTTCTAACCATCCATTTGTGAACCATTTCTTACTTGAATAAAGCTCATGTCATCTCTTGTGAGTAAATTGAGGAGAAAAAGAGGAACATTGCCTTGAAAATATGGAAGCGTATCCTTAATGCATTGCAGATGTAACGGCCAATGTCCAATCTTCTAATCTTGCACTGATTTCTTTACAATAATTGTTTTTCATCGACTTACTTTCATTGCTAGCAACTTGTACTTTTAATAACTTCAAAATAATGAAAAGAAGATATTTGTTTAATAATTAAACATTTATCAGTTTTACAAAGAAATAACCTTGTGTTTTTGAAAAATAAAATAAAAATGGCGTTTTAGACCCAGTCTACAAGGCTACTAGGTAAAATTGAAAAGTACTGATACATCAATTTTCTTAGCTCAACATTTTTCACAATAAGCTATTTCATTAAACGCATAGTTTCGAAGGTTTTTGAGAAAAAAAACAGAAAAAGTCTGAGTTTTTTGTCGTAACTATTGAGGCTCCTGTGCCAAAGCGGTTCACATTCAGGTTCCTCATATCAGAGACGTACATGAGTGATTAAAAGAGTTATCATAACATATAATAAATTTTTGGGAGACCCTTTTTGAACCTAATTTTATTGGCTCATTACCCAATTGCATCGTCTTCACTGTTGCCTCAAACATCGGCTCCACCGCATCAGATATCTTCATCCTACCGTCCGCACAGCATCTACCTCTCCCCTACCCGCACTTTCACTGTTCCCACTACCTCTCGCCGTCGTCCTAGTCAGCACCATCGCCTCCGCCTTCACCCCCAACAATTATCACCGCCAGCATTACTAGCTATCGAAACAATGAGTTGTGCCAGCTATAAACAAATCAATGTATTACATTAATTATTATTACTACTAGTTGCCGTTAGAATAATTGGCACGAAGTTAAAAATACTCCTCATCTCTTATCACCAATCACCTTAAATCTCCATGAAGTGTTCATTCCCTTCAAGAACGGAAATGGAACGGGAAAATATTTCTTTGTGTAGTCAGTAGGCTTCGCCGATTACGAAAGTCTACTGTTCGTTCTCAGCACGGTGTAGAAGGTTAGCCAACATATTGTGCGCAGCTAGTTGTGTTCCTGTGATCGATCTTTATTAAGACTGAATTTTTGGCCGACGCTGAAATGACAAAACGGATTACAATTTGGATCGGAAGTACTGAATTATCGCATTTCAAAGGACACCTTTGTACCAATTTATCTGGCGGTTATCTAGATCTCAGATCTGCACTTTACGTCACAATGATTGCGATTGCCGGTCCAGATCGCAGAGGCAGTAGTGCCGTAGCGATCTCGGACCGAAGGATCGCGGGTTCGAACCCGCCTCGGGGATTGTTGTATTGTGTTCGTTCTTCCGCCCCCTATCATCATCATCATCATATCGTATCATTCTCACAGTTACCATACCGTTATATGCAATAGAGATCGCTAACCCTAGATGTTGATCCGACCTTAAATAACAAAAAAAATGATTGCGATTATGCATTGAATTTATTATTAATAACAAAACTATAGTTATATTTTCCATGGCATTCATTTTCCTCCTCCACATCACTGCTACCTCCACCCACATCACCACCTCCACCGCCGCCTCACCGGAAGAGGAGCCCTCCGACCCCCGACCCGCGGCCGCCGCCGCCGCAGAGCGAGAGAAACGCGTAGGAGGCCACGGAAAGGACAAGCCTAAGAGGATAATCTAATGAATAAAAAGAAGACAAAGGGTGAAAAGCATTCAATAGGCGTTCCCGCCCGGGAATAATGGATCAAGGCGGTCGCCGCGTGCAACCTGCGACGGCCGCCAGACTTATGGGGACTGGGCCTTCACGCCCCCACCGCCGCAGCCCCGCCCCCGCCGGCAACCTTGCCCCATCCCCGCCTCTCCCCGCCTCTGCGCCCGCCTCTGCCCCCGCCTCTGCCCCGCTTCTGCCCCGCCTCTGCCCCCGCCTCTGCCCCCGCCTCTGCCCCCGCCGCTGCCCCCGCCTCTGCCCCCGCCTCTGCCCCCGCCTCTGCCCCCGCCTCTGCCCCCACCTCTGCCCCGCTTCTGCCCCGCCTCTGCCCCCGCCTCTGCCCCCGCCTCTGCCCCCGCCTCTGCCCCCGCCGCTGCCCCCGCCTCTGCCCCCGCCTCAGCCCCCGCCTCTGCCCCCGCCTTTGCCCCCGCCTTTATCCCCGCCTCTACACCCGCTTCTACCCCCACCTCTATACCCTCTGTCTCCCCTCTGCCCCCATCTCAACACCGGCGGGCGTTTCTGCGCCCGCCTTCATCTTCGCTTTCATCCTCGCCTCCATCTTCGCCTCCATCTTCACCTCCATCTTCGCCTCCATCCTCGCCTCCATCCTCGTCTCCATCCTCGTCTCCATCCTCGTCTCCATCCTCGTCTCCATCCTCGTCTCCATCCTCGTCTCCATCCTCGTCTCCATCCTCGTCTCCATCCTCGTCTCCATCCTCGTCTCCATGCTCGCCTCTACTCCCGCTTCTCCCTCAGCCTAAATCGTCGCCTCTGCCCCCGCCTCCCCCACCTCTTCCCCCGCCTCTGCCTTCCCTCGACCCCCGCCTCCATCCTACCCCCGGCCGTCTTCCGTTATCCCGCGCCCCGCATTTGGCAATTCCCCTTCAGCTCACTTCCGACCCCACCCTCACCCCTGTCCTCCCGCCTATACTTCGCTTTCCCTGGCATCTGCTCCTACCCCATTTTTACCACCACCCCTCTACCGGTTCTCGCCACTGTTCCATGGTTGCGCTTATAGCTCCTCTCCCGCCTCAACCGTCCCCTCCGCGCCTCCTCCTGCCACTTGCTTCTTGCCCGTGCCAGTTATGTCCCCGTCCCCGACCTCGTCCCTGTTCCGGCCCCCACTGCCGTCGCCCCTCCTCCCGCCGTACACTTTATCGCACCGGATCCCCAACGTCCCTACCGCGAGCAAGCTCAGCACAAGGGAGACTTGCTAGACTCACCAAACGTCAAAAAGTGCAGGTATGAATAAACGTCGGGTGCCCGTAGTGCAGCGACCAGTTCACTATAGTACCAGTTCACCAGTATTCTAGGTTCAGTAGTTTAAATCCCGGTCAGTCCATATGGAATATGTCCATATGGAATATCGGTATCACATGTATCTTCGGAGTTCTCACTTCCTCTGATTCTACTATTCCTCCATGTTAATTCTCAGTTCTCTCTACGGTTTATTACTTGACAAGAATTGTGACCTTCATCATCATCACTTCATTCAATACATACGCCAATCCAGAAGTCCCATACCTACAAAGGCCGCGTGTAAATTGTAGCTATGGAACTACAACAGTGATTTTGTCTCCGTGCAAATCTAAATGTCTGTAGAACTATGAAGTCTTTTATTTCACGTGTGCTGTAGTGATCGTTCGAATTCTTCCCCATCGGAATGCTGTGGAAATCTGACGAGTATTCGAATTCGAGTTTCGTATTATGAGAAAGCACAGAACAAGTTAATAAAAAATACAATTTAATTGAATAAGAGAATATTGATAGAACAATTGTTATACCATGATTCTTAGATTACTTGAAACTCAATTGGAAGACAAGAAAAATTTAGTCATTTTTTCACAATGGTAATTAGCGAGCTCAGGTAGAAATAATAATATTGTAACAGAATATTTATTTAATTGTCCTTAATTTAGAATAACATTTTGTAAAGATTTGTCGAGTTGAAGATTAAAAAAAAAAGGATGAGATAACATATGTCGATTCTAAGGTCTGAGAGGAATAAGACACACCCTAGTTTTCCAAACGCCGAAGATATCTGCCAGCATTCTTTCCTGTTCGCGCTTGTAATCACATGTAGTTAACGCCGAAGCACGGATGAACATTTAGGAAGAAATACAATGTTTAACATTCTTATACAGGTCGAGCAGGAAAACAATGTACAAGTGTTGCACAGGAAAGGTTTACCAAAACTGTTTATTTGTTGTCAGAGCTCTGAGCATCTATGTAATAAAATAACACCCACAAGGTTTTATTGTCAATGCACTGAAAATTACGAGACAATTCAGCGAAACCGCGCAGTCTAATGAACGGTTAGAAGAGAAATATTCAACTGCGCAGAGTCTAGTTTCTCAGATGGAAAGGAATGGGTTTTTATATTACACTTTATAATTATATATACATATTTACAATTCATTTAACATTTGAGATTCACTCGGTATTTATAACTCACTCTAAATGCGTTCATCGCAGGAGTAAGGTTTATTTGGGGGACAACAGAACATTTGTTTGAAAATGTCTTTAATAATAAAATTTGATGTTTTATTGTCTAAATAGTTTTTTTTCGTGCTAATGAATGTCGAATGTTATAATATTTAAATTATAATTATTTAAAAATTAAAGATAAATTTGAAGACACATTTGAAGAAAGGAAAAGTAACGTTTTATCGTGTTTATTGTGAGTAAAATAAAATTCACACCTGAAATCTAGATATGTCCTGGCTGAAGAAGATATCGTTTGAAATCCGAAAATTTACTATTCCAGTCATTTTAATAACAGTTTTTAAATTTCATCGTTATAAAAAAATATTTGCAATTAAAAATGTTTATCAAAACACAATGCGTTGCGCAACAAATGTTTTAATAACTCTATTTCCAAATGTTGTAAGAACGAAGTCTGATTGTCCCACGAATAAGACTGCAAACCACATTACAATTTATTTTATATTGGTACCGTATTCTCTAATAATAGAAGCGCAATTTTGGAGTAAAAATATTATTACAAGCGCTCGTTAATATTTCGGAAAATACGAAGGACAAATATATAATTTTGGAAACCTGCTTTTCATTTTTTTTATTTTTAAAATTACATTTTATGCCTAGTAGACAATACAATCTACTTTTCAATTAGTGATCTCAAGTCAATTATAAACACGGTTTGTATCGTAGTTGCGTGCTGATAAATATTCCCTTAAGTTTGAGTCCATTGCGTACTAGCTCTACCGGCAAAGGTGGCACAGGGTATCAATTGACATCATGGCAGTGCCTCTGACCGGGAGGACCTAGGTTTCGAGTTCCGACGGTGACAGGATTCTCGACACAAGCTAAACCGATGGATCGAATTCAGGCGCTGTGTGGAAGAGGTGTCTAACGGCCGGCTGCTCTGATAGGTAGTTCCCCGTGGTTTCTCCGATCAACAAGAGGCGAATGCTGGCGAGGTACCCTAACAAACAGGCCATTGACCGCGTGAGATTTTTTCTTCCATCCTCACTCCCTTACTTACACACACATTCACAGACACTACACTACCACACATGTCGGGAGACCAGTCGGGACCTTCGCGCTTGTTCTGGCTGGGGCTGCGCCACTCTGGTGGGAGATACCTGGTCGGGGAAAATCCCGGAAGTCGATGTAGGTCGACGCCGGATATCGCCATCCACCGGACGACGATCACCACCACCTCCGGCTAAAACATATGCACTGTACTTGGAACTAATGGCCTTAGCAGTTGACTCGGAATCACTAATCAATCAGCCTTGTAGCTCTAAATACCAAGAGGAATTAATTAGATCGCTGGTGAGGTAGATACCTTCTAGTAATTAAATACGATAAATTGAAGATGTTGTCCGGTATCTCTTGCTCTCTCTTGCTCTCGCTCTCGCGCGCTCTCTCGCTCTCTCGCGCTCTCTCGCTCTCTCTCTCGCTCTCTCGCTCTCTCTCGCTCTCTCTCGCTCTCTCGCTCCCTCTCGCTGTCTCTCGCTCCCTCTCGCTCTCTCTCGCTCCCTCTCGCTCCCTCTCGCTCTCTCTCGCTCTCTCGCTCTCTCTATGTATGTATGTATATATACAGACAACATCTTTAATTTACCGTATTTAATTACGATGAATATTTGTCAGATGCAGAGTAGGTGAATCGGTGCGACATATGGTTAGTTTGGGCAAAAAATAACATTTATTTCGTACTTAGAAAAATTAGAATGAATTTTAGTACGTGTATGTCGTGGAACATTCTATGAAATTGACTTTTTAGGTGGTTTCTCCTGAGGAAAGTGTATATAATATGTGTAGTTACCATTAGACTGTCATCAGAACAATGAATTTGGAAACTTACTATTAAAAACTTCTAGCTATTTGAATGTATTTGAGGGGAGACTTTTTGTGTATATCCTGAATACCCTAAATAATAATTTGTACTGTACCTAAATGTGTGCATATATTTTTCTGTAATTTAAGAATGTCGACAAACAATCTTTGAAGATCCGGATCATTTTCATTAATGATAAGTCTTGAGTTCACTGAACATTGTGTAAACGTTTCTCGCACATAATTTCTAATCTAATAAAATTATCTGTTTCAGGTAGGATATTTAATTCAGCAATTTTCAAATTTGGGATCTGTTGGTGAGTTGAGCATTTGCTTTCCTTGAAATTGTTTAGATTACTTTTGCGTTTGTTTTTGTATTTTATGATTATTCACGAAAACAGAAGAAAATGTGGATAACTGCTATTTTCCCCCAACCTTCCTTGTTGTTTCATTGGTGTTCTGTTTCTTTTATCATTGGATGTACATAAGATATCCTCTCTACCAAAATGTGAAAAAATGAGCTAATACCATCGAATGAAATCCTAAACATTCTCTATAAATTCTTAAATCTATTCAAATAATATATTTTAGTACAGAGTATATTTTAAAGGCAAGAAAATGTGTTGAATTAATATGTATTTTCCCCCTTACGCAACAAATATTAAAACAATTTTCATGTTATTTTCTTATACCTAGAGTATTCTTAGTTCAAGAAATGAAAATAGATTTATTGACAATTCTAGTAAACATATTTCGGTCATGTGAATATTTCGTAATGACATTTTTTAATAAGCATGCCCTAATAGCACTTTTTCGCAATTGCCTAATAGAGTAATTCTTAGAAGTAATGCGAAATGAAGTTTTCAAGATTCTTAGTGCAAGCTCGGAGTTAGTACATTTGCCAAAAATATTGTGGCCCGTATTTTAATACGATTATATCTAGGAAATTTTAGAGCATTTTTACTCGTTTCATTCCTTAAAGTGTGAAATTCACCACGACGAATTTTAAAGGTAAACTGAAAGATACTCATAAAAGGTATTCTGGTAACCCTTTAAATGCATGTATAATATGGAGTATAAAATTTAGATTAATACACGTTCCTTGAGCTCACTACACCCATAAATATATTTCGTATTCATGAAATAGCGGATATTCCTTTCATCACGTTCCTATTAAGTGGCTGTAATTGAATACAAACGAAGAAGTGAAACCTATAGTTACCTCTAAAGCACTTGTGAAATCAGTATGGTAATTTTTATTCCCCGTTAAAAGATTTAATCAGTTGAAATAAGGAGACCGGAGCCGCTTTCCTCCATAAGGGCCAGTTCTTAGTATCGATGCTCTTCGGTGAAGGTGTTACAAAAAGCGACCAAGTCTTTCTCGAGCGCGCTGACTGTAATCTTGTGGGGAGGTGATTTGCACGAGAGTTTCATTATAGAAACGCATTGAGGATGCTTTAAAATTTGTTTTGTTGTTGTTTGAATAATATTATCTCCGTGCCAGGCCGAGTTTGTAACGATAGTAATTATTCTGTAAATTACATCGAGACACAAAATTTCGATTCCGTGCTCTTCATGTACGGTGTGTAATTGAAAATGAGAGGGATTTTTGGGACGTTTTAGGGGGAATTTCGAGGGGACGTTTGGATACAAACTTTAGAAAATATATTTATTTTTTTAATAACTAGATGAAATGTTCCGAAATTTTATATACAATTTCGCCTATGAAATTTTGTTTCGGAGGTCTACGCGCATTGTTCATTCCCATGTTAGCATTTTACCTGGGTGCCTTTCAAATTATTTAGCAGTTTAAAACATTTTAAACAAACATGTGAGCCATGTATTTTCCAATCATATGGAGTTAATTTTAGATCTATTTTAAAAGAAAAACTTAGGAAAACTATTTTTTCAGAAAAACTTCAGAACTTCAGAAAAATAATATCGGGAATTATTTGATTAAATACTTTTAATTGATGTTGAGTTAAAAAAATTCGTAATTAAGTAAAACAATGAATACATTGAAGGAGCGTTGTGAGGAGGTTTCTTGCATTTGCCGGCTCCACTAAGTGAGGGCATTTCGACGCGCAGTGGAAAGGATGTGGATGATCCGCGCGTGGAGCGTGGACGGGCTGCGACGCCCACACTGCTGCACGAGCACCCGCGCCGCGGAGGTACAGCTGCAACGCGGAGGCTAGTGCCTGCCCACTGCGCAAGAGCGGCTCCATAGGAGACCCAAGCGCCCCCCCCCCTTCAAGATTAGATTAGAAATCGATTGACTGATTATTTCGTGTTTCCAGGCGTCAACTGCTACGGTTCCGTAACTGCTCGTTGGTCCCGTAAGCGTAGTACATGCTTTATCAATTCGCCCGCCCTAATTCATAAAATTATTTGCCCTCTTTTCCCACAAACACTCGCCCTCCTCCTCCAAACCACAAATGCAAACTTCTCTTAGTGAAGATATCCAAATATGAAATTTAAAAAAATAAGATGAATGCTTTATCAAAGATGATGGCGTAGTTGTTCCTCCGGTGGATGATACTACTATTGAAGATGGATGATACTACTAAAGCTTATCGATCAGAGCAGCCGGCCTCTTGAATTCTCCGCGACTGTACTTTCGCTAGGCGACTGAACTCGTCTTACGTATGTAGCCAAATCCTGCCAACGTCGGCTCTCGTTCCCTGGGACCTCCGGTGTGAGGTACTGCAGTGACATCAGTTGATGCCCTGAGCTACCTCAGCCGATGATTAAGAAATATTCTAAAATACATCATTTTAAGAAAACGATATTTAGATATATTTTAAAACAATTATGATTATATTTTAATATATTTATTTTTAACTTTGGGATTACGAATGTAATATTCTCATAAAACTATTTTTGAATAAAATATGACTTGCGAATTATGTCAAAAAGATCAACAAATCATGTATAATTAAAATATAGTTAAAACATTATTTGTAAGATTAAATGCAAGCAAACTTGTATATGTAGTTCAAGTTAGGAAGATTTATTACAATATCGTCTAGAGGTTTCATTTTCTTATTCTTAATAAATGACATTATTGTGAATATTAGTAACTAAATAGTTGTTTCCATTAAGTTACACAACATTCATTTTAGAAGTAGTTTTAATTAAAATTGACTTTCTGCTCAATATTTTTCGAAGCCGCTCCGCTCTTGTTACAACGTGCGTATGACGCGGTGCGTGCACTATCTTTATTTGCTTATTATTTAATGATTGTGTGAATTAACAATTACGTAACTGTATGTGGAATGGTATAGCTATATTGAGAGTGCAAAAGAGGTCTCAGTCGGCTTTATGGAGAAACATGGTTCTCACTAGAAAATTCAGAGAATAACAAATATCTAAATGTACTTTTAAATGATAGATTCAGTAAATCTTTTAAAAGACTATAAATTTATTAAAATATATTAAATTGCATATTTCATATATCACAAGACACGGCCGCCGGTCCGCGAAAGCAGTCGTTCCGTAGCGATCTCATACCTAAGGATACGGGTTCGAGTCCCGCCTCGGGCATGGTTGCGTTGTGTTCGTCCTTTCGCGCCCTATCATTATCATTTCGTGTCATCCTCGTAGTTACCATACCGTTACACGCAATAGGGGTCGATAATGACCTCGAAGTTGATGCGACCTTAAAGAAAAAAAAGAAAAAGGAAAAAAGAAAAAAGAAGAAAAAAAAGAAGAAAAAGAAAGAAAAAAGAAAGAAAAAAAGAAAAGAAAAAAAACGAAAGAAAAAAAGAAAAGAAAAAGACATGATCGTCACCATTGCCATAACTACTTCCATTGCCTGTGTGAAGCGCGCAAATACCCACTCCCGCAGTTCTCTGTTGCTTTCTTCCCTCCAAGCGAACGTTGGTATTTTTGATCGCCTGCTGGAGTGACATAAGCAATGGAGTATGTACAGAGCACGTCAGCGAGGAGCGCGTGGGCGAATGAGAGAGAATGAGCACGCTGATGGCGAATATTTGTTGTTTTTGTTACGTTATATGAGGGTCTATTTAACACGTGCTGTCGTGAGAAGATGGTTAGCCATTAGAGTAGCAGGTAATTGATTGAACATTGCTTGTGGCGAACAAACTAAAAAGGAACATTTTTACGTTTTGTTTTTGAATTTTGCTACAATGTTTCCCTTCTTAGTTATTTGTCAATCTCCACCCAAAAATAATACGAAGTGTAAATTACGCTGTTACGTAACATTTGTGTACTAAGCGCAACGGAAACGTGTGGGATGATATAAAGTGAGGCCGTGAAGGGTAAAATATGAGTGTATGAGAACAACAGAAATGTGAAAAAGACTGGTATGAGAACTGCAACGATCAAGTTTAAGAGGTAATTTAAATTCTTACTTATCTATGCATAAAGGCTAAAAATTTAATTATATACTCGCGAAAAGCACTTTACGGTTGTAATTGAGTTTGAGAAATTAACTTTCCTGACAGTATTCCACTTTTTTGTCCACTCATCTGTCATAATTATACTAACGCTTTTTAAAATACAATTGTTGTATATCTATTAACGAAAATTTTCAAATTCCCATTGTTTGATAAATTGTAATCTTATGCCGGTAATAACAATAGCGGTGTAACGTCAAAGACAAGGGATCATATTTAATTTTGTAAAGTTATATATTATATAGAACTTTTAAAAACACGAAAGACTTATTGAAAGATACTGCAAACCTGCGAAAAAAATAAAGATTTTGGAAATGTGAATTAAGGGCTAGGAGTAAAGCATGGATATTATGACGATAAGCTTCTCAGTATATTAATTAAAGAGAATGGTAAAGAACAGGACAGCGCAACTGAGCAAAACTGTTAGTTTCAGTAGCACATTCACACTCACAATTCATCTACTGTGTTTCGGGGTAGGCTTCATCAAAAGTGTCTGCATAACTAGAAAACAGCGCGGTGTCCTCGATTTAGTTGAAAGAGCTTTTTTGTCTGCAGTGGTCTATTGAAAACATGGAAACAAGAACCTATAATCCTCCCAAGTGTGAGACATGCATCTCTGTTTATAAACCTTGCACTTTTACGTATAAAATATGTATTTTCTAACAAAAAATACTATGTTAAGATTTTATTTTAGTTGTAAAAAATCAATTCTCAATTATTACTGGAACATTTCTTGTTGTACAAAGTTGATTGAAAATACGGAACGTCTTCAGTTGTGCCTAAGTGGTTAAGTGGATGCGGCATAATCTAACGTTTTCATTCATTGTCTGTCCTGCACAATTTACCCAGTTGAGCGCAGCCTATTGTTAAAGGTCCCACTTTAATTACTTGAGTAAGAAACGTCATAATTTGCATTTTGTGTAGCAGTGAATTCTTTGCGATTTGCTTCCATATACCTTTATCTTCTCGGTGCCGACATGACAGATTCGTGTCTTTGAAGTGTCCCAAATCAGACATTGTTCTTTGAATTCAGCAGGAAACTCCTTTTTTAAATTCCCTAAGTTTTTCAGTATGATAAATACAAGATGTTGTCTGGTATTAACCATTTATTTGGCTGATGATCGTTTCGATCGCGTAGCAATCATCCTCAGAGTTTGCAGCTTCCTTGCAGCAGAACTTTGTTTTCGGCGAAACGATCATCAGCCAAATAAATTGTTGATACCAGACAACCACTTTTATGTATCGTACTTAAATATAAGAAAATACTTCACCAGCGATCTAATTAATCCCAAAGTTTTTTAAATGTAGAACCATATTTATTTCAAAATATTTATTTTACTTTATGTTTTATAAAACGCTGGTTCATTCAAATTTTTGATACGTGGTACATTCACAGGCGTCGTAAACTGCCACCAATGGCGTCTAGCTTTGCGCCGGCGCGGTGAGATGGAGCGCTCGGGAGAGCGAGACGGGTAGCTGGGCGCAAGCCCGTCTGTTGGAAGGCTTCCAAATGCCAGAGAACACCTGCAACTTTCGGAGCCGGCGACGTGGGCAGAAGTAGTTTCCTTATCTGTTCCATTACTAGACAATAACATTCTGATGAAGATTCGCCGGCGAGCGGGATGAGCCGTGCGGTGAGATGCGGGAGGAGGAGGAGGAGGAGGTGCACTGTGCGGGGAGGGGCGGGGAGCAGCGGGGAACAGCGGGGAGGGAGGGGTGCGTCGGTCGACCGGGAGGAGGAAGAGGATAACAATGGACAAAAGCGAGAGCCCGCCGGGAGATGCGAGACGCCCCACCATTGTGACCGATGGAGAAGGTGGAGGTGGCTGCGAAAGGAAGATGATGGTGGGCACGATGGCAACGGCAGATCAGCACTTCGGCGGGTTGGTCACGTTGAAATGACAATTATCATTATTATTATTATTATTATTATTATTATTATTATTATTATTATTATTATTATTATTATTATTATTATTATTATTATTATTATTATTATTATTATCATCATTATTAGTGTTATTACCAATAACGCCATGACACTGTGACACGTTACTACACTGGAATCTGTGTAAAAAACATGACAAATAATCAATGGTGCAATTACAAAATACTCAAAAACCTCATAGCAAAAATGCACTTAATTATCAACATCCCAACAGACCGTCGGTTTGACAATACCGTGTGGGATTTCAGCGTCGTTGAAGAAAAACGAGTATGAATATATTGACGTGGCCATTCCAGCAAATTACAAATGGATTGGAGATCGAAAAAAAATAATGACGAGACATTGACGTCGATATAGAGATAAACCTGGAGTCGACAAGGAGGCGGCGGCTGTCCCGGTGTTCATTGAAACTGAAAGTGTTATACCCAAAGACACTGTCGGAACATGTCACTGTAGACCTTGATACGGGTTTAGAATTGGAACTGCAAAAGACTGCATTGGTGGGCACTGCCCTATCTTAAATAAAGATAGGGAGGTATGTTTGGTATTCCTAAAGCCTTTGCAACAAGAATTATTCTGAACCTTCGTACATATTGTGATAATAACAGCGTAAGGCCTTGTTGCTCATAATTTCCAGGAAAAGTAGTAGAACTTGAATAATAAATTCACAATCCCTGGAATACTTATGCAAATCTTTCTATATGATAATTTGTGTAAGAAATTCTAAAATAAGTTACATTTCTTCTGCAAATCCTAAAAGCATCTCTGCGCGAAGTGAACATTTACCAACATGAAAATAACTGATAATATAGCGAACAAATAATAATAACCCTAATCGTTTTAGGTAAACAGATGTCTATGACATCAAAAGAGATATAAAGAAAACAAAATAACGCAAAAACATCTTTTAAAGACTTCCAGTTCAAAGATAGAAGAACGATAAGTGCAATATAGAAAGGAGACAAGAACACAGGACCGGAGAGGAAGACACAAAAAGCATTAAAAACTAATGTTGCTGCCACGTATATTTTCCTCGTATTATATATTTCAAATTTAAAGTAGAATTGTAACTTGTATCCCGCTAATACTTCAATAAGCTGTGAATAAACTCTCTTCACCAAACGAAGCGTAGCATATTCGAAAAAAACAACAGGTCTCAATGTTTTGTACATATTAAAACATATGCTCAAATTTCGACAGGTTTTCTTTAGAAAATCTTGTATAAATATTTTTGAAAAAAGTCAGGATTTACTTCAATTGTACGCATAAACTTGTATAATTTTTTAAAAAATTGTACTTGAATAGATCCAACGATTTATTAGTGAGGAATAAGATACATTCAGAAAGAATTATCTACCTTCAATACTGGTATAAGACTAAATCAAAATAGTTGATCTTTCACTATTTAAAAAATATCAAAGGTTAATGAATTTTTTCTCAGTCTTTCTAAGAGACTAAAGCAATTTAAAGAAAAAATGAAACATTTTTTAGAAGAGCTTGAGGAGGTTCTACGGGTTTCATTTAATATACCCGGAGATACACGGACAGTGGAACGGACGGACAGTGGAGCCGACGGACAGTGGAACGGACGGACAATGGAACGGACGGACAGTGGAACGGACGGACAGTGGAGCGGACGGACAGTGGAACGGACGGACAATGGAACGGACGGACAGTGGAATGATAGGATAGACAAACGACCTGACAGATGAACGACCGGACAGACGAACAAACGAACGGCCGGACAGACGAACGGCACGACAGACGCATGGACGGACAGACAAACGAACAGACGGACGAATGGACGATCAGACGACCGGCCGACCGACAGAACGGAGGATGAACAGACGGATGGAAGGACGGACGGGCGGATCAACGAACGAACGGACCAACGAACGAACGGACCAACGAACGAACGGACGGACGGACAGTCGGAGGAATGGATAGGCAGACAGCTGGGTAGACAGACGGGCAGACAGGCAAACGGGCAGACAGACAGACGGGCAGACAGACAGACGGGCAGACAGACAGACGGGCAGACAGACAGACGGGCAGACAGACAGACGGGCAGACAGACAGACGGGCAGACAGACAGACGGGCAGACAGACAGACGGGCAGACAGACAGACGGACAGACAGACAGACGGGCAGACAGACAGACGGGCAGACAGACAGACGGGCAGACAGACAGACAGACAGACAGATGGGCAGACAGATAGACGGGCAGACAGAGGGGCAAACTGGAACGTGGCGGGTCGGGGGAGTGTCGGTTGGAGAGGCAACGGAGGTGAATGGCTGAGAGGGCAACAGGAATGGTGGCAGAAGCAAGGATGGGGTGTTGGGGTCATGGCAGGGACGGGGAAAGGCAAGAGGTCCGGCGGGACAGGACGGGGCGAACGAGAGACCGAGTGGAAACGAGTCGGGGCGAGTGCCTGGCGGGGACGGGGCTGGAAGGCAATGGACGGGGACGGGGTACGGTTGGGATTGTGAAGGGACCGGATGCGGGGGGCGTAGATGTAGTGAGGGTAATGGCGGGAGTGTTTTTGCGAGGTGACCAACGACAGGGTACGACGGGGCGGTGTCGAGGATGGGGCGGGAAGGAACGTAGAGATGAGCGAGTCGGGTTGAGGACTGGAAGGGACAGTGATAGTGGCAGTGATATATTATGAAATCCGTAGATGGAGTGTGCACATACGCATGAGAGGGTGGATAGCGATGGCATCAGCCGTGGAGAAGAAGAAGCAAACGCTTTTGGCGGTGTAGGTGCAGGGGGAGTCGGGCACGGAGGGCAACGTCCACTGCAGACGGGTGGAGTGAGCGACGTGTAATGGAGTCAGAGGCTATCGGATACCCGGAGTGGCGGCGCCGTATCAGTGAGACGGGCGCAGCGGCGACGGCGGCGGGGACGATAGCGGCGATACCAAGTCCGGGAGGATATCTAATGGCTGCGACGGAAGCTGTAAATTCACCAGAGCGCCGCAGGAGGCAATGGCGGATGAGGCGGAGGCGAAGGCAAAAGTGGCAGTGACGGCGGTGATGGGAGAGGAAAACCCACCCTAGGTCCGTTAATTCTGGTGGCATCTAACTCAACATCTCACACCCATAGCAATACGCAACTTATATTTAGAAACTCGAAATTCTTGAATGGAAATGATATTTATATTTTGTTTATTGTAAGTGGAAATCAAGTGGGATTGAAATTACCGAAAAATGTATTTGTAATGTATTACGAACTAGAGCTATTTGAGAGAATTATTTCACGAGCAATATTCTTTCAAATAATATGCATTTAGTAATAACAAGAGCTGGATAGTTGTGAACGAAAAAGTAGTAAAATAGATACACATAAATTGCCGGTAAGAAAGGAGATCAAAAAAATCTATAATGTATTTAGAATAAGCAACTACCTATTTGAAGGTGAATCATAGTTATTGCTGAAAATGTTAAAATTTTACGATAGTTAATGTGTGTTAAAAATATGTACGTTTGAAAAAGAAGTAATGAAAACTAAAACATAGAGCAGGTACATTTAAGATAATGAAAGAGAAACTTTTTCTTGAACATGGTCTCAATTATTGTGTTAATACACAAAAAGACAATTCTCAACTTTGTTGAGTGAAGTGGATTTGTGGATTAATAATCACAAGTTCCATTCCTATAACTTTGTTTCTGTAGTTGTTTTCCCGATATTTGTACATATCCTGTAATCTTTATTGTAGTTATTGATTATAAAATACATACATATTTACTAAAATGTCTTAGAGGTTCAATTATCAGAATTATAATGAAAATATCAAAATAACTTTGTTATTAAAATAATTCCTAAAAGACAAGTGCAACAACGAAAATTTTATTCCTTTTTTACATATTCCTCTTATTTATCGCAAATATTATGAGAGATGATAGAAGAGATGATAGAAAATGAATAGAAATGTTGATTACCGGCACAATCCAATCAATGAATGGCCCCTCTATTCCCTCCTGCTCTCGGTGCAACATCCCCCTGCCGTCGCTCTTCGCGCCCACGCCACCTCCCCGCCCGCCCTTTGTTTGCCTCCCCGTCGGCGCCGCCATTGTCGTCGTCGACACCTTTACAGTCACATTCGTTTGCTCCGCTCTGGCGTCTACACCATATAAGCACCTCAATTATCGGCCCAATACGTAACATCTCGGCGACTCTTGACTGCCGCACCCACTGCTCACCTCCACCGCCTCCCCCACCGCCACCGCCACCGCCACCGCCACCGCCACCGCCACCGCGGCCGCTATCGCCGCCACCACACCAGCCCCCGCCCGTCATCACAACCACCACCGCTAGCACAACCACAACTGTCACCGCCACCGCCAACGTCCACTACAAACAACACTCGCCGGAACCATAAATGCCTCCGCCACTTCCTCCACCACCACTACAACTGCAAACGCCGCCACATCCAACACAACACATCGCAAGCCACAACCGACAACGGCCAAAGAACCGCCACCGCAACCGACAACCATTCGCCAGCACAACCGCCACTTCCACTTTCACCATCACAACCACCAGCATCAGCAATACAGCCACGAAAGCCAGCACCGCGAACGCCACCACCACTACAACCGGTACCGCTACCGCTCCCGCCCCCGCTACCCCACCGGCCGCCAGAGTGCCCTGCTCACGCGACCGCCTCCCCCCCCCGCTTGCTATCGCCTCCGCCACCGCCAGCACAGCCGTGTCCGCCGCCGCGGTGGGCCGGTCGGCTCGTGCCGCGGTGCGCAGCGGGGCGGGCAACGGCTGGCGGCCTCGACGTGCGCGCTCGCCGCAAGACATATGACTTCCGCTGAAGACCGGCGGCGGCGGCGGCGGCGGCGGTCGCCTCGGTGGCCGGCGGCCGAGGCTCGATCTCCACTCGCTCCCCCCCCTTCCCCGCCTCCTCCCCGCGTCCATTCGTCCCCTCCCCACCCCCGCCGATAACGCCTACGCCCATTCACCCTCATCCGTCCTCCAGTCGCGGCGCGAGGACTAAGAATAGCCGCAGACGCACCGTCGCAAACACGCTCTTGGGCCTTCGCCGCCGCTGCTGCCCTCCCTCGCCCCTTTTACTCTGCATCTACTGCCACTCTTTACTTCTCGTCTTTCCATTCCACCTCCGGATCCACCTACACATGCTCATTGCTACCTCCACGTGACGCTTTACTGCGCTCTCTACGCGTTTTCCTCAATATTCTAGTATTCCATCCACCAACGAGTTTAGTTCTATCATCTTCCACGCCACTTTGACCTACACCACTTCATATAGAACATCCTCCCCCCGTCTTTGACTCGTCTACCGCCGCATCTACTGTTGCTGCCACCTCAACTCGAAATTTAACATCCACCTCAAATTCTACTCTGCCGTCATCGTCAATGCCTTCTTCCCGTCCACTTTTCATCTAGTGTACATCCAGTGTTCCATGTCAATTCCACCTCTACATCGAACTCGTACTCAATAACTGCTGCCTCCTCCTTGTTAATGTGTATCCAATCGGAACTACCACTTCCCCACCTTCACAATCCGCATCCACTTCCCCATCCACAGCCACCTCCACTTCCGCTTCTACTTCAACCTTTAATCCGACCTCCACTTCTTCCTCTACTTCAACCTCTTTTTCCACCTCCTCTTCCTTTTCCACCTCCACTTCAGTCTCCACCTCCACTTCAGTCTCCACCTCCACTTCAGTCTCCACCTCCACTTCAGTCTCCACCTCCACTTCAGTCTCCACCTCCACTTCAGTCCCCACCTCCACTTCAGTCTCCACCTCCACTTCAGTCTCCACCTCCACTTCAGTCTCCACCTCCACTTCAGTCTCCACCTCCACTTCAGTCCCCACCTCCACTTCAGTCTCCACCTCCACTTCAGTCTCCACCTCCACTTCAGTCTCCACCTCCACTTCAGTTTCCACCTCCACTTCAGTCTCCACCTCCACTTCAGTCTCCACCTCCACTTCAGTCTCCACCTCCAATTCAGTCTCCACCTCCAATTCAGTCTCCACCTCCAATTCAGTCTCCACCTCCACTTCAGTCTCCACCTCCACTTCAGTCTCCACCTCCACTTCAGTCTCTACCTCCACTTCAGTCTCTACCTCCACTTCAGTCTCCACCTCCACTTCAGTCTCCACCTCCACTTCAGTCTCCACCTCCACTTCAGTCTCTACCTCCACTTCAGTCTCCACCACCACTTCAGTCTCCACCTCCACTTCAGTCTGCACCTCCACATCAGTCTCCACCTCCACTTCAGTCTCCACCTCCACTTCAGTCTCCACCTCCACTTCAGTCTCCACCTCCGCTTCAGTCTCCACCTCCACTTCAGTCTCCACCTCCACTTCAGTCTCCACCTCCACTTCAGTCTCCACCTCCACTTCAGTCTCCACCTCCACTTCAGTTTCCACCACCACCACTTCAGTCTCCACCTCCACTTCAGTCTCCACCTCCACTTCAGTCTCCACCTCCACTTCAGTCTCTACCTCCACTTCAGTCTCTACCTCCACTTCAGTCTCCACCTCCACTTCAGTCTCCACCTCCACTTCAGTCTCCACCTCCACTTCAGTCTCTACCTCCACTTCAGTCTCCACCACCACTTCAGTCTCCACCTCCACTTCAGTCTGCACCTCCACATCAGTCTCCACCTCCACTTCAGTCTCCACCTCCACTTCAGTCTCCACCTCCACTTCAGTCTCCACCTCCGCTTCAGTCTCCACCTCCACTTCAGTCTCCACCTCCACTTCAGTCTCCACCTCCACTTCAGTCTCCACCTCCACTTCAGTCTCCACCTCCACTTCAGTCTCCACCTCCACTTCAGTCTCCACCTCCACTTCAGTCTCCACCTCCACTTCAGTCTCCACCTCCACTTCAGTCTCCACCTCCACTTCAGTCTCCACCTCCACTTCAGTCTCCACCTCCACTTCAGTCTCCACCTACTCTTCCTTCTCCACGTCCACCTTCACTTCACCTCCACTGTCTCCACCTCCACGCACGTATCCATCTCCAATTGCACCGCCCCTTCCCCCGCCTTTCGCCGGTTGTGGCCGCAGCGTGTGCGGGGGGTCGGCGCAGCGGGCTGCGGCTGTTTCTCGCGCTAGCTGCACGAGCCCAGGCAGCCCTCGAGATCTCCAAGGGGTAATTAGAGATATCGGCGAGGAGATACTGGCTGCAGCTCTCACGCGCGCCCGATAATTCCACGTCGAATTAAGACCTGCGAGCGCATTTGTCTGTCGATGCGCCGCGCCGTTCGGTTCATGAACTACGCACATTGAATTCCTGGAAGGAAGAAGTACTGGAATATTCGTGGTTGTCCGGAAGAATTGGATGAATGAAATGTTAGGTATTTTTAGAAACGATTCTACATCATGTATGTTGGTATTTTTTGACTTAGTTAATGTAGGTAGTTATATTCCAAAATCAATTCGATTTTCATAGTATCCAACTACTTTCCAATTTTCCTGTTGTGTTCTCGATAAATGCCTGCTTACAAGTACGAATATTCACCCCAATATCATGACCCTTGTCTAGTAAAACAAGAAGTTAGAGATCATAAAAAAAAGTGCCAACTCCTGGTTTCATACTAACTTTTAAAATTACTAGCGCCCGATTAAAAAAATAATAATTTAAAAAAATAATCGACTTTGAAATATAAAAATAAATTTTTACTTTATCGTATCTACTACGTAGTATGATTAAGTTTAGTAATGTTGCAAGAAGTTGAGATTTGTTAGAAGAAATGCAATTTTGTTTTGCTGATACCATGGTACCTGATACACTGACACCCTGATTTTTCCTTGCTCCTTTGCGTACCTACTTCCTCATATATACGTAGTATAGTCAGACTTCACATTTTGAGAGTTCCTAATACTGAAAAGGGTTTTTTCTCAAAACAACTGTCTGTCTGTGAACAAAACTAGCGCCTGAAACGTACTTAGGAGTTTCACCAAAACTAATAGTTCACAGACTATATGGATAATCTTGCGGCCCCGAAAATTTGCACGGATATTTTAATTTTGAAGGGTATTTTACATGAAGCCGTTAGGGCAATTCGCAATTGTTTTTAAAAACGGCTCCAGTTTTTTTCTTTTTTGTTTAAAAGAGTAAATTGCGTTTATAAAGTTTTACAGGTCTGATTTTCAATAAAACGCCTGAATTTGAAAAACTGGTACAAATTAAAAAAAGTTGAGTCCCCCCTAAAATTACATTCTTGAAAATTATAGCTTTTTATTTTCTCGCACTTATTTTGTAAGAAGATAAAGCATTGTAAACGTAAGTCGGGTAACAGGGTATTTTTTCAGAAAAGCTTTTATTGCCGGCCCGTGGTAGCGAGAAAGTGGGATCTTATTATATAATCTTATTATTATATATACGAGAATCTTATTATATGATAGATAAATCTTCTTCTATTATTGTAATTACTTCTACGAACACTTGTGTTATCAGAATCCATGTTTTCTGGGTCTACCGAAAAATCGATTGACGGCAAAACTGTTCGTCTGTTCGGTTCTGTCTGTTCGTCTGCCTGTGGTCTAGCGTCTAACCTGTTCAGCTGAAGTTCCCAAAAAATTGTATTCCTAGATCGATTGAAAGTAACTCGAATCCCTCTTGAGTTTAAAATGAATATTTTGACTTTCGGGGTACTTTACATGAAGCCGCAAAAATATCTTACAGTTTTTAAAATAGCTCCAAATGTTTGAATCATACTACGTCTTCGAATAACGAAAAGGAATGGTAAATAAAGCAATCGTGCTGGTCTCATTTTCGTGGAAACCTCTTGATTTTTCGAAAATCGCAAAGTTTATTTTTCGGAGTCTTTCTTCAACTACAATGTTGAATATAGAGATTTTTTCTTAATGAAATCTGTTCTTTAAAGACAGATTTTGAAAAACAGTCATGTACAATTTTTCGGAAATATGCGAAGTATTAAGGAGTAAATTGATAAATGGTTATATCGTTTGTATTTTTGTGTGAAATATACGCAATTTAATCAGCTTGTCTATTTTTAATCAGCTTGTCGAGTTTTAATCAGCTTGTCTATTTTTATATTTAATTTTTAATTGTAACTTGTCAGCCGCATAAGTGGGGAAAGAAATGTATTCTTCTTTCCCTAAAATATTTCTCTTCACTTCCAAGAAGAAAACTCACGTACACATCTGTGCACGTTATGGAAATTCAAAGATTGAAAGGAAAAAAGCCCTTGTGTATGCTAGAAGCTCCTTATAAAATATTCTTCCAACTTAGATGCCTTAAAAATACACTGGTTCTCAAGTGATGCTAGACCAATAAAGAATACTTATTTTTGAAAAATTTGTGTGTATTATTTAGAAAATAGTATTGTTTGCATGTACAAAAAGTTGCATCACTGGGCCCATTTTGATAAACGTTGAATTTCGGTGGTTTAAAACATTAAAATACACATTGTTGGAGTTATTTCGTTTTACTATTCAAAATAAGATTTCTAAATAATAATATTCGAACAGAAACAAAAATGGTTGAAAAGAGGAACAGCTCATATTGTGAGTCATAAAGTTGTTTGTGGATTTAAAAATCCTTGGAGTATACGTTAGTTTCATCGTGAGCAAATATTTTCTTCGCCAATTAGATACAACTTTGACAGTTTTATTTTCACAATCCTAGAACAACAGCAATATAAACGTCAGATTATCACATTGATCAGCAAACTTCTACTTCGTTTTGTCGACGTCCCACCTACGAAGTCGTAGGCGGCAGACATGATCTTTTAAGCGCAGCACACCGCGAACAATAGTCGGACAGGAAATTCTTGGAGTTTTCCGCACTTGGCGCCAGAGGTGTACGGGTCAAGGCGTACTGGTTGCCAAGGCCGATGTCTTTGTGTCGCTTTTCGCTGGTCGCTATTCACACATACGGTCGCGTCAACAAACAGTATATCAGCGATTTCTTCTTTAAATACATTGTGTGATCAATTAACGAACACAATCCGTGCATACATATTTACTATCCGAATTGTTAGTTAAGCAATCACCACTGTACCGTAATTGGAAATTGACAGTTGAATTGGTTTTGAAGACCCTAAAAACGTGAACAGAAAATTAAATAATTATTACTACGTTCATTAAAAATATTATCTACAAATGTTATAGAGTAACCGGTACAATCATGGGTGCCAGTATAGTGATGGGGGGTAATAAGATTTTCAAACAGCGAGAAGCCCTCTGCAAGTAATCTCTATGTAGTGTTTGTCTTTACGTTTGCAACCCGGAATATGAATTGAATGTGGCCCCGCAGTGAGCATAGGTACACTTCAATAACGGTGTGCTCAACGTGTCGTTCGTTAGCGGAGGTGTGTCCCGTATTAAGCATTTAAGTGATTGTTTTTATTTGTAATCCTCTGTATGTGTAGCCTGGGAAATAATCTAAGTTTTCATGTGTGTTTTCACCTTCACAGAGGAGACCATAAACAAAAAAAGGCAGTGCCCATAACTAAATATTTTCGACGTGCAGGTCAATGATGGGCATGAAGTACCATCACTGTAATTTGAGAAACTTATTTTATGTGCATCGCTCTAATGCTAATATTGAATTCTCGAACATTGTTTTCCTTGTTAAGCAAGTATATACATTTCGGAAAAGTTTGAACAGTTTTGGCACTGTCTGAATAAACGTTCTTGGATTAAATGTTAACACAAGTGGACGGATTTTAATTACCTAAAACATCGCCAAAGTGATCAATAAAATACTATTTAAATGCTTTTAAAATGTCCTAAAAGCAAAGAAAAAGACACAAAAATCATTTAAGATTATTATATTTCACAGAGTTTGAGATATGAAGACGCTCTGATGGCAAAAACGTCCTCACAGTAAACAATGAAAGCTGTTGTATATGTTACCGAAGTAACTGAGAATTCGTTCAAGTGAACTCAGCAAAATTTTTGGTTTGAAGTGTACTTTACTAGGAAATCTCTTTCTTTTTGTGGATAGTCACAAAAGTCACTTTACTATTCAGACTAGAGAGCTCTGTTCTAAATTACAAATAATTTTAAAAGCACTGTATCCGAAAACGTGACAAGAATTTTCCAACCAGCAGATGTCTCGGTTTTTCAATCAGTCAAGAGTGCGTGAAAGAAAAGAGCCCTGCCGTGGCGTCGAGAACATCCTTCTGAGTGAGGCGCTCTCTAGAAAAGACTGCGCTCCTGTGTTGGAGAGGGCGCAATAAAGTCAGAAACTTGGTGCAAAGTGGTTTCAGAGCTTGTAGCTTTGTTCTTTGGAGCCCTAAGACCATTGGATTTTCTAAATGTCTAGGGCAGATGTACAATTTCATCGCATCAAATGTGGATTAAGAAAACATTGTAGCCACAACACACAGAACAAATTATTGCTATTTGAAAAATTATGCGATATTGTTGAATAAGAATGAGTATAAAAGTTCAATTAGATTAAGCAGAAAACCCACCATCTAGTGGAAACCAGTAATCTGGATAAACTCAGGAAAACAAACGTCAATTCTGCACGAAGAATGTCATATTCGTCCATTCAAGGTTTAAACACACCCATAGGAGGTGAAAGAAATAAGTAGATTTGTCAGCCGAGCACTTCTACAGGTATTTACAAGATAGAAAGAAGCAGCAGCAAGTATCTTTCCTCCAAAAGTCCACGGAAATATTTTCTTCAGACCAGATTCCAATGTGGGAACACATTCAATTTTAATAAATACGGTGTGTTCTACGAATTGGGTCAAAAGGTGTTTCGCAAATCGTGCCTATTCTCAGAAGATTGTAGAGGAAAGTGATTCAGACGACGAAAATAGATTTTTGGTGTAAAGTGTTTAGTCTTTTTAAATGACTGAAGCTTAATAAACCAGCAGTAACAAGTCAATTGCCTTTAACAATGCTATTTGACTCTTTTTTCCTTTCTATAATCCATTTTTCTGAGTGCACATCACAATATTATAAAGTGCCCATCTTGTAAGTACCCATCACTACATTTTCTGCCTTATTTTAGTTTCACAATTTATAAAATGTGAAGTACTATTTACCTTACCAACGTCATAAATGGACATATATGTAGTAATTAATTTGCAAACTGTGAATTTTCTATTGTTAAAATAAACAATTATACATTGCATAAAACATATTGGTTGCTCTTAAAGTGCCCATTATTGTGTGCTCTACTCTAGGTAATAAGAAGAACACGTGCTTACAAATTCTGTCTAGCATCTTGTGCGACCGAAGTTTTGTAAATTTGTACTGATGTGTCATCGGTTAGTGAGTAGTAGAGTTGACATTGAGTCACTATCCCGTTGGAGAGGAAGACCGAGCAGGTGTCATATTTTGTATTTGATTACAGTGGCGTATACTGTAGGCAACCAGGGATAACGACGGTAACCCGGAAAAATTACGAGACCAAAAATATGTCAAGATAAATTATATTAAAAATGAATAAGGCCGCATGCATTGTCAGTAAAACACATTTTTCAAGATTCTGTATAATCTGTTCTGTTGAGATATTTATGAAATCGCTCGGTCGTCTGTGCACACGTTCTCATAAGGTGCAACACCGAAGAAACCGCTGGCACCCAGCGGCATCCACACAGCATGCGTTCGTTAAATGATTCACTCACCCCTCCTGGATATGGGCCAGTCAAGGCTCAGGCTGCCAACTTCCCGAACGGTTGCTTGACACGCTCGGAGCAGTTCGGAGGCAGTGGACATTACACGGACAGAGTAAATTCGATGTGCACTATTGTGCAAGACATACTCGTTTAGGGTATTCATTAGAGCTTTTTTTTCCGTTTATCGGCCAACTAGGACCACGCAAGTAAGCATCCTGCATTTACCGTGGCTCAGTTTTTATTTATTATCACGGTGGCAGGTGCTTGCAACAATTCTTTGGGGGGACCAGCATTTAAGCTGGATCCGATTTTTATCCCCCACGGTTGTTAGCCCTGGAGGTATGGAAGATGAAATGGTGAAATGATGATGATGGGGGTGAAAGGACAACACATACAGACATACACAAATAAATCCATGCCCGAGGCGGGACTCGAACCCGCGATCTTCTGGTCCGAAACCACTCCGGCACTACTGCCTTAGCGATCTCGGCCATCTGATCGGCTCATTAGAGCTTATATTAAGCATGTTATAAGTGTTAAAATTGCAATATATTAAGTACGATAGTCAAAGTTAACGATTGTCAATATGGTAATATATTTTGAAAAAATATCACAGCAAACTTCGGGATGTTTATCTGTTTACAATGAGCGTTTATTAGAGAGACATTTTAATCGTCTCTCGAATAACGACAAATTGTAAAACTGATTATTTTTTTATACATATAGTACAATATAGTATAGTTCAGTGATAGTTTATGGTTAAGGTTTACGTGGACGGTGCTTCAACTATTATGTTCAATGGTGACCGTGAAGGGAGTGGTTCTGGGATAGTAATATCACGATAGAAAATTACCGATGCCTCTGGAAAATAAATAAATGTATAAATAAATTAATAAACCTTTTGGCAAAACCCGGGCTACATGACCTATTTTCCGCCTAACCACGTAATACACATTTTATGGATGTAAAAGTGAAATAAAATTTTCGAAGATGCATTTAGTAATATTATCTAGTAATATATTACATGAGAGATATCTAGTCTTTGTACTCACATAAGTGAAAATAACGCCCCAGCATTTGTCTCAAACGGACAGAGAATAATCAAAGAAAGCAAATAAATGTAGAAGCTGTTCAATACTGTGAAACAATTTAAACTATTTAAAAGAATTTCAAATCAGCGGCGTATCCTAAGTTTAAAATCTAGGTAAACACATCCTGAATGATATTTATTGAAAGAGAAAGACTTACCTGTTCGTTATTAGTCATAATAAATGATGTAATGTTTATGTGATTTATTGTCAAAAAATTGTCCTTCTCGTGCTTTGGGCTTTCCAGGTGGTCTAGCTAGCCCATCAGACACGTTTTAATTAAATTTCAGATAAAATTAAGCGAGAGTACCAGAAAATGAAATTTTTAAATATGATTAATTTTAGCGATATGCACTAAAATGTGTAATTAATATTATTCTTATTCGAGGGAGTTGAGACATACCATTTTTTGTGAGAATACGAGCACGAATGGAAATTGTGAAATACTAATTAAAGGGCAAGATGTGAACTAAGTGCAAGGATATTAACGATACACCAAATATGTTTTTCATATTTATTAAGGTATTTGAAACGACAGTACTGGTTTTATGTTTGAAATCATTTTAGCATATACGAGCACACAACGTTCTAAATCATTACCGTTCTAAAGGTCCGATTAGGCAGATGCTTGATTACAGCACGTGCCACATCGGTCTGCACTCATAGGTTGTCACGTGCGTTGATGATCACTGGTTGCTGCGCGTCCTCACAGAAACCCTCCTCCCATCTCGCGACTGTTCGGTGTGGAAGGACATTATTCTTGAGCTTCCACCAATTCCCTGTGACATTCTCGGGAATTTCTCCCATGGTGGACGGTTATCTGATTTCTTTTACGGGACAAATAGAATTGTCTGATTTGATAACATTCTTAAAAAAAACAGTCGCCATGACTCCTGCCCCAACCCTCGTTTTATATAAAATCACAAATACAAATACTTAATAAAAATGCCATAAAAAGGCATGTGATACACAACCATCCGGCCATATTTCAATTTAGAAACAGACTATATCAAAGAAGAAAGACAACTTTTGCCTACTGGAATGCTATAAAAAATTAAAATAGATTTAGCACAAAAGCAAAGCTAACCAAAGATATGTAATTTAAAGTAATTAAAGTACACTTAATATAAATTTAAGGAGTATTAAGTGATATTAGCTAGAGAAACTTTTGAAAGTGCTAAATAAAACATTGCGTTTTATCTTACGAGTTTTTAATTTAGCACGCTTTCACATCATATCACTTCAGCTCACAAATATTTAACTGTTTCTGAAAGATCGAAGTTTTTGCATTCGCTAGCATTTAGTGGAAGGTTATTTCACTCTCTGGATTTCGTAACAAGCTCGATTTATTGCAACAATTGGTGTTCAGTTTTGGGTTTCGTGTTGTAAGGATATCGTGTTTCTAGACGTGATCTATTTGGAGAGAAAGAAGTTGATAAGTCATTTAGAAATTTTAAAAAAGAACCTTGATGTGCGGTGACATTTCAAATTCTATCTATGATTTGCTTTGTAGTTCCAATATGAGATCGTATTTTATTACATGGTGTTGCAACCAAACTCATGCATTTTGAGCATTTTTAGGAGAATCGGCGGTTGATTTCTTTAAATTGCCCTACATATCACACAATTTATTGGGAGAAGCAGATGAGTTCAATGAGAGTATTTAATAGTTGAATAGCAGTAGTTGAATGTATGTGTGTATGTACTTGCCGCGACGGCCCGTGAACGAGATCAGGCCAATGGGCGACGTCTATGCCTCGCGGCCTTGGGTTAAGGGAGTACGTGTTGTACAGCACGTAGACATCCCCACACCGTATTCCGGTCTTCTCAACCTGAGAAGTGAATTTTCTCATCGTCGACCGAGATTCGATCCCGGGGCCGCGTAGTGGAAAGCGAGCACGCTGACAAAGAGCTAGTCTCGAGCCGGAATAGTAGCAGTTACTAATAGAAATTAGTTCTTTGGTTTTTACGGTGAGAAGATTGAGAGTGCATTTGAGCACATTGATGCACTCACATTTTGCGACATGTGTCCCACACAAGGGGTTGCCAAATTCTGATCCTGCGGTCGGCCAACGAATGCAATACCGGCCACAAATTTTCAGATGATACAAGCATTTCGCAAATGTCCGGCAGGCAGTCTTTCGGGAATGAACCCCAAACCTCCCAATCACCTGGCGAGGCGTTGCCAGGCCGCTCCGCGCACGTGTCCGCGGGGCGGGTGGCGCTGTCCCGGATGTGAATGGCCGGCCCGCGGCCCGCGACAACTCGCCAGGTGGGGCGGCGAGAAGCGTCCGCCGTTCGACGCACAAGGACGAATTAGCATGCGAATGAATCTCTGACTCTAAGCGCGCTGGAATGAATGAGGCAAACTTGAGGCGTGGACGACAACCCGCAGTTTGCAAATACCGCAACGGGTACTATTTGAAGAGTCGAAGCGAGGGATAAAATGGGACAGGACGAGGGTGGGGAAGCGAATTCTTTTGGAATGCCCCCCCCCCTCGGCAGATGTTTCTTACGTCTGCAGCTTTGCTTGTGGTGGATTTTCGACACTAGCTAAATAGATGAATCGAAGTCAACCATTGTCTGGGCGACAATTCTGGCGGGCTACTACTCTTGTCGGAAGTTTTCCGTGTTTTTTCTTACCAATACCGGACAATTTTCGCAGTAGTTCCTTAAGAAACGGGCCAGGGCCGCGCGGGATATTTTCTTTCTCATCCTTGTCCCCTTCTTTTTCCATATATACACATTTACACACACTGTTTGATTTACTACATTTTAGGTCCCGGAACCCAACCCAAATTAATTATTAATTTAATAGAAATTGTTAAATATATTGTGACGTACCTGGTGATGCCGGGTATTTCACTGCAATATAACACTAAAGGAGGGTATCTTTTCCGTGAATGGGTCCCTGGATAAGTTGGTATACTATTGGGAAAGTTAATCAGAAATAGAAATACAATCATGAACAAGGTTTATTTGCAAATCAAATTTGTTAATTACATGATCTGACAACCTTTATACACTCTGCCTTGGTACCAAGATTAGGTGTAATATGCATTTATCATACCTTCGGGGCCCCGACCAAATACCTTCGATGATCGTAGAACAGCTCGTATCGACAGGGTTGCCGACCTCTACAGCAGCTGTGGGCTGTCGGCGGCTGATGGCGTGGCGGTCGTCCTGGGCTGGTGACCTTGTGACTCCTCCCCGACTCGGATCTTGATACCACGGCGTTGCACCTCTCTCGAATCACCTTCCGTCGATGGATTCAATTACTCAACCCGCGCCTATCACGCGTGCTGGTCCCAGTTCCGTACCACACAGTTTCGGTAAAGTTTCCACTACACTAATTACTACAAGCGCGATCGATTGTTCTATCAACACGAATCTTTTATTCTAATGATAATCTCATTGTATACTTCACGTATTTACTGCTTCACAATTACTATTGCTTTACGAACACATCGCATGTTCCCTTTTGTCCATGCGCTAACGGCGAGCTTTTCGCCACACGTCCGAACTCTTCGCCGCTCCGCTAACGTCTGTCGTCTTCGCAATTCTCCTAACGACTGCCCGCACGTGCTCGCTGCCCAGTTTGTAACTGACTTTCTCACGCTGGCCTCCCGGCGGTGGCACCGGTGGCGGTAGCGACCGTTGCTCGCTCCCGTCGTTGTTCGCAGCGCTTGGCGTACGTACCGCGCAGTCCAAAATATATATTGATTACTTACACTAATGTTTTAATTAGTGTAAGGGAACACATTCTGTGTTTCAATATATATATATATATATATATATATATATATATATATATAATGTAATTAAATAATTCGTCCCACAGCTGTTCTGTCACCTTCTGCCAGAAATGAAGCCCTGCTTGCACATACATGCACTACATTGCCACTAACGTCGGAAGACGAGAACTTGTCCCGGTTCAAGTGGTATCCCGATGTAGGGAAATATCCGAGGGGGGGGGGGGCTCCTGCAAGTCGACGAGTAATTCAGCTTCGGATGTTACCTCCCAGAGGAGAAAAACATCACATTCTCCTAGGATGTAACATTCAGCACATTTGCGGGTCTAGTGATCCATGTAGTAGTTGTTGCGCTCGAAAACAATAATTACGATCACTCAAAGCACAGAAAATATCGACTATACTATTACATATGTACAGTAGCGTAATCTCTTCTACTTGCATGAGAGTAGGATTGTTTTTAAGCAGTAAGTCTGCAGCGGTGAATATCTGTGTTAAGTCTGCAGTGGAAAGAGAAACATCAATGTTACAAGATCATATATTGTACTGAAAACATAAAATCGTCGAAAGATCCATCAGCAACATAATCGCATTGGCACCTTTTTGAGCTTTTGGCATTTAGACTGGGCAAATCCACGAACACCCTTTTCGAGAGAGGCGTTAGAATCCCGGCGGACCCAGTGCATCGTAAGGAACTAACTGGGAATCAAGTGACGTGATTTCAATTAGCAATGTTGACTGCATATGGTGTGGAACGCTGAAGTTTCCTTTACAACAGCCTCAATATGAGACAGTCGTTTTTCATTGATTGATTGGTGTTTAAACAGTTTAAGTGTTAAACCACGAGGGTCGCGTAAACTACTAAGGTCGTTAGGCGGTGACAATATGAGGTGGCAGTGATCTTCTTCTGCTGGACGGTGAGGCCCGGCGCCGACCTACACGTCGGCTAATGGAGTTTCTCCAACCA
The DNA here is from genome assembly GCA_038098605.1 of Gryllus longicercus. Lineage (NCBI taxonomy): Eukaryota > Metazoa > Arthropoda > Insecta > Orthoptera > Gryllidae > Gryllus > Gryllus longicercus. The sequence continues at coordinate 923,413 of JAZDUA010000040.1, forward strand.
GGTATCTCCCGCCAGCGGGACACCGCTCCAATCGGGACAAGCTCTAAGCTCCCAACTGTTCTCCGGATGTGTATGGTAATGTGGTGTTTGTAATTTTGTGTGTGTGTATGTAACGGGGTGAGGAAAGGACAAGGTGGAGGAAAGAAAGATCGCGCGCGGCACGTTTCGTAGAGTTCTGCTCCGGCTTCGCGTGGTGTTGAGCGAAGAAACCACGGAAAACTGATCAGAACAGCCTGACACTCGAATCTCATCCATTGGCAGAAGAAAAAACCCGTGCCATATTTACAACTACGATTGTAGAAGGCGAAAACTGGAGCCATATAAAACCTGTCTTTATTCATAGCAACCAGCTCGCGTTAGCAGAGAGACAGGTGGATCTTCTGCGTATGGCTAGCAGCGACAGGAATAATTGGAATCCGGAGCCGCCGCCTGCCTAAGCCGTTCTTCTTTGGTGCTCTCCAAAGGGAAGAGGTGTTTCAGAGGCGAAGAGCAGGATCGTTTAGCGATGTGAAGCAGGACCGTTTTAATGCTGAACATCCGTTTCAGCGATGAGGAGTACAACTGTTTCAGTGAAGACAAAAACTAAAACGAAGAGTAATAAACATATTCGGTTCAACGATGGATAGCTGAAACGGTACAGTACAGTACTGCTGACGAAGTGTGAAGATGTCTTCACCTTTGAAGAATCAGCAATGAGTAAAAGTATTGTGTAGCGATGAAAAGCAAGGATGTTTCAATGCTGAAGAGCAAATTCTGCGATGAAGAGCAAATTGGATTCAGCAGTGACAAATCTAAACAGCTTGAGAGCTATAGAAGAGATTCATTTTGACGGTGAACAACAGAATTATATTAGCGGTAAACGGTGAAGTCCCGTTGATGAATACCTGCGATTCTGCAGTGAATATTGGATCTGTTTGGTGATGAAAAAAAAGCCGTTGTAATAATGATTTTTTTAAATATGAAGCACAGAATTGTTTCGATAGTGCAAAGATGAAATGTTTAGTGGCAGAGAAGTCATTTGATTTAGCGGCAACAAGCGAACCAGTGTGCGTTCCATTAAAAAGACAGATCATTTTAGCGGCGAAAATTAGATTCGTTAATCAGATCCGATTTACCTCCTGAAAAGTCGTTTCAGCGATAAAGAGCAAAATTGTATCAACGGTAAAGAGCTTAATCGCTTCCAGGATGAAAGGTAAATTGCAGTTAAAGTAAGAACTTTTTCGATGTGAACCATTTAGTTATTAAGAGAGGTGTGTCATTGCTGAATTGTGTGTGTTCTACAAAATAGATAGCTTGGTGTACCGTTGTTAGTGAATCTATTGAAAAATCAAGTCAGAAATATCAGCAAATTTATTGTCTATATTTACAGTAATTTAGGCACAATGTTCTCTTTCACATTTACAATATTCCTTGTATTTTCCAATTAATTTTTTGAATCTTCTTTCGTTTTTTCTAATATTTTGTAAATAAATCTTTAATTTTTTCTGCTCCTTAATTTATGATTTTTTACTTGATCTTTCTTTGCTAGCTTACTTCACTCCTCTTCGCTTTTTATTTACTTTCTCCTCTTTTGCTATCTTATATTTTTTCTCTTCTTTTTGTCTCACTACTCTTTCCTTTTATCATTACTCATCTCTATCCTTTGATTAGCCTTCCTTATTCACCACCACAGTATCAATTTTCTACCTTTGCTTTTTGCATTATTTGCGTGCCTCTTGCGCATTTTATTTGTAGGATTTTATCCCACTTCTGCCCTTTTTTTAATAACTTGAGAACTAGACCCAAATGATAACTTACTCCCACGCGGTGTTTGACCAAGTTTTCGGTGTAGTGTTATTACATTAAATATCTTTCATATTAGTATTATAATAAACAAACTAGAATGTTCTGATTCCATATATGTTCAGATTAAATCCTGTAATATGCACCAGAGTACACAGGATGTAGAACAGAGTAAATCTACTATTACTGTTCATTCATAGTAAATTAATCGGTGTCAGAAACCAACGCATTTAAGTACCACAGCTTGGTGTCTAATAACTTACTGACACAACATTCAACTACCTTCATTCTTTTGCAGAGCATGCTAGTTGTCTCGTTTGTAACCCTGAGAGGGGCAGTGGCGGGCGGCGTAATGGAAACAGAGAAGTCCGCTCGCACCGGCGCCGGTGGCCACGGTGGCGATGGCGAAGGATGGGAAGCAGGCTGAGGATAATGGGAAGAAAGAGAAGGTTGAGGAGAAAGGTAATGAAGAGGAGAAAGAGAAGAAGACTAATGAACAGAAAGAGGAGATTGAGGAGGAGACATCATGAGAAGAAAGAGAGAGGCAAGACGGATATAGAGTAGAAGAACAAGAAGAAGAAGAACAAGAAGGAGAACAAGAAGAAGAACAAGAAGAAGAACAAGAAGAAGAACAAGAAGAAGAACAAGAAGAAGAACAAGAAGAAGAACAAGAAGAAGAACAAGAAGAAGAACAAGAAGAAGAACAAGAAGAAGAACAAGAAGAAGAACAAGAAGAAGAACAAGAAGAAGAACAAGAAGAAGAACAAGAAGAAGAACAAGAAGAACAAAAAGAAGAACAAGAAGAAGAACAAGAAGAAGAACAAGAAGAAGAACAAGAAGAAGAACAAGAAGAAGAACAAGAAGAAGAACAAGAAGAAGAACAAGAAGAAGAACAAGAAGAAGAACAAGAAGAAGAACAAGAAGAAGAACAAGAAGAAGAACAAGAAGAACAAAAAGAAGAACAAGAAGAAGAACAAGAAGAAGAACAAGAAGAAGAACAAGAAGAAGAACAAGAAGAAGAATAAGAAGAAGAACAAGAAGAAGAACAAGAAGAAGAACAAGAAGAAGAACAAGAAGAAGAACAAGAAGAAGAACAAGAAGAAGAAGAAGAAGAGGGGAGTAGAAAAAAGGAGGAAGTCGGAAGATGGGGACGAGGTGGCGGTGTTACGAGAGACGAAGACACGAACGGTGCCGTTTGGACGGCAGTGACAGCGGTTGCAGAGGCCGCGAAAGAGGTGCCGAGGGCGGCGGTGATGATAGCGGCGGTGCTGGCAGCGATGGCTATAGCTGCAGTGCAGGCGGAGTCGGTAGCGTTGGCAGGGGCGGCTGCGGTGGCGGTGCCGGTGGTGGCTGCGGTGGCAGCGCTGTGCTGGTGCGGGGGCGAGGTGCGCCGGGTCCGAGTGCGGGGGCGGGGGGCGGTTGAGAGGGGAAGGGAGGGGGAGGGAGACGGCGCGCGCGTGGGCGAGCGCCCGCTGCGCCGTCCAGAGAAATGGCATTATTCTGCGGGATAATTAACTGTTTCGTGTTTTCCTTCGGGGAGTAATTGTCTATTCCAATAATACATATGAGAGGACGAGAAAATTCCTAGTTAGCAAGACATTATTGCTGTCATTTTTCACGACCATAATGGTTATTTCCCCGGTTGTGCACGGGCCCCGAGCTTCGGACGCATGATAGAGCGTCCTTCCAGATAAGGCACCGTGTAATTAGATAGGTGTCATTATTCTTATCTTTCGCCATAATTCCGAGCGGGCTGTGGATGTGGCGAACGCGGCCGCTGGGCGCTGGGCGCTGGGTGCGGGGCGCGGAGAGCGGGGCGCGTGGAGGCAACAGGTGGGCTGTGGGGTCTGCCCCGCTGCCGCCACAAAACGACGCTTCTCACCGCCCTCTCATCCCCCGACCCCCTCCCCCGCCATCAGCAAGGCACACTTGCTTACGCCGCTTCCCCGGCACCCTCCCTGTCTCCTCATTGCCTTGTTTCTGCCTCTCTCTCCCCCTCTCTCCCCCTCTCTCCCTCTCTCTCCCTCTCTCTCCCTCTCTCCCCCCCTCTCTCCCTCTCTCTCCCTCTCTCTCTCCCCTCTCTCTCCCTCTCTCTCCCTCTCTCTCCCCCTCTCTCTCCCTCTCTCCCCCTCTCTCTCCCCCTCTCTCTCCCTCTCTCTCTCCCTCTCTCCCCCTCTCTCTCCCTCTCTCTCCCTCTCCCTCCCTCTCTCTCTCCCTCTCTCCCTCTCTCCCTATCCCTCTCTCTCCCTCTCTCCCTCTCTCTCTCGCTCGCTCATTCCGGTCTTGTCTCTCTTCTCACTCTCTATTGTGTTCGCAGTGTCCCCTGTGTCCTCTGTCTCCTTACCACCCCCCAACAGCCCGTCAATCTCCCTCCCGGCCGACTAGAATATACCAAAACTCATGCGCCTCCTTTCTCTTTCTTTTGCCATCCTGCTCTATCTTCTGGCAGTCACAGTGACTCCCACTTATTTACATCCCACTACTTCTGACATTAAATCTCCGGCAGAAAATGTTTCTTAGTTACCGTTATCTTCTTCAAAGCACTTGCGACTTCCACATTTCCCTATCATTACCCATAATAAATCAGAATATAAAATATTGCAATATTTTGTTGTGGTGTCACGTAAGAATAGAAAATAGGGAGATAAGAGAGAACTTTAAAATCAAGAAAGCTTTAATATAATTAGATAAAAGAAATTAATAGGTAAGAAAAGAAAATTGGAAAGAAGGAAATATAATACATAATAAATAATAGTCGCCCTGATGGCCAAGATCGTTAAGGCAGTAGTGAGGCCTTAGCGATCTCGGACTGAAGAATCGCGAGTCCCGCCTCGGACCTCGTTGTATTTGCGTTTATAACCAATATCATCACTATACGATGTCATCTTCACCTTTCAATAAATAAATAAATAAATAAATAAATAAATAAATAAATAAATAAATAAATAAATGAATAAATAAATGAATAAATAAATGAATAAATAAATGAATGAATAAATGAATGAATAAATAAATGAATGAATAAATAAATGAATGAATAAATAAATGAATGAATAAATAAATGAATGAATAAATAAATGAATAAATAAATGAATAAATAAATAAATAAATAAATAAATAAATAAATAAATAAATAAATAAATAAATAAATAAATAAATAAATAAATAAATAAATAAATAAATAAATAAATAAATAAATAAATAAATAAATAAATAAATAAATAAATAAATAAATAAATAAATAAATAAATAAATAAATAAATAAATAAATAAATAAATAAATAAATAAATAAATATAGTACGGAGTTGCTCTACAGCTGTCGCCGTTTCTCCGCTCTCAGTCTCCATGCCTCTCTATTGGACCATAGATCATCTGGCATTTCTCTTGCCGTCATAGCCTCTTGCACTCCCTGCTGCCATGCAAGTCTGGGTCTTCCTCTCTTCTGTCTTTCTGTTGGCACCCATTTCAGGACTCGTTTTGGCCATCTTTTGTCTGTCATTCGCATAACATGACCGTACCAGACGATTTGTTTTTTCTCTATTTCGTCAAGGATAGATTTCTTGACATCCATTTTCTTTCTTATGTCGTCGTTCCTGATTTTGTCACGTCTGCTATAACAGCAACTTCTACGCCAGTAATCCATTTCAAGGGCCAGCAGCTTCCCTTTTGTTCTTTTATCGATCTCCCAAACTTCTGAACCGTATGTTGTAACACTCTTAACTAGCGAGGAGTAAAGACGTCTTTTAGTAGTGTTATTGATGGTTTTGTTCCATAAGACAGAGTTTATACTTCGTGTCACGTTTCTCCCCAAGCTTATTCGTCTCTCAATTTCGTCATGGCTATTTCCCTTATTGTTAAAAAGTACACCAAGGTATTTATATTTGTTTACCCCTTTCATTTTTCCTCCATTTTCCACAAGAAGATCTTCTATTTCATTTTTACCAACTGCCAGGTATTCAGATTTGTCCATATTAATATTAAGTCCTGCTTTTAAAAAGTGTTCATTGAGTTTACGGATCATGAAACTCAAATCGTCTGCATCTTCTGCAATTACTACCTGGTCATCAGCAAAATATAACGTAAACAATTTATCATCTCCGATCGTCATTCCATTACTCTGCATTGTTTTCTCCCACTGCTGTAAAATTTGATGCAGATATATTTTAAACAGTATTGGGGAAAGGACACCAATAAATAAATAAATAAATAAATAAATATAAATGTGCCACCGCCAAAGTAGACATCAAGAAAGGAGAAAAAGGCTCGATAGATATCACTCCCGGAAGGGCCGGTAATTATGAGTGAATAACAATATGAAGGATGAATGCAGAGAAAAAAAAGAGAAAAACAAACCACAAATATGGGGAAAGTTGAGTGAAGATCAAGCCGGAATTGGAACACTGACTGAACAATCTACGACTCTGTGGAATTTCCAGCTTGCTGAAGAAACTGACTATCGATTATATTGCCAACCTGACAATAGTGGTGCAACATGGCACATACTTTCTCTTATTATTTCTAAATTCGCAATTTTAAAAAAATCAGAGAGTTCGACTAAAATGAGATTCCCGCCATTCTTTGAAGCGTCCCTTCCTCTACCCTCAAAAAATGAAAAATTAAAGTTTTTTTTACAAAATGTTTTTTTATGAATTTCATTAATTTTACCCTAATTATTGGAAACTCTTCGTTTTTTTAAAAATCTATACATGACTTTCCTTGGTGAGCTCATTTTTTGGTACACACTTCGTCTGTCTGACTTCACTTCTGTAGTTTTAAAATGTTTACTTTTGGCAAATTTTGGAAAATATAGAGTTCGCCGAAAATGAGACTAGCGCCACACATTTTACTGTCCCTTCATACATACGAGTAGAACACTTAATGGAAAAAATTGTGGCATTTTAGAGATAATATTATTTAATAAAATTAAAAATGACCTACGCTTCGCGCAAAATTACGCGAAAATTACTCATCTTTTCGAAAAATTGTACATTTCAAGATACGTCTTTAGGGAACACAGTTCATTGAGGAAAAAATCAGTATTTTCAATGTTATGGTTAGTAGGAAAATGTCCTCAAAAAATTGCACTTTTGCAATTTGAAAAAACAACAAAAACACACGAGACCTTCTCCATTCTCTTAAGCGTCCTGTGCGCTATCCGAGTTCAAGAAAAGTTCGTGAAAGTTCAAGAAGAAAAATTGGTGCCTTTTTCGAGAATTAAAAAAAAAATTGTTTGTGGCTTAGTGTAAAGTAACCTAAAAAATCAAAATATTCATTTGAAACCCCCAAATACTCAAGATCGTTTAGATCGATTGAGGAATATCATTGGTGAATTTTGTAGAAAAATCGACTGAATGATTTAGGCGGTAGCATTGACCACAGATTGACTGACAGACATTTCACCGTCAATCGGGTTTTTCGGTACCCACAAAACATGGATTCTGGCTACACCACGAGTTACAGAAAGTTTAGTTTAGTTAGTTCGAAGAAGCAATACGAATTTTCTGGCAGCGAATGGTGCTTGTGATGGCATTGTCCTCTTAGTGTGTGTTCATGCAACTCTTCCTGTAATCTTGCATTTTCCTGTCAGCGTCTAAAGTAGGAATTATTCTCTTCTTCGTGGATTGAAATATCCAGAATACCAAGATGATCTCCAGGAGTCGCAGGCTTTTTATAAGTAACGAACATATGGAAACTCCACCCACCGTTTACTTTCCCGGCAGTCAACTCAGACCCCCATTCATTTTCTAATAATGTGTGCCCATTTCCAGTCAAATCACATGATGATTCAAAGGAATCAGTACAATCGTAAGATCACAATCAAAGAAATTGGAAATTAGCCTGTAAAGAAAAATATAACATTAACAACAACGGCAACGGCCATTCAACTGGAACGATTACAATATCAAGATAAAATATTAAAATAAAGATCATATAAAGATTTCCCAAACTGAATGGAAAAAAATAAATCCATGGTAATACCACTAAAACTGTAAAAGCGCCCAAAAATCAAGGGTCACAAAAATATGAAAATATCGCATCGCTTCACCCAAAAATTCATACTGAAAAATTAAAGAGCGTAGCGATTCCTATTCGACCTGTTCCTTCTTTTATGAATATTTCTTGGTTGTTTCGTAACTACTACTGTTGAAATAATAGTATATATTGATTAATTACCCAATCATGACATACTATACCACCAATTATGACATACTTTAAAACACAATTTGTTTTTGGGGGGGTCATTACCACGACTATCGATGTCTGCACGAATCGCTACTTGTACCAGGCCTTCTCGGCCTTACCTCAGATAAGGCAATTTTTGGATCAGGTCTGCTCAATTCAAGTGGTTTCACAGGCCGGTTTGACGACGCATAACGTCATAGCGAGGCTACACTTTAGGTTTGGATGCTTTTAAAAATGTAATAAAATATCTAATGAATAAAACAATGTTTTTCATTTAATTTAATTGACTCTTAAGTCCTAAATTATGAGAAATTGGTTTCACATTTCATCCACATTTGTTGAAAATCTCTATTTACTCGTATGTCGGACATTGCATATATCTCCCTGTTATCTACATTCTTATCAGTTAATCATGCACGTGATATATTCTTTGTAAGTTTCATCTTCGAGGGAACGTTTTGCAAATATGTAGATCTTCCTCTGAGATAAAATTCCTCGGGGCCAATTCTACAGTCATCCTCGCATCTACAGGCAACGCCACCAACACTGCTGCTCCAGCTGGCAGTACCATCTCCATCGTCACTCTCCACCGCAACTACAGCCATCACTTACTTCCACGAAACCGCGAAGCCATTCGTCCTCACCGCCAGCATCAGTCCCCTGGATCGCAATCCCCGCCTCCTTTAACCGTCGTTACCAACGAAATATCCAATGCTATTTCCAACAGTGTCCCCGGGTCTTGACGGCACAGCTGCCATCTCCCGCTTTCTTCACTTCCACCTACGCCACGCCCACCCGCCGACTTCAACCCTTCCGCCACCCAAGCAGCTCCTGCTACTACGCCCCCCCCCCCGCCTCCCGCCTCCCCGACCCCAGCTACCACCCCGCCAACCCCCGCACACGCTGGCCTCCCCGTCTTCACCGCGGCCCCTTCCACCCTTTCTGATCATCTCCAATACCGCCGCCTCCACCATTGCCCCGCCGCCCGCCACTGCTATTACCATCACCATCGCCACCGCCTTCGCTCCAACACCACCACCACCACCACCACTCCACCACCACCACCATCACCACCACTCCACCACTCCACCACCATCACCATCGCCACCGCCATCGCTCCACCACCACCACCACCACCACTCCACTACCACCACCATCACCACCACTCCACCACTCCACCACCACCACCATCACTACCAACCCCATCATCACCACCACCACCCTAACCGCCGCCGCCGCTGCTGCCGCTTCCGCCCGCACCGTGATTGTCCCATCCCACATCGTCCCATCCCGCTGCCACCACCACCACCACCACCACCTCCACCAACTCACGCAACTGTCGCCGCCGTCCCCCTCGGCCCATCGCCTCTTCCCGCACGCCACCGGCTCGCGCCGCGGTCCACGCAACCGCGCTCCTCGGCTCGCCTCAGCGCGCTCAATGGAGCCCCGGCCACAAAAAGACGAGGCGGGCGTGGGCCGAGTGGACGAGATGGGCAGGCAGCGCGCGAAGCCGCACGCGGGGGAGGGGCGGGGGAGCACGCGGGGCGCGGGTGGGCGGGGGCGGGGGCGGGGAGAAACGCTGACGTCACCCAGCCGGAAGCCGCACCTGTAAGAAGGTGAAGGGGTTAGGAACGAGCGACAGAGACGGAGGCGGGAGGGACGCCGCCGGAGCATTCGACGCACTCCCCCTCCCCCTCCCCTCCCCCCCGCGCGAGCTTGCGATGGTCTGTCCACCCACCCGCGTGTTCTCGTGCTGGGCGCCCCCCCCGCCCCCCTTCTGAGGTTTGTGCTCGCTGGGATCTTTCCGTTGCGTCCATACGCCTCGCCATTCATTTCCAGCACCTGCGCGGGTCTGTTCCCCGCCCTTTCCGGCACCCCTCCCAGTCCGTTTTGTGCGTCCCCGCCGCTGCTGTTTCCACTTCGTCGCCGCCCACGCCGCCCTCGCACGGCCGCCGGCATCGCCACATCCGTACGTTCTCCCAGCAGTGTCTTGCGGTCCCTCCCCATCCACCACCTCCTCAGCATTACGGCATCGCTCAAATCCTCGCCCTAAGCACCTAACGCTCCCCTCCTGTGGCCCGCAGCCTCATGTCAGACTATCCCACCTAGCTTCTCTTTCGCCATCCCCATGCTAACTCTCCTGGTCCCATCTCCCAACCTAAACCGCCATCCTATCCTCCTCTGCTTTTCCCAGATTTTTCCTCAACGTCCTTTCACCCATTTCTGAGTCCTACCCATTCTTTATCCGCTGATGGGGTATTTTTGGTATGGAAAAGTGAGGTACTCGAATGCTGGGTGCCATCGAGAACAGCTTATCGTTCTAATAGAAACACAAGTTCAAAAATGCGATTTCAAATCATAGGTGGGCATCAATATCTCAAGGGACACTAAACAGCGCCAAATAACCTATGATATCCCTATTATTGAAATATTCAACATTTGGAATCCAAATTAATATTTAGACAAATTATGACCTTGGCAATTAAAAAATAAAATTTGAAAATATTGTTTATATTGTTGTGGACTAAAATAAAAATCCGCAAAAGATTATTACAAGTTCCTATCTAGTCGGAAGGCACTATGCATGTGCTTAATCTGCTTAAACCTTCATTCAATCCTGTCTACTCACATTGCTCCCCGTACTTCCCGAAAATGCTCGCTCCATCCACAAGTGATCCTTCTCATCGCTCGGCTTTGGTCATTCTTTCTGCACCTTCTTTTCCTCCATGGGCGTATCTTGTTCCTTTCCTACTCCTCAACGTCTTTCACGCGGCGTCCTTCCCCCGCTCCCCTCCCCTCTCCCTCCCCCCACCCACGCACCTCGCCACACCGCGCCGCGCGCCGCGGGCCCGCGCGCGCTGCCATGCCAACAAGAAATAGCTTTCATTCAAGAAGATTTGGTTGTTTTGTGTGTGTGTGTTTTTTTGGCGGGGGCCGCCGCTTGTGGCGCTCGTGGGTGCCCGCCCGCCGCGGCCGCGCGTGCGCCTCCGCGCCCCGCCCCGTCCTGTCCCTTTTCGTCTCGACCCGCCCCTCCGCCCCTCCGCTCCTCCGCCCCCTCCCTCGTCCGTCCGCCCCCCGGCCGTCCGCCCCCGGCCGCCCGTCCGTCCACCCACCCGTCCGTCCACCCGCCCGTCTGTCCACCCGCCCGCCCGCCCGCCCGCCCGCCCGCCCGCCCGCCCGCCCGCCCGCCCGCCCGCCCGCCCGCCCGTCCGTCCGTCCGTCCGTCCGTCCGCCCGCCCGCCCGCCCGTCCGTCCGTCCGTCCGTCCGTCCGTCCGTCCGTCCGTCCGCCCGCCCGCCCGCCCGCCCGCCCGCCCGCCCGCCCGCCCGCCCGCCCGCCCGCCCGCCCGCCCGCCCGCCCGCCCGCCCGCCCGCCCGCCCGCCCGCCCGCCCGCCCGCCCGTCCGTCCGCCCGCCCGCCCGCCCGCCCGCCCGTCCGCCCGTCCGTCCGCCCGCCCGCCCGCCCGCCCGCCCGCCCGCCCGCCCGCCCGCCCGCCCGCCCGCCCGCCCGCCCTTCTCTCGGCCCGCCCGCCCGCCCGCCCGCCCGCCCGCCCTTCTCTCGGCCCGCCCGCCCGCCCGCCCTTCTCTCGGCCCGCCCGCCCGCCCGCCCTTCTCTCGGCCCGCCCGCCCGCCCTTCCCTCGGCCCGCCCGCCCTTCCCTCGGCCCGCCCGCCCGCCCTTCCCTCGTCCGTCCGCCCTTCCCTCGTCCGTCCGCCCCCTGGCCGTCCACCCCCCGTCCGTCCACCCGTCCGCCCGTCCGCCCCCTTGGCCGTGTGCGGCGAGCACGTGCGTGCTTCAATTGTTTCTCGCTCGAACCCCGCCGGCGCAGGGCGGAGAGGGCCCTTCCCGACTCCACCAGCCGGTTTCGTCGCGATCCGGCGTTGTCCCTATGGTCGCCGACACTTGAAAAGTGTGTGCGCAACTTCTCATCTCTATTACGTACTTCCATTGACGCAGAAATCGGAAGCCGGTCATGACAGGGGGAACTACACTTTCGTTAGATGCGAGGAAAATCTGCAAACGACACAGTAATGTTTTGACTGGAAAATGCAAATATTAATTGCGTTATTTCCCCTATTCTCTTTCCACGTGTACCGACTGAATTATCATACACGTTTCGTCACTGCCTCGTCATGGCTGACAACATGAGATAACAAGAATCTAATGAAGATGCCCCTTTCCGTTAATTGCTATTCACGTGTTGCGTGAAGCTATGAAACAGCAACTTTTGTTTTTGTTATTCGTAATATGTAAAGAACTGTATATTCATATATACTATGATGTATGTTATTGCAGTATTCGCGTTTCTGTTTAAATATAACACATTCTGTAGTGTTATGCGAGAGTATTTTATTTGTTTTTCTTGAGCAGACTAAGTGCTACTTTTGTAGAACAGAGTAAGTGCTACTGGCTCAAATTAAAGAATATCCACAAAAATTGGAATACGCAACAATTGCAACACGGAGCAATTGTAACGAATCTTGGACTACTAAGCAACTGTTTGAAACAAAATAATTTGTTTTTTTAGTTTTATCTAATTACCAACGATAACTGAATTGAAATTGAAAATTATACCTTTTTTTCTTTACTTATCATGAATTTACCCACTGAATTTGGAATTCCTTACTGAGATTTGTAATATACCACTTATAAATAAAACATTATAAACCCTGTAAGGGTTTCTGTGTTCAGGAATAACGGATTCAGTAGAAAATGCACACAATTATATTAAATACATCATAGAATTTCATAAATAAATAAAACACATACAAAGTAAATAAATAATACATCAATAAATAAAAATTAAAAAAATAAAAACAAATAAAAAATTTAAAAAATTGAAGCATCTACTTACTTCAAACTTGCAGAACGTGAAGCATTTGATTTCTAAAGACACGCACTAGAAATAAGATATAAATTATCTAATTTCTACACTATACCTTGAGAAGTCAAAAACTTTTCCTTAAAATAAATTTTCTTTTCTTTTTATATTAAAATATGAGTTAAAACAATATTAATATTAGCATTGTAATAGCACTATTGTAATGAGCTGCTACGTATTTTAGAACTTTTTGAGGCATGGATTTACGACTACTTTTGAGACTTAGTGTCCCCAAAACGTTCAGGAGGTAAAATATTGAGTGGGCATTACCAAGTGAAGTTTCTAATATCGAAATTTTTTAATTGAGATTTATAGAAGTCATTTAGATAATTTGCCGGGATATAACATGTATTCGACACTTCATTTTCATTTAATGAAGTATCCATAAATTATTTATTTAATTTACTCTAAGGGGGATATTTCTGTGTACGATTGTTTCCAAGAGAGAAGTTTGCAACAAAAGAAAATCACACGTATGATGTTATAACTGCATGGAGAATTAAAATGGAGATTCTTAATATTTCAAATGTGTACACAAAAGGACCATAGTAAGAGCTAATTACAAATGCTTTTTCATACTTCTCTCTTACATGGCAGTACAAATTATGAGTATAATATACACCATCATGCTCCTTTCCCATTTGGGTGTTCACATGATTCAACGTAGAGTATGTTAGACCCAGTGAAGCAGTCATACAAAGGCGTATTCAAGATTTTGGGCTGAGGAGGAGCTCGCGAAATTGTGAAGAATTATTGTTAATAAAATGTTTAATAGAGCTATAAATTTTACCTCGGAAAACTGTAAAATGTGAACATGAGACATAAGTGTTTATGATATTTATGAAGTAGCGTAATCATTTTGACAGTATTGAGTGTAAAAAATGAGATGAAATGGTATAAAATACTTTGATCACAAATTTTGTTTATTGAGAAACATTAATGACAATCGTAATAATTTTGAGCAACAATGACAGCACTCTTTGGTCATAATATTTTACAGAAAAATTAAGACTTTCGGTGACACATAATGCTGGCTTAGTACAAGTATCTTTCATCCGATTAAAAATTATTATGCTTCGGTAATAATATTAAAATTTATTTCATTATTTTAACTAAATAATGGTTAAATTTTCAGTAATTTTAGAATTCGCCAGGTGTAGTGAAACTGAAACTACTAACTTCAGAGGATAAATATATAACCACTGTTTTTATCTCTAATACCTACATATTTGTAAAAAATAACATTATCTGATTTTGTTATTAATCAAATTATCGTCTGCATTTGACCTTTTGCTTTGCGCACTTTCCCGTCTATACTCTATAAATGAAGACTATTTTATGACATAATCAGTTCTTTATTTTCACGAGAATCAAATACTCTACATTTACAAAATCACCACGACAAATAAAACGAATTCGTCCCAGTTTTCTCTCTTAAGAACCCAACAGGTTTAATTTGATACTGATCCATTCTTTTGAAATTTCGATGAGATGAGAGTCTGAAACTCACATTAATTAATAAATAATGACCTTTCAAAAATGTATAAAAATCCTGTGACTAGAATATATTAGTGCCATGTTAATAACGGAATGGAATACTAGACTACTTCCGTAATCCATTTTTGACCATTTCATCGTTTCCGATAAAAGCAGAACAACGTCATTTTCTCAGATAGTACAATTTTCACTACATCTCCCGCTTTCAATTCTCACAAATCCATGCAGTGGAATCTTCTTGTGAGTAGAAGTATTGTCCAATTCCATATCTCATATTTAAGTGAAAAGTAGAAATCAACTATATCTTGTATCACAATTTGCAGTAATGTTTATTTTTTTATTTTTAAATTACATAACCAATTAACACTATGCAACTTGGGGATGCCGAGAAGCAATTTTTACTGGCGAATAGAAATCAAGAAAACATCATGTCACGATTTACTCAATGGATCGCAAAAAAGTGAAGAAAACTAATCAAAGTCGGACTTCGGTAACCTGAAGTTCACTGCAATATTTTCAGGAATGTTGTTCTAAATTAATGTAATGAAAATGCAAGATTCCTATCAAAACAGTATTCAAAAATTATAATAATGTAACAAGCAGCAAGAAAGTCAAGGCACGACATTACGATTACGATAAAGGCAATGTCGACAACGATGGTATGTATTAAGAAGGACAAAATCGAAAACAATAGGAATGACAAAGACGATAACAACAGCAACGAGAAGAACAATAAGCATCGTTTCATTAAGCAATATGAATGTAATAAAAACACTGATCATATGCGAAGTCGCAAACATTGCTTGGGCAACTGTTTTGGACATCACGTACATGATCTGTGTTTTTATTGTCTTTTTTTATAAAATGCTGCATAATTTTTACTACGTTTTCTACAAAACTGGACCGGTATTTTTTTAAACGACCACAACTAGGGTCTAAATATTAAAGAAATAAATTATTGAAAAAATACTTGTCTGTTTTAATAATGTCAGAAAACTATTACAATTAAACAGACATTAACCAACATAAAAATATTCCTTACAAAAACATACACTTCATAACCGGCTGTTCATTGGTCATGCGTGAGTTCATGCGTGAGTTCATGCGTGAGATCATGCGTGAGTTCATGGGTGAAGAACTTTCGCGCGACTTGAATGCGTTGCTTGCCCGGCGAAGTCGACTCCTACACCAAGCTTTGAAACTAGTATTTCCCCCCTCGACGCCTCGTGATTCTTTCGGGGGTGGAGCCCGGAGGCCCACACACCTCCGCAGCGTGCCTGTGTTTGCTCTCGGTCAAATTCATAGCTGCGGCTACTCCCACTCAACGAGTGATGGCAACCAGCTCGGGACCGAAGATCACAATGACCATCTTATTAACGCATGATAACCTCCCCCCTCGAAGCTTGGGTTGCCCCCTCGCCCGAGGAGCTCACGCGTGTGTGTGATCTACGCAGACCCCACCACCCATCCCCCAGAACTCACTCAGTCGAGGGCCTTGCAAGGAAATATCCCGGCGTTTTTTCATCGATGAACCATTTCTCTGAAAGCAATTGACCATAACAATCAAACGATTGTTACTTGCTGCCTTCTAAAATATAAAAAAAGGCTTTTGGATGAAAATGATGAGTAATTTTGTTACAGCGATTAGCGTAAAATCTGTTTTGACAATATTTTGCTTCAATGGTTCGTTACTTTAAGCAGTGTTGTCGAAAATTTACTTTATTATTTAGTACCCTCATAATAACGATTCGAAAAGTGCACTAATGTGTATTTTTATTGGATATCTAATACAAATATGTTAGGTTATCACGTTTATTCGGAAATATTGTATGTGAAACAGTAAACTCTCCTCTTAAGGCTTCCATGTTAGAGGGTGATCCCATCTCTTTAAAACGTTTGTCTGCAGAGACGAAAACGTACTTGAGAATTACTTCATCATTCCTTACAAATCTGTACAAAATTCATCAAATCTGAAAGAAACACTGCGAAGTTTTATTAAAGCGACTTCTCTGCTGTGGCTCATATTTGTTTTCTGTGGTCGGTGTTCGTTCCGGATGAATTGCTCGTGGCAATTTTATTATTTACCCAAACAATTGTTCCACAATTTGATATTGATTTCGTTTAGTGATTGGACTGTCAGTAATTACTAGATCTAGATAAATGGACTGCTTCGGACGCGTTGAAATAATCCTTACTGCCTATTTAAGTAGGTAGCATTTTTCTGAAAATTGAACATTTATAATGAAACATTTTATTTCAAACAAAGTATGTTAGGTTCAATAATATTCAATATTTCTATTCAAAATTGTTACGTTAAAACAAATATAAACTTTTTAATTAGAATCAACATTGCTAATCTCCCATGTAGAATGAGGAAACGTACTCTTATGTACAACAGCCTCGGTAGAAGCAATACAATATATTGGCCAAATGAAGGTGGCGGCAAAGTGTGTAATAAAATCACTATTGTGATTTGTGCATCTAATGTGTATTCATAATTCAACTTAACATGTGAGTTAGAACTGGCATCCCAAGAAACCATGCACATATTGCACTTCTCCCCATAGTATATCACAGTTTTTAACAGCTTTCGGCGTTAAATGAATGAATGAATGAAAGTACGTATACTGTTTTATATGGTTCAAAATATAATGGAGTCAAGTAAAGTAGATTTTAGAGGAAGTGTTTAATGTTTTTTATTTAATGTAAGAAAGCTTTCCATAGCCGACGGTAGTTTTCTTTCCGGTGTGTTAGGTATCTATTTAAATATATTGAATTATAAATTATTAGAAATGTGTTTTGAAAATTTGTACGTAATTAAAAATTTCAAAAAATACCATTTAATATGATACAAAAAGTTATATCTTATGAGTCGTTTGGGAGATATACAAGATACAAATTGCAATAAATGTGCAATGACTCACGTCGTCAGAAATTCTGCCAAGAAACTATAGACAGCAATTTGAATGGGCATTTTATATATTTCAGTAGAAATTTGAGGATGATTCTAATACTCTTGTTGGCATTGTAGTACATATATTAGCGATATTCAATACGTAGTAAATCTAGGTATGTAAAAGTAAGATGTAACCAAAAGTTGGAAATGCGGAGAACGAATTGGACGATAGGAGGCATGGTCACAAGAGTCGTGGCGTCTAGAAGACTCTTAACCGGACAAAGCCATATCGGTGCGGATTGAAAGAGGTGTAAATGAAGAGAAAATGAAGACGCGATGGACACAAGAACGGACACGCGAATAAAGGCGAGGTGTAAATGTATCTGGAATCGGAAATGGCAGACAGAAGCGTTGTCTGCGGGGACGACGCTTTGGGGAGGGGATTAGTCAGGACGAGCTGATCGCGAGGGCGCGGGTGGGAGCGGGTAGTGTGGCGCCGCTAACACGAGGGCCAGAATCGTTACGTCGGTGAAAGTGCGCTGCGGGGGAGGAAGGGGTTAAGCCTGAACTTCCGGGATTTTGCGCTCTGGCAGTTGACGCAGACAGCGTGGCAGAGCCAAAATTAACCTTAGGCTGTAAACTCCTAGGAAGCTGGCTAGCGAGCCTCGCTTGCCGACAGCAGGCGAGCCTACCTGGGAATCTTGTGTGGTGGGGGTGTAGCCCCCTCCTAAGATGCTGGCTAGCGAGCCCTCGCTTGCCGACAGCAGGCGATCCTATCTAGGGAATTTGTGAGGTGGGGGTGTAGCCCTCAACTATTTAACGCGGCGCCATCTGCGCCCGCGCTCTCATTCAGTTTACATCAGAGAGCCTAGTACGAGTAGGTACAGGGAGTGAAGGAGTGTGGGCGAGATGTCCGGAGTGTAAGGGCCAGACGATCTCGGGTGCTTCATGCACGCGGTCCGCCAGACGGCGACCGGTTTAAATTTTGGCATCAGGCCATGTGACGGTAATTGTCACGGGACGGAAGTCCGACAGCTCGCATCACGCGTGGCTTTTTTTCTGCGGTAAAGCAGGGTACTGGAAGGAAAAGGTTGCCGGAGTGTTTAAATTTAGCAATTTATTGTAACTGGTCTGTAACTATTCAATATACTATTTTTATTTTTGTTATTTGAATTTATTCTCATTTCATTACGTCCCAGTAGAGACGCCAGGGAGAAGATAGGCCCGGTGTGAATACGGAGGCAAGGGTGAGGGCAAGTCGAAGGAGTAGGGCGGGGCGGGGGCGGGGGCCGCGTGGCGATGCGCGGAGCCGATAGCCCACGTGCTGAGTGATGCCGCGCCGTGAACGTCGACCCTAACTCATCTGCATAGCAGTTCCGAAATTATAGCGCGTGGCCCGCGCGCGGCGCTGACCCCCCGTGCGCCGCGGGTCACGCGGGACGGGGAGCAGCACGCGCGCCGAACAATGGCGGCGCGCGGAGACGCCGCCGTGACGCTTGACGCCCCCGCCCCCGCCGCCACCCCCCTCCGGGCCCGCCCACACCTCCGCCTCCATCATGCCCCCGCCCCGGCCACCGGCTCTGCCGCCACATCCACTCTCCCCTATCCCGCGTCGCCGCCCCGTCGCCGCCCCCGTCGCCGCCCCCGTCGCCGCCCCCGTCGCCGTCCCCGTCGCCGCCCCCGTCGCCGCCCCCGTCGCCGCCCCCGTCGCCGCCCCCGTCGCCGCCCCGTCGCCGCCCCCGTCGCCGCCCCCGTCGCCGCCCCCGTCGCCGCCCCCGTCGCCGCCCCCGTCGCCGCCCCCGTCGCCGCCCCCGTCGCCGCCCCCGTCGCCGCCCCCGTCGCCGCCCCCGTCGCCGCCCCCGTCGCCGCCCCTGTCGCCGCCCCCGTCGCTGCCCCCGTCGCCGCCCCGTCGAAAATGTAATTCCCCCAAAATCAGGTTCCTAGGGTAATCTGTGGAAAGACAGTGAGAAACCTGTCTTTCATGTTTTTTAAGTACGCCTGAGTTTTTTCGTCCAGAATGTGTCTTATAGCATTCTATAACATATGTTTTCCGCTTTTCAAACAATGTTGACGATAAAAAAATAGAAAGCAGTCAATTTGGGTAAATTGAGTGTTTTTTTTTATTTTTAAATTAATTTTTCTTTGTGAGTCTGCAATGTTTGCAGATGATAGTGATGAAGAATCCTAACATATTATTCTTTAATCTTTGTTTTTTTAAACGTCTAATATAATGATACATTTAATGTGTGATTTTCACTGTTTATTACAGGAAGTAAATTAATTTTCCTTTTCTAAATATTTATTCACAAGAATTCCCAATTCACTATAGTTGGGGCAATCCATTCTGAAGACTGCAGATATAATTATTCGTTTATAAGAAATATTTCTGATATAAAAAATAAATATTTTATAAAAGAATATTTATATCTCTAATGCTTGAATTGATTATCCTATACGAAAGGAATTGATAATACTAGTGAAAGAACTTTTTACAGTTATTAAAATATTTGAATTTCTACCCATCTATAGTCAAAATGTCTAATTGAAATTTAATTTATTGACAGTATCGAATCTCTAAGTTCTGAAATGGACATATTAATAATTTGCTGCAGTTTTGTTATTGATACTGAACCTACAACGTATTGCAATTTCCCAACGGTGGCTAATTTAAAATTTTACTTATTTTATGAATTTACTATAATATATTTGTGAATGAAAATGCAATGCTTTGCAATTTTGGAATGTTATTTATAATCAATTGTATAAGTAGTTTCATGCATTATATAGGTAATGATTCCATAAATGTTATTACAATTTTTAATCAATTATTCCCAGAAGGATAATTATTATTTACTTATCTGTAAAATATTTATTTTCAGTTCTTCTTATGTTAGTCAGCATGTTCCTTCAGTTTGTATATGTGTTCCATAATTCCTGGATAATTTTTAAGTCATCTAGTTAACGTCTCTTATTTTAATTGAGTGTATCAGGCAATTGTTAATCTATGTTAATGAGATTTGCTATTTATAATAATTAGAATGTTAGTTGAAAATGTATACATTAATTTACGATTTTTTGTAAAACTGATTTAAAGAAATTTCAGCGTAATCACTAACAGTAAGTCATAAAACCTCGTGATTCCTTGTTGAGTTGATTAAGTCATGTTTAATGTAAATTTTATAATTTGAAGTGAACTCAGAATACTTTGCATGGTTATGTGAAAATTCAATTAAAACAAAAAAATGTATATTATCGATTACCAAATAACAATGTGATTTAATGTTGATCTAAATGCATATTTTAAATCAAATGTGTGATATAGGAACGATGATAGCCGTATAGGGGATTTAAATATTAATTACTTATCAATATAATTAAAATCAAGAGATATGGAAATAAAGCTTAACAATTTCACATACTTCTGTGCAACCTTAGAACGAACTCCAAAGCATAATATACTAAAAGAAATTCTTTTCAGATTTTACAAAGTTATTAGCTTGCCATTACTGCTTTAAAGAAGTGAGAGCTGGACATTAACATCAGATGAGCTACGTCGAATTGAAACTGCAGAACTGAGATTCCTTCGTTTTGTGGCAGGATATTCACAATTATATCATAAAAAAGTGTAGCTATCAGAGAAGAATTAAATATTCATCCTGTTATAAATATCATAAAGGAAAATCGAGAAAACTGGAAAGGTCATGTCCTGTGAACGCCAGAACTTACGATAAGTAATTATCGTAATCGTAATTATCGTATCACCTAAAGGAAAAATAAGTACAGGACGTGAACAATTGAAGAGATGGCATGAACAATTTCGGGATGGAACAGATCAACAGGACGAACCTTGCTGTCGATGATGATGATGATGATATAATTATTGAAGACTACAGTTATAGAGACATTACGAATTATATTAATATAATTTATAGAATCTTAATTTAAAACAGTATTCATGAGAAATATTACATAATGTGTCACAAACAATAATACTCAAGTTCCTCATAAAATTCGTAGCGGAATTTGCTTAATTATCCTTAAATATTTTCATAACAATGACTGACTTCAATAGCAAATTAATTCATGATTTGTCTCTGTAAATTGCACATAAATTGATGAGATTATAATGACAATGTGAAAAGAATGGTTTTCCCTGTCTTTAATTTCTGATTCTAAGCGTATTAACACTGCTTAGCTACTGACATTTTTATTCCTAATAGCTCTGACTTTATACTAAATGGAATGATATTTGGATTTATTTATCTTCAAGATTTGTTTATTGCTTCTGTAGAATTTGCTCTTGCTTTTGTGAATTCTGTGATATCATTTATGTTTGCACACATAAATTACGTGTTCCCATCGGCAATATCCAAGAAGAACGTATTGAAGGAAAGCATAGAAATGTTAATTCAGCTATAGTTAATAGTTAAACTAGTTTTTTGTGTCTAGACTTTCTCATACTCTCCAATATATTATTAAGAAACACCTTAACTATTAACTTACGTCTCCAAAATATTCGGTATCTTAATGAAGAGTTTGCGCACCTTAGATGTATCTAGTATGGTGTATCGTGAGAAGCAGAGCTAATTAGCAAAATCTAATGTCATTTTGAGTATTACGATCCCAATATATACCCAAAATGGGAGTTAAATGGGAGTCACCCTAGTACATTACAACTGATCATAGTTATTTATTTTTTAACATATTTGTGTTTTATAGAAATGAAATAATTGGACGTTTTCATTGATCGAGTTCGCAATTATACATGTTTTCTTGTACGAAAACACTCTACACGCGGAGCATAATATGGTGGCCGTCCATCAGCCCGCTTCCCGGCCGGCCATCAGGAGAGTCCCGCCCACGCCGCCGCCGCCGCCGCCGCCGCCCGCGCGCCACAAGGCGTCCATTCAGGCGGCTTAATTGCGCGTGTACATGGAGAATGTATCTTTGTGAAAAGAATGAGTCACCGTCAAAAGCCGGCCGGGTGCCTGGCTGGGCCCGCAAGCCGGACGCACGCGCGCGCCGCCCCCGCCGCCCGCCCACCTCCTCCCCCTCCTACCCCTCCACCGCCCCCTCCCCAGACTCCACCTCCGAGGCTGCTACCTGGCGCGCACCGCTCGCAGCTGTCCGCTCCGTTTATCTTCCTCAGAGCGGCGCAGGTCGGCTGAAGAGCGCCTCCCGAGGGATGGGTGGGGGCTTCCCGGGGAAGATGTGACGTGGGATGAAATTCGCGCATACATGTCAGGCAAAGCACCATTGGGACAGGAGTGTTGTCGAAGTGAATGCTATGTGGAGCAGTGTGGAGTCGGACTGGGGTCGTTCTGCAGTCGTTCTGCGGTCGTTCTGCGGTCGTTCTGCGGTCGTTCTACGGTCGTTCTGCGGTCGTTCTGCGGTCGTTCTGCGGTCGTTCTGCGGTCGTTGTGCGGCCGTTGTGCGGTCGTTGTGCGGCCGTTGTGCGGCCGTTGTGCGGTCGTTGTGCGGTCGTTGTGCGGTCGTTGTGCGGTCGTTGTGCAGTCTGTCTGCGGTCTGTCTGCGGTCTGTCTGCGGTCTGTCTGCGGTCTGTCTGCGGTCTGTCTGCGGTCTGTCTGCGGTCTGTCTGTGGTCTGTCTGTGGTCTGTCTGCGGTCTGTCTGCGGTCTGTCTGCGGTCTGTCTGCGGTCTGTCTGCGGTCTGTCTGCGGTCTGTCTGCGGTCTGTCTGCGGAGTGTCGCGGTCGGTTTGGGGATGGCCTGAGGTCGGTCTAGGCTTCTGTCTGGGTTTAATCTGAGGTTATTCTGTGGTTAGTCTGGGGTTCGTATGGGGTCGGTTTTGGATCTGTGTGGTGTCCGTTCTGGAGTTTAGTGAGGTCGGTCTCCAGTCAGTCTTGGATTTGTATCCGTTTAGTGTGTAAGATTGGTCTGAGCCTCTTCTCGACTTGATTATCAGTCTATTTAATGTTAAAATAAAAAAACACGCAGGTCAGTCTTTAGCGTTTTAATCGTCATTAGATCTGGAGTCATTCTGAGTTAGACTATTATCGGGTATGATCATCCTGGAGTTGAACAGATGTGTAGCTAGCATCATGGTGTAGCATGTCATTTAGTCGTACCAAACTGGACAATGACATCACTGCCACTCAATGTCAATCTACGTTCTACGCAACACGGAAAAGCGCTTCTTTTGATATTCAAGTTATATTGTCAGGCAGCCTGATTTTGGATGCGTATGCGACATTATTCGACACCTAAATCCTCTTCCCAACCCTGTCTCGGTTTTCCTTATCTAATTTTCTGATGCTGAATCTTTAAATTCAATGCATATTTCATATATCATGTCTCATGTGTGTGGAGAAAATGGTAAATGGAGTACCGGAATACTGAAAGTATGATAGGCGTTATATCCAGCTTTGTAGAGCGCGTGAACTATCTTCCGAAAAATAATGGATCACCAATCTCCATACCCCCATCTCGACAACCTGTATGTCGTCACCCCGTCATGAATCTCCCAATCATCCCCGCAGTTCCCCTTCTTAGGCACCCTACTGTCATCGCGTACTCCGTCCGTCTCGTCATTCGATTTTTTGCCTCTTGTTACCGCGATTCCTTGCCGTCTCACCATCTGACTGGCCATTCACGCCACTCCGTTCATCTTCCGCCACCGCCCGCCACCCACGCCTTTCACGCTAGCGGGAACACGTGAATGTCGCTGACCGCTGTCGGAGGGCAAGGGACGGGCAGAATTCGCAACAAACACCCGCCAGATTCCACTAATTACTGACTTCCGCCGTAGAGGACCGCGCTGTGGACATAAGCGCGTGGTCGTGTTGAAACATCTTGTTAGAGCACACAATGCTTTAAAATTCGTAGGACCAAGACGCAGTGGCGTAGGTTGGGTAGTTGTAAAACAAGTTATAAGACCCTGGAAGTCTCTTTGGTTTTTTCTTTGTATTGTTTTGTTTTTGCAATAGTGATGTAAATTACCTCTATGGCTGGAGTAAATCTTAGGATAATTCTTCAAGCGCCTTAGAAAATGAGGACTCCAAATTCCAAATTTTTTTGATATCATAAAATGCCAAACTATGTGTAAATTGAAATATATTTTGAAATTTAGCGAAAATAATGAATGATGAAAAATATAATTTGTTATAGATAATCTGTACTTCTTCTGCATCCACATTATACTTTCTGCTACTTCGGTCAAGCTCAAGACCAACAATTGTAATTTTTTCTAGTGTTAGAGAGTTAATTTTATAGCAGTGTGCGAAATTTAATTTACTGCTCTTGTTGGCTGACGAGACATTAACGTTGTAGTAAATTCACATTTATTCCTATGTTTACTGTGAAAGGAGGAATAAAATAACCTGTTTTTGTAAATTGTTAAACATATTTCTGAATTCGATTTTTTGAGTCTTAAATTTTTGTCGTTTGTTTATTCAAAAGTAATTACTATTTTAGTGCAATCAGATTTTTATTAAGTTGTTTTCTTTATCACCAAGTATTTAAAAAAGGGATTGTATTTCCCAGTAGAAACGAAATATTTTATTAACCCAGTAGTTACCAAACTTAACAGTAGTTGAAGTGAAATTGAAACAAATGTATTACGAGAGTAGGCAACAGAAAACTAATTTTATTTATTTTTATCTATTTAAGAAAAAGGTTAAATTATTTGTGGCACGTGAGAGAGGTGTGGGAGAATGAAATTCTGCACATTTTCTTGAACCCCAGAATCCCAATAAATTATGTGTGTCTATAATTATATATTATTCTAAAATTGTACATGATCATCATTTGAGTTTGTGCAAGTTATTTGAAATATTATATGTGGAATATTTTCCCAATATTAACGGCATTAATACAACAATTTTGCGAAAGCGTTGACTTGAGATAAACGAAAGTGTTTAAGTTGCAATGATGTAAAACATGAAAATTTCGAAGAGGGGTCGCACATATACATTTTCATTGAGTAAATAAATAATCCTTTCCCCCCTACGTCACATACAGTTTTTACTGTTTTTTTGACTGAATAAATATCAATTTGGTTTAAGTCTGGTGAGTGTATTGCCATGCGATGTTTCCATGAGAAACGAACGTATTCATCGAAATTCTCGTCAGTAAAGGAAAGAACGTTTCTTCACGACTTGTTGAAAAGACGCAAAAAATTGCGCAACGTAATGTTATGATGATGTAAATGTACTGCAGCGCGGGCACGTACATTTGAGTATTTTTAGCTTTAGAACAATTTAATTCAACATTACTTCCAGAAATTTTCGTGACACCATATCGAGAATTACTTTGATAGTACCAGTACTATGTAAAAATGTGCTTCTCGTATAGGAATAAAATATTCTAATTGGATTTTAGAGCATTTACAGTATGAAAAGACTAGCATTTTCACCTAGTCCGAGAAATTTCTTCAAAGTTTCCAAATGCTGTTACGTAAACTGTAATAGTCTTCCTTTAGCTGAACCTTTCATTATCAAGTGGGTGAAAGTCATGAATTTGATTAGCTATTCGTTGTATTTTTTTGTTTCTTGTGTTAAATCTATATTAGTGTTGATATTGCTGTTGCCGAATTTTTTTTCTGCTACAATGCTCTCTTCCTTATATGGAATGCATTTAAACATGCCATTTTATCGATATAAATCCGGTTTCTTCCTCATTATATTTACCTGCTATTATTTCGGGTATTTTACTTAATGATATTTCCGGTCCATACGAGTACATTGGTGTAAAACACTCAATATGTATATAAAATCTTTTAAGTTTTTAGATATTAAAGATTTTTATATTACAGTGGTATTAAAAACCAATACTGTAGCAATAAATTTTGAAACTTCTAGAAAACATACTTTGTCATATTAATATTACAAAATTATTGTTTAAAGTGTCCACGACCTTCTGCACCTACTGCGACTGTTCATTTAGTGGATGTGTCGTAGACTTCACACCCTTCTTTTGTCTTAGTTTGCGATCTTAGTGATGAATAATGATACAAGAGTTATATCATTATAAAGTGAATTGAAAAGTATATAAATTTAAGTTCTAGGTGAGTGCGATTAAAAAAGATGATTAAGAAATATTTTGGCCCACTGGGTTGCTAAATTATTGACCTTGATAAATTACTATTGTTATTTGTAAAATCTAAAAAAAAAACCTGCCTCTTAGTACTTATGATATTCAACATAAAAATAACGAATTATTCTCAGAGAAATATGTTCTGTAACTGCCCAGGTGAACTTTACACAGCTTGTGACTTCAGCTAAGTTCTTGTAATAAAGGTGTACATTTAATTAGAAACGGTAGGATTGAATGATTGATTGATGTTTCCGGGCGAGACAACTTCTATTGTCCTGTAAGTGCAATTCATGTTTTTATCACGGGAAGTGGGGTGTTCTTCTCCTGTTGAATGCCGAGATCCGGCGCCGACCTTCTCGTGGGCTTGCGGGTTTCATCCCATCCAGGTATCCTTCACCAGCGGGATACCACCCCACCTGGGCACCTGGGACAAGCTATAAGCCCCTGAACTGGTTTCTTGATATTAGTTGTAGTGTAGTGCATGTAAGTGTAAGTAATGGATGACGATAGGACAATGAAGAAGAAAGAAAAAATCGGGCTTGCTCCGTGACCCGATTGTTGGGTACTGTTCCGAAATTCACCTGGCTACTGATCACAGCAACCGGCCGTTAGAATTCTGCTCAAGACGGTGGCGAAATGCGACCTAGCTATCTAGCGTGTGTCGAAAATCCTGCCACCGGCGGTAGTCGAGTCAGGGGACCTGCAGTCACATGCCCAACGCCACCAGAGTCGGTGTCACGGCAGGAACTCCGCAGAACAAGGACTCGTGCATGGACTGTAGTTGCTTCATTTGTTACGCAGTTTTTGCAGGTAAATCAGTAAACTCGCGGTATAAACAGCAGTAGTAGCTTCCAATGTACACAAACACATCCTACGTCAGATACACGCGTACATCTGCGACGAACTTGCATCCAATCTTGCAGGGGAACCGACCGGTCCTTGCGGTCGACTCACACTCCAGGTAAATATCCTCATTTCACACGTCCTCAGATAATAACAGCGTCCTCGCGAGGAGGGAAGGCGGGCGGTCTCTACGCAACACGCGGCGCCTGCGGCGACGATTTCGGAGTTCTCGTCTTTCTGACGGTAAACACAGATAAGTTTACATTTCCAAACCTAGTTTTAAAAAGGCCTTAAAGGGGCTCGTATCGTAAATAACTGCGTGGCGAGATGAGAGAATCTCCAGTCGACGCCGGATTCAATAACGAAGCTCACCGCGCAGGGAGCGGGGGTATAATGTGTGGTTATAAATGTTTATCTTTTCATACACCGACCTGGAGCCGGCCAGTGAGATATGCCGGGCTTTCAATAAAGCATTGTAATAAAAAGGAAGCGAGCGCGGAGTACCCCAAGGCCGATAAATCAGGCCTTTATTAGCGTCTGAAACGGGATCAAGCGCGCCATGGGGGCGGTGGGGGCGGAGACGGCGCCGGCGCGGCGGTGCGGTGGTGCGGTGGTGCGGTGGTGGTGGTGGTGGTGGTGGTGGCGGAGGAACTGGTAATAGCCTCCTGACCACCCCGGCCCGCCCCTTCCCCGGCTTTCCTGCATCATTGCGTCCCTGCCATGGAGCAACTCGTAGTCTAGCGCCGCCACCCTCGCCGCCACCCTCGCCGCCACCCTCGCCGCCACCCTCGCCGCCACCCTCGCCGCCCTCGCCGTCCTCGCCGCCCTCGCCGCCCTCGCCGCCCTCGCCGCCCTCGCCGCCCTCGCCACCCTCGCCGCCCTCGCCGCCCTCGCCATGTCTGGGTACCAGGGCACAAATACAGGCAAAGCAGCGTAGTTTTATGGCTGAGGAAGAGGATTCGCCGCAGTTTTTCTCGGGATTATGCCGTTTCTATTCCATGTCATTTCACCATTGATCCCCCATCTTTCATGTTATATCGTGTTCCGCATTTTTATGATCTAAATATTTTTTTACGTTGTTTACCCTGTACTGTTGTTAATACTCAATGGTATGTGTATAACTTTCGCTACGTTTCGTTTTCAATTATTATAAACTGTTTTCTTTGATATCAAAATAGAGGTTATATATTTAATTATATCTTTAATAATCTGAAGAGGTGGACACACGTTGTGGAGGACACACGTTCCAGTAAATGTTGTTATGAATGATAAAAGCTGTTAACAATGGATTTCGGTTTTCCTGTTCTAATTCAAGAAGTATAGTTATTTCACACCTATCTTATTCATAGATTTTGTGTATTGTTTAATTATTATATAGTGTTAATGTGCAGAATTATTTTATTAATCGGTTAAATTTTTCATAATATAGTATTTTCAACTCTTATTTTAATTTTCAATATTAATAATCTGTTGAATATCTATAATAATAATATTAATAATAATAATGTAAATATTCCGAGGTTTAGGAGCTCTATCTCGAACATAGTTTTTTTCTGTTTCGTAGATTTTAAGATTATTTATTATTATTATTACTATTATTATTATTAATATTATTATTATTATTATTATTACACACAGCACACAAAAAACTCTAAACCTAAAAATTCCACACTTGATCATTATCTCCCGACCAAATAGTCTCCCTTCCAGGTAAGGCCACACACCTTCGGGCACTGGCATCATAATAAAGTTGCCCCCGTCCCGCCCGCGAACGCTGAGCGCGAGGCGAAACCTCTCCCAAAAGCAGCGGACGAGGTTGGAAAGAAGAGGCTGTGGCCGTGTGTGGGCCGCCAAGGAGGCAGATGCGAGTAGGAGGAGCGGCCTTACGGTTTTGGCGAGTACAGGAGGCGAGTAAATGTCAGGCGTTCGAATTGGAAATACGAGGTAGTGTTCGGCCGATACTAATGGGCCAGCAAGGCAACGTCTGTATTACGTTCATTCTTATTTTTTGCATGCGAATTGACACTATCGATTTCTCTAATTTTTGTATTTTAGATCGTATTTGTTCTTTCCAAAGGGTGAGTTAGTTTAGATAGAAATTTATATAGACAAAGGCTTATTTTAAATAACAGAAATCATGTTCTTCAACTCTTCAGTTGTAGGAAAACACTGAAAAATTATGAACTTTTTCCATTTTGAGAAATTCATAGTGTTCAACGAAAATTTGGCCTGCGCCATTGTGTAGACGTATAGTGTTGTAACCTAGAAGAAAAAGGAATCACATTTGGATCCATTTATGAGAAAATGTAGACGCTTTATGAAATATACCCTCCAATATGAAAATAACTGCTTCTAACTCGTTGGACCTCGAGTTCGGTCAGATCGATCAGGGAATACCAGTTTTGAAGGAAATAATCTGAACGGTTTAGGACCAGTGTTGACCATACACAGACATGTGTTGCCAACACAAATTGTTTGGTATCAAGGCTCCACAAAATGTGGTTTCTGAATGTACAAGGTATTCGTGAATATTTTTACTACCCAGAGAAGGAAGATTTATCCACTTTTTCGATAACAAGGTTCCACGATACGACTTTTTGTGTCAATTGTTTTGTTGCCACTTTCAACTGCAGCATTTCAATACTATCTCTTTACTACATAAGTGACGTAAAGACCAAAAAGTAAAAATGTTTTAATTGGTGACGAAGGCTCTCGTGCTCCGCCCCAATGGATCTGCAATTGATGATTGAGATTGAAAATTGGGGGGGGGGGAAATAAACAAACATCGGATTTTTAGACAAAAACCTTTTTGTACTGTTATGACGTAAATCATCGAAATGAATCATAAATACTTTGAAGTACTTACACAAACTACGTTAAAAGGGACTAGAAATATCTATCTCATCATTAGAGCTTATAGAAACCTCCTTGTGTGTTGATATCATTATTACATTGATGTATCTTCACAATTTACTAGCTTACTAGTTTTTTTTAGTTGTATCATCTCAGTGAGACTATTCTGTTATTTATGAGTTAGAAATACTATCGCAAGCAGTTTCAGAGTTTCTTATCGTTAGTGATTTTTTTACTTTCTCGACTTACTATTCAAGTAGTTAAGACAAAGTATGGTAATCGTGCGGCGGAAATCGGCGATTTTGCGACAAAAATAAATGTCTTGAATCTAAATTTTGCTTTCTGATTATTGTGCTTTTGTTTTCAATATGTTTACTTGAAAACAACTGTATAAAATAAGTCTGGAGTGAGTCTAAAAAACAGAAATCTCAATGACAGTCTGAGGATAGTGGAAAATTAGGTTAGCCATTCTACCAATGTACATCTTCCTGTTTAAATCTGCAAGTGGAAATCGATCTGGGATCGTAGTGAGTTTTATTTTAGTTTTGGAATGGGAAATATTAAAAGCAATAAAGGCCTTCTTCAACGACATGTTAATTTTTTTTAAAACACGGTTGTCATTTTTTGTCAAACATGCTTTAAAAATAGTATTTACCATTCATTTAATTCAACACCATCAAAATGTAGTAATTGTGGGAACACGGTTCTTCATCTCTCTCTAATACGAATAGTTTGTGCACTACATTTTTCATTGTTCTCAGAATTAGTGTAGCAAAAAGTAATGTTTATATAATGTTGCCAACAAAAGTGCAAAAATATATGAATTAATATTACATTTAATGTGAAACGTTATGTGTGTGTTTATCTGAATTTAAGCTGCCTATCTCAAAAACAAAATCGACTACTTTCCCTATTATTGAGTCTACTTTAGAAGACTAATTTGGAAGCCTAAAAATATACTCTAAAATTCAGCAATGAATAAGAGATTTTTTCGGAAAATATATAATTCATTTTCTTCCTAATTAATGTGAGTTACAGTCAAAGTGTGAATAATTACCACTTACTACATTGTTTCAAAATATATTTTGTTTACATCTTAATTACACACTTCTCCATCATGATATCTTACAACTTAACCGCTACATTTATTCCTTGTCAATTGTCTTGCAACCGAATTGCTACATTTATTTCCTATTATCTTATACTTCATAACAGCACTGTATCTTCTAGAAATTTGAGAAATGATTTTTCGATTAGAGCTTGTGTGAAAGATCAAATTTTTTGGATCGGGTCTTTAACAAGAAACTTAAATTATATGGTCATGAAGTGCCCTGCCATATTCAATTAACATGAATGAATACGAGAGTGACTACATTTTCACGTAACGCGCGCGTATTCAGCAGTGTGGCTAATATTTTCTATCCACCTGCGATTAGAGAATTTTACAAACATTATGTTGTATTTAACTCTTAACAGAATTCTTAGGTATGTTCAATTCCTTGTGTATTAGTTCTAAATAAAATAAGCTAATACATGAACAAAATGAAAGTGTTTACATGTTTATGTGCCATTCTTTTCAGAACGAGACGCCTAAAAAACGGGCAGGTACAACACAACTAAATGAATAAAATTACGTCATTTTGAAGCCGTCCACAATATTAACATACTTGATGTTAGTTGAGGCATTACATGATTTTGCAGTTACAGAACCGCATTTCGTGGCGAGTGGTACTTAAAGCTAACGAGGGTTTACTCATTCAGAAACAAAATGAACGAAGAAAGGGTTAATCTTCGCATCAAAGTGTCTCTTCCGTGTCTGCTTCGTCTCTCGACGACGTCTCGAGCCTTACAATTAAGATATCCGTGCGTGATGTGCGTTGTCGACGACCTTCTTCACTGTGAAAACCGCAAGGACGTCGCAAGATGGATGACGAAACGTCTTGTAATTTTCTAGCCCTCGAGGACAGCTGTACACGTCATGACACGGCGAAATATGAATGGAAAGCCTCAATGCTGAGGTAGTAACGAAAGAAAAAAGACGGAAGGCGTGAGCCCATGTTCAGATAAATCATACTGGAACCTACGATAAAGTCACTCGTCCACGGTAATGACGGTTTCCAAGCAAAACATGACGTGATATGATGTTCTGCGATTAAAATATGTATATGATTAACACTCGTAAGATGGTGAGGTATTTCTACGGAAACTACTAATCATACGTCTTCAACACTAGGGGACAGCAGGACCGTTCGATATCTGATATTTGTTGTTTTATACAAGAGTCAATCAAATATTTTAATTGGAAACGTGTATTGGTGGGTTTTGTGTTTATTTTGTATTTTGACAACACATGACTCTTTCACATGATTGCAGCTGGTCTTCCTTAGTACTTTATTTAACTTGAATGAAGTATAAATGTAATATTGATCTTCACAGCGCGCCAAAAGTTTGTCTTTTTATCTCATAATATTTTTCTGTTGTAGTTGTTCCTGTTGGAATACTTTGGACACATTAAAGTGACTGGCTGACGAAAATCTTTTAAGTTGGGGAGAAAAGGGAGAGCGCTCACTAAAATTATGAAAGTTTTACTTTTTATGTTCTTTTTTACATTCAATACACAAAAGTAATTCAGAGATTTATGACCACGTAGTGTAACGTCTAATTGTATTTGTAACTGATTTAGCAAGAAAAACTTTATTCCGTAACTCAATAATCCCAGCTGCAGCAGTTGCATTTATGAACCATTTACTAAGAGACTTGAAGTTCAAAACTAGAGTTAAGTAATGTTTCGCTCAGCAGAAAGTTGTATTTTTCGGTGAAGATTTCAAACAGGTTTTGCCATGGCAAGCAACGTTCATAGTGGGAACCCCGCATTAAAACAATAAGATTTGGAGGATTTATATGTTTTATTTGATAAATAAATGTACTGCAATGTCAATGAAGAAAACATCACAGTCTAATAGTGTCAGTTAAACTTAAATCCTTAAAAACTGCAACGCATTGATCTGGATGTCATTGGTGTGATTTTGTATTTTTTATTACATATATTCAATATGAATTTTAATAGATTTGTTAAGGTAACAAATCGTTGAGATTCTGTTGCAATACGCCAATATTTTTTTAAAATTTGCAATACGTTAGTTTTTTTAATCAAAAATACAATTCTGTAAAAGTAATACTAAAATGTGTCCCTGCCCACATAAATGTCATTTTATAAGAAAAACTATTTTTTTAGAGAATCATAGATCGAACTGAAAAAGGCATGCAGCTGTGAAGTTTTTCACACAGAAAACTTATTATTTACAAAATTTGCAGAATTGCCTGAAAGATAAGGAATGGAAAATTATACGTTTTATGAAATCATTCTGAGCGACAATGAAAAAAAAACAGAAAAATGAGAGACAAGATATTGAAGATTTTAGAAATACAATGGAGGAGGTAAGGAATAGAATGGAGGAGACAAGGAATGGAAAGGATGGGAGGAGACAAAGAACGAAACGGAGTGAAGGAGACAAGGAACGGAATAAAATGGACGAGGCAAGGAATGAGATGGATACGACAAACAATCGAGTAAGGAATAAGGGAGAAAGGGAAAAAAGGTGAAAAAAGAAGAGAAAGAACAGCAAAACCCGTAACAAAGGGCGCCGTATTGTGTATCCATTTGAAACCATTAGGTTTGTGACTGGCCATTGTAGCAGCGCCGGCTCTCTCCTCTCAGCTGTCGCCGTCGCCGCTCCCGTCGCTGCTGCTGCTGGTGCTGCTGCATTCCGCTGGCCCGGGGGCCGGTGGCGGCGTCAGCGTCGGCGGTGGCTGCACACCAGCGGAGACGCCCAGTCATTCCGGGCTCGAATCAAAACCGCTACCAGTCTGTGGCGGCGGAGGCGGTGGCGGTGGCGGCGGCGCGCGGTAGCCGGCGCGTGCAGGGTAAACACGCGTCCATCACGCGCCCGACGCCGTCCACGCGTACAAAGGAGCGCGAGCCGCCGCGCGGAGCCCGCCACTTACGCTTCGCCTCGCCTCGTCTCCCTCCGCCCCGCCCCGCTCCGCCTCGCCCCGCGCCGAACACTCCGCTCCGCTGCGCCTGGCCCGGACGCCCAGGCTCCCAGGCGGAGACGGCAGACACGGGAGTCGGACCGGTTGGTGGTGCTGCTGCTGCTGCTGCTGCTGATGATGATGATGATGTTGCCGCTGATGATCATTATGTTGATAATGCTCATGATGCTGATGACGCTGAGCCTGATGCTTCTGCTGTTGCTGCTGCTGCTGATGTTGCCGCTGATGATAATAATTATGTTAATTCTCATGATCCTGATGACGCGGAGCCAAATGCTTCTTCTGCTACTGATGATGATGATGATGATGATGATGACGACGATGAATCTACCATTGAATTCTGGTAAATTTGTTAGGCCTCGGTCTTATGCACTACGACTCAGGTGACTGACGTCAGAACTCAAATGACGAACTTTTCACGTAAGGTTACGCCTTACGCTTCAGTTCGTAGTGCGGGACTGTAAGGTTAACCTTTCTTGCCAATCCGTTAAAAAGGGAGGCCAACTAGTAAGCTGCAGTGTGAGATCCTCATGTTGAATGTCGTGTCATTTATAGTGCATAAGGTCAAGATGTCACAAATGTGTTAAAACTCCCGACGGTCGTGATGCTAAGCCGCTCTATATAGCATAGTATTAAAAGGAAGTAACCGTTCTACGAAGGGGTCTGCGTTCGAATGCCGCTTAATTTTCGTGCATGATCGTGATTTTATCAGTGTACGAGAAAAGAGACACATCGAAAAATATGTCACCATCCTGGAGAATGGTTTTATTCTGAACGATGTCTTTACTAAGCGGTCAAAGAAACTGATTTTCTCAATAAAAACGCTGGCTTGAGAACTATTTTTCTGATTTTTTTGTAGTAAAAATATTGTATATTCTAAACATATTTATGTACTTCATTAAAATGTGACGATTTATGTCAAGTGTGACTTTTCTTGTGCACCGCCGAAGTGTTTGTGGTGTAGTTCATATTTTCTAGCTCTGAACTACACGATTTCCAATGCCCACAGAAATTGAAAGATATGTTTCCGGTTTCTAGCCTTTTCAGAGGTTTCTATAGTTTCGTTCGATATCCAGGAACGCACGAAAAATACGAAAACAATGAAACAGTTACGAATTTTACTGAAAAATGCAAATTATTGTGTTATTCCTTTAATTCTCATTCTGAACGATCCGTCTTAATTATCATATTCAGTGCGTCACTACTTACACTACTACTTATATATTTTCTGTTTATGTTTTACGTTATGGAACAGAAACTTTTTTATATTCTTTTTATGTAAAGAACTGTTGTACTGAATATATACAATAGTATATATCCTGAGAAACCTGGTTGGAGAAATGCCCGCAAGCATCGTTCATTCCTCGCTAGTATCTAAATATCATGACACCCTTGTTGATTACACACTTGTGTATCACTCATTCATTTTCGCTACTTGCAGGCCACCAGTTTAATCCTAGTTCCTTCAACAGCTTTTATCCCCATTCCTATTGTGGGTTCTTGATTCTAGAAAAAGGAAAATTATTTTCCCTATTTGTGGTAAATAACTTGATCTAACAGCTTATGTAATCAGAATTCACATTTTGTGGGTCCTCCTTTACGATAAAAAGCTCGTGAACACTATATTGTATGCAGAATTTTAATCAAAGTTTACATTCTCAGGTCTGGGTGACGTGGCGCCGTCTTGGATTTGACACCGAGATTTTTATTTTTTTTGGGATGGAGGTACTTTAGAAAAAACATTTTCAAAATATTCTCAAAAAAAGGGCTCCCCATTTTTTCTTTACTTTTTTCTTGGGGAGTGAGCGTATAAAAATGGCTCCACGCCAGGTTATATTTGCTTTGAACTGTTGTGAATTTTAGAAAATTGCAACAATTACAAGTAATGTGAGAAAGAGCGTGCTGTTCTACTATAACTATTTATGTGGGAACCTGAACAATATCCCATGAATTCAATCCTTCGTGAATGAATTATCAACTCGCGTGAATGACACTACAACCTCTATACTTTTGTTTCCGAGGGATTCAGATGCTCTCTGGCAGCCCCGTCCCGCTCCTCTGGCAGTCTCCTTCGCCGCGGTGCCCCCGCCCCCGCCTGACCTGGAAATTTACATTTTCAGGTCGTTCTGGTTGACGTGGCGCCGTCTTGGATTTTACACGGACATTTTGATTTTTTTGGGATGGGCGTACTTTACGAAAAACATTTTCAAAATATTCTCAAAAAAAGGGCTCCCCATTTTTTCTTTACTTTTTTCTTGGGAAGTGAGCATTTAAAAATGGCTTTATTCCAGGTTTGCTTTGAACTGTTGTGAATTTCAAAAGTTTGCAACAATTACAAGTAATATGAGAAAGAGCGTGCTATTCGATCATAACTATGTATGTAGGAACCTGAACAATATCTCATGAATTCAATCCTTCGTGAATGGATTATCAACTCTCGTGAATGACACTACAACATCTATACTTTTGTTTCCGAGGGATTCAGATGCTCTCTGGCAGCCCCGTCCCGCTCCTTTGGCAGTCTCCTTCGCCGCGGTGCCCCGTCCGTGACCGGGGGCGGGGGCGGGGCTCTTTGAGGGAACCGCGCGTCGCCCCCCTGCCTGGCGCCGCGCGCCGAGCGTCGACGCCGCGTCGTGTTCCCGCGCCGAAATATACGACGGCGACGCGCGTGCTGAAGGCGAACACGCATGACAGCGGAATGTTCCCCCGGGCGCAGCGTGGCGCAGCGGCCGGTCAGGCAGAGGGGGCGGCGGGGGTTGGACCCCCCCCCCCCCGGGACTCGGTGGCCTGGCGGGCGACGAGCGCCGTGCCATTAGGGCGCCTTCCCACGGCGCGACCGCGGCGCGCTTCATTCAAGCAGCAGAGCCCTTCCGACGCAGCCACCGCCGGAGCCACGGCCGCACCGCCGCCCGCCGTGGAAGGGGGTGGGGTCTGGAGGGGTAGGTTTCGCCGACCCTCCGGCGACGACGAACAAAGGGACCGGAGCAGGTAGAACGCTGTGGCCGCGGCGCAGTGGGAAGGCTCCCATTTAAAGCTGTGTTCTGCTAGCGGTGGCGCGGGCCCCCTCCTCCGCTTCGCGTAGCTGGAGTTCGGCGTTGGCTGCCGCAGCAGCCGCCACCCGCTGCACGTGGGAAGGCCTCCATTCAAACCAATGCTCTGATACGCGCCGCGCTGCTGCGAAGCGCGCCGCGGTCGCGTCGTGGGAAGGGGCCCTTAAGTGCGAGTACAATACCGCCAAATATAATGAACACGCTGTGTCGTAGATAGAATTTTTCTATCGTAAGACAACACGTGCCGTGTTCAGAAGCCTTAAATGTTTTCTTATAAATATTGTTTTTATTTATGCTGGATTTACGATTGTTTTTATTTGTTTATTTGCAGTTATTGATAGCGCGTTGAACTGAATGATCTTCGTTTCGATAAAAAATATATTTGTAAATATATGTGTGGTTGGCTACGGGGGCGGCACAACCCTTTTCAGCACGCCTTTGCTCGTGTGCGTTAATGAATATGCATAAAAAAGGAAAAAAAATTTATCTATACAATCTTGCAGTAATGACTTTGCATTTTGAAACACCTTTTTGAGGAAATCTGATTATATTTTGTATTTGTTTGTCGGCCAAAAATTAAGGGGATGTTAGAAAATAATGTTAAAAATATTCATTCTTTTACTATATTACTTATATTACTTATTTTGTAAGATAATTTTTGAATTAAAAACTAATATGTAATATTTTCACGTAACCAGTAATAACTAGGATTCAGCAGCAAAAATATACATGATTATATTGTAGTTAATAAAGAAGTAAGTTTAATACTTACTAAAAGGCTTTGAATAAGAAATTATAGAGCTGTCAACAATTTATGATTTTCATAAATATTTGCAGTCATGTTTAAAATTATTGTAATTTTCTCTTATTGTCCTGTCTAAAAAAAGTGTTATTATGAATACATGTGAGTTTCAGCCGATCAGATGGCCGAGATCGCTAAGGCAGTAGTGCCGGAGTGGTTTCGGACCAGAAGATCGCGGGTTCGAGTCCCGCCTCGGGCATGGGTATATTTGTGTGTTTGTGTATGTCTGTATGTGCTGTCCTTTCACCCCCATTACCATCATATCATCATTTCATCCTCCATACCCCCAGGGCTAACAACCGTGGGGGTTAAAAACCGGATCCAGCTGAAAATGCTGGTCCCCCCAAAAATTGTCGCAAGCACCTGCCACCGTGAGAATAAATAAAAACTGGGCCACGGTAAAGGCAGGATGCTTGCAAGCGTGGTCCTAGTTGGCCGATTAACGAAAATAATAATAATAACATGTGAGTTTCATTCCGCTGTATTTTGTGGGTCATAACATCGAACTGAGGTCGACATTTAACACCGTCGTGGACAAAACACATTCTATATTTTTTTAATATTTCTAAATTTTTCCCAATAGAACATGAAACACTTATTTTCTCAATGTAGAATCTCCAGGTATCTTCATATCTCATTTCAACATACCCTTAGAGAGGTATTGTAAACCCCTAACCCGTTTCCCGGTGATACGCTGTTATTAAGTAACGTAAGTCACTTTACAGTAACTGTTACAGTAACTTAACAGTTACTGTTAAGTGAGGACGAAGGTGGGGCTAATGAGTTCCCATGTCGGAAAGGATACGGCTGAGCCCTTACGGTTTGGACTTACAGGTTGGCTAGTGGTTCGCTGTTCACGGAGAAGTGACAAGGGTTTCGTTCTGGGCCCCACGTTTATTGTATTACTCGTAACATTCCACTCGTCCGACATACAATGAATAGCCTAGATTTATATTATTGATTTATCTGTCATAAAATACATTAAATTTGCATGTGAGTTATGGAAAAGAATTATTATATGCGCACATTTTGTTGAGTTTCATAATCACTACCAGACGTTTACTGTAAATAGTTGAGTCATTAATGAGGGTTTCGACAAAGTGGGGTTGGCAACATTTGAGAGCTAGAAATGTTTGCTCCTGACTATTAGAAAATCCATTTGCATCTGAAAACAAATTAAAAGTTTGAATGTATAGTATTGCTGACAAAATAACCCACAACACATACTGCAACTAGCAAAGTGCCTGCAAAAACTGTATACTGTAGCTAAATGCGGCGGCGATGGTGTAACGGTTAGCGTACCGGACTGTTGTACTCAAGTTCGCGGGTTCAAACCCGGTGAAAAAATCCTTCGTACGCCTTCCTTCGGAGGGGAAGTAAAGCCGGCTGTCCCATGTTAGTAGATTTACTTGCATGTAAAAGATCCTCAAGCCTAAATGACGCCTCTGAGCTAAATTCAAAATCGCCTGTTTCTCGCCCAAAAATATACCTCCTTCCTCTGCTAGTTGGTGAAGGGAGCGTAGCGAAATTTGCGTGGTCAGACGGAAGAGCGGGCCTGATGGCCCGAGTCTCGCCACGTAAAATAAGGCATTAATTCAATTCAATTCAAAAAAATTCAAAAATGTAGTAGTTTCTAGCTGCACATTATGAAGCTAGCTGACCCCGTATTGTCCGTACTGAACTATTGATATTCACAATTCAGAACATGGAATTTGAATATCACATTTAACCTATTCGTTAAACATTGTTTAGGTGATTTTACCATTTACCATGAATTATTCTACCCTTATTTAGAACTTATCGTTTTCATAAGCAATATTCATGAAATATTTGTCTTTACTTGACCACACATGTAAGAAAATGTAAGCAGTAGACAGAAGAGGTATGTCTTAAATCTAGTGTGTTTAGTTGTACCTCCATGAGTTTATTTTTATAAGCAATAATTCATTGAGAAACACGTCATATTAAATCAACGGTTGTCATTCCAATCTTCCCATCCTAAACCATCTGTGTTCCAAGTGAGTCAATTTACCATTCGCCACTTCGTCAGCCGCATTATTTTGTTGTTCTCAGAATTTTACTGCAGAAGAGTGCTAGTTCACTGCAATTTTATACGCTCATAAATCCAGCATACGACCATCAACAACCAACGTAACTGCCGCGTCTTGCAACCTACAGACGAGGGAAGTTTGGAGTTACTCGCCGAAACGAACGGTGCCGTGAACAAGAGGAGATTTACTGTCGTTATGTCGCAAATTATGAGCAGGAATAATGGTCTGTATGCTTCGATGTTAAAACTACTTAACGATAACTGTTCTCAAGAGAGAAGAAAATGATTAAGAATATGCTGTTTGAAAAATCAGTGAAGGGAAATGTTCGGAGGTTGTTTTAGGGTATGATGTATATGCACATAAGAGATAATGTTTATTTCACTGCCTACGATAACGAGGTGTCTCATTATTTGCGTTTTTTCTAATGTTTTAATAATTATGTGTGTAATATTATTTATGCGGTAATAGTGATGTACGTAATATTATTCTAATTTTTAAATAGAGTCCGTAGATTAGCGACATACATAGCACAACCTCTCCTAATTCTTCAGACATCAGTTATTTCTTCACCAGCTTGTACTTAAGAGTAAATTATATATATATATATATATATATATATATATATATATATATATATATATATATATATATAAAATTGTTAAATTCGTATGATTATTTTGTTCCTTAACTAATAGCATCCTCAATCGGAAAATCTGTTGCTCATATGTGTTATATCATTTAAAATTTTCACACTCACATTTTTTTCAGTATTCGTATACGGAAACCAGTACAAAACTATCACTGTTTATTAATTTCAAAGTGTTACTCTCCAGCACGCGTACGGTAAAATTATGTGGCGTCGTAGTAGTGAAATCGCACTTAT
Organism: Gryllus longicercus; assembly: GCA_038098605.1. Taxonomy (NCBI): domain Eukaryota; kingdom Metazoa; phylum Arthropoda; class Insecta; order Orthoptera; family Gryllidae; genus Gryllus; species Gryllus longicercus. The sequence goes on from JAZDUA010000040.1 coordinate 964,236, forward strand.
AGACCCAAGCATCAATATATACAAGTTTATTAACAATACATATTTCAGCAATTTACAAACTCTGACATTTCGCTTCTGAGTATTCCAGCCTTCCCGTACTATACGCCTACTGTAATTCGCGCAGCCCATGGCTATTGCAGCTGCTCCAACCCGGCGGTTTATCACGCCGCTGCTTGTGGTGGGTACTCGTGAAATGATCGACTTACAAGCTTAGGAGGCCCAAGATTTCTTTCCTTGGGCGAGCAGTTTTGTGTGTTAACGCGGGGTACCAAGAAATATAACCCTAGGCTCGCGTATGTACTGACGGTCATGTGATCTCCCCACGCATATCTGAGGGGGTGGCCGCGTGGCCATAATATGATCGCCCATTTCTTCTGTGGTTACTCTACTCTCCCTCAACTGATTATTATTAGTAACACTTTTCTCAGCAGTTTTGTCACTTGTATTTAGACGAGTCTACCTTCTGAAGCGTTGCTAACGTAACGAGTAGCGTACCTTCTGTAGCATTGATAACGTAACGAGCAGCGCACCTTCTGAAGCATTGCTAACGTAACGAGCAGCGCACCTTCTGAAGCATTGCTAACGTAACGAGCAGCGCACCTTCTAAAGCATTGCTAACGTAACGAGCAGCGCACCTTCTGAAGCATTGCTAACGTAACGAGCAGCGCACCTTCTGAAGCATTGCTAACGTAACGGACAACGCACCTTCTGAAGCATTGCTAACGTAACGAGCAGCGCACCTTCTGAAGCATTGCTAACGTAACGAGCAGCGCACCTTCTGAAGCATTGCTAACGTAACGAGCAACGCACCTTCTGAAGCATTGCTAACGTAACGAGCAGCGCACCTTCTGTAGCGTGACGACGTTACAATAGACTTCGCCGTACACGTATCGCAAAGAAGCCATGGTGTAACACAACTGGGTGCTGCGTAGTAAAGAAAACTCGGAGACGGCAGGAAGAAAGACTGCCACCTCTTCGCAAATTGACAGTGAACCAAAAAGATTACTTATCAATTTCCATGAATTCGTACTAGGTAAGAATGTATGAAATTCGTTTGAAATTTTGGCCTACTCATTTCAAAATGCCAGATTCAGCACATATCGCTACCTTGTATGTTAACATTTCATTCGTGGGTCAAAGACTCACTTTCTACACAAGTTCTGGAAATAACTCTTCTTCATTAATTATTTACCATTCTACAGTTATTATGTAGAAGGAACTGAAGTTTTCTAATATGTATTATATCTCTGACATATAATATTTAAAAATGCGTAATACATATTGAACTGAAGCAGTACATACGTAATGAGAACAACTTTCTTAACCTCACAAAATTTATTTTCATTCCGCGAATGTTTGCCCCTTCCGATTGAATAGCATCTAGTGTTTAACATAATATTGCCTTTGTACGTCCACTGCTGTTATTGGCCTGCACGTGTGCAGATTATTTCTTCCGCACAAGTCGCATACAGTTTTAACTACTTTTTACGGCAGATAAACAAATAAAATTAAAATTAAATGGCAAACTGTGAGAAGGGTGTTCGTAGTGTAAGAAATAGACGGTGAAATTAGTGTTAGGTGCATAGTCCACAGTTGACGAATCTGGTTCAACACACCCATTATCAATGCTTACGTCGCTTTTATAACTGTAGTAAAGCGATTTAATATGTACATTGCTCTTGTTTAATCAGTAAAGCAGATCATTAAGTATTTAGTAGAAATATACTACGAAATTTGTGAAACAACTTAAAAATCCTCCTCCGAGTGTTTTTTCCGTACACCCCTCAACACAACAGAAAAACGAATTCATTGCTAACATTTTGATTATTTTCTTCTAAGGGTATTCATTCTCACTGAAAAAGACGGGATACCAAATATAAAGAAAACTTCAGAACATCTCTCTTTGAATGTATTATTCAAATAAGGTTATAAAGTTTGCTTCATTTCGTTTTCCGCCTAAGTGTGAATGTATTTATTATAAAATATTTTTCATTTGAATTATAATTTATCACTTTCGTTGTAAGCTATTTGAAAGTCCAAGAGTACTGTATTTTGCATTACGATAAATATAAAAACATTAATTTTAAAAGGTTTTCAAGCAACTTCAGAAATTCACTCTTCAAGACCGCAGCCAAGGCTACTGGAAGGTGAGGAAGAATACCTACTGCAGCGACCACCTCATTGGTTTTTATGGAGCTTATGGACCCGTGGAAGAGTTTTATCGCATTTCGCAAATCCAGTCCCGCAACCGGTGGCTGCGTGCAGACCGGTGGCCAACGTTTATGACTCCCGGATCCCTGCCTGTTCCCCTAACCTCCCGTCTTTTCTCCCCTTCCTCCTCCCTCCCTCCCTCCCTCTTCTTTACTTCTCCTTCATCCGGTTTCTCTTCGTTTTCCAGTTCGTCCTCGTCTTCTTCAAACCTTTTTTCTCCTCTATTCTTATTCTTCCTCTCCTCAGCTTCCTCTTTACTTCCATTCATTTCTTTCCCTCCTTTTATCCCTCATCTTCCTTATCATATTCATCACCCCGCGATCCTACCTGTCCACCTGTTTCTGTTTATCGTATTGTCTTCCTTAATATCATTTATTTCCATTTCTCTATTCTTTACCGCCCTCTCTCACTATTTCAAGTTTAAATATCTCAAAACGTTCCTAAATTATTCCCTTGATCTCCTGGTATACCATCTTTCACCTCTTTATTCTCGTCTGATTCCTCCTCATCGGTTCTATTCCCAACCGTATACACAAACCCCCGGGACTTTTGTCTATAGTAGTTGATGTATCCTGAAACATCAATCAATCATTAAACGACATCACATTTTCCTCTATCATGTTTCCTCTACTTTATCTTACTTCACTCTTCCTCTTTCTTCTCGTCGAACTCCCCTCGTTCTTTCTCTTTGTCCTACTTCCCTCTTCCTCTTACCCTTCCTCCATTTCATCCAGCACCACTCTTCCCCGCTCTGCTTTTGATCCTACTCATCTCTTCCTTCACATTCTCCTTCACCCTTCTTTTCCTCCTCCTCCACATTCTCCCTCTTTCTCCTCCTGCCGCCGTCCAATGGCCCGTCTCGCTGCCCGCCGTCGGCAGTCGGGCGCCGTGTAAATATAGAAGTCGCTCTTCTCGATATTTTGTCTGGCTCCCCGGGACATTTCACTGGCCGTCGGAGCCTCGCGACCCCTAGAGCGCACCCGAAATATATTTCTCGCCGCCTCTAACCATAACACATTCCGCACTGTATATAAAAAGCATATAAATTTTCCCGCCGCGGAACGAGCTCGGGGTCATTATACATCCCCCCCTGCCGCTACGCACCTTCATAGAGGCCTCGAAACAAAACACGAGCGCGGCCCGTGATGGCCCAAGTGGATCATGAATTCGGGAAAGAAAGGGAAAGGTGTTTTATGCCCCTACGTTTGTTTTTTTCTCGTCGACTCAACACTCATATTTCATTTGTCGTGCAGGGCTCTTGTAGAAAGAGTCTCGTGGCTTCAGTCATCATTCCAGTTCGCTAAAGAAAAATACAAAATCGTCTCGTTCGGAACAAGGTAATTGTCAAGTAATTCGTAACACTTTATTTCTCATCAATTTAAATTAAGATCTCTGCGCGTTGGCATTTGATGGTTTAGCAGAGCGCGCAGCTGTATTATTTCAGCATTAGGGTACAATGGGCGCGCGGAGGGTTCTTTGCGGGGAAAGCCAACAATGTAAATGATTTTCTGGAACGCAGCCGCCGCCGCGGGAAGGTGCGCGTTGAAAGCTCCCCCGTTAAAGGAATGATTGAATACTTGTGAAGAAATAATTCCATGCAGCTATTTACCTTAGCGTCTGCCGGGAACCACGCCGCCGCAGCCTGATTATGATGTACCGCCGTCGGAGATCAGTCACTGTCCAGCGGCCTCCATCGCCGCCGCCTCCAGCATCCGGGTCCGGCAACGTGCCGCCCGCGACACGCGCTGCCTCCACCCCCGCTTTTGCTCTCCCCCGCCCCCTTCCGCCCCTTGCCCCTCCGTGCACCGTGCGACCTTCTCGCACACGAGCGCTGCCCCTCGCCTTCTTCCCACCTGGTACCCCATCCACGTGCTCCCCTTTCCACGCTGCCTCCACCCCCGCTTTTGCTCTCCCCCGACCCCCTTCCGCCCCTTGCCACCCCGTGCACCGTGCGACCTCCTCGGATGCGAGCGCTGCCCCTCGCCTTCATCCCACCTGATACCCCATCCACGCGCTCCCCTTTCCAATAGTTACGTCCGTCAATTGCTTCCCCTCTTGTACGCTCTTCTCTATTTCAACTTCTGTTTTACTCCGGCTATTTGCCCCGTCTCTGTTCTACCGCCACCTCTCCCACGACTGAACTCCACCACATTCTCCGATTTACTGCTTCCGAATTACTCCGACCACTGCAGCTACTCCTCAACGCCTGTCTCCTGCCCACCCACCTGATTTTCTACCTGCCTATGCATATTCCCTATTTTGCATGCGCCATATTTATTCCCTTGTTTAGTTTCTTCTGTGTTTTACATTCTTTTTTTTAATCTTTACTAATGCCTTCGCCCAACTCTGCTGCCCCTCACCTGCGACTGCATCCCACCTCCTCCTGGCACCTGAATGCCAACCTGCCAACGCATAGTTCGTGTACCTCCGCTCGTCTGTTTACATGCACTGTATTTCTCTCCTCCTTTACATCCTCCGTGTCATATCTGATTATGTCCCCACATATGCTTCATCTAGCTCCGTATTTCTTTCGCTTACACGAAGACGACGGTCCCTTGTCGGTTCGTAGCGCGTTCACCTATTTCTATCTATTTCATCCTCTCTTCCTCCATGATCCTCCCTAGCAACTCATTTCCCCCAGACTGTCTTCTTCCCGTCCTCTCTCTAGGTCATACTAGTCTTTCTCTATTCTCTTCGCCGATTCCACTCCTTAGCTCGTGCCCAACCTTAACAAACTCACCTCTACCACTCATTGTCCGCTCTCCAACCCCCACTTGCCCGAACCATATCTCTTCATTGACTTCTCCATTTCTTCCTTACATCCTCGGCATTTTTTATTCCGCTCTGCCTTCTCTCGTCCTAAGAATGTTCCCGCTTCTTCTTGAGCGTGGTCATCTGCTCTCGGTATTCTCGTCAGCCAGCTAACGTTTCTGCCTGCGCCAAATCTCATGCCTCCCTGTCGCGTATTTCTCTTCGATTTTTCACTCTCTTCGCCATTCTCAATTCCCCGCTTAAGTCCCTGCATCCACCCTTCACCGCTCATTCCCACACGTTCACTCCACACCGCTCCACTTCTTCCTAGTTTCAATACGCAAATAAATATCCCTATCTCTCTCTCGTCCCCTTCCTGAATCGTGCCCCGACATGCTCATTGGTCCTTCTTACAACGCCTTAATGCACACTAGTGCTCTCTCTCTCTCTTTTATGCTTCCATCTCCGCTCCTCTTCATCTTTGTACCTCTACCTTACTCCCACCTCCATCCCTAATTCCCAGAGGATCCACGTGCGGCGACCTGGCCGATTATACCCTTGAGTTCCGTGTTGAGCTTTTCACACCTTTCACCGCGTTTGCAAACTATGGCTTGGTGTGTATTACTGTAATGGTTCGCATCATCTCATGTCTGAGAGAAGAAAGGCTTCCCAAGTGTTATTAGAGTCGTCTTCCTCACGATTAGCGCTAATTAGAATTCTCCCGTCCTTGGATGTATTATGGATTATGGATCCTTTGGATATATTATCCTCTGGAAACCTCGGCAATTAAAGAGTAGCAATAGAGCAATTTGCAGCCGTGTTATAATGTTAAAACTAATAATCAAATATTCTGACCTGAATAGCCGAAAGGACGGAGCGCCTCCAACTCAACACTTCTGTCCTCGAGCATGCTGGAACAGGGAACGATGTAGCTGACCAGACATCAATGCTGGGCGCGAAGCCAATGATAAGAATGTTTAAGGTGCCTACACATGATATGATGAATTACATAAAACTATCTGTTCTCATCGTAAGGCAGAGTGGCTCAACTCGGATTTTAAACTCGCAAGCATCAAGTACTACATAAACCATTGGACTCTCGTGGTACTTCGCGCGAGGTGATCAACTGGTGTTCTCCCTACCACTTTTTCTGCCAGTTCTTTTATTTTCCGACAAGTTATACTTGATTACACATTGATGATTTTTCAGAAGTTTCGTTTAAATTTTAAAAAGATTTTCTCTGTTATCGTGGCGTCATTTTATGGAAGATTGTGTTAAAATATTTTCGTATTTTTAGCCGTGGTAATATGTAAAACTTTTTTTGTTAAGCGGTTCATGCCGTGGGCACACCATGGCACGTGCTTTTTTTAAGAACTAATTCAACTTTCGCTTTGTTGCTTCGAGCTCAGAATTATTCTCTACATCCACAGGTAGTAAAATAAGATTTTAAGTGTTTATGGCAGACCGAACTACAAGAGAACGCCTGAGTACGGTTGCGAATTGTTTTGTCGATATCCGATAAGCGACAAAAACGGAACTATCCGTCCACGGATCAGCTTACGCCAGATCCAACGGGCTGCTACTGTAATAGTCTCGTGTGCATGGTTTGTGATACATGCTTTGATGATAGGCGAGCTGTGGAATTTATCCAGTCAAATTCCTAAAACAGAAAGAAATATTATAAGATATAAATGATAGTGATAATAAACGAAAATTGTTGCGAATATGGGCATATAAGACATGTTTTCTTTTATTTGTGTGACACTTAATAATGATTAGTCTCTGTAACCAAATTTGTTTACAAATTATTCTGTGTATGTATCCTATTAGCAATGATATGCGACGATTTCCACTATGTATTTTCAATCCCAACCTTTGAAGAAATTAACGTATTTGTTGAGAAAGAAACATTAACCCGGGTATAAAAAGCACGTAATTTACACAATTCTACTGTTTTTTATTTTTGTGCTAATTTTTCTTTGTAAACAAATACATTAGTTTTTTTATTAAATAATAAACAATTTACATATTTCTGGAGTGTTTATATTCTGCAATTCAAACTTTGCTTGAAAGTATTTTTTCAAACCAAATTTTGAGTGCTTATTGCGGCTCAGATATTCGGAATATCCAAGGAGTTTATTAGAGAAAATATGCTTAAGTGCTTATTTTCGAAGTTTCGACGTTTCCTCCTTGGACTTCCTGTATATGATTCTACTATTGTTCATTGAGATGAATATCAGATTGTAATCCACATTTTTAACACCCTCGGCGTTTCTCAAAAATCTCAAGGAAACAGAAACATTTCACTGATCACGAGGTATCTTGACGAGAGTGTGCAACCCGCCAGCCGAGCCGAGTTCGAAAATCCACCCTCGCCCTCGCCCACGGCCAAGCGAAGGATCTCACGGATGCAAAACACGGCGCTTAGCACTTGATGGGCTGCGGTCCGTCCGCCGACTTCTACACACAAGAACATCTTATCTGCCTGCAGAAACCTTTCTAAGAAGGAGAGCTGCCAACACGTCGGGGCGGTCGCCCGCGCGAGCTGTCGGCGAGGACAGTGCGAGGCGGAGAGGGGCGGACAGGGAGTGGAAGCGGTGCGAAGAGGGGTGGGAACAAGGGGAAGATGCGGGGAGACGAGGTGAGGCGGCGGATGTGCAACCGGCAGAAAAGTGTGAATCTCCGAGTGGTCGTTTTGCAACTAATGCATAATTGATGGCAGCTGGCGCACGTATGCAAAGTAACCGCCCGTTGCCCCCAGACGCCCCTGTCGCCTTGGATGTCTCTACCGCCATTACCCTTCCCTTCGTCCCAACGCATCCTTCCTCCTTCCCAGTTTAATTCGTTTTGACCCAATCTCCTTACCGTGCTATCTCTTCACTTCCTTTCCTCCCAACCTTCCTTCCTTCTTTCTCCTCACTTTCGTATCTCAAAACCCCTTACCATTCTACATGTTTGTCTGTTTACATCCCTACATACGTCTCTCTATTTACGAAATGACCTACTTAACCGTGTACGCATTTTTCCTTACTTAAATTACATCCGTCTCACGTCCTCCCCTGCCTTGCACTCCCTCTCCCTCCCTTCCTCAGGCTTTCTCCCTCCACAATTACCTGACTGCCTCCGTCCCTTCCTCCACGCCTACTTACCATCAACCAACCAACCAACCAACCTACCTACCTACCTGCCTACCTACCTGCCTACCTACCTACCTATTTGTCTCCCTCCATGCCTGCCTCCCTGCCAGCATCTCTGCCTTCCTGCCTGTCTTCTTGCCTGCCTGCCTGCCTGCCTGTCTGCCTGCCTGCCTGCCTGCCTGTCTGCCTGCCTGCCTGTCTGCCTGTCTGCCTGTCTGCCTGCCTGCCTGCCTGTCTCTGTCATTCCTTCTCGGGAGGTCGTAAGGTGCGAATGGCGTTGGCAGAATTTTCAACACTAGCTACGTAGCAACATTTACTCTTTAACTCGCTCCTTCTACTAATTAACTAAACATTTGGTTGTCTCATCAAAATGTCTCTTTAGCTTTATATTTCTTTGATATTTTTATGCTAATGAAATGTTTGTAACATACCGACAACTAGTGGCAAATAGGAACTAGTTTCACATCTTACTAGGAAAGGCACGAGACAGCTTTCGGATTTTAAACTCATTGTCAACCGGTCCCACATTAATCCCGTAGAAGATCCTTGGGTGGGGAGAGGGCAAACGAGTTGGAAGGATATATTCGGGATACTCTTGCTCTCGTCGCAAAAGGAGCACACACGTCAGATTGAAGCTTCACCCCTGTAAGTTTTAAAAATGATGTCTGTTTCTCTAACGTCTAAATCGCCCACTTCAACGTTTTACGAATTTGCAATACGTATCTCTTAATTTGACTGTACACGAAGTTCCCGGAACATATTCAAAATTTTCTGAGAAATGGTTCAGTTTCTATATTTTTTCTCGAATAGAACACAAATCAGACATAATACGATGTGTCCGTTTTTCTTTGAAACATCTAAATTTGTGCAAATTTTAAACGTGACATGTCATATCCGCAGTGTCGTAAGAAGGAAATGGCTACCATGAGTCGTTAGCCGTTGAAGAACCTGGATCGTTGCGAGAGAAAAACTGAATTAACACAAGCCGTAATAATGCATCATAAATGAGCAAATGGATTATCAGAATCAGTGCAGCTGTTTTGCATGGCTGTGAAGTTAAAGAATGTTGAATCATTACTTTGTACATAACTTTGAAATAAACGTTCTAATATATAAAAATTAACGTCCTGGTGTTATAATTGACTTGCCCTCTATGGTCCTGAATTCAATTATTATTATTATTATTATTATTATTATTAGTAGTAGTAGTAGTAGTAGTAGTAGTAGTAGTAGTAGTAGTAGTAGTAGTAGTAGTAGTAGTAGTAGTAGTAGTAGTAGTAGTAGTAGTAGTAGTAGTAGTATTAGTATTATTATCATCATCAATCACAACCAGAACTGAGGTATTTGTCATGCCATGGGATCAACATATGTCTCCCTGTGACGAAGTCTGCCGCCTGGAATAGATATCGGTATTTGACAAACGCTTGCAATTCTGCGTCATTGAGCGTAATGCTAACAGGAGAGGAATTTCTTGAGGTTACGAGAAGATAAAATTCACTGGGAAAGAGTTCTCGATTACAGGGTGGATGGTCCAACATCTGCCAGCGGAACTGATCCAGAAGATTTGTTGTGAGCGGGGCCGTATGTCAGTACACACACACACACATACATACACGCGTATCATCATTGTTATAGTCTGTCGCTCTAAACCCTCAGTGAGCGCCTCACACAAGGGAGGCGGCACGCGACGCCGTTGGAGGGAAAGTGGGCAGCGGCGGCGGCGGCGGCGGCGGCGGCGGCGGCGGCGGCGGCGGTGGCGTCACTCGCTGGCGACACCCGTTTAAGACCTATTGCCCACGCCGCCACAGAAGCGCGCGAACGTAGCGAACGCGAAGCAGGTACCTGCTGCGGTCCCTTTGTCCGTCGTCGGCGAAGAGCCCTGATGATTGACGTCCGCGCGCTTCTGTGGCGGCGTGGGCAATAGGCCTCACGCGCGCACAGCAGCTATGCCCCCGTGTAAGCTTCCTTCCCGCCTCCACTGCCCCTCCTTTTCTTCACACTGCTTCTCGGCCGTGCAAGGAGAAATTTTGTTAATCGACCACATTGCAAGGCGATATTTTGGTAAAAAATATTAATTTTCATATAAGGCCCGCTTCACACGGCGCGGCCGCAGCGCGCTTCCTTCAAGGAGCAGAGCTCTTCAGACGACGCCACCGCCGCAGCCACCGCCGCCGCCACTGCGCTTGGAAGAGGGAGGATTACGACGTCCGCTGCGTCGGTGACGCGACGAGGTGCAAAAACTCTTGATAAAACTTGAAAATACAACTATCCCCACCGAATTTTTTCTTCTATCAAGTTTAATGAAATATTCTTAAGGCTTATATAAATTATCACACAGTATATAAAATCTTTGCCGATACATAATTTGTGAGCGGAACGCTCCTTATTTCCAATAATGCACATTGGATATTGCCGTCACACGCTCCTAAGAATTTTTTCGTAAAACATGAATATACATGACACGCAGCCAAATTTTCCTTTCACTCTCTATAAATTTGTATTTGTTGCATTGGGTTGTATAACTTTTACGTAAGTTATATTTTATATCTCATTGCTAGGAAACAGAATTTACTGTAGTAAAAAAGTAAAATCTATATCTATACATGTAGTTTTTTTTTTTCAAAATATGTAAGGGAAAATAGAAAACAATAATAAAAATTCATTATAGTGTTTGAAATTAGTATACACAAGCATTATCTGAGCACAGTACATCGTCGAAATGTTCTTAACATGATTTCGTAGCGGCGGAAAGGAAGTGATACCTCTACAGATGTAATTGTACATTAATTTTTACCATTATTTTAAATATAAAATACATTCGCCGCACATGCAATTTTTACAAGGAGCCGGTTCTCAAGTAAACTGTAGTACCGTGGACCAAGTGATGGATCCACGAAGGGGGGAGGGGAAGTTAAACGATACACTCCCTTCTCCCCAAATTCAACAATGCGATAAGGCAATAAATAAATATGTTCCCAACATATTACAATGGAAATATATTTCGAAATTTATTTAAATTAACATGATGTTTTTACTTACTACCAACATAGACATCTCTGATTGAAAAATATTTTAAACATTATTTTAAAGCATGGTTTTATAAATAAAGGAAACCGCAGCGTACTATTTCCTGTGAAGAGCACTGACCGCGCACTCTACTTTCAACTTCCAGCGATCGGCGTGGAAGAGGGAGGGTGAGTTTGGCGCGTGGGTGACGACGAACAAAGGACGAAGCAGGTATAGGGCCCCTTCCCAGGCCCATAAACAGCACCCCTGCGTTGCGGCCGCAGCGCAGTGTGAACGCGCCCATTTAAAGCTGTGTTCTGCTAGCGGTGGCGCGCGGCCCCTCGTGCGCTTCTGGTGGCCGAAGTTCGGCGTCTGCTGCCGCAGCAGCCGCCACCCGCTGCACGTGGGAAGGCCTCCATTCAAACCAATGCTCTGCTACGCGGCCCGCTGCTGCGTGGCGCGCCACCCGCTTCACGTGTGAAGGGGCCCTAACACTCGAATCATAACTACCAAAAAATGTATGAACTTGATGAAATATTATCTAATTCTTTTCAGAGTTTTCCAAGGCATTAAACCGTATCCCCCTAACCCCCTCAACCCCCTAACCCCCTAAACCGTATCCCCCTAAACCCTAACCCCCGAGAACTATTGAAGACCATGCTATCTTCTCAGCCTTTCTGAGCATTCCGAGTTCCGGCATGTATTCTTTTAGGGGGTATACCTCAGTCTTCTTGCTTTGAATTCTTACATTAATTCTGTGTTCGATTTGCTCATTTACGACGACTCGGCTTTACGGCTTTAAGTGTGTGTATGATTCTTTCTTAGTGAATTATAAATATATATATATATATATATATATATATATATATATATATATATATATATATATATATATTATGCCGAAACCCCCATTACTGCAACCATAACTTCCATAGAATCGCCCGTTGGGGTGGTTCTCAGATATCGTGCTCTTGCGAACTAATAATATCACAGGGCAGTGTGATCTTTTGGGGTGTTGAGAGCCAATCCAAGAACAAGAACACATAAATCAGTTAAACTGGGTTTAATGATTTCAAAAAAAACTATTTCGTGTCTTACAAATCACACCAAATTAAAAAAACACTCAAAATTTGAGACCCTTTCAATAACTTAAAAATCTACTCACAAAATAATCGCCCTAATAACTACTGGGAATTCCCTTTGTAACTCTGCTTGACTAAATCTGTTACTATTCCTATTTACACTGCACATGAACAAAATTTACAATTTATCATTTTTCCTCAATGTTACATGTAAAAAGTGTACAAATGCACCACTCTCTTCACACAATTTTCTCTGTGGCAATGAATCACAAGAACTTATCAAAAGATCCCTTATCTTCACAAACTTTCTTTATTTACAAATGTTTGGGAAATGATTTTGGCGTTCTGAATTGCGCGATTATTAAGTTAGTATTTGCGCTCTGAACTTCACCGACTTTAAATCCTCCCCTTCCTTGTCATTAACACCTTCACTGCCTAAAATATGAACCCGCGTAAACTACTTCACGACACGTCCCAACCACGAATTTTGAACATTTTTAATACCAAACGTGGGGTGAACGCGATGCGTCTTGTGATTTCCACCTTCGAACATCTGGCGCCACGCAGAGTAGTTTAGTGAAATGATTTTGACATGGTCGAACGCGCACCCTTAAAGTTGCCGCCGGAAGGTGGTCCCGGCGCCGCTCAAGACAGGGCGCCGATTACTAACACCGCAGCTCCGTCACGCTCGGCCAAGCCCCGGAGCCGGAGAACTCACCCTTATCGGGTAGCTGGCCGGCGGACCTTCAGCCCGGGCGGGCTATAAGAGCGGTGCCCGGCGAGCGGTAGGCAGTGAGAAGTGCCTGCCTGAGCGTGTATAGTGACAAGCGAAGTGCATTAGAGAACGGTTACGGACTCGGACTCTTCCTACGGCGAAACAGTGAACATCGCAACGTCTACGGTATATCCCCCGGAATATTGTTCGACCTGGCTTGTATTAGTGAATCTCTTGTTGGCTTGTGGTAATAAAAAAAAAAAAAGACGCTATTCTTTGTTTGGATATAACAGATTTCATCTCAGTTTCATTCTCTACGTGCAAAACTACTATGTTTCTTCACACAATTTCGACAGAAAATATTCTGTCAACACCGCAAGTTATCTTCTGTTAATTTTTGTGTCCAATCCTGGAACGAAGTAGCACCAACAAGCCTTACTATTGTAATGAATGCATCGTTATTTTCTTTCGTGATTTCTAATAATTAAAATAAATAAACTTAGTCACTGTATTGAAATTTAGAAGTTTTGAAATCGACATAGGCATCACTATAGGCGGAAAATTTTGCAATTGGCCCCGTGGCCCTTGTCGCAGCCGCCGCCGCCGCCGCCGGCGGCGCCCCGGCCGTCGTCCTCGTCGTCACCGCGGCCGCTGCAGCTCGTCGCGCGTCGTGTCGGCCTGTGATTGATGGCGGCCGCAGGCGCCAGCGCCCGCTCGCATTACCATTTCTAATTCTCTTGGTGGCGAGCGGACGACGACGACGACGATGAAGACGATGTCGGCGATGTTGCGGGTGATGGTGATGGAGGTGGAGGTGGAGGTGGAGGTGGGGGAGGTGGCACTCATCAAGGGACCCGGGGCCCGGCCTGCCGCCACCGTCGCCGCCGCCGCCGCCGCCGACACTGCCTCCTCAGTCTGTGGGAAAGTTCTTCAAAAGACGTCCTCACTCGAGACTTGGTGTTCTCAAGTCTCCATATTATTATTATTATTATTATTATTATTATTATTATTATTATTATATGATGCTGATCTGAGTATTTATGGCAACACGAACTGTACCATTTTGGCGAATATTCTAAGTAATGTGGGGTTTCAAGATCATGAAAGGCCTTTGCATTATAACATGCGAGATCTTGCCGCTGTGATGCAAATACGGGTATGGAGAGTGAACGTGGGCGCACCTGCCTATTCAAGACCAAGAGATAAAAAAATAACTAATATTTCCATCGTCATATAATGTTCGCGAGTCTCCGGAAGCTGGAGACAGTTATCTCAGTAGAAACAGGAGTCATAGCATGAAAATTAAGATCTCTAGGTCTTGAAACGAGAAATCTATCGATGAGTCTCATTTAAAAGTGACTTCTGGGCTCAGCCATCCAGTCTAAACTAATCTGGACAGATATATTCATTCCTCAGTTTCGATATGTATATTCTTGAGGAACAGAAAATTCAGAAAAGTAGTAACCAGCCTCAGAACCGATGAAGGTGGTGTAGTGGCGTAACGTGAGAGGAGAGGAGGTAGACACTGTCTACCCAGGGAAGAAAAACACAAGGAAAATAATAGAATCTGGCATATATATATTTTATTGAACGTATTCATCGATTGAGTCTTTTTCGAAGTGGAAGGCACACGTCGCGCTAATTGTCACTGAGACGGCGCCCTCCCGGTGAGGATTCGAGACACACAACTGAACGGCCTTACTTGACATTCCGAGTAAGGGCTCAGAGACAGTATTGCCACGTTCCCTGCTGAAAGGCAGCGAGGCAGCGTGTCGTAGGGTTCAAGTTCCAATGGTCGCAGATTTTCGATACCACTGGTTGAAGAACTCGATACGCCGGCTGTTCTGTCCGGTAGTTCCCCGTGCTTTCTCCGACCAGCCAGAGCGGTACATTAACAAATGGATCTTTCCCGCGTCACACGTTACCCTTTCTCTTTCCTTTGCAAGGCCGTGCGCGCACGCTCACGCGCTCTATACCACACATGTTGTGTGCTTAGATCCTATCCCGGATGAGCCGGTGCCCTGCTGCGGGAGATACCTATAGGGGGAAACTCCGCAATTTAAGCGTGTAGTTGAGTAGGTTGGCGCAGAATCTCAGTGAGGGAGGAACACAGACGCCTGCCTGGATGTAACTTGCATTTCACTTACTGGACTAACGACCATAGCAGTTGACGCGATCGGAGCTCGCGTCAAACTGAACGGCCTGACTTGACATTCCAAGTAAGGGGTGGGATGGCTCAGAAACAGTATTGCCACGTTCCCTGCTGAAAGGCAGCGAGGCAGCGTGTCGTAGGGTTCAAGTTCCAATGGTCGCAGAAGGTCGCAATGGTCTTCAGGCTTAATTTTCGGTAACGAAATTCTGTGCGTCCATCGCTGAAAAAACCAAAGTGAGGGGCCCTTCTTGTGGGCGTAAAGAACATCATTGTACCTTCTAGGGAACACAAATATTTCTCCCCGAGAACATTTCGTAATGTAATTCGTGGGCTTTAATTACCTGATAGTTGTTGAATTAACTTTTATATTTGTAATTATTTTACATTATCAAATTATTTCAATAGGAAAAATTGTCCTGTTTGTTGTGAACGTGGGTAAAACGTTATGATTATAAATATATCATACTCTCATTACCTTCTGATTAAATTTTAAAATTTACTAATTCAATTCAATCGATTTTTTCTACTTTTGAGCTAATCGAACACACATGTCCCGAGAACAAGCAGAGAATGCGCCTGTTTGTCAACCCATTGATATCATTGCCCCCGTGGCCCCTTAGTTGTCCGGATATCCGAGATATTCAGAGCTCGTCAAATCAGTACGCGTGCCGAAAACGGAAGAATTTAGTGTTACAAAATGTTCAGAAGAAGGCCATGAAAACATTCATTTTTACGCTTTAAATAAATTTGGTGAATATGTTAAAAAATTAAGAAACGATGCCGAAATAAAAATGTTCGATGAAATAAAAGTTGGGAAATTTCTAACTTAATATAGATAAGAATCTCTGAAGACTAACTGAACTCGAAGAAAAAGAAAGAAAAAAAAGGTTGAGAATTCACCTGTTCGTCAACCTAGTGACGTCATTACCGCCTTTGCTGGCGTGGCTCCGTCGTTGCCCGCTCAGCTGGGACATTCAGAGCTCGGTGAGGCAGTACGTGGGTCGGCGATGGGAGGTGTGTATGGGGCACGCCCATCATTTGTGGGCCACGCACGCTTTTAACACGGCGACCGACTTGGCGGCGGCGCTCGACTATTTTTCTCGATCCGTTAGCTGCACGACGAGCATCTGTATCGACATACATCTCACTTCCCCAACTGTTTACGTAATTTCATTACCTAGGCGTGTGCTGTTTGACGTGGGTTGAGAATGCTGTAGGAGAGGGACGAGAGCAGAACTACAAGCTTCGGGACTGCAAGCCTCTTTTAAGAAAGTGTTCGTGCCATTGGCCTTGATACGTGATCCGAAATGTAAACTACAGGATAAACATAAATATACATTCATATTGAGGATGTTCAAATCATAATATATAAACAAAATTTTAAATTAGTAATATATTTGATCACAAACATTATTTAATACGCCGAATCTGTTTCAGGGAGGGTTTCCCTTATCTTCAGACTGTGGGGTAAATAGCCACATCAAAATATCTCAAATAAGCGTAAAAATAGGTTTTCACGGATGTGTGATATTTTATGGGAATAACATGTGGTTAAAGAACTTGCCAGAGCTAATGTGATTAAATTCGTGAAGATCGAAAAGTAGAAAAAAAACATGTTACAAGGTGGCTACCATTTTGTAGACCGTACTTTTTAAACGAAGTTTTTGATTGTATTGTAATAAACATTGACGTAAATAGACTGAGACTCGCGTGCTCCCTAGAAGCGAATTTTTTGGCTTCTCTTTGGAAAATATATCACCGAATAAATATTTATGTAGCATTGTGAAAAATGCTGTAGGTCGTTCTAGTTTTACAAAATTGTTGCAACGGGAATATGTGAGAATTATGACAATCACGGTAAGGTGTAAATATTGTTAACAGCGAAAAGCCTGTGTACATGATGTTGATGCAGTCATGGGTTTCATTGCAAACTATGTTTAGTTCAGAGAATAAAGACTAGTCAATATTAGTACATTATTTTTTTGATTTATTTTACACCTATTGTGGTTCGGTTCAAAAAGAATGATAAGGCCATAAAAAATTGATAACATTCCATTTGGTGATGATTACGAGAGACTGAGGTTATGCATTTCGAAGAGGGCAGAGAATTGAATTATGCTGTTAGTTTAACACGAAAAATGGAAACACTGCAATTACAAGCAAATTAAACATTCTTACTCGAGCTTAGATCTCCTTAAATTCTCTTCTTACAAATACTTTTCTATTATTCTTTCTTCTAATTGCAAGTGTATGCAGTAAAAATAATATGCATGCCGTCAGATCCAGTGAACGACAAGGAAGTATGGCGTTGAGTAGTGCACATTCGTAAGTTGCAATGTGCATCTTCTAACTCGCAATTTTACGTCACAGATGTGTATCGTGAGAAAGCTTAATAGATCTTCATGAAAGAAAATCGAAGGAACAAGCTCTCTGTAGTTGTCGTCCGACACCCAAATAACAGATGGTCGGTTTCCAGATTCTGGTGTGAGGAAATATACCAACATTGAGAAAAAAATACGCTGAAAACCTACAAATCACTGAGTCAATTAGAGTAAAAACTCACAAGAGGAACTTACTTTCATAGTCGTGATTGGTTTGCGTGTCCGAGTCCCAGTTTTGGCATAGATGTTTGCTCATGTGGCATGGTGGAGTTCTCCAAACTACCTTGTATCAGCTTCGAAACCTACACCTTACATTCTTAACCGGCCTGAGGATCACAGGCGCTTGGGACACTTGCACCCAAGTATGCGTTACAACCGGGCTGTGTTGAAAACCAACGTAAGGCACGGGCGTAGGTTTTGTCCCACCGTGCCCACATGTATCATCCCTTCCATTCCCATACTATGTGTATTCTCGTCTCCCCGCAGCTGGTTACACGCAGCTGACGTATAAGGACTGCATCAGCAATAAAAATAACGATATAACTGGCCTGAAATTGAATTGAATCGAATCGAATCGAAACGAATCAAATCGAATCGAATCGAATCGAATTCCAAATTCCTATTTTGCAGTGCCACAAAATGACTCTCCCCGCGCCTCGGCTGCCAGAGGTGACCCAATGAGTCCAACTCTAAATTGAAATCGCCTGTTTCTCGCACAAGAAATACCTCCTTTCTCTGAAAGTTAGTGAAACGAGCGTAGCGAAATTTGCGTGGTCAGACGGGAGAGGAGGCCTCATGGCCTGAGTCTCGCCACGTAAAATAAGGCGTTAATTCAATTCAGTTCGATTCGAATCGAATCGAATCGAATCGAAAAAACAAAAAGGATATAAAGCGACTGAAGCAAATAATTAAACACCTCGCAAAAATGTCTCGACCGTACACTATGTGAGTTGGCTACGGCTGAACAAACTCGGGAGGCTTGCCCAAAATCCTGGTTTAGCATTATTTCATAATAGATGCACTTCAAAACTTAGTTCAAATCAAAGTTTTTGGGCGCAAATCAATTGTTCAAGTAGCCATCCGTATTTGTACATCTCTTAGAAAAAGATGGGTACGATTGGTGATCAAAATCCGATTTGCGAATTCCTTGCGTTGGGTAGCATTACGCAATATGTACTAGGCAATATTTACTCGCACGGGTGACGCCGCGTCCATGGCGAAGGGGGTATGGGATATGGTTATGAATGGGTAATGCCGTTACGCCCTGAGGAAGGTCCCAGAATGGCGACCGAAACGTCGGCACCTTCGCCATGGACGCGGCGTCACCCGGACAGCCTAGTACAAACTGACTCCGGCCGCGGAAGCCTACGCTCTCAGCATTACGCAACCCCTGCTTTTTTCGAATCAGTTGGCAGGATTCCGCACAACATGGTCTACCTGCCGTGGGCGTCCTCGGGCGCTGATCGTCACGTCTTGCCCCCCCGTCGCACCGCTTCGCCGCCCCCCACCCGGCCCCCTCGCCGATGAGGTCCACGAAGCGGCCGGAGCGCGCGTCTGCGTCCGCGTCGGCGTGGCGTTGCATAAACCCAGCGATCTCCTCGCTCTTGGTCGTCCCCCGGGGGCACCAGCTGCGAGGGCGCCCCGCCCCCTCGGACGGTAGGCGCGCTGCGGGCGGTCAGGCAGGAAGCGGCGGGACGGGGGCGCCGAGGGGGGCCACGGCCCCCCCCCCTCGCCGGCCCCTCCCACTTCCACGACCGCGCGCTGCGTTCAGCCCGCGGCTCTGCAACCTCCCCTTCTCCCCGCTCTTCAGATTTCCATTTAGTGATATCTCCTCCTGACTCTTCCAGTTATTGAAACTACTCTCCATATAATATGTCATTACTGCAGGCGCGGCTTATCTCATCTCGGGGCCGCGCGGGATTGTGAGCGGGCCGGCTCACCTCTCACCCCCCCTCGTTCCCCCTTCCTCATTCCGCCCGCCCCAACCCCCTTCTGCACCTTTTCGTGTTCCTTTCCTTCCCCACGCCGCCCGCTTCTTCACGGACGACCGGACCGGGGAGAAAATTCTTTTCACAAATGTCTAGCGGCACTTTTGAATTTCGTATCGCCTATCGCGTCTTTTTGTGAGCGCCGTGATTTGCTAAACGTCGGCGGCGGGCGCCTGCGCCGGGCCGGCCCGGGCCCCCGGGCCCCCGCTGACGAGCCCACGACGCCGCCTGCGCGCCCCCTCCCCCCTTTTCCCCCTCGCCCCTCGGGCGAGCAGTAGGCTTAGAATAGCTGGAAAGGGTGCACAAAAAATCAGCATGAGGAATGTCTACTCGAATAGGAACCCGTCGCTTGGAACTCTTCTCCAACCTCCATAACACACTTCTCAAAACCATTCCTTCACAAGTTGCTCAATTGCATAAAAGAACAACCCCCAATGAGTTTGAGCATTAGCACCTAGATATAGGAGAAATATAATGAAAAGGTCATTCAAAAATGCTGCATAATTGGACTAGACCTCTTTTAACAAATCCTCGGTTATTCTTAAGTGATCTTTATCTCGTTGTTGCATTGTTCACTAAGGTTTATTTACTAGTTTATGTACTCTTTCGCCTATTTGTTCTACTTCTCATAATCTATTATCTCACACCTTCATTCTAACGCTACCCAATAGATTTTCGACGTTTCCAAATTCACCATGCTAAAAAATTTAAAGTCCTAAAAAGAATGTAAAGTTAAAAATAAAATGTGGCACCAAAACAGCTTAAACGAAGTACCTAATGGAAGACAGAACAACCCGAGCTAAGATAATAAAATGAAAAAAAATTAATATCCAACTAATATGAAGAAGATAGTCGAGGGATACTTCTCGAGTGAAGATGTATGAAAAGATGGAGGAGAGGAGACTGAGCAACCACCAAGAATAGCCAACTGTAGCAGAGAATATACGAAGAAGAACAATGTTAAATATATAGTATTCTGTTTATTTGATCCGCAAATAGTCATTTTTGTGACAAGTGGCTAAAGACATGTGCAATTTAATTAACTATTTATGAGTGCGACGAGTGTTTTTGCTTGCCAATTATATTATTTGATTTGACGCAAATGATTCGACAAACGAATGTTTCCCGAAAGTTAACTCTGGATAATAATTAATAAAAATTATTAAAGCTTTTGTTGAGATCATTTCCTTTACCATATTATGAATTACCACAAGATATCTGCTACCACCACGGAATTTAAAAACGCTCAAGATAAATGTAGACCTCATTACCCTTCTTACATTTACTTCTGGAAATAAAAGACAATTAGGTGAAATTTATAGAGAACCTGTACGTCTACTTCATATTAAAAGACTTGAAGTGAAAAAAACAAACAAATTATTTTGAGAAAACAATGCTTCAATATTTTTCTTTTGGCCTTGTGTGTAAAAAAAATCAATGAACAACCCAAATATATTCAAGTCTGGTTTAAAAGTGCGGTTTCTTTAATATCTAACAGTATATTCAACACCGCGTAAAATACATTTTTTAAAAGACCGTTGGTTACTGTGATTGACATGGAGCAACAACGTTTCCCCATAAATTGGCGCACATCGACCCATTGTGCGTCGCTGCGAGGCTCATCGTTAGGGTATTTTTACGGCGTCGTTGGGCGCTGGGGGCGACGTCGGCGCAGGCGGCGGAGGCCCAGGGAACTACGATGAGGTGGAGGTGGCGTTGAAAGAACGCTCTGCGACGCCCGGGGCTCCCTGCGCCGACGAGCACCAAAGTAATGTACTCTCCCCCTCTTCCTTCTCCTACCTTCCGGGGCATTCCTCCCCTTACCTCGTATTCGCGAGGCGTTTTCACTTTAATTTTCACGAGAGGTTTATCCATATCTTTTTTGCTTCCTTATGTTGTATTGTACAGCGGCCTTTCTTCAGATAAAGAACTCCTTGCGCATTTGTGAAATCCGCGAAATGCCACTTGCAAATTTAAAAAAAAAAGAAGAAAAAAAACGAACCAAATTAATATGATTCTTGTACTCCGCATTTTCAGTTATGTAGTAGCCGTCTGTTATACGGCTATGATAAGTTAAAAATAACAGGTGTAACAGACTGTTCAATAAAAAGACGTTAATTTGCCACCATAATTGAATCATTGATTGGGATTCTCATCGGATAGTACATATGTAATTACCATAATAAATATTTCATAAAAACAACTAGTATAAAAAATGCGTTTAGGACAAAGACCTTGTCTGATATATGATACTGCCGCCATGTGCACTATTAAGCGGACTGAATTAGGAAACTATGCGTGCCGCGATGTCACAACGCTAATCGTATCATTTCCCCCTTTTCCGTGTTCTCGTTTCGGTTCGGCGTGTTTTTCTACGTAGCTTCAAGCTCAAGTTCTCAGGCAACACACATCGGAACCTATGTCACGAGAGCCGCGTCTTTGATCTTCGTTGACAAGTAATGCTTACGATTGTCGAAGAACCGAATATCACACACGACAACATA
Source organism: Gryllus longicercus (assembly GCA_038098605.1). Lineage (NCBI taxonomy): Eukaryota > Metazoa > Arthropoda > Insecta > Orthoptera > Gryllidae > Gryllus > Gryllus longicercus. The sequence goes on from JAZDUA010000040.1 coordinate 986,163, forward strand.
TCGTGGCACAATCTCTTTTCAGAGGACCGAAGGCAATTTTACGAGCACGAGCGTGCCTGGTGTAAATGCGTAGCCAATTTTATAAGCATATACTTGTAGATATTGTGTGTATCTATTTCCTGAAGAAACTTCGTTACCTGAACCTTCTACATCCTTCGTTACATTTCTACAGTTCATTACAGTTCATTACTTCTACACATTATTACAGTTCATTACTTCTAACTACCTTCGTTACATTTCAGGAATTAGGTTGGGTACGTAGAGTTGGTTGATTTATTAGTGATTCCGGGTATGCCAACTGTTATGGTCATTACACCTGTAAATATTGTGAATGTGTTAATCGGAGATGGCGGAGATCTCCCACTGGATGGCGAAATCCGGCGCCGACCTACGTGGGCTTGTGGGGGTTTCATGAACCAGGTATCTCCCTCTCGGGGCATCATCTCAGCCGGGACAAACTTTAAGCAACAACTGTGGATCGCGTTCGGTCCATGGCCCGTCTGTTAAGTTACTGCTCAGGCATTCGCTTGATTTTGAACACAGAAAACACGGAAAACTACCGATCATAGCAACCAGCCGGTAGAATTCCTCTCCAGGCAGTGGCTGATTTCAATTTTTCAATCTAGCTAATGTCGAAAATCCTGTCACCGTCGGGATTCGCATCCTAGGACCTCTCGGTCAGAGGCACTGCAGTGACAACAGTGACAGATGCCCTGAACCACCTTTGCCGGTCCTGTCCATAGAGGCCATGGTGTGAAAATGGCGAACGTGGGATGACATTTACGTGATATTGTCAAGATGGCTGGGAAGAAAATAGCTGATGACGAAAGCTAAAAAATATCTTAGCGCGGCGGCGAGATCAGTAACTTTGATTGCGTAAACGTTCTGTCACCAGGACTTCATCTCTTGACTGTTTTGATCGTAGTGTATTCTCTTAAAACTATTTTTTGATCAAATTTGAATTTTATAACACGCTGTACTACGACTGGGTTATGCTATGCTGTCCTAGGCGTCTAGCCCTATGCTTACCTTAGCTCTAAATGGGTAGGCGAGAACCGGATGGTGCAATACAGAACTATGTTTTTTCTTGCTGCAATTGATTGAATTTAAAACTCGGTATTGCTCATTAAATTGAAACACGTTTCAAAAGTTATCATTAATCAAAATGTATTCTCCCGAAGTGTAAAACAACGAATCACCATAGGATAGCTAGGATCATAGGATCAACGGATAATAGGATAGCTTTTCCTAGCTTTCCTAAATTAAAACATATGGTCCTTTACTGGTCCGTTTGTCAGTAAAATGTGTGTTAGAGAGTATTTCTCGAAACAATAACCAGAAGCCGGAGAAACGTTTAGAATAATTCATTATAGAACTATATTTTCATTTCCAGAAATGTTGAACTCCATTTATTGATATAGTTCAACTGAATATAATATAATCCTTACTGGAACATGTTCATTAATTACAACTAAGAATGATCCAGATGATGATAGATTTTTAAAATGTGACCGCTGTGATAAGCACTTTGCGATACGTCTGGAAATACGTGCTGGAAATACGTCAAAAGAGAAAGACTCTTGAGCACAGTAACGACGACGGTGGCAGAGACGACTGTGCGGTGGTTGCGGCGGCGGCGAGGGCTGAGGTGGCAGCGGCGGCTGCAGCGGCGTCGCTGCAGGGCGACGAGGCCATCAACGCGTCATCAGAGGCCACCGCCGCCGTCGCCTCCGCCTCCGCCTCCGCCTCCGCCTCGGCCGTCGCGTCAATTAACGGGGCCGCATGGGGCAGCCACCTCGGTCACCTCCAGCTCCTCTTCCACCTCCGCCTCCACCTCCGTCACCCCCACCGCTGCCCCCGCCACTTCCACCCCACCTCCGCCTCCACCTCCACCGCCGCTGCCCCCACAACCCCCACCTCACCTCACCTCCGCCTCCAATTCCACCGCCGCCGCCACCGCCACCGCCACCGCCACCGCCTTCGCCACCGCCTTCGCCACCGCCACCGCCACCGCCACCGCCACCGCCACCGCCTTCGCCACCGCCTTCGCCACCGCCACCGCCTTCGCCACCGCCTTCGCCACCGCCACCGCCTTCGCCACCGCCACCGCCACCGCCACCGCCACCGCCACCGCCACCGCCACCGCCACCGCCACCGCCACCGCCACCGCCACCGCCACCGCCACCGCCACCGCCACCTCCACCTCCACCGCCACCGCCACCGCCACCGCCACCGCCACCGCCACCCCCACTGCCGCGGCGTCGCCGCCGCCACAGCCACTGCCAACATTGCCACTACCACCGCTGCCACCTCCCTGACCGCCGCCTCCATTCCCTCCGCTGCCTGCAGCCTCTTCGGTCGGGCCGCGCAGAAACTTACGGGACATAAATGAAGCCCGTCGAATGCTTAATGGCGCGGTGCGTCGGCGGGGCGGAGTTGGAGGCGGAGGCGGAGGCTGGCGATGCGGCCCGCGGCGGGTGGCGGGGTGGCGGGGGTGCCGATCGCCGGCGAGGCCTGCCACCTGTCCCGCGCCGCCCCGCCTCTACCCCGCGGCTCGCTCCTCACACCCCGTGCGCGCAGTGGGAGGAAGACCATTCGTACAGACGCAAATGCGTCATTAGACGTGATTAGATTGCACTGTAAATGTGTCCTATGAAACCGCGTGTCTCTCAATTGACAATAAACTCATTTTAAATGAATTTGGCCACAGGATTCTTCTAAAAAATATTATCTGCACTTGAGGAAAAGTTAATGTCCTCGCAAAAAAGTTTTGATTAAAGAAAAAATAAACTATTAAATTGACAATATGTGAATATTTGTTTATATATCTTTTAAGATTTTTTAATAACTAGTGTCTCTCGGAAACGTACTGTGGCCAAACGCATCAAATATGAATCAATAGTAATAGTGATGGACAATTTTCTGTATTTATCTATAATTAACGATAAATCCATGAGCGTTGGATTGGCGAGTAGACTAATTTGGGTATCTATCTAATAAGGAAAGGTGGGTGACACAGGAATCTAAATGAAACTTGATTCTTTCGAAAGTCCTAAAAAGACATTGAATTGCAAAACATGAGGTGCCACAGTCTACACAAAACCCCATTACATGCCATTTTCCATAACACATGTAACACCTCTATTGTGTGTATTCGATCTTAATAATACAAATGTTCATATTCTGCAAGTATACGCCCCGTTAAGCAAGTGCAGAATATAGTATTGCACAGATCTTGAGGGAAAAATCTCCATTTATTGTTCTTTATAAAGCTAGATTATTTGTCCTGTTAAGTGAACCACGATTGTTAATGCACTTGCTCGTACTGTTGGCGTATTATTTTGATTTTGAACTGTGATAATTGTACAAACAATTGCTGTTTTACGTCTGTTACAGTAATTTTCGATCTGTCGGTGATACCCGATTTGATGAAGTGGTTGCCCCAACGTGTGGTCGGTGAATAAAGTGTCACATGCGTAGTGAAATGTATCGGAAAGACGTAGATCATGGTTGTTCGCGATATATATTCATTACGCGGGCGATCCACATCTAACTTCCCCATATGGTTACTCTTCGCCTAGTTGCTCTGAAACGGAGGAGATGGAATCATGCATGATATCAGGTGATATTACGCATAACATTGTGAAACACATATTGATGATTTGAATGTCTGAATTGATTAGAAAAAAAATTATATTTAAACTTAACGTATTTTCGCATTAAAGGAGGGTATTGAACTCTGCAGGGCGCGTGCGTTAGGCGCAAAATGTTCTTGCCCGTCATGGATGAAAGGGACTATAATTTTTCATTAATAACTTCTCGCAGGCAACAGTGAATAGCATCGCGCCCTGCGTTACGACAACCATGAACTAGACTATCCAATGGATAAATGGGTTTTTTATTTAAATGCAAATTAATAATTGTCAAAATGGAATGAAATTAAATTTGTTGTGGTTCAAATAGAATAAATTTAAATATTTGTAGAAGTTAATTTCATTCATTCGACTATTTTGAATATTTTTTTCCCTAAAATTATGTTAAATCATTTCATGTGCAATATGTGCAACAATTTACAATTAAACAATGACGTAATTTGATATCTAAATAAAACATATTTCACAGTGCCCACACTTTATAAATACTAATTTGGAACACTAATTTTCATGTGTTTCGGGGAGATGTGCCTAAGAGAATTGCTTAGGTGTTTTAAATGATGTAGTACGTGCTAATAAATATTCATATTTGTAGACTGGTCTAATCAGACTCCCAAAACGTGGCACTGAAAATTGAGAGTGAATAAACGAATGTAAGCGGAGGAAATAATCAAAAGTTAACATTTGAAACTTGCAAACTGTCCAAATTAGAGTATACCATAGATTTGTAGGGTCGAAGGAAACAAACATTTTCAAATTCAATGAAGCTGCGTACATTTCAGGAGGAATTAATTAAATGAAAAATTTCACGACCATATTTGGTTCCCAAGAATCGGAAAAAAGGAGATACGGTACCAGTCCTTCAACATTTTTCCACATACGTTCATTTTAAAAACATCTTCAGATCTGCCTTGGACATATTCACTGTTTGCGGAAAATCTTATATTCGGCAATTCTCATGTCATTTATTTCGGAAACTGGCCTTTGAATTCTGCTACCACTACGAACATCAGGGGTAACAAAGTGCCGTCCATCTTTATTTGTGACATAATATGGTAAGAATGAGAAGTTGCGGATATATATTCCATGCAGCATTTACTCTTGCAACTCCTAGTTCCAAACTTCTACCATTTTTCATAACTTTATCGAACCTTGACTGGTATGCTTTACCTATAACTAAGTACGTCAATTAATAATAACTGTATAATTCTAAAAGATTAAATATGGCTGTAACCAGTATTGTACCTCAGCTTCTAGTCCCCTTCTGTATGAGCTCTTTCGTCCAGTTTCCCTGATCGTTTGAACAAATGTTGAGAATAACCTTCCTTTTGCTTCTGAACGTTCTATCTTCACTACCTACGTAGTTATTCAAATAATCGATCTCCATATTCCCGCGGCAGTTAATTGATTCCGTCACGAAGGACATAGTGAGGGATAATAGCATAATCTTTAGATGATTTGCTCGTTGAGTGTTTTAGAAATCTCTAAATATGTTCTCATCATTAATTTACCTTTACCGCCCTTCCTTCATAAGAAGAGAAAGTATTGTAATTGTGCACCCCAAAATGGGGAATTTTCCTCAGAAAAACTCTTACTGCCGAGCCCTAGTGCGATACGTTTGGAGAAGATATTTTGATTTTAGGTAGTACTTTATGTGAAGCCTTTTTCATAAAAACCGCTCCAATTTTTTTCTTTTAACTTTATCCTCGTTTCTATCAAAAGACGTTAAACAAATTGGTGTTAATCTTATTTTCGGTGAACACTCTGTATTTTCGAAAATTGCAACTTTAGAAATATTGCAAATTGATTACAAGAAACTATTAATAATACAAAATTACGGGGATATTATTTTTGGTGAACATTCTGAATTTTCGAAATTTGCGAGTTTAGAAATAATGAAAAATTATTACAACAAACAATTAAAAATACAAAATTACGGGGGTCTTATTTTTGGTCAACTCTCTGGATTTTCGAAATTTGCAAGTTTAGAAATAATGTGAGAAAGTACGTGCTGTTTGAGCGCCTAATTTCGTTACCAGGGTCTCTCAGGCAATAAAGATTTTTCTGTCGAAACTTCGCTGCTTTCCGGCGTACGATTACAATTCTTTCTCTTATTACGAAGTAAAGGCGAGAAATTAAAAAGCAAAAGGCTACAAACCACATAACCAAGAGGAGTGTGGAATGTCTTATAAAGGGATGCTGCAAATCTGTGTTTATAATCTCTTAAATAGAGAACTTGAATCAGCAGATTACGAGGGTCGTCCTCGGAGCCTAGTTCGAAGAACAAAGCAACGTTTGCAATATTCATTTGCCACAACAATAAGCAATTGCTACAATCATCACTCTGAAGATAATCGCGATATGAACGATAAAGTCTCAACGCCACTACAATAAACATTTCTTAAGATCGAAGTATGTCTATAATTGATGAAAATTCCTTTCGTTTCAATCTATGTATGACCACGGGTAACTATCATATCTCGGATCTTGATTTTCTATTCCTAGTCTCTCTGTTCCCGTCCTTTCTCTGTGGTTATCATTCTTCTCTAACTTTGCCTCTCTGACTAGTGCTTCTAGATCAAGTCCTTACATCTTTCTCTATTATTCTTCTCTGGGATGTTGCTCTTAATTGTCCAGTTCTCATTCACATCCACCTTGATTCCCATTTCAGTTCAGTCCTTTCCTAAGTTCAATAGCCCGATATTCTTTCTACTTCTTCTTGTCCCACGTCTTCTTTCCTCAAACTCTTCTCGCCATACTCCCCATAACAGTCCTCATCACATGTTCGGCAAATCTTGTCGTTATGAACCTGATTTATTACTCTATAGTTCTCATGTTTCTATAAAATTTGTTCCTTCATTTTCATTCCTGTCTTTTGCTTCTCTTTGGAATCTATTATCTTCCTCACAATATTTCTCATCTCTTAAGTTGTTCTGCTCCAGAGTGCAGTGTCATCGTCTCAACTGCACAAAAAGCTGCAATCCCCACTTACTACTTTACTCTGCGATATTTGCACACAGTGGGCGTGAATATATTCTGATTGTACATTTCTGTATTGACTTTTGCGATACAAACATTTGGCGGGCAGTCGGGACTTCTGACGGGACTTGCGGTGTAATGGATAGAGCTTTCGCCTTCCACTGTTGGGCCTGGATGCTGATCGCTGGCTAATCCATGTGGAATTTGCCGTGAAAGGGAGCTTTTGATTGGTGATCTTGAGGTTTTCCCGTGTTTCATATCACGATTTCTCCAGCATTATTACTTATTAAATGTGGTGGATGGCAACGACTATAGATGTTAATACAAACTAGGATAAATAAATAAACAAAATATCCCGATATTGATTGCGGCGAGGTTTGCTTCTCATACAACCACATATTGCATCAACACATAAACCAACCTACAATAAGTTTAATATACAATTATTCTTGCATTGAATGCAAGAAATATATTCACAATGGCAGTTACCATGAAGATGAATTTATATATTTGAATTATATAATATGAAAATAAATATTGTTAACTGAATGAACCGAATATACAATTATAGCATAAGTCGTTGTCATATGAATTAAATTGACTCAAGTAGTAAAAACAATAAGCTCAATGGTAGGACAAAAACGAGAACTGATGCTGAATAAATGAGATACGGATAAAATTAATTTCTTGCAATTTCAAAATATTATTTTAATGGCATCACAATGAAACACACAATTGTCGGGAAACTGTAATAGCCTAAAGGACATCAAATTATTATACTGTTCAGATAAAACTTAGTTTAACACGATTGGACCTCGTCGTGTCGTCATTGCGTTTCCCAAATAACATGAATAAATTACAAGCGTGAGAACAATTGCAATTAAAACAAATAGATCTAAATATTTCGATTCCTTAGGGAGGCCAATAGAAAACATCAAATCTTATGACAGTTACCACAGGGATATCTCAGTACAATGTATGAAAATGTGAACAGAACAGACCATAATGCCACATATATATGGATGGGAATATATGGATGCTGAATGGGTGTAGCGGATAGCAGTTTACATAATAATAATAACGATAATAATAATAATAATAATAATAATAATAATAATAATAATAATAATAATAACATGTATGTAGGAGACTTAGCACACTACAAATAAGATTAAAAACTGGGGAGAACATTCTGAAAGCACCATTTTAAAAGGTTCAGAGTCTATTGAAGTTAATTTTTTGGACGAAATATCAGTGAGGTGCGGGGTGGAAAGCATGGTCAAACTTCTCGCCTTCCGTTGTGAGAGTCGGTTTTCCATCCCCAACGCATCCGAAAACAATTTATTTGTGGAAGGCAAAACGAACTCATGGTAGTTTTTTTTCCTGTGGTCTCCCGCTTTCCCTGCCTCGTAAACCACCATTGTCATACCTTGATGGACAATATCCCCTTTACCAACCACATAATAATCATTATAATTATGTCTCCACACACAATTATGTCTCCCTTCCTTACACTGTCCTAGCTTAGCTCAGAACTAGTTTTGCCGGTGACTTTGCTGCTACGCTTAACGGGAGGTCCCACGATTCCACACCCTTCAGTAGCGGATTTTCCACACACGCTAGATAGCTGAGTCGAATGACGCCGCTGTGTGGAGAATTATTTTGACGGTCGGCTGCTCTGATTGGTAGTTTTCCAATCAGTACTAGGCGAATGCCAGAGCAGTGGTAAGAAATGGGCCACGGACCGGCACGATCTTTCCTTCCTTGTCATCTCCCCACCCCCTGACACACACACACACACACATACATACTTAACTTCACGCACTCCAGCCCATACCGATCATACCGCACTTGGCGAAGACTAGTTGTCAAAAAACTTGTCCCGGCCGGGGCGATTCCCCGTTGTGGAGACACCTGTTGAAAGAAAGCCTTGCTAGCCGACGTGTAAGGGAGCGCATGATCTCACGTCCAAGCTTGGAGGAATATCGCTGCTGCCCGGAATATAATATCCATCCACTAACGGGACCGCAATAAAAATAGACGCCTCCGTAAATATTTAATAGCGGCAATAGATGTGCAGTTTTTGCTGCTTGATGCCCTCAGTTGTTTATAATCTCGTGTGCACCCACTGTGTCCGCCGCCGGCACCGGTCCGATCTCCGGCCTGGCGGCGTATTGTGTGCAAATGTGGCTAACTCGTGTTTGTTGCGCGCGATTGGTCGTCACAGTCTTTTCGTGTAAACGGTTGGGGAGATTGGGCCTGTAATTTGTTCGAAATTAGAAATGAATGGCACGTATTCTTTTTGCTCTGTCTTTCGCTGGAACTAATGTAAATTGTAATGAAGGGGAACGGTGCAGGATGTGGGAATTTGAAACTAGTAACTACGAACGTGAGATGGGGATTCCGTTAGGAAGTGAAATCGTGTGGTTCTTGATGAGTTTCTTAATCATCTTCGAATATCCGGCGTGTGCGTTTCGGACAGTTTCGTTAGTATCCCACGTTACCAAAATTATCTTAATTGAATGTTCATGTTTACCGACACAATTCCTTTTTTGGAGGCTTGTATTGAAAAATATTCTGCGATACGTAATATTTCTCTCTCTGTATCTGGAAATAGGCTAGGTTTATAACTCAAAAGTGCTTAAGACTTAATTATGTGGTCGCAAGTAAAGTTAAAATGCGTAAAAATCACGTTCATTTCCGGATTATATTACTTGTAAAGTATCAGGTGTATTTACTTTTTTCTGTTTAGAAATATGAGTCCTTAATTGATTTTGATATCACTGTATAAATCCTGAATTCTTATTGAATAGTTTGTGAATCGAGGATCATGAATCCATTTTAAGAATCCACTCCTTAGTGTCCGACGCCACTAGCAGGAATAATAGCAAAAATTTAAATAGTGTCTCAAAATATATTTCCATAAAATGAAAAACGAATAGAATTACTATACTTTAATGTAGTAGTAATTTGTTGAAATAGTAAATTTGATAAATCAGTTATAATATTCTTGGAAACACCCGTTATTTAATCGGATATTCTTTATCCTCCGTTAATTAACACATTAGTTTGTTTTTTTGCCTAAACTACCTGACGGTGCCCTTTTGTACTACATCCTACATGAGAGGTAAAAATGAACAGAATTAATAAATTCCTTATGTGTAGGAGAGAAATTCAGTACTGATTGAAAGAAATGTGCAAAGAGTAAAGTGAAGGTAGCGTAAAATTACAAAATATTCCTGATTGAGGGTGTTTCTTTTCGGGAACTTTAAGAGAGTATAAAATGCAAATATCTCAGATAGCTTGTTTTCCAGTACTCCACTCTCCAAAGAATTGAAAGAAATTAGATGAATTGTGATGTAGATTTTTGAAGTATGTGACGATTTGCCTTTGCTTCCCGTGACACGGATAAAACTAAATGCATCCAGACCAACATTGAGTTCGGATCACCTCCGACGTCTTCGGCGTAGTGTGGTTACCCACCCATCCGTCTTTGCCACATGGGTCGGCATCATTACGCTCTATAAATACTAATCAGGAGACTGCTCCGGTTACCCTAGCCCCTTTTCTGTCATGTTCGAGACATTGTGTGCAAGATGACGTATCTCGTTGGCGGTCCACCTTCTCGGCTCCACCTTCATCCGCAACTATCCCCAATTTCACCCCATCTCCAGGCACAACTCCAGGTCCCCGCCGGCCCCGCCGCCCCGCTCCACTACCGTCCCCACAACGCATCCGCTCCCACTCAGCCGCCGGCCCCACACCACTTCCACCTCCGCCTCCTCTCCGACATCGTCCCCGCTTTTTATTCTCCTCCGCCGCCCCTTCCTCTACCTCTCCACCTCCGCCTGCTCTCCGCACCACCTCACCGCCGTTTCCGTCTTCGCCTTCGCCTCCGCTCAGCCCCGTCTCTATACCACCTCCGCCCCCACGTCGGACTCCGCTTCGCCATCATCCCCTCGTCTTATTCGGCCTCCGCCCTCACTCCGCCTCCTCTCCGCCCCCACCCCAGCTCCGTTCCCTTCTTCGCCTTCGTCTCCGCTCAGCCCCCGTCTCTACACCACCTGCGCCTCCGCCCCCACCTCGGCCATCGCTTCGCCATCGTCCCCGCTTCTTATTCGGCCTCCGCCTCCTCTCTGCTCCCCCAGCTCCGTTCCCTTGTTCGCCTTCGTGTCCGCTCCGTTTCCATGCGCCGTCCCCGCTCCGCTGGGGCCGCGCGCCCTCCGCCCCGCCCTTCCGGCGCGGGGTCGCGACCCGGCCCGCGGCGACGCGCGCCGTCGGACGCGACGGGCCGGGCCGGGCCGGGCCGGGCCGGGCCGAGCCACGCGGCGGCGCGGGGGCGCGGCCCACGGCCCGAATGCGTTTTAATTAGCCATCACGAAGCAATAAGAGTAATTTGTCGGGATGTCAATGGGGTCTCGTCCCGGCGCCCGGGCGCTGCCCGCCGTCGCGGCCTATGCGCGGCGCTTCAAAGCGCTCGCCCGCCCGGACTCTGCGCTCGCCGAACGCACGCCCCTCGGCCACCTTCCTGCCCTCGGACGGCCAGCGCTCGCCCGCTCGCCCTCCCACTCGCTCCTACACTCGCCCTCCTGCTTACCGTTCCAATCGCCCTCACGCATGCCCCCACCCTCTCCCTCGACCTTCCACTCGCTCTTCCACTCGCCCGTCCACTCGCTCTTCCACTCGCCCTTCCACTCGCCCTCCCACTCGCCCTTCCACTCGCCCTCACACTCGCCCTTCCACTCGCCCTCACACGCGCCTACACGCCTCTCCACTCGCCCTACCACACGACTTTCCACTCGCCCTTCCACTCAACCTTCAACTTGCCCTTCCACTCACCCTTCTACTCGCCCTCCCACTCGCCCTTCCACTCGCCCTCCCACTCGCCCTCCCACTCGCCCTTCCACTCGCCCTCCCACTCGCCCTTCCACTCGCCCTTCCACTCGCCCTTCCACTCGCCCTTCCACTCGCCCTTCCACTCGCCCTTCCTCTCGCCCTCCCACTCGCCCTTCCACTCGCCCTCCCACTCGCCCTTCCACTCGCCCTCCCACTCGCCCTTCCACTCGCCCTTCCACTCGCCCTTCCACTCGCCCTTCCACTCGCCCTTCCACTCGCCCTTCCACTCGCCCTTCCACTCGCCCTTCCACTCGCCCTTCTACTCGCCCTTCCACTCGCCCATTCACTTCGTCCATCCTTTCGGCATCATACTCGCAGGCACGTCATTTCGCTTGCTTAGTAATTTTGAAGAGATGACTGAAATGTTAGTAAGATACAAGTTGCAATATTAAAATATTACGAATCCGCGAAACCAATAGTACGGGCTGTAGCACCACTAACTAATGACACCATTGTTCCTTGACAAGCAATTTTCACTGTGTGGGACGTTTAGGGAAGAACTACATAACTACGGCTCTCGGACAATTATAACGACCACGTAAAAACAGCGATGGTATTCTTCGATTCAAAAATCCAGTTGGTTCTTTTCTTCTGCAATTTATTTCCCACCACTCGACCCTTGCTGTTGTGGTTCGCGTCGATATACGAGTGTAATCTCCCGGGCGTACAGCAGGGTGCAGTCAGCGCAACAGCGCATCCAGATACAAAATATAATTTCTCTCCTTGTCGAGTATGAAAGCGAAGCCTGAAACGAAAGAATTTCTCGGCTAAATATCTCGTCGCCGTTCGGGAAGATTCTGTGAACTCTACACGTAAAATGAGTCTAACATTATTATTGTGTGGTAGGCGACTAGCAATAATTAGTATAGGACTTCACTGACAACTCTCCAATACTAGTTCCGTTGAAAATCAACGGAAAAAATAATTCATTGTTTCATCGTAGCTTCATCAATAGGACGCATAATTTAGAACTTTTTGCCATTTGCTTTAATTTTTATCTTGCCCTGTGTGCAATATATTTTCTTCCATGATAATTGGTTTTTGTTAATGTAATTTTAATTCAGCTTGTATTGTAAGGAAATAGTTCTTTTTTGAACGACTCCCTATGTTACATATTTTTACTGTTTTTGATCACATAATAAATTCCATTCCATCAATAAGAAATTCACAACATATACACCAGTTAAGGAAGATCAGTGCTGCAGCACTTGATCAATAATTTTTACACGCCTACGTAAAAAAGACGTCGAGGCATTCTAGGTGCCAAAAATGCATTTATTCCTCTTGTTCCGTTATTTATTTCCGAGCAATCGACCCTCATTCATTCAGTGAGCGTACAAGTATATAATCTCCCGAGGCGGCACCCGGATCGTGCTGCGGAGCGCAATATGTCAACGCAACAGCACATGCAGATACCAAAATACTTTCCTTCTCCCTCGCCCGGTATCAAAGCGGGGCCATCGGGTTGGAGGCCGCAGCCTCCGCTCAGTCGTCAGGCCGGAGACGAATGGGGGGGAGGAGCCCGAGAAATCCGATAGCGATCTCGCGAGCGCGCAGCATCCAGCTCCATCCACCAGGAAGTGCGGCGGCGGAGAGCTTTTCCCCCGCGGCGCTGGACCCTCCCACAAAGCGCGGACCCTGGCGGCGCCCTGTACTCGTCCCGAAATCCGGTTGCTTCTTCTCCCTCTGCCGTTGTAGGAAGGAAGAGGAGAGGTTTTTTTATTTTCTTGTCTCTTACATACGTATACGGTGTATATACGTAGTAGAGAGAAAAATATCGAATGCTGAGGAAAGTCGAATTAGAGATTTCTACGAAAATACACGTTTTGTGAGTCCCCTGAAAACGATAAAGTGTTTTTTAACGTCCGTGTGTGAACACCACTGGCGCATAAACCATACGTACGATTTGTTTCAAAATAGATATTCCCGGTCAATCTGGCTTTACTTGAGGCGCGGCGATATTGAAACACTTTCTACAAAATTGGAGGTATTTACATGAGCTAACGGAAATTATCAAAATTTTCCAAAAAATTGCTTCAAATTTTTTCTTCAAAATTTCGTTTAACTATAGAATAACGTATATTTATAAAGGTGGGATAGGTCGTATTTTCATGATTTACTCTGAATTTTCAAAAATTGCAAAATTTTGAATATTTTTCGGCGTCTTTCTACAACTACAAAAATTGGAGATACAGATTTTCCTTTCAAATGACATTTGTTGGCATAATTAGTTTTTTCATTTAGTTCATGTACATTTTTGAAACTTTTAGTAGTTGTCACGCATTATTGCGTTCAATTTGTGGAATTTAAAAAAAAATTAAAAAAAGATTTTCGCAAAAATTGTTTTAATATTTTCTTTAAATTTTTGGCAGGGATAGTGCTAAATGCACTCTATAAGATGTCATGAACGCCATATTGCTCTATTTTTTAGTTTGTTTGTTTTTCTCAAAAATTACAAAAATATATTTTTTACTTGTATCTCATGTCGTTAATATGTATATTAGCGGCAATTTGTTCCCATTAATGTATTTATAATTACATGTGCTTTAAATAATGTCTTATTATATTTCTCGAAAATTCAACAGTTTTCTGTGAAAATCAGCTCAAATTTCCGCATTTTCAGAAACACTCAAACGCCATTTTCTCAAAAAAGACTGGACATTTTTCTTCAAACTCTTCCAACGGGTAGTGCCAATTGATCTATTTAATATGACATAATGTTCATTTCGCTGTATCCTTTCTGTTTTTCAAAAATTACACACATGTATTTTTTTTAAAATAATTCTCACGGGTCTTCAGGCACAAAAATCAAGACGAACGATCAGACGTTTCCTCAAAAATTTTTGACACGATGTTCGTTTCCGAAACTTCTTCCAATGAAATTCTCAATAGAATTGGTACGCTAAAAATAATTATTCGCCAGGTTTAGATGAATTTCTGGATTGTTTCTTAAAGACTTGTACGCGCGTCATTATACACCCGTTAACTCACATATTTAATGTATCCTCGTGCAGAGGAATTAATCCAGATGATTTTAAAATAGCTAAGATTAAGCCGCTTTTCAAAAAAGGCAACAAAAATGAAATTCAAAATTATCGGCCAATTTACATTTTGTCTGTTTTTCAAAAATATTGGATACTTTTCACGTACGAATGGAAATATTTCTTAGTAAACATGACTCGTTTTCAGGTTGTCAACATGGGTCTCCAAAATCAAAATCTCTTTATATTTTACTGTACTTGCTATTGATATTTTTCTGAAAGCATATAAAATATATTTTCCAATTAATATTATTTTGTGCAGTGTAATTTCTAGTGATAATCCGATTAGAACAAAACTGGTTCTATTGTATTTGGCACCACTTTCGACATTGTTTTGTGAGTTTTAAGAAACTAAATATTTGTTGGTGACCAGAAGCAAACTCGTATATATTTCTCTATGCATTGGGTATTTCTTGAAGTACAACAGTACTAATATCTAGTTATGAATTGTAATTCTGATTGGTCCCGTATGCTACGCTATTTTGTGCTTAGTCGTAAATATGTCATACTGAAGTTATCACGTATATTCCTCGAAAAGTCAGTGAATTAACCTGTGATTTTATAGCTCCATATACCATGCTGAGCCTTCCGGCTTGAAACTGACATCGTTCAAATACAAAATGTATGACTTACGTCTGACACGTAATAGCATATTACTGTATAACGGCAATCTCTTTAAAGGGCGAGACTGAAGAGGTCTTTGTGCAATCGATACCCATAAGAAGTCCTCCCCTCGAGCAGTTAGGTGCTGTAATAACCTTTATTTCAGGAACCTTTATGAAATGTTTAACAAATAAATAAATGAATAACATCGAAACGAAACAAGCCCCTTGGAAAGGAACATAACAGAAAGAAATTGTAACCGGCAAGACAAAATTTAGAGCCCTTGTCTAGTATTAGCACCAATAGTTAGACTAGAACAAAATCATAAGGAAGTTTTTATTTTTTAATAATATAAATGAAAGAATTAATTAAAGATAAAGTTGGCGAAATAATTCAAGGTGAAGCCCTAATTCAAATAAAAGAACTCTGCCCTAAAAACGAAATTGACCAGATAAAGCATTTGTAAGGAATATATCATATCGTGGACGCACTAAGGGCCGAAGACAACATGGATATCATGGAATGGCAGCCTCCAAGAAGCACGAAGAGAGACTTACAGAGTCATGATGTATGGTTAAAACAGAGAAACATTTATTTTTCATTAAATCATTTTTAACACGTATAGATTATTTCCACAAATGAGAGCATAGGCCAATGACCTTGCAGAAACATTAAAGCGAATCATTTGTTTTCCTACATTTATAGATACCGCTTCTTTTAAGGCACCAAATTCATTGTGAGATTGGTTTTTGAACGTGATTTGTAGTACGTGCAAATGAATATGAAAATACACGAACAATTTTGATTTCAGATCAATGTTAAAATGCAACTATCGGTATACTTGTAACATTTCTACAATGACGGAGAATTATGCGAATAAGTAAATCAAATAGTAGTGTACACACGGAAGAATATCCATGAACTTTGTCAAATAGTTATAAAGAGAATCTCTTTGTAAAGTTTCCATTCAACATTCAAAATCCCTTTTGCAATTATTGGCGAAAAACTTTATTTGGTAAATTAAATGATTCTTTAGAAATGTTTAATTATAATTTATTGTTTCTAACTCAGTTTCGCCAAGACTGATGGACTGTCCAGAATCAAGTTGGAACTTTTACCTCAAGTACCTTCAGCAGATTTGTTTCTGCCACACGTTTCCTATAGAGTCTGTGCTTCTCGTGCTGCTTTGAAATAAATCTTTAGAGTTCTTTAAACTCAAAACTAAATATTTCATAGGTTCTTAACAAAGGATTTATAGAAAAATTTGCGAAACATAACGACGACGTGCACATTCGTAAGCTCTTCTTAAGTATCTTTAAGAACATTCCACTACCAAGACAACTTATTTATCTCAATATTATAGATACAATAATTTTATAATTCTTCTTCCGGTATCTAATTAATTATTTTAATAATTTTCACGATGTAACAAAATTCATAATTAATCATTTGAACTGTTCTGGACCAGTAACATGCGTCTTTACACAAATTTACGATTTATTTAAATTTAAAATGAGGATCTGTGTTGATATATGAGTCATGTACAATGAACAGTTTGTTTGGGCCAAAAAATATGATAACCCAACTTCAATAAAGCAACTTTTTATAAATTTAATATTGCACTTAAATTGTAGTTTCTTATAGCTCTAATAGAGATTCTCTTTATTTCTTATAACTGTAATAAATATTCAAGGCGCAAAAAAAATTCGTTTAGAATGAACAAATTTTAAATTAGAAAATTAAAAGTATATGATTTTTAGTCGTATTTTTTACTTTTTCCAAAAGTCAATTCTACATGCAAGTGCATATTGTCTTTTCAGTCCTGTTTCCCTTCAAGTACCTTTTTGGGTGAAAATAAACTGCCCATCCATTATATGATAACGTGATTAATTGATAACTACTATGATCCCCCTGAATTGTTTAATAAAAAAATATCTTCTTCGCCGACAATTCCGTTTTACCGTCCAGAAGGCACTTTCTTTGAAATGTTCTTGAAAAAATTTTGAATTGTCCTAGATATCGAAGCCATAGTGTCGAACAAACCTTTTGTGACCGACCTACCGACAGACATTTTTAGGTGTTAGGGATTCAGGCAAATTATCGACATCGATTTTTTGCAATATTTCGTATCTTTCTCTATACTACGCGTACGAGAAAGTAAAAAGGCGTTAACCGCTGTCTTAGAACAACAGTTCCTCCCCCGTATATGCCGTGCCAACTACGAGTTTCAGCGCCCTTGGCACAATATAACCAGTTTCTCTCCCTCGACGCTGTTCAAACCTTTAATTTACGTACTTAGTTTCCGTGAGTATGTTTATTGCCAAGTGACTGCCAACCACCTCTCAAGCCACACCCCGTGAGAAGAACCTGTTGCTTGAAGAACAGAATTACACTACTATGTAGTCCAGTGACTGTTCACGAAGTTTCTTGGCCTCATCGTGAGATCGTCCTGAATGATAACATGTAAATACTTGTTTGATAATATCTTTGGAGACTTTTTATTACTTGGTGTGTTGGTACACCCATTCAACTAAAACTAAGTATGAATGTAACAGTAGTTATATTCTCAATAATTAGTTAAGAATTGTTAGACGTGAAGTATATTGTGCATAAAGTGTGCTTCTAATTAATGACGCAAAGTGTATTTGTCTGCCTCAAAAATGTTCTACATCAAAAATGATTCTTTCCCCATTTACATTCAAACGGGTAGTACTTTCGAAGTTTTGAGATGGAAGTTTTGAGATGAGTTGGAATGGTCAATATCTTATCGGTGTGGTGATGTTATTTCCTAATATCTTCTTAAGTTTTGTAAGATAATAATATCCAACACTATTTTTCTACTTAGTTCCCAGTTTTTTTATTTAAATTTCTTCAATGCACCCCACGATGAGTGAAGTGATAGGCATAGCTAGTTTCAAATTTTCTTTGTACTGGAGTATGAAAATATCTCTTTCTATACAATTATATTGCAGTTCGATATACTGGTATTTAAAAATATATTTTTTAAGTTGTTCCGCATTATGAGCGAGTTTTTATGGACCACCTCAACATAATTTCTTCTTTTTTTTTTTGCACGTAAGTATACTTTTCTAAAAATTGTGGTGAGAAGTACGCATCTATGTAGTCTTTCTTATCTACATTTCGATATTAATTCGCCGCATATTTTGTATTTATTCTTAATTTTTATCTTTTCCACACACACACACACACACACACACATATATATATTATCGCTCTTCGTTACTGCAATACCTAAGGAACAAAAGAAATTTAAAAATAAATTAAATACCATGATGGGTTTGTTTTTCTTCCATTTGTTTCTGTGTTGCGAGATGAGTGACATTCCTATTCAGCAATTACTTGCATGAATATTCATTTTCATTTTGGCTTTTGTTAATTCACTTTGCCCATATTTGAATTGCTTACACTTTCCAGTAATTCATTTGTAATATATCATAATGGAGTTTCTGAATAATTCGTTTACAGTTTCTGCTGAAATTTAAATAAATATTATATTGTACTTTTTTTAAAATTGTGAATGGTATTTTACATGACTCTGAGACGCAGGTGTATAGTTATATGCAGGAAATATTGCAATATGCAGTAATATTTAGGATGCATGTCTTCAAGCGAACAATAAACTCAAAGAGCGTGTTCCTCCGAATATGAATTTGACCAGAGAAGTGTAGAATTCTGCAGAAATTGTTTTTTATAATTCTCTAATTACGTTGTAGACTGAATCACCGAAACTTTGTGCTCATTTCTAGGACTCAAATGTGCACTGCAATTCTTTGGGCCGGCTTACTGACGGCATAAGTTCGGATTCAATCGTAGGGCCGTGGAAAAGGCAAGATTGTCGTAATTTCCACCCCAGTTCTGCCAAATCACAAAATTACTTTGCTTGTATTTCTTAATATTAGTGTCAAAAAAACGATTTTTTTCGCAATAATTGAGCCAAATATTCTCAGCTCTTGGGCTCAACGGCTCTTCAGCACAACCTTCTGAATATTACTGAAGAGGAGAAATCTTCACGAAACTGCAGTCCTGTAACGAAGCGTTTCTCAGGGAAATGAGATAGCATTAGCTCATCTAATGTCGGTGGTGAGTTTTACTGCTGGAAATGACCCGTTCTTTATTGAATTGGCCTAATTTGTGAACGATATGTTAAAAGCGATATTGTAGTAAAATGAAATATTATTAGTATTTTCTGAAAAACAATTTTGGAAAAAGATATCTAATAATGAATATACAAAGAGAACATGCAGATACTCTGCTTCGAACACAAAAATGACATTGGCCCGTTGGCACTCCAAGCACGTCTTCAAGCTATATCTCATCCATTGTTTCACCATCATTCTCATCTAGTCCGCGGGCGGACAAAACCAGTCAGAAACTGTTCAGAGGTGCGATATGACTTCTGACCTCTATAGTACCATAGCCTCATAAAAAGTCAAAGGATAAGGATGATCACAATTTTGTATACGTCTGAGCGGAAAGCATTATTGAAGATTGATTTATTGTTACTAATTAAGCGATGTAAGTGTATGAACTTCGTCTAAGTATGGAGCAATTTTATTGGTTGGACCCAACCAAACCGTCTCAAAATCTGCAAAAATATAAAGCAGAAACATTTCTCTTTTCTAGGATTGGGATGAGGAAAAATTGTCGCTTTTCGGACATTGACCGTCCAGATAAATAATGTTTGATTGAAATAACTTATTTAGTTTGTTTATTAAAACACTCAGAGCAAACCCGGTGGCGATGTACGTATACTTATTGAAAAGACCCATGGCTTATTTTCTTAATTCAGAAGCAGGTGCCATTATAGATATAATAGTTGTATGGCATATAAAAATATTATTTTGAATGGTTGTGCATTATTTGTGAAACACCACAAAATTATATAGTTTTTGTTCCATCTATGCTGATAGAAATTCTACATTGTCCAGTAGCACACAATGTTCTCATTTTCTAAATACCTTCTTTCAAATGTAATACGTAGTTTTTTCAGCGTACCGTTATATATAAAAACATGAAATATACTGTTTGCCGGCATACGTTTGGGCACTTCGAACAGAAAATGACGTATTTCCACTCATCTAAAGAGAACGTATTCCGCAAATATTTTTTCATAATTGGAAACGACCAGAAATCACATGATGCAGTATCCTAACTGTACGGAGAGTATATTGCTGCTGCCATCGCCACTGGAAACACTGGAACTCTCCTACTTCGAAAAAAAAACATCGTTGTTGATACTTAGCGGATACCGGCATGCTTTCTGTTTTCCGCCTTCGATGTTTTTACGTAGTAAAAATAAAGTATTACAATGCTGCAGCGAAAAGTTTCGATTTTTCGATAGAAAAACTCGTAAGGGTCCCTTACACAGAAAAGTGGAAAATTCTTGCTACAATTTGTGGTAAATTCCGACCTCTAATACGTTGTTTAGTCAGAATCCCCGTATTATGGGGCCTTGATACTTGAAAATTGCTTGATTTTTTGGTGTACTTATATGAAGCCTCAAGACACTTTGAAATTTTTCTCAAAAATTCGTGCGTGAATTGAACTTATTACCGTGCAAATAAATGAATTCTAAAACCTCACAAGATGGGACTGCTCAAATCATTTAAGCACATTCAAATAAATTCGCAGTCTATACTACTAATTACAGTAAAGGGACTGGGCTTTCATAATTACATTTTCATCTGAGAATATGACTTTTCAGTTAACTCGGGAACAAAGTAATAATAATATATTCTCTTACGGTCAGCCGCACTATAGGAAACTCATATTTTGATTCAATTTTCGTGTTCCGTTTTGTATGAATTGGGCAAAACATTTTACTTTCAAAATAAACAACCATTCACTCCATTGAGATTATCTTACGTGTTAAGATACAAGAATAGAAGCACTGACTTTCTGTGTGTACATAAAAAAAAGTTCACTAATTTTAAACATGATTGTGGCTGTTAATACATTGTACATGCACGTAATAAAATGATCTAGGAGAAAACATGTGTTTAATATCACTTTATATCGTTTCAATGCATCCTTAATAACGGTATTCAAACCCTATAAAGTAATGACCGCGTCATCTAGATCGTTCTTTGGATGGTTCTCCGCCTCGCCGGTGTCCTGATACACTCGGGGGGCGCACAGCGCCGGTCAGAACACCGTCGCGACGCCTGGCGTGTACGTGCGTCACCGTCGCATGACTTAGTAGTGTCACCACTGCGCCTCCCGCCCCCTAGCCCTTTTCCCGTCCCTTCCCCTCCCCCCTCCCCTCCCCTCCCCCGCCCCGCCCCGCCCCGCCCCGCCCACGCCTCGCGCGCGACCGCAGCCCCGCGCGCCGTACGGGCCTAATGGTAGATTCCGTAACGAAGTTAAAATTAGATGTAAATGCATCGCCCAGGTCCCAGGTCCAGCGGGTGACGTGCGGTTACGAGAGGCCGCCGCAGCCGCCCCCGCCCTCTTCCCGCCCCTCCCCGGCGCCCCCCCCCCTCGCCCCGCCCCCGGCCGCGTGACGGGTCGCCCCTCCCCCCGGCCGCTACATTGTCATTACTTTATATTTATAATAAGTTTGAATCATTATGTGGCATTTGAATATTGGTACCAGGACCCCTAACACCGGGCCCGACCACGAGATCACAGCCCGACAGAGACCCTGGGCCGGAGAGGGGGCGCAGGGGGGCCGTGGGGGCGGAGGGGGGCAGGCTGTGCGGGTACCGCGTCTTGAGATGCTGCACGCCAGGCCGAGGATCGGGCCCCGCATTAGCATACAATCACTTGGAAGAGCAGGCTGGAGCTGGAGCACGCAGAAACACAATGCTCCCCGCCCTTTCATATCCGCATTATAAGGGTTGCTGGAACACCGGGTCCCCCTTCCAGGGGGGAAGGGGGCGGGAAGGCGAGAGGGAAGAGCGGGCGGTGGGTGACGGGCGATGAGCTGGCGGCGGGCGTGGGTGGGTAAGGATGGACGATAGGCGATAGGGAGGTGGTGGTGAGACGAAGCAACGGAAGTGGAACGGAGATGGAGCCATGTCGATGAACAGGCGATGGCCGGCGGAAGGAACATAAAAACGTATTACTTAAGATTGCAGAAAATTCACAATAATGCAATTTATAACGTAACTATAGAACTGTGGCAGTAACTGAAGCGAACTCTTCAGTAACTGAGGCGTTCAGTGAGAGAGTGAGCTGACCCACAAATTTCAAAATATCGATATATGAATGTATTCGATGTATGAATGTATTCGAATTTTGTTTTTGGGGTTCTCTCTCACTGGATACCTCAATTGTATCACATATTTAATGTTTTTGAAATTAAGATATTTTACCGACTTACCGACAATATTAATGTCTGCAAGAGACACTCAATATTAACAGACTTTTGACGTATCATCGTTATGAAATACCACTAACTCAGGAATTTTATTTTGAAATAAAACACACCAGTAGGGCGTTCATGAATAGAGTTTCTTATGCAAAAATTTCAAATTCAGAGTCACTCAAATACAGGTTGAGTCATTTCAGCTGGCAAAAACTCGCCACCTTCTCCTCAATTACATGAGCAAATGTTTCTAATGCCTTTTTGCTGAAAGACACTTCGTTTCTGCACTGCAATCACGCGACGATTTCTCGGCTCCTATAAAGTCCAGTACTTTAATGAGTCGAAGTTCCGAGAATAGTTCTACATAATATTTCCAAGAAAAATATCTACGATTAAAATAGCAATTTTCTGATTTGCCGGAATTAGGGTGCAAATTACAACAGTTTCGTATCGCCCATAGCCCTGCGATCCCCGACTTTAGGCCGTAGTGTACTTACTGTTCATAATTTAGGTTAAATATCTCCCGAGTCTATACGAGCACTTTGAGTCTTGGAAAAGCGATAAAAAATGTGTTTATATACAGACCACGTTGAAATCGAAAAATTACAAAGCAAAATATTTCAACGGAAAGCGATGCTTCTGGGGTTAAATCGGTATACGAAAATTTTTGCTAATATTATGTGCAACCCGTGGCTGTTTTTTGTATCTGAAATCTGGATTGAATTATTACAATAAATATCGTATTTAATTTAACACAGTGGGAATTAATTTTTATTTATACATTTATATCCATGGTCGCAAGGCCGGGCCATGCTGGTAGGCGTTAGCTCGTAAAGAGCGGATGTGCCAAAGTACGTACATACATTTATATATTAATTATAATAGAGATTTTCCGTGCATTAGCTCGTGTGCCACCTCGTACTAGCCCGTGTTTCCTCGTACCTCATTATGTGTACCCACTTTCGGGGAAACCACTATATTGTATTGTTAGTGTAATATAAGATCGAATTATTGTTGTAACTTAGCAACTATTAAATGTATAAAATATTATTCATTAAATACTAATTCAATAATGCACTACGTAATAATATATTAACATATAATTGAGTGGCCGCGAAGTGTAGATATTTCGTCCGATAGAGTATGGTGATCCCTCGAGTGAATTTAAATCTTATCGTGACAGCCCATATTCAAAATAAACAAAAATAATTTACCACAATTTAAAAAAAATTATCTTGAACATCCTATGATAGTGTTCTTTTTTTGTTCGTACGTACTGGCATATTGCGTTTCTAATTCTGTAGAGTGTAATACATGCAATAAATAACTCCGAATGCAAAATACAATAAAAGCAATACAGCAAAGTAATACGGGATGTTGGGATACCCCGTTCCTATTCCACCTCGAAGGGGAAGCGGTGTGCGAGGACGCAGAGAGGGCAGTGGAGATGGACGATGAGCTGGGAACTAGATGAGATGCACTGCAATTATGCAAAGAATGAGACGCAGATCTATGGTTGCATGGAATTATTTTGAAATCTCTTTGAATAATTTTAATTATTTCTACATCTTGTATTTGAATATTTTTAGAGTTTTTTTTATTATTTGGGAAGTCAATATGCGTTAAATAAACCAAAAAAAAGAGTCACGTTAGCTGCGTACAGGACTCTGGGGCCTCAAATATCCGGCCTAGGAAAGGGGAAGGTGGTGGGGACGAGCCACGTGTGGCAACTTGCTGTTCAGGACGGTGACAGGTAGGCAGATGGTGTAATGCGAACATGCGGGCGTGCGAATATGTAGTCTAATAAGCGATCGATTTGCGGTTGGGCGAACGCTCAGGTGGGTGGTTAGGGTCCTGAGTGGGCGGCCAGGTGGCTGAATCCATTAAGTGCGCAGCGTGTGAGCAGGTAGCCGTTGGATGTTTTAGGTAAACGTTTCCAAAGCTTTCCTGAGAATAAGCCTGTACGGTCACCAAAAAGAACTATTAGGTCATATCGATTCTGTCTCTAATATAAATGTTCTTTTTCCAACATCACTTATTGTCACTTAAAGATGTTCATGTATACTATATATGGGACTGTACTAAACATAGCACATTCTACATAGTACTTCTTGATTAACAAATCAAGAAGTGTTTCTGAAATTAATGTCGATGGGAAGCCGATGGGAAGATGAGCTGAGGGAAAGGGTGGATGAAGGAGAGAGGCCAGGCAAACACGAGGGCGGAGAAATGAGAAGGAAGGCGGGAGGCGAAAGGCAGCGGAAGGCAAAAGCGAGGACAGGAGAGGAACAGGAGAGAGAGAGAGAGAAAGCAGGAGAGATGGAAAAAGGAGAGAGACGGGCTGCCGAAAGGGGAAAGGTGGTCTGGGGACATGCCACGCAGGGAAGAGGGTTGACAGGAGAGAGATTGGTTATGGGAGAGGGTAGGCAGGAAAGAGTTCTGGCAAGAGAGGAGAGCAGGAGAGGCAGGCCGCTGAGAGCGAGGTCGCAGACAAGGAGAGGGCAGGCATCTGAAGGGGTGAGAGGGCGGGCAGGAGGGGACGAGCAGGAGTAACGGCTGTCAGGAGTGACGGCAGGAGGGAGAGAGCACGGGCAAGCGAGATCGTGGACAACCGAGAGGGCAGGCAACGGAGGTGGTGAGAGGGCGGGCAGGAGAGGATGAGAGCAGGAGTAACGGTGGACAGGAGTGACGGCAGGTAGGGGAGATCGTGGACAACTTAGAGGGCATGCAACTGAAGAGGTGAGAGGGCGGGCAGGAGAGGGGGAGATCAGGAGTAACGGCGGGCAGGAGTGACGGTAGGTAAGGGAGAGGGCGGGCAAGCGAGATCGTGGACAACTGAGAGGGCAGGCAACGGAAGGGGTGAGAGGGTGGGCAGGAGAGAGAGAGAGCAGGAGTAACGGCGGGCAGGAGTGACGGTAGGTAAGGGAGAGGGCGGGCAAGCGAGATCGTGGACAACTGAGAGGGCAGGCAACTGAAGGGGTGAGAGGGCGGGCAGGAGAGAGGGAGATCAGGAGTAACGGCGGGCAGGAGTGACGGCAGGAAGGGGAGAAGACGGGCAAGCGAGATCGTGGACAACTGAGGGGGCAGGCAACTGAAGGGGTGAGAGGGTGGGCAGGAGAGAGAGAGAGCAGGAGTAACGGCGGGCAGGAGTGACGGCAGGAAGGAGAGAGGACGGGCAAGCGAGATCGTGGACAACTGAGAAGGCAGGCAACTGAAGGGGTGAGAGGGCGGGCAGGAGAGAGGGAGAGCTGGAGTTATGGTGGGCAGGAGTGACGGCAGGTAGGGAAGAGGGCGGGCAAGCGAGATCGTGGACAACTGAGAGGGCAGGCAACGGAAGGGGTGAGAGGGTGGGCAGGAGAGAGAGAGAGCAGGAGTAACGGCGGGCAGGAGTGACGGCAGGCAGGAGAGAGGACGGGCAAGCGAGATCGTAGACAACTGAGAGGGCAGGCAACGGAAGGGGTGAGAGGGTGGGCAGGAGAGAGAGAGAGAGAGAGAGAGAGCAGGAGTAACGGCTGGCAGGAGTGACGGTAGGTAAGGGAGAGGGCGGGCAAGCGAGATCGTGGACAACTGAGAGGGCAGGCAACGGAAGGGGTGAGAAGGTGGTCAGGAGAGAGAGAGAGAGAGAGAGAGAGAGAGAGAGAGAGAAAGAGCAGGAGTAACGGCGGGCAGGAGTGACGGTAGGTAAGGGAGAGGGCGGGCAAGCGAGATTATGGACAACCGAGAGGGCAGGAAAGGGCGAGCGGGCGGGCTGGCCAGCGGGTGAGCAAGTGAGCCGACTGGCTCGCCGGCGGCAGGCAGGCAGGCAGGCAGGCAGGCAGGCAGGCGGCGAGGCGGCGGGCGGCCCGGCCGGGTGGACGCGCCAAGAGGCGGATCGAGCACCGCAGGTACGCCGTCTGGGAACGCTCCTCGGAAAGTACGCTCTATTGTTACACCTTGGGAGCTGTGCCAAACACGACTTTCTATCCTCTGGGGCATGCGTCCTTTTATTTATTTTCTACCTCTTCCTTTTTAGTTATTTATTTTGACCGGCGCTGCGCCCGCCTTTCGTTTTGTTGTTCCCGCCCGCCACCGCCGCCGCCGCCGTTTCCGACGCGCAAGTGCGCCCGGTGCGGCGCGCATTCTGGGTCATTCTGATTTCCCTCGATGCTGACGAGGGCGCCTCGCTGCGTCGTAAAACAATGCGAAGCGATGAAGTGGAAGGCGGGAGTGGGGCCGGGGAGCAGGGAGTAGGAGAGGGGAGGCGGGAGATGTGGGTGGCTTGAGCCGTAGCAAGAGGGGACCGGAGGCGATTGGCAGGGGGGAGGGGGAGGTGGGAGATGTGGGGCGAGGCGGGAGGCGGGGCCCGAGAGCAGGGATCGGGAGGCGTGGTGTGGGGAGGTGTGGGTTGACTTGGGGTGGGCGGCGGAGGGCGGCTGGCGTGGAGTGGGACGGGGGCGGAGGCGGTGGCTGGAAGCAAGGGGTAGGAGGTGGGAGATGAGGGGTGGTTTGAGGAGGGAGGCGGAGGGCGGAAGGTGGGTGGCGGGGACTGGGACGAGGACGTAGGCCGGGGCTGGAAGCAAGGGGCAGGAGGCGGGAGGCGGGAGGCGGGAGGCGGGAGGCGGGGACTGGGACGGGGGCGGAGGCGGGGGCGTGGGCTGGAAGCAGGGGGCAGGAGGCGGGAGATGTGGGGAGATGAGGGGTGGCTTGAGGTGGGCGGCGGAGGGCGGAAGGCGGGTGGCGAGGACTGGCACGGAAGCGGATGCCGGTGCTGGAAGCAGGGGGCAGGAGGCGGGAGATGTGGGGAGATGAGGGGTGGCTTGAGGTGGGCGGCGGAGGGAGGAAGGCGGGTGGCGAGGACTGGCACGGAAGCGGATGCCGGGGCTGGAAGCAGGGGGCAGGAGGCGGGAGGCGGGAGATGTGGGTCGTTGTGATGCTCTGGGCGACTGCTTCTGTCGAGCACTTCGGCCTCCCAATGGTGACCTTTGCCATTGCTGTTTAAGAGAGGCGGCTGGAATTGAGAGCACACGGCACGCGGCACCTGCAATTTGCAGGACCAGAAAGTGGAATGAAGCTTTGGTGGGGTTCATAACCGCGTTAGCAGGAAAGCGTGCATGGTAAAATTTCGTCTTCCACAACCGTGTACTGTGTTCTCAGTCTTCATGTTTTACAGAGTCAAATACGGAGAGTATTAAGGAAATGTAACCAACCGCACCTTCTTCCACAGTTTCTCAGTGAAGTTTCTATTATATACAAACAAATCAATCTTGTTGTATTTTATTATAATACAATTGTATTTTAACTTTATCTATTATGCGTTATGTTCTATGAACATGGTGAGGATTCAGTCCAAGATAGTATACAAAAAAGTTTATAAAGTATCATTCTGCGGTATTTCTGTTTTATTGTGAAATTTATTGGTGACGGATGGACAATGCTACTGATACTGAAGCGTCATACCCTCCCTATTCATTGACTCGTGAGTTGAGAGTTCCATCTCGAATGTGTGTTTTGAAGAGTATGTGTGTGAGAATGGGAGTTTGTATATATATTGCGTCTGTAAAGTATCGGGCTAACAGTTCCAGTTTCACGAACGAAAATGACTAAATATTATCTATGATTTCGCCATGAATGTTCGACTGTGTATGAAATCGGCTACGGCATACGTGAGCCGTTCAGGTGATCCACTGCTACTCTAATCGATTAAAAATATGTACTTAAAACGATTTGGACAGCTTTGGTATTACGAATCAGAGCAGCAAGAGCCCAACTGAAATCCCTTGGTACTATGTGACATTTGAGAACGAAGGGGGGGGGGGAGAAATCGAACCATGTGTAAAATGTAGAGAATATTATTTCAATTAATTTGAGTTCAAAACAGTGAAGAGGCAGACAAAGCGACCATTGAATGTTACAGAACTAATGTATCATTCTCTAGTGGGTGTTAGAACATCTATTAAAAATTAATTACAATTCCAGAGTAGTATTTTTTAATAAAATGTAATACTACATTTTTAATGCCATTCTCTGCTTGAAGAATATACTACTGTGACTAAAGATTCTTCTTTTATTATCCTCTTAGTACTAGGGTTATCACATATTAAAATAAAGTAGATTACGACATTAAAAAATAGTAAATTTTTGTCTACGATTATCAATTATTTATGAAAGTAATGTTAATAATTTATTCATTTATTTCTTAACAAAAATTAGTCTAGTTATTATATATAACACAAGTTCTACTTTTATATACAGAACCTGCTTCTTCATCTGTTTATATTTATCAAACTATTTTTCTGCACATTGATCATGTACAAATTACAAAAAACTCCACAATTCTAATAAAAATGTTAACTTTCAACAACTCTGTCTTATTCTAAATTGCATTGTCTTCTCTGATCAGTCCAGTTTTTTTCATTATTGAAAAATCTCTTTCATTGTAGACATTGGAGCCTTTTATGTCAATCATTGTTTTCGATATAAAACGGACTCAGAGTAAATTACTGCAGCGGAGCATAGAAACCACAATTGTTGGATATGGAAGGATTACAAGACTAATATGGGAGACTGGAGGACATCAAAATATTTAGGTCCAATACGGGAGTTCCTAGGAAATACGTGAAAGCTGGCCACCCTACTTAATAAATACATACTTCCGTAGACACTTTCATATATTTCCAATGCATACTTCTTAATTCTCTCCCTCTCCCTATCCCTCTCCCTCAATTATGTCTCACTACCTGCTGCCTCTGGATTCTTGTTCCTCTTCTCATCCGATGGCCTCGTCGCTTTCTCCATCCTTCCATCCCGCTCCCAATCACAAGGTGCTACAGTAAAGCAAGGGTTTAAGTTGTAAACGCAGTGTCGTAAATAAAATAAAATGAACACATTTGTAAAATGTTTCTTGTTGTAATGACGCCTACATGCGTTTTTGTTGAAAGTTAGGATAACTACTTCCAGTTACCAAGTCTCAAGCACTCACATATTTTACAACCACATGCGCGATAGAACTTGTCGATTCACCGGTCTCCATTCACTTAATTCCGCATCACATGCCACCCACGCTCTTTTACTCGTCTCGTGTCCTCGTCACCGTGTCCTTCCTCATCTGCGTTCTCCTCGTCTCTCCCCCTCCCATCAATAGACGCTGCAGGAGGCGTGAAATATTTTTTAAACGAGAAGTATATAAAATAAAATGAAAAATGGCACATGCTTGTAAAAGGACGTGTTTCTTGTTTTAAAAAGATGTCTGCTTAGAAACGAGACCTTGAGAATTAGAGGTATCGGTCCCTAAATTTATCCAACTTTCTTGAACTCACGTCCTCTATTGCCTCCCTTCCATATCAAAATGCGTTCTACAGCTCCAAGATTCTTCCATCTGCGTTCACGTCGTTCCTCAACACTGCCGCCCCCCACTCCTTTATTCCGTTACCCCTCCCAAGCGCTCGCCCCCGTTCCTGTCCTCGTCCCGTCCCCGTCTCCATCCTCATCCGCGCCCGTCCCCGCCCACAGGGTGCTCCGGCAGCCGAATCCAGAAGCCCCGGCGCAGATTAAAAGTCCATTATGCGTACAGCGACGCGTCCATATGTATGAGGCGACAAGACCCCCACGGGAATTTTCTACTTAGGCAACGCACTCGCATGAAAATAAGGAAGTGATGTTAATGAGTAGAGAAGTGCGTTCTTTTTAATAAAGGGTGTGCAATGCGCCTTGCGCAACGCACCGCATAAAATTCTATGAAAGCCTCTTTGGAAAATGGAAGGCGGTCGGGAGACTCCGTCGCTAGTGCTGCCGAGGTTTTTATGAGATGGGCATAACGGCGCATCGGGGGGAGACGGCGATGTTGAAATGTCAGTGTTGCCTCAAGCCATGCGAGATTTTTAAACGGCAAAATCAAACTCAGAAATTATTCCTACTTCTGTTCGAATGAGTAGAATCTTTCAAACGATTCTGTTCCAATTATTGAGTGATTTTTTTATACTCTTATGAACAAAGATCGGAGGTGGATTGAAAAACGTGATCAGTCAAGGAACTCTTGGAATTTACAATCTGAACATCAAAGTCGAAGAATATAGAAAAGAATGTATAGTTTGCATGAAAAGAGAGATGTCTTTTCCAAAGCAATTCCTATATTAAACTAGCGGAAGAAGCATCGACGCGAAGATGAAGAGGGGGAGGAGGAGAATTGAAATGGGTGAAGAGAAACTGATACGTTTTTATGAGCAAAATATTGGTACTTAAAGTCATTAATCTCCTAGAAATCACTACGTGTTTAAGATTGTGTCCAACCATATTAAAACATAAATAAGGTATATTGAGTAATTTAAAATTCGAATACGTCTAAAATTTATTATGTAGAATAGAGTCGTATACTTCCCGTGCAGTGCGTCGTCTAAGGACTGAAGCCCATAGTGAAGCTCTTTCTCCAGTTGGCAGCGCTTTACATGGACGGAATGTAGACGGCACTCGCCGGAATCTCAATTTAAAATTGGCAGTTGCGTTGAACCAACTATAAGATCCTGAAAAAAAATAGTGAAACAAACAGAAATTATAGATCTTAAATTATAGTGTCTGAACATTCATACATACCAGATGACGCAGACTTTAGCTTGAAAGATTTAAAGAGTAGAAGTACAACAAGTATTAATTTTTCTACATGACTGGGGGACCGTTTGCTAAGTCTAAGAAAAATATTTTTTTAATCATTACATTGAAGCGCACATTTTATCTATAAGGAAAATGAATGAATTCATTGTGAATCGAAACAACACAGGTGATTTCAATAAAATTAACTGACTTGATACGATGGATAAGTTTTGAAAGACGAAGACATGAAATAAGAATTTTTACTTAAAGACAAGACCAGTTTCATACCATTGCTTCAATGAAGTTCATTTGACAAAGAAGTGTAAGAGAACGCCAACGCGTCAACTGCCAGACAAGAAATTTAATTCACGGCGTCATGGAGTTATTAATATAAGTAAAAAGGATACATCGGATTTGTAGCATTTTATTCTTTACATTCATCTCCGTTTTGCCAAGCGTCTTCCTCATATTTCCAACACTCGCTGATTTGAACTTGCTCAGACTGAAGACACTGGAGAAAATAAATTATTGTTCTAT
Organism: Gryllus longicercus; assembly: GCA_038098605.1. Taxonomy (NCBI): domain Eukaryota; kingdom Metazoa; phylum Arthropoda; class Insecta; order Orthoptera; family Gryllidae; genus Gryllus; species Gryllus longicercus. Next base: position 1,017,764 of record JAZDUA010000040.1, read on the forward strand.
GATAAATACAAAAACTGAGAAAGGACACAAAATAATTTAGTAAATTTCAGGAGTACTTTTTGCTTGATAGTATTTCAATTAATAATTCTAAGAAGACAATGGGAAAGAGTATTTCACAAGTTATCATAATTTAAATGTTAATTTTATGTACTGAATTTCACACTACATGAGTTAAGGTAATTATGTTCTCTTCACTAATAAAAAATGTAGATATGTAGAATTTTTTCTCTCTCAATATCACAAAAACATTTTTGTGAACAATATTATTTTCACTTGTGAATCAAAAGAAACAACAATTTGGAAACTTCGTGTAAACAAAAGTATGACACAGATTCTTTAAAAAATTGGAATATATATATATATATATTCCAATATATATATATATATATATATATATATATATATATATATATATATATATTGTTGTACCTTTGAAATGTGATATGGAAAATTATGAATTTTTTTGTGACGGTGTGTCAAATAATTCCATTTCAGTCGCATAATTCCATTTGCTCAAATGCATGAAATAATTATGCGGAAGTTAGGATTAATTCGTTGATAGAATTAATTCACATTTGTTATGAACATTAGTGTATATCTCTAAGATATCGATTTACTCACCTGATGTTATTGGTGTATGTTGATTGTAATTAACGTCTAGAAATTACAACTGCAATACGCTATTCTAAATCTCTCAAAGATTAATCGCACGAATGTACGGGGAAGTTTGAATAACGTTTCATTATTTCTTTTAATCACAAAACCATAATGTAAGAAAATTCTTAATATCTAGTTAGAAACTTTATCTTAGAAAAGCTGTTAAAAATTATTGCACTGCCCTCTCTTATCGATAATCGACCTGTACATTAATGAATGTATCAACCGTTCCCACACACTATATCTGCTATATAGTTTTTCTTCTCTTCTACGCTTCATGAACTTGATGAACATTTGTTTGTGTGCTTAATTCATGTAAATGGGAATAATTTTGAAGGAATGTTGAATAAATGAACGGTACTTGTAAAATTACAATGCATGAAATAATGACCACACTTCACGAATAAAAACGTTGATTAAGTTGTAAAATGTGATGGTACCTTCGGGCGGGCGCGTATTTCTGAGGACTTCCCCGAATTAAGAAATTATATCCAGTTGTTGATGCAAGTTCATGATTTAATACGCCTTTCAAGAAAGACTTATAATTTTCAGTTCTTTATGCGTCAAAGAGTATAGCCATTCCGCTGTTAAAACTATAGAGCATGAATAAACGTCAAGAAAGTTTACAATATCACTCGGGACGTTTACTTCATTTGCATGTCTGGAAGGTTGGGATAAGATTGTTTTTCCCTTTATTTCATTTTTGAATTCGCATTTTAATTTGCAGTTGTCCTCTTACTATGCGTCTATCGTATTGGCACAGATGTATTTAATGTTTTTCTCTGTGAGTGGACATGTACTCAAACATTTCGTTCCACAAGTGTAACGTATTCTCAGTAATAACGTGTAATAGCTTTCTTCACAATCTGTCACGGTGATCCTGAAAGGAAATTGTCTTTTTTTAAAGCGTTAGGAATTATCGATATCATCTTCCAACACATTTGTTTATTCCTTTTCCATGCTTTTATTTTTAAATGATAATGATTCGTTTTTGAAAATAATTATTATTTATTGTATATTACATATTATATATTATATATTACATATTATATATTATATATTATATATATTTTTTTTTGCTCGCGAATCGGCCAACTAGGACCACGCGTTCATACATCCTGCATTTATCGTGGCTCAGTATCATATATCGCGGTAGCAGGTGCATGTAACTTCAATTGGGGGGATCAGTATTTTTACTGAATCCGATTTTTATCCCCCAGGGTTATTAGCCCTGGGGGTATGAAAGATGAAATGATGATAATGAGGAGTGAAAGGACGACACACTCATACAGACACACACAAATACACCCATGCCCGAGGCGGGACTCGAACCCGCAATCTTCTGGTCCGAAACCACTACGACACTACTGCCTTAGCGATCTCGGCCATCTGATCGGCTTATATATATTATTATTATGAATATTATTAGAGAGTGGATCTTTATGCCACAAAAGTCTTGAAATATTCACATTCATGTGCAATAAATTTTGACGATATTTTATTTCCTGTATATCTCTTTTGAAACAATTCAGGATATGCGTTCCTGGAATGGAAAGATATATTTATGTGCAAGCATAATACAATCTACCTTACTTTCCGATGAAAAATATTTGAAGTAAATTTTCACCTTAGCGAAGTACATTGAAGTACATGACTTTATGCATTTCTTCTGCTTGATTTAAAAAATATCATATCAAGATATATCCTACATTTGCAGAGGCATTTTATCACCTATAGAAAATTTTTTAAAAAACGCAAACTATGACAAGCTTATTCTAATCAATGAACGCTCACAGATAAGTAGGAGTGTTTAAAACTATTTTAGAGATAAGTTCTATTTTAAGGAAATATGCACAATACGCGCCTACAATTACACGAATATGCACCAAGAAAAAATATTATTATTATTATTATTATTATTATTATTATTAAACACTCACTCATATGCCTGAATGGCCTTAGTAGTTGAAGAGCCTCTAAATAATAAAAACAATGGAATGTGTTTAATTTTTCGTAATTCGTGGACATGCACTGATGCCTTTAAATATGACAACTTCATTGGTTATTTTGTTTGATGACGCTGCAATTGATTCGGTCACTAGTTCCGTAACTGTAGCGAATGCTCTACCCAAGAAAGCGGCGGTGTTACTCCCCCAGTAGATCGCGACTTCCGGCGCCGACCTAGTAGTAGGTTTGCGGGAAGAGCTAGAGGTAGGTTTACGGATTGCCATACTTGAAAAATATTTGCCAGAGGAGCTCCGCCCCAGCCGGGACAAGCTTTGCATTTCCTACTATTCGTCCTACCCCTTACGCACATGTGTGTAAGGGGTAGGACGAATAGTAGGGGAGAATGAGGAAGGAAAGATCGCGCGCCGTTAGTCGCCCGTATGTAGGCGTGCTCCGGGATGGCTTGGGATTTATCTGAGAAACCACAGAAGACTGCCGATCATTGCAACCGGTCCTGAGAAAGGCTGAATTCCACATAGCTGTCTAGTTAGTGACGAATATCCCCGACTCGCACGACTCGTACCCTACGGTTCCCTACTCGTACCCTCCGTCTCCCGGGAAGCGGCGCTTCAGTGGCAACAGTTGTTGCCGTGAGCCATCTCCTGAACACTTGGAATAAAGTAGGCTACGCATCCGATGTCTAGTCATTATTACTGTCTTCACGGAACAATAGAGCCTCTCCGCGTAGAAATCCGGACTGCAATCTGGTCGGCGCGTCGGGGCGGTGTGCGCGGCGCGGCGCGGCGTCGGTGAAGGGGGGGGGGCGAGGCGCGTCCATGGCCGCGTGCGGCGGCGGCGGCGGCAGCTTGCGCGCGGATGCTAATCGCCGCCTATGACAATGCGCGCGCTGTGCGCGTGTGGCGTGTGTAGTCGGGCGGCATTCCTGGGCCATCTCCGCACGCGCGGGGGCGGCGCGCGATGGGCCGCTGCGCCACTCACGTGGTCCAAATGCTGCTGACGACGTTGCCCCCCAATGTGTAGTGGAGGGTTGAATTGAATTGAATTGAATTGAATTGAATTGAATCGAATCGAATCGAATCGAATTGAATTGAATTGAATTTGCCTTATTTTATGTGGCGAGACTCGGGCCATCAGGCCCGCTCTTCCGTCTGACCATGCAAATTTCGCTACGCTATTTTCATCAACTAGCAGAGAAAGGAGGTATTTCTTGGGCGAGAAACAGGTGATTTTGAATTTAGCTCAGAGGCGTCATTTAAGCTTGATCTTTTACATGCAAGTAAAACTCCTTCGTACGTAGTAAATCTACTAACATGGGACAGCCGGCTTTACTTCCCCTCCGAAGGAAGACCCCACGGCTTGGCCCTTAAAAATCCACGTCTTCGATCGGTTTGAACCCCACGAACTTGGGTACAACAGTCCGGTACGCTAACCGTTACACCATCGCCGGCCATCGCCGCCGCCACCAACGCCGCCGTTCGACTCCAGACGGCGGCAGGATTTGCGACACTAGCTAGAGAGCGAAGTCGAAGTCAGTTGCTGTCTGGAGGAGAATTCTAGCGACCGGCTGCTCGGGTTAGTAGTGTTATGTGGTTTCTCCGATCAACACCAGGCGAATGCCGGAGCAGTACCGTAGTGAACGGGTCGTAGTAAACGGACCGAACGCGGCTCCCCTTCTTTGTTTTATCCCTACTCCTTGTCTACACATATTTACACTTCCATGTACTACACTACTACACATGCCGGGAGACCTAACGAGAGCTTAGAGCTTGTCTCGGCTAAGGCGATGCTCCGCAGGAGGCAAATACCTGGTTGGGGAATCCCTACTAGCCGAAATGTATGTCGGCACCGGAACTCACCACCTAGTGGGGGAAAGAGAACACATGCACTATACTTATAGGACTAATTAAGTTAGCAGATGAAGCCTGGAATCACTAATCAATCAATCAATCAGTGTCGAGTTGTAGCATCGCTAATTGGTGTTTCTGCGCACGTCAACTGTTCTGTTGTTAGTAATTCCGGGCGTCATTTCCGGAAAATGGCGGAGCAGCTCCGTCTGCCTTAGATGTTGGCTTGCGAGGTTTTCCTCTCCACGTAATTCCCCCAGCTGAACATCGCGCCAGCCGGGACGAGCTCTAAGGTTGCAACTAGCCTCTCGTAATGAGTAATGTAGCAAATACAAGTGTGTGTGTGTGTGTGTGTGTGTGTTAGCAGAGAGCATGAAATGGAAGAAGGGAAGATCGTGCACGGTCCGCACCCCGTGTATTAGGGTTTAACTGTGGCTTTCGCCAGGTACTGATCGGAGAAACCTCAGAAAATACCAATCAGAGCAACAGACCGCTAGTCCTCTTTTCCAGACAGTGACTGAATTCGACCTAGTTATGTCACTAATATCGAGAATGCTCCAAGTCGAAACTCGATTCCTAGGACTTCCCAGTCGGAGACGAAGCTACATCAGGGGGTGTTGCCCTGGACCATATCAGTAGCTACCCCACTTCTGTATTTTGATTCATTGGGCAACTTTACGGGTAACGGGCGCGTTTATGCGTAATGTATAAGACATACAGAGGGGACAAAGCATGGGCAGATATCGGTAAAAGATTACAGAAATCAGATTATAAAAGCAGAGGAGACCATCCTTGGAAAATACGATGTAGAAAGCAAAGAACTGATGTAGGCAAGTTCTCCTTTGTGAATCGCACTATAGTAGATTGGAATAAACTACCTGCAGAAGCACTAGAGGCTCTTCCTCCTAATGTAGCCAAATTTAAAAATATGCTTCATTCCATCTAGATCATCTCGAATAATACTGACTGAGACATTTATCTTTATTATTATTATTATTATTATTATTATTATTATTATTATTATTATTATTATTATTATTATTATTAATATTACTATTACTTTTATTATTATTATTGTTATAATTATTATCGTCATGGCCCTTATACAGTGAAGTGATGTGAAGTGTAGTGTAGTGTAGTGTAGTGTAGTGAAGTGTTATGTAAACTAGAAGTGAATTTAGAGTTAGCTAGAAATAAATTGGAACTATTATATCGACCCCTAATTCTTATAGTAAACCCAATTGTAAATGTTGAAAATGTTTAGTAATTCTAATTCTAATTGTTATCATGTTTGCCACCGAGCATTAGCTCAAAGCGAACTTTAATAAATCTATCTATCTATCTATCTAACTTTTGTGATTGCCCTATTTTTGCTTTACTGTGCAGATGTAACGTCACTATTCGCGCATGTTTTCTTGAGATCTACGACGAGTTAGTGGGGAATTTTGATATTTTGTGAACATGATATTGTGCTCCATGTTTTTTCTCTGAAATTACCCGATTCCTTAGAGGAACGTCGTACACGGTATGAGCCAAATTAATTTATCAATACGTATTGTGTCTGTTATTCGGTAACGAATATATATTTTTTCAAATTTTAGCAAGAGCATGTTTCTAGCTTCTTTTTTAATTCTCTTTAGTATTGTTGACGAGTGTGTGGATTCCGAAGATTCAGAGATTCATGTTGCTAATGTCAAGGAGGGCTGAATGGGGTGAAGGCGGGGACTCAAAACTCCGACCCCATCCCTCCCCACCCCATGGTTAGAGTGGTCCTTAGTTTGGTTCCGGTGTCGCTGTGACAGTGGTTCCTAACTCGGGGTAAATTGAAACGGAAAACTTCGCTTGAATGTTTTCAGACCTAGTTAATAACAATATGTACATTGGCTAATTTTGTGTAGTAATTTACGTATATGATACAATATGAAGAATTGATATTTACAAAAGCCCTTGCAAATCATGTTACCTTGCCTACATTGACAGAGGCAAGCGTTTTGCCGTTAATCGATTTTTCGGTATCAAGGACCCACGCTATATATATATATATATATATATATATATATATATATATATATATATATATATATATATATATATATATATATAGCGTTACCAGGGCCGGAAAATAAAACTTTTGTCTGTCGAAAATTCGCCGTTTTCTGACACGTTATTACAGTAAGTTCTCTTCTTACGAAGTAAAGTGATAAAGTAAAAAAAATCAGTAAAAATTAAAATATTTTCCATCTGAATTATTCTGCGATATAAATAAATTATTTTATAAAATTAACCAATGTAAATATTTTTAGCTAATAGGACGAAACATCAGCAAAATACATTAAAATTGAAGATACTTGGCTGAGTTCTTCATCCACCAGGTAACTCCAGAACATACTGTAACAGAATACAAAATTCAAATAAAGTTGGTAAAAATATCACCAGCAGTGATTGTCTTAAGCGAGGTGATTATCTTACGAGTAAGTTCAATCTCAAAACGAGTTTTCCTTACAGAACACTGTTCTCAATGGCTTTTCAATTCTTTTAAAAAAATTGTGATCATGCTGATTCTTATGTTCCAATATGGTAAGTCCTCATGTTGTGTTTCGTACTTACATACTCCCATACTTGTTCCGGCGCACCGGTGCTTCGCTGGTGGAGGTTCCTGTGTGGAAAGCAAGCTGACATGTAGTTTGGCGCAGGATCTCACGTTCTAACGGAGGCACTGTCACTACCCATAAAACGCACTACATTTCGGGACTGTTGATCATAGTATTTGGTACTCGGAAACCCTAAATACCCACTTAATCACTCTAGCTGTGCATCGTAATAACACCGACCCCGCCCAAGGTGTTAATAACGTTCAAGAAGCACGTTTCCCCGTTCGATTCCACGCGGCACTCGCGCTGAGGAGCAACAGTACAGCGTATAAGGCGTACAGCCCCTCGGCGTATAAGGCGCGCGCCCGAGAGCGCTTCTCAATTGCGACATTAGTCATCAAATTGCAAAACCGCAGCGCGGGCCGTGCGACCCCGCCGCCCACGCCGCCCCGCCGCCGCCACCGCCGCCGCCGCCGCCGCCACCGCCGCCACCGCCGCCACCGCCGCCGCCACCGCCGCCACCGCCGCCGCCGCCGCCGCCGCCGCCGCCACCACCGCCGCCGCTGCCGCCACCATCGCCACCGCCGCCACCGCCGCCGCCGCCATCGCCGCCGCGACCTTCCCGTTCCCGACTTGGCGCCGCACGGCTGGAGGTAGGCTGAAGGTGCTGAGCGGTTTATAGCGCACGTTTGAAATCGCTTTGGCGAGGAAAATACATTTTAAGGGCCATGCAAAGAATACGATTGCAAAATTGATTATTTGTAAGGCCCTTTCGAAACATCATCCCCTCTTTGCTTGAACATTTCACACACCCTGTTTTGCACAGGGTCACTTAGCACATCCTCAATGAGTGAAATCAAAGTAACTTGGAAGAAAATGTAGTATATTTTAATGCAATTTGTCGAAGATCATCAATTTATCACAGTATAGAAATTACATGTAAATACAGATATTACGAAACTTCTCATTATTGTATTCTAATATATTTTTGAGTTCGCATCGTATGATAACTTTTAATTTAACACAACAGTAATTGCGAAAAAATAATGTTCATTTTCAGCACCGCTTATTCGTTTTCGGTCTCCGCTGTGAAACTCCCTAGTCCATTACTGGACACTTCCTTTTGATGACCCCTCTTACATTATATATATTACAAAAAATGAAGCTAGTGGTAAGATGTGGCTAGTGGTCAAGGAGTGGTAGCAGAAGGGGCCATTCGCATGTACTAATGAGTTGGTGCTTTGATTGAATGATATGGTTCTTAAACGTACTGTTTAAAAAATATATGATTGTTTCCTTCCAAGTTTCTCAATTACAGTTCGAACCATTTTACAATCTTTCCTACAACATATTTATGTAGAAAAGGAAATAATTGTAATGCTGCAGTGAAAAATAGTGTTTTTGTGTGGCCCTGATATCGAAAAGTGAATAAATCTTATTCATATATGCAGTAAATCACTTTCTCTAACACGTTGTGAAGTCAGAACTCACGTTCTGTCGTTTGACGTTCATACTGAATAATTGGTTTACACCCAAACCTGTGTCTGTAAGTTAATTCTCTTCGTCCATCCGTCCGTCCGTCCGTCCGTTCGTTTGTCCGTCTCTCCTTTGCAGCCTGCTGCACCTAAATCGTTCCGATGATTTCTCCAAAATTGATATTCCCCGATCGATCTGGACGAACGCAAGGCTCTGCCATTTGATATGAATAGTTTGATTGAGTTTCTGAGGTCAACTGCTATGGTCATTAGTCCTGTTAGTGTAGTGAATCTTTTTTTGTTTGTGGTGGCGGTGACTTGATTTCTTCCCTGCTTGATTATATAAATTATTTATCGACGCTTACAAATAGCTTAGTAGTATAAATAGCACTGTTATAAATATGGTGTAGGTTCCATTTTCACTGGACCCTGAATTTTCTAAAATTACAAAAGCTACAAAAAATGCGAGAAAGTATGTACCGCCTAGTTACATTTCACTTAATGTGATCATTTATTTTTTCCTCAAAACGGGACATTATTCATTTTTAGTTTATACTGTCTCGAAGAAACGCATTTTCTTTAATTTTTAATTTATTATTGATACGAACAAGAATCAGCCTATGGAAATTAATGTTTTGTTACCTTTTTTGAGAAGAATATTTTTCCTGAAGTGTGTAAGTAGTTCATGTTGATTGAAAATAGGAATGAAGTTCTCAACAGGATTTCTTAAAATGCAAAATACTAGATAATTATCAGTTGTTTAAAAATTTCTTCTTTCAACAAATTTTGATTTTTGTCTACAAGCGCAGACTATTTGTATCAGACAGATTCAAAATATATTTAATAATTATATGAAAATTCCGATCTAAATTATTGGCGTGTATGTGCTCAAACAATACCGTTGAACGACATTTGCCCGAGACACAATCCGCGTTTCTTTTTCCGTGTATTATAGCTATGTAAGAGAATTTTCACCTCTCAGATATTTCTCCCCTACCCCACCCCGCCAAATGCAGTCAGTATTGGAAATCCTGAATTAAGGGAGCTGACTTTGGTCTGTCTGTACTTGGCGCGATAGCCCGCTATCAGGCCAGGGCCTACCACCAGCGTCCCGGCCTCGCGGTCATGGATTTTAAGGGGTACGTGTGGTTAGGTACGCAGACACATTTACGTCGTAGTCTGGTCTCAACCAGAGAAGTGAGTTTTCTCATCGTCACACTGCAACATACCGAGGCATTGCAAGGAAAACGCATACTATAACTTTGGCCGACCGGGAGACGTTGGATTACCATTCATAATATTTGCTAACATAATTTAATATTTGCTAGACTGTGCGTGCTAGACTGTTATAGCGACTAGGTGCCCCTTGGGTTGCTTGCGGACAGTTGGTAGCTTTCTGTGAGACAGTTCCGAGTCCGATTCCCGGCCAGAGCAAAAACGAAGCTTTAGCTTGTTAATATAAATCATCTCAGTTTCTACAGCTGTGTTGAAAACGAAACCGCAGACTACCTAAGTGGCTAGGTACGGTAGCGAGAATACATCATGCTGACAGCGTGTCTCTCTTACTCCCAGGCTTGGATAATAGATACAAACAGGGCCCAGGCATAAGAATATCGCTAGCTGGCACTAGCCAGATCCATCTATATGCCAAATACGTCCGAACAAGAAAAATATATATTATGGAGCTATTAAACAAAGTTTTGTAAAAATGGGATTGAAACCAATAAAAATTTGGCTTTTTAAAAAATTACCCAATGGAATGGAATCTGATTTGGATAGTGGTGGGCCATTACCTTACCACGGACGTCAATTTACCTATTCGTCTCTATCAATTACATTAAACGTGTTCCATTATCTTCAGTTGTATATCAGTTATGTAATAAATACTAGTGGGATAATGTAGTAGTAGGGAGTGCTTTATAAAATGATGAGGCACAAATTAAATTATAACTGAGAATAGACAGTACACCAACACTCACAGTCAATACGGTCCGAACTTACCAAATAACGTAATATTTCCTTTAGATAAAATTTCGTTAAACAGACATTGCACAACATTATTTTCCAAGATTGACCATACTCTTCACCCTTATCAAATTTAATAATCGTCCATGTATTGCGTTTCGTATTTGAAACATAAGAACGATGTCAGAGACCGCCTTCGTCTGGTTCGGCGGCGTCGTAGAGCTTGGCGCGCCATCTGGTTGTGGCGACGCACAGCGAACCGAGTCCGCGACACGGCCAGAGAGGGAGAGAAAGGAGAAAGAGAGGAACGGGATGACGTGTCGCACGATTGTGCGGCGCGGAGGTGGAGTGGAGGCAAAAAAAAAAAAAAAGCAGAGCGCGTTACTCCGCCGTAAGTCGAAATTTCGAATAAATTCTTAGTGAAAAGGTGACGAATTTGCACCGCTAGTAAACACAAGCTGATCACAATAATAATAATAATAATAATAATAATAATAATAATAATAATAATAATAATAATAATAATAATAATAATAATAATAATAATAATAATAATAATAATAATAATAATAATAATAATATGAAAACAAAGACGATGATGATGAAACAACACTGATGAAAGAGGAATTTTCAAGGACATTCACTGTATCCTCTGCTGGTTTACATTAGCTTTATCCCACAATTGTCATAATTGTCGCAAACTGTCGCATAATTGTCACTGACTACGACCACAAACTCCATGGTGATGAAAGTGCACATTTGTTTTACACGGATCTTACATTGTATGATACGAATGAAGTGATTCTCTCTCAAATGTCTGTGATTCGGAAATGACATGTGCATGAGATTTGACCTTGACAAATGTGCGAAAGTCAACTTAAAGAGAATCAAATTGTTAACGACAGAATATATTCAAGTTGAAATGCACATTATGATTCAAGACCTTGAACCACATCAATCCTACAAATACTTACGTATTGAAGAATGTGACATATCAGAAAAGGAATTGACGGAGAAAATTCGAAAAGAGTATTACGGAAGTGGGAGATTCGTTCTCCAGTCCTCTCGATAGTGACAATTAAAAATGTCCGCAATAGATATTTTGACGTGGTTGAAGCCGAGTACTGGTAGACTGGATCGTACAAAACAAATTGTAATCATGTACCGAAAACCGGCAAAATTACAATCTCTCGGGTCACCCAACGTTTGTTGGACTGTGTATAATGATATATGCCAATAAAATCTATTCGCATCCTAATATAGAAGCAAACCAATCGGATATTGTTATACAGAAGTTTAAAGTTGCACCAAGCGATCAGAACATCGGAACCAAGGAGACAGAAATATCTTAAATACTATGAGTGGAAAACGAGATCAGTAGATTATATCACAATAAAAACGTCATATCACGTCACAGTTTTTAAATATACCTTATTTTTATACCGTATCATATCGTATATAGCTATTAATGCAAATACATTTAAATTTCACCTGTAGTGTAGAATCAATAGGCATAAAATCTATTTAAAAATGAAATATTTTTTCAGTTCATCTATGCCACTCTCATATCAACAAAATTAGGCTTTTGTGATTTTTTTTTACTTTCTTTACTGGAAGGTTGCCGTCTTTATTCTCGCACCTGGTAGTCGCACTCAGTTATGAGGTGTTAGTAGGTGTTAGTGGATATTTTGAAAGCAAGTCACATGCATACTTATATTTCCTACTACTCTTCAGTCACCGAAATGAATTACTTTAGCCCCTTACCTTATCGCAAGTATCCAATTGTACATTCCGCTGCGAGCAGTCGCACAGTGCAGATCTACGCGTACAGCTCTGCTTCTCGCCTCGCCTAAAATTTGCCAAATACTAAAACTATTTAGATTAAAGGAACTTGGGATTTGCTTTAATGACTTGTTAGTGATGACAGGAAATTAATTTAATACAAATTTTAAAATTACTGTATATTAAAGGTTCTTTTATCATAAAGGACTGCAACTGTAAATCTTCACTAGATATTTATAGATAATGAATGTGTATTAATTATCATTTCCGAGATGTTTTCAATCTACAATGAGTTTCAAATAAATAATTAATTACTAAACCTTTAATATTGTGAATTACATTGAAAAATAAGTTCGTTAATAATAAGATATACAAATTATAAATTGGAAAATGTGTGAACATACTAACAGTTATAGTTCACAGCATCGAATTTTTTGAGGCGAACAGCCTTTACAAATTTTCTAAAGCTTCTCTTTCAAGACACCGGCTGAGGTCACTTCAGTGCCTCTAAGGTGCTAGGGTTCGAGTCCCGACGGCGGCAGACGTTTTGGCCCTGGCTATATATAGGTCGGCCGAATTTAGTCAGTCTGCTCGGTAGGTTTCCATGGACTCTCCGATCAATATTAAGCCAACGCCAAAGCAGTAAGATATGAAACGGATTACAAACTTTCCGCCTCTTCCTTGTCCTGTCCTTTCTTCTTACACACACGCAAGAACACTACCGGAAGACCAGTCAGAAGTCTACAGCTTACCCAGGCTGGGGTGGTGCTTCGCTGTGGTGAGATACCTGGAGAGAGAAATCCCCTGCAAGTCTTCGGGTAAATCGGGGCCGGATCTCACCATCTAGCGGGAAGGTACGACGTCATCTCGCGTTATTGCAAAAGTCGGAGAAAGCAGTTGGGAGCATGAGGCTTGCGCCGGCTGGGATGGTGCCCGTCGGGGGGAGAGACTTTGAAAGGGAAAATTCCCGCACAGTGCCTTATCTGTCAGCGCCCGATCTCACCATCCGGGGGGAGAGGGTAACGCAAATCTAAAAAATGATGACCCTAACACTTTATGAACTTACACTAATGTCCCTAGCACTTTATATAACTCCGAAACATTAAGAAGTCATTCTTAATTATTAATTTAATTAATTTAATTAAATCGGTTTTTAGAATAATTATTCCAATTATTCTAAATACCGATTTTTAGATATTTTTAAAAAAAATTTCGACATGCAAGACTCCTCTTCTTCCATCCTCTATGAAATTCTTGGTATAGGTCTGAATCTCCAGCTTACCTGCTGGAAACCATTGCCCAAACATGGTCACTCGTTGTCGGCAAAGACTGGAAACCGCAAAGTTACCGTCTGCCTTCACGCAAAACTCTGCCCGCGGGTATTTCGCAGACTTCAGCATTGACGACGCCCTCACTAAGGATGAAACACGCCTCCCCGTTTCCCGGTAAAGACAGAATAGTTGTGCGTGACATGTCCCTTTTCGATGTATATTTTTTAGGAGTAATTTATTGCCAGTCCAGCAATTAAATTTTATGGCATAGAACAAATCAAGCAGCGTTTCCTGTATTTATACAAGAACAGTGCCTGAATAATGAGGCGTGATCGTGAAATATGCCTGATGGATTGTGCCCTTCGATTCTAGAAACAAAGGTGGGAGGATGAGAAAGTTAATTGGGAGGATTTCTGGGCGACGGAGGTGAAAAAGGAAAGTTGATCCTGTGCATAATTTAAGAACTCACTTGGACATCGTGAGAATATCGCAAACCCAGATTAGAAACCTGTAATCAGATTTCTAGAAAGTGGTCAATAATTTTTTTTTAATCGAGTAATATAGTTTGTGGTGTTATATAAATATTTATGGTTGAACTACAATTAGTATTTTGTATTTTCACTTTTCGAATTTTCTTTTATTTTTCAGATTTTTCTGAGAGTATAAACAAATTCGATTAAAAAAATAACATTGGGCACTTGGACATGGATATTGCGAAATTTGATAGAGGAACTAGTAGTGTAGTAGTGGTGGTAGTGGTATTGTAATAAATATTCTTTTCTTTTTTTCGTTTTGACACATTCAAGGTCAAAATAATACTTTCATGGAAAATAACTTTGAAATAAAATATTTATGGACGAAGTTCAGTGTTTTAAAGTATGTTTATGACACAAATATTAGTGAATAAATAACTTCATTATTAACTTAAGATTTGTGATTGAAATTAATGTCAGTACTCATCATGATTCGACCACTGTCTTGGTTTTAATAGTCAATTTTTTCTGTACAAAAAAGTTAGGATTCAGAAATAAAATTTCTTTTAATTGGAACGTGTGTAAACGTTTGATTTTAATATTGAATATTAGTGTTGTCAAATGTGGAAATATTTTTATCTATTTTTTATATTGGCATCTGACGAATATAATTAATTTAAATGAATCAATTTCATCATATTACATTGCACACTACGTTGTTGATAGTTACAATCGGCTCGCAATATACTCATACTGTAACAGAAGTAATGTATATACACATGGGTCTCAGAATAAATGTAACAATTTTCTGGGGCATGTAGAGGGGCCAAAAATGACAACTGTTTGCCTATCAACGAATAGTGGAAAATTGTATACAACCAAATTTACGCATTTATTCATGTGATAGTTGCCCCTGATTTTAGGAACCCTGCGTTTACAATGTTCCGCATGTACATAAAATATTATATTCTGAGAGATCAATATAAGACAGAAAAAAATATTTCAGTATTCGTACCGGCAAAGGTGGATCAGGTCATTAACCGATGTCACTGCAGTGCCAGTGAGACCGGGAAATCCTAGTATTCTAGTCCCGACGGTGGCAGGATTTTGGACACTCGCTAGACAACTAGGTCGAATTTAACCGTCTGCTTTCATCGGTAATATTCCGTGGTTTCTCCGATCGATACCAGTCAGATTCCGGAGCAATTCCCTAACAAACGGGCCACGAAGTGCGCGCGATCTTCCTCCTTGTTCTATCCTCACCCCACATAAACTCACATGCACTAAACTACCAAACTTGTCGGAAAAACAGTCAGGAGATTAGAGCTTGTCCCGACTGGCGCAGTGCCACGCTGATCGGAGATACATGTTTGGGGAAAACCCCCGCAAGCCGACTTAGGTCGGCACCGGATCTCGCCTTCATCTCCCGATATCACCGCCACCTGTCGCGATAAAAACATAAACTACACATACGGGATTAACGTCCTTAGCATTAACAAGCCCGGAATTCCTAATTAGTCAATCAATCCAAATATTCTTAACCAGGAAAATATTTCTATTTTTTTGTTAACTCAATTTCTTATAATAAACATCTTAGAAATTCCATTTCATTGCAGACCGCCAATAATACTCAATGACAAATTTAATATCGCTGGCGCGAAGAGCGCCTTCGCCGTTTCACTCTACCGCGTCAGATGTGTTGCTCAGCATCACGCGTAAGAACGCGCCAGTACTTACGAATACAGTGTAAATTAGAAATTTCTGATCATAAGAGAATCGCCAAATAAAGCTCGAATTATTGTGAATAATGTACCATCAGCAGTATTTTGTGTATTGAGCATGGGAGCTAATAACCTGTCGTGGTGCAGTAGAGACAAAATTGACGTACTATGCAAAAAATATTACATTTTCATGACCCAAGATTAACTTACACAAGTCCATCTATTTACATGTACGCATCTAAGACATACACCTTACAAAATACATTTAGTATTAACCTATTAGATATATTTGGAAGTGTACGGAGAGGGCATATTCCCATATCCCCCTCCCGCCCCTTAGTGACGCCCATAGTTCCCTCCATCCCGTTCCGTCCGAGCGTGTCGTGTCGTGTGGCGTGGCGTGGCGTGGCGTGGCGTGGCGTGGCATGGCGTGGCGTGGCGTGGCGTGGCGTAACGTGGCGTAGCGTGGCGTGGCGTGAGGCCGCCCGCACGAGACAGGCCGCGGGCTCGTGACCCCTGCCCATAGCTCATGGCGGCGCGCGCGCTAGCTGCCTCGCCTCGGCCACTCCGCTGCGCGCCGCCCACACATTTCCGGCCGGCCGCTCGCCTGCCTGCCTGCCTGCCTGCCTGCCTGCCTGGCCGCGCGCCTGCCCCGCGCACTCGCGCTGCGGGAACGGCCCGCGGCGGGGGGCGGCGGGGGCGGCGGTGTACGCTGGGGGTTCGAGACACACCGTGGTTTGATAGACGGCAAAGCGGGCAAAATCCTTTATTTTTAACTTCCAAATTTCCATGAAAGGTGACTCGTAACGTGGGAGACTCGAGGTGAAACGATCAGACTGCTCGTTGACTTCCATCGCCGGAACCGGAGTTCATATTCCGGTCGATGCCTCTGGAATTTGAATGATCTAGGCTGTCCGGGTGACGCCTCGTCGAAGGCTGTGTTGCCGACGTTTCGACCATCTTTTCGTGGTCTTCCTCAGGGCTGGTCTGCGCATCCCTGAGACCATCCCAGCCCTGAGGAAGACCACGATAAGATGGTTGAAACGTCGGCAACACAGCCTTCGACGCGGACAGCCAAGATCATTTACATGATTCCGGCCGCGGAAGCCTAAGACTTCGCCTCTGGAATTTTTTATGGACAAAGCTGACTCGCGATAGGTTTTCTCGCGTTCCATTAGTGCTTGATCATCATTTATATCAATCTTTGTTATCATCTACCCATCAAAATCATTCATGAATTGCAGGTATGGCCGTAAGGGTTAGGCACAGATATGTAATAACGACCCGTAGCTTAGCGTCTAGGGCACCATCTTTCTATCTCTGGGTACTGGGATCAACACACAGTCGTTGCATTTGAAAATGCATATTGTTGGGGTTGCACCACTCGATCGTCAAGTGACGTAATCAACCCTAAGGCAGAGGCAAATATTTAAGGTGTATACACTCAGAAAACGCCATTGCGACCGGGAGGTCCTCGATTCTCGACCGGACACTGGCGAATTTTCGATACTGACTACAGAGCTAGGTCGAATACAGAAACGGTCTGAAGGAGAATTCTAGCGGTCAGCTGCTCATATAGGTAGGTTTCTGTGATTCTCCTATAAAAATCAGACGAATGCCCTGCAGTAGCTCCCAAGATGCCTCGTTTGTGATAGTGTGGTATACACAAGTGTGTGTGTGTGTGTGTGTGTGTGTGTGTGTGTTGAAGGAGGGAGGAGGCAAGAATAAGAAAAAAAATTCTTCGTGATGTGTTAGCGAGCTTCCTTATCCTTGTCCCTTCCTCTCCTCTTACAGGCTCACTTACAGACACTACATTACCACATATGCCAGGATATTGCCTGCAGGCTCCCGACTGGGAGCTGAATTAGAGTTTGTACTGGCTGTGGCGGTGCCCTAATGGAGATACCTGGAGGAGGAAATCCCACGTGTAGGTCAGCGCTGGATGTCACGCACGAGCATGAAAGCAACATCGCCTCCTCCCAGAATGTATACGGCACTAACTGGCTATCGGAATGGACTAATTAACTTTACAATTGGCCAATTCGAAAACTCCAATAAATTAATCAATAAAGCCTACACGACTGAAAATGTTCGTTCCTTCAAATGTCTATGAGAATGCGCTGACAATCCTACAAATCGAGAGGATGTACGCGGGATCCTGGCGGACAGCTTGCTCCTCGTTGCAAACGCAACATACGCTATGGCGAGGCGTTCTGTAGGGGAGCAATGAATGCACCAGGTTCCCACTTCTGAGTTTCAAAGCTCAAACAACGATCCATCGATGTTGAATTTGTATTAGTAAGTACATATTTTGTATATGAAGGAGCCAACTACTATGGACAATAAATTCATAAGTGTAGTGCATGGAGGAGGCGATAATTCTGTTTAAACATGAGATCCGGCGTCAGTTTTCGAGTTTTCCCCCTCCAGGACTCTCCCGCACGGGGCAACGCCTGAGGCGAGAGGAGATCTAAGCTTCCGGCTAGTGTCCTGTGTAGTATAGTGTAGTATCGCAAATGTGTGTGTGTGTATGTGTGACAGAGAGAGAGAAAAGAGAAGGGAGGAGAGGCAAGGGAGAGAAAGGAATGAGTGTACACGCGGACCGTAATTCCATTGTTGTGGTACTGCTCCGGCATTCGCCGGACAATGATAAGAGAAATCACATAAAACTGCCAATCGAAGCTGCTGACTGTTAAAATTATCCTTCAGAACTAGTTAGAAATTTTTGGTGAACAAAACTGATTGTTTACTGTTTCTGGGAATTTTCCCGTTTTCTCTGCGTCTCGTTCCAATTCTTTCATCATCACACATTTTATAGCGCCATAGTTATCTACTTTCAAAATATTAATTTGTTCTGGTTTAGCCATACGTCATAGGATCTTAAATCATCACAAAGAAAAAACTGTCCATTTGTGATAATTGTATCGGAAATGAAAATAAAAATGTCCTAAGCCTAATGTTGCATCGTGTACCTATGATTCGTGGGTAGGCGAGGGAAAAGGTTTACGCCTTCATGTCTTCAATTTTGGTCATTGGTGCGTAGTCTTCCACACTATGAAGGATAATATACGTTTTGATAATGAATTATTATCGGTATAATAATAACTCAGTTATGGCTACTAGGTCGTGTCAGGCGATACTCATGTGATCTTGATATAAACACCTATGCCTTACGCCGGACGCAAACAACCACATAATTAGAAGCTACCACAAGCACCTGAGTCACTGAGGTTCTCGTTCGGCACTGTCGTTTTACGTTTCGGCAATTGTTGTGTAAAAATTTATTTTTTGTAACTTCTCATTTCTTTCTCAATTTTTTACTTACAAGATACATTTCAGCAATTCAAATGTTGGTGCCATTACTCTGTGTACAAAATTACATGTATAACCGATTCTAGTTAAACTTATTTAAAAAAATAATTATTATGTTCTAATATAATTATACAGTGATTGACTGTTTTATTAACAAATGTATACCAATAGGGTGCGGCATTATGAGAATTCAAGTTTGGGAGGCGGCACATTCTGCCGCCGCAGGAATCCTTCCATTTCGACGTCCTCGCTGGGCAAAAACACTTTCTCGACTTCAGCTGCTATTGGTTAGGTGGCTGGTGTACGCTATGCTA
The DNA here is from genome assembly GCA_038098605.1 of Gryllus longicercus. Taxonomy (NCBI): domain Eukaryota; kingdom Metazoa; phylum Arthropoda; class Insecta; order Orthoptera; family Gryllidae; genus Gryllus; species Gryllus longicercus. Next base: position 1,037,137 of record JAZDUA010000040.1, read on the forward strand.
TGGGAAAAGTCTTTGTTCTTATCCACTTAGTGTTCAACTTCGATTCCGTTATTTAGTGTCGAAATTCCCCTACTCTCAAGAAGGTTACCTCTCCCCGGTTCCGAAACTAAAATTACGATTTTATTTCATTGCGAGATTATTCTGTCCGGTATATTTCGCAATCTGGCCACAGTGTGACTGCGTGGTGCTTGGGGGCGGGGCGGGGACGTTGACTGCTTACGCCTGCCGCGCTCGCATCCCCCGCCGCCACCCTCGCCGCCACCCTCGCCGCCATCCTCGCTGCCACCCTCGCCGCCGCCTACTCCGCCGCCCTCGCCGCCACCCTCGCCGCCGCCCTCGCCGCCGCCCTCGCCGCATATTTTATATAAAACTGATTCATTTCATCTTCGGTTAATTGCAGTAGTAAGAGTTTGCATTCTATTTACTTGCGAATGCTGGGATATAACATACACATTGCTCTGATTTATTTGTCAGATGGAGGTGTTTATTATTATAGCTATATATGTATATATTATAGCTGTGTTAATTTCTTTATACTTGTAACTGTTCTCTGTGACCAACAAACAGAATACATTATGTTATTGTTGGAAAATTTTCTCAGATCATTTGATTCCTAAATTAAGGATTCCACGTCGTCGTAATTTTTGTAAATCCAATTGGAACTTCCTAGAAACTGAGAACTCACGCAATATATGTGGAACATTTGTGTGCGAAAAGTGACAATGACATTTTATGACAACTCCCCACAACAGATATATAGACTAGGGTACCTAGGTGAGGGCGGTTGCATTATGTTTATAAAAAAGGCGCAGGGCCCATTTTCGGTGAACTCTGTATTTTCGAAAAGAGCAAAAATTTAACATCACAAAACTACGATATTGATTATAGAGATTTGTTCTTAATGAAATATGTTGTAAAAAATTAGATCTTTAAATAAGACGATAAAAAATGTTTTAAAAATAGAGTAATTTTCGCGTATATTTGCTTCAATTAAAGGCAATTAATTTTGTTCTTAAAAATGGCTCCAAAATTTTACTTTGAATTGGTATTTGTGTAGAGCAAAGTGCTCATATGAAAATGGTGTAATTTGCATTTTCGTTGAACAATCTGAATTTTCAAAAAACTCAAATGTGAGAAATTATATGCTGGTGTAACGTCAGGAGTTTTCTAATCGGTGTTGATATATTTTGTAGAGTCCATTAAGAAGACCGTGACATTCGTGGTTAAAATGTTCTTTAAGATATTAATCGCCATTAGACAATTCTTTTAAAGGGATTTCAAAATCCGGTCTCATTGAGGCTAATAGAGAATAGTTTTCAACGAGAAGTTATCCTGTGATGACCTTGACGTGATGTTACGTGACCACTTGGTATGAAAGACGTTTGAGAAACCACACGCGCACTGGCACTCGAACCCTCCTTTTCACCTTCATTCCTACTCTACTCAACACACGCTTTGTGTCGTTTCTAATCTGGTCCACCGAGCAGGTTGGACGTTTGTATGACATCTACGCTTACGTCATATTTTTAACCTATAAATTTAGAACGTTCCCACATAATTGTGTTTTGTGAAACAAATAAAACCCATCGCTGCCACTCGTTAATTCAAAATGTGTGCCCATCGGCGAAAAATATATTTCAAGTGTGTATTCTTAGATAATTCAAGGGAAAGACTGGAAAGTTGGTTTGAGGGGAATGTGTTATGGTGACCTAAGATTCACATTAACTATTTAATAGTGTAATTAGTGATAATTGCGCAGTGTTTAAATATTCACGCTTATTAACAATATTAGATAATACATTGGTGTATGATTGGTAGGTTTAAGTCTATAGATATAAAGAGTCGTAGAAATGCCCGAGGAAATTAAAAATAAGTATTTGATAGAAGAAAAGGATTGGGGAAGAATAAGAAATAGAAAAAAAGAAATATGATGTTTATGCCTAAAAAGGAATATATGGAAGTAGATAGAAATGATGTAGAAAAAGGGAAGAATAAGGAAAAACGTAAAAAAAGGAGATGATATTATACCAAACATGATAGAAGAAATTATGAGCAATTAGAGAAGAATATTCAGAAAAGTGCTGGTCCGCTGACATTTGGCGGAAAAAAGATTTGAGGACAGAGTGTCAGTGTCAGAGTTGCTTGACATTCCTCACATATTTTAAACGGCTACTTCTTGAGAAACGAATGAATGAAAGAATGAATGAACAATTCTATAATGCCTGGATTTCGTATTCCAGTTTTCAATATGCCGTGTTAAAAACTGTCCTATTAAAACTCCAAACGCATTTTTACTACGTTGCGAGCAGGCGCTTCATAATAGCTTCAAATTGTTGATTTACTCTTAACAAAGAAAAAGTAATCGCGCCGCTGAAGGTGTCTTAATTTAGGGGTAGAAATTTCTTTTTTTTGAAAATCGAGATTAATGACCGGGAATATTTTGAATTATTAAACACAATAACAGTCTTTACGTTTCGTGATGATGCATACGAGTGAGCATAGCACAGGGCAGCGAGTATTTCTCATAATAATAATACGACATTAATTGTAAATTGGGGGTGGGGTGGGGAGTCTCTGCCGCCCGGTCCCTTGCGCGTTAGCTCTCCCCCTCCGTGCATCCCCTACTCTGTGGGAGGAGGCGAAGTTGCCTGAGGGCGTTTTGTACACGTCAAAAAAATACAAGAAGAAAAAAACGGAAGAAAAGGTACACTTTCCCTTACAAGCTCTTAGATGTTCTTTAGTGCAATGTAAATAATGGTTTGCCTACGGAGCCGTTGCGTCTGGCTCCTTCCCGGGGCCGGGCCGGGCGATCGTCAGTGACGTTGATAGTCCAATAGAATGCTTTTCTCTTTCTCTTCCCAGCCTCTTGAGCCGTGTGCTCTCCGTTGAAAAGGGCCCACGCATATTCTGTCAAATCTGTTCATTAAGGAGCTGCTGCGCAGGGCACTGGCCCAGAAACATTCAGGAACATGCTCTTGGTACATACCGTCGGTGCACATGAAAAGTGAATCATCTCGAAGATTATGGTTTCGCGGTAGCAGGATTTTAACCTGTGAGGCTCCGTTTATTTTGCGACCAAAGTGTTGCGAAAAATGTTTTCCTCTATATACCGATTATTTTGTGAATTATCTTGATGGAAACTTTATTCGTAAAAGTAGACAGTTTTTTTCATGAAGTGAAATTCCACTATTTTTTAAATATTTTTCTTTACTAAAAACTCAACTTTTCTTAACTAAAAAATTTTTTAAAAAGATTTTTAAGTCGCTTTTACAGTGAACTGACGTTATATGTTGTTTTAACGGCTCTGCAAAATTTTAAGGCGATCTGTGAGAGAATGTCGACTAAGTGTTTAAAAATCATGACTTCCAATTTAAATGTCGTTATTGATATTTTTTTTGTAATTCTTCTAAGTTGTGTGTCGATTATGTGTGCACGCATCATCCAAAGAGGTTATGCAACACTATATTGGATACATATTTAGAAAATTCTCACCCTTTCTCCGGGCGAACAGAACAATTTTCAGTGACGTTGATAGTCCAATAGAACGCTCATGCCTTTCACCTTCTGCCTCTCGAGCCGCAAACTCTCAGTAGAAAGTGCCCCGTGCACTTCTCAATCATTTCCTTAATAAACTGAGATGTAGAAGAACACTGGCTGAGAAACAGTCTGGCTCACATTCATGTCCCACATACGAGTTTCTACGTGCAACCGTGATATAAAATTGTATTTCAAATGCACTGAAATATAAACCCCGAAATTAAAATTATGAGAGTCTATTAAAAATGATAGAGTAGAAATAATTGTTTTTAACCAGAAAATAATTATATATGGAGTCTGATGTATTGTAAATGGGGGATAATTTTATATATGATGTCTTATGTATGTATAATGTAATGTATTTTAGAAGATACCTAACTACGTTAAATCCTCAAATAAAGAAAACGTGACAATCTTTATGATCTCGTCAATTATTCGTGAGCACAAAGTAGTTAATAAGCTTGTGTGTTTTTATACACATAAATCTGTATATTATGTACAGTACATATAAATATGCATAGATTACAACAAAGATTATTGCCGGTGTCGGATTAACAATAACACCTGTTAGGTGGCATATTGAATCTGCCAACTTTACCTTGCCTTTTATACCTTCTCTTGATATTTAATAAAATGTCAAAAGTATTGAAAAATTCCTATTATGGAAATTGCTTCGGATAAATAGGCGATACAAATACTACTGTCAGAAATTTCTAGAAAATTGTGTTATAGACAATAATACAGAGAACAGTCGCTTAGTATTTGCATCAACTTCGAAAAGGAAATTTTAAGAATATAATTCCGATAATGAATTGTCTATAGAAAACAAGAGTCCACTGAAAACTGAATTAATTTCAGATGCGCGTATCATAATTAGTTTTGTAATAAAAGAATACCCGAGTCAAATTGCACGAATTGTGCAGCATCTTTTGCAACATGTTCCATCCTTTCCTAACACACGTTTTAACTTCACTGTATCAACCACTCCTGATACAATCATTTCGAAAGAGACATCATGTTTGTAAATGGCAAAGCAATTCTATCGTCCCATTTTTGCCCGAAAAATCATTTTCAAAACATGGTTTGTTTATAGTTACAGTGTTCATAAATATTTTCACATTTTCAAGTGTGTGTTACGTAAATGAAGTGCAAACAATTGCAGTTTCATACTCATGTCACATTCGTATTTGATTCTGAGGACGAAAGGAGTTTTACACCTCTACAAACGTGATGTCCAGTTTAAATTACCTATTGTTTAAATTATTATGCTTATTCTTTCAGTTTAATTATGTCCTTTCGCGTTCCTTAAACGATTTATTGTATTCTACATTCGGTTTCCTCTCCAAGATTGTTGGAATCCCAGAGGGACTTGCACAGAATGTAATCGATACGGAGCAGTGGTTATGCTAGACACGCCTTAAGATCTAGAATGCTCCATCGTGTTAGGTCAGGTCTCTGCGTATGGCCTCTACAGTTCCAATGACTGCTGTAACAATCGAGACGCCCCTGCGACTAACTTTTGAGACTTTCCATTTATGAGGATAATGATATTTCATTACTTTTTCTCTCCTCTCTTTTCTTGATCCACTCAAAAATGTATTGGAATAGCCACGCCCAGTGTGAAGACCTATTTCTGATGAAGGACGTTTAGATACGGCAAGTAATATTTCAATGAATTATTTATCCTGTACGTACGTATCAACATCCTATAGTCCTGTACGTATCAACATCCTAAGGAGCAGGTCCACTGACTGTAGGTACCTCCTTAATACATAACATACAAAACATACATACATACAACATAACATACATACATACAAAAAGTGGCCTGTTCCCAATAACGCGATCATTTTTCCAATCATTTCATATTGCTATTGTTTCTATTTGGTTGTGAATCGATCCACTACCAGTCAAGCACGGTAGTGTCGTGATTCAGGTCTCGGCCGGAAACGGCACACTTGAGGGGATGTAAACCGGGTGCAACGGCGTCGGCAGCCACACGAGCTCCGCCTGTGCCTCGTACACCTGCGACGTGTGGATTCCCGGAGAGCGACGCGGCGACCCGTGGGCCACCCACGCGACCGCCGCCGCCGCCGCCGCCGCCGCCGCCGCCTCCCCTGCTTTGCCACTCGCGGCGGCGCGTCGCACGCGCGTGAGCCTCCACGCGCACGCGTACACGCGCGTGTCGCGCGCGACGCATCGATGTGTTTTTTGTTGTTGTTGTTTTTTTTCTTCTTGGTACATGCGACGCGAGCACGTTCGAAGACACGCGGAGCCCGGGAAGTGCGATTCGTCTTGGGGAGAACGGGAATCCGATGAATAGTGACTACTCCTTATAACTCGGTCTCCGATCTACGCTTCTACTTTCATTAAATGTAGTTCAAGGCTGTGGTTGGTGACTGCTTCTTGTCCCTTAGGGGTGAAATTATTACTAACATTTTTGTTTTGGTTGTTGCTTTCCGTAATAACTGGCCTTGTTCATATTGTTGTTGAGTTGTATTATAGTATCACCTGACACGAGTGTATCTATAATATCATCAAATGTCTCTTTCGTTGATTAATTAACATGTTTAATTAAATCGAGTTAATAACAATTTTTAAACATACTATTAGAACACATGCAATGCAAGATAATTACTCAAAGTATGTGTCAGTATTTCTTCTGGTGAGTTTGGTAGCTGCAATTTTCTTTTTTAATAATTAAAAAATAAACAATTAATTCCCAATTCCTCTTTTTATGTCCTTATTCGGCGCAAAAAATAAAATTCGTCAATTGATCGATCCTGAGTCTGGTTGCATGCTATTAACAACACCTGGTATTGGGAGGAGAATTCACGGAAAACTATCGATCAGAGCATCTGGTGTCTAGAACTCAAACGACGGCTGAACTCCGCCTTGCTATTTAACTAGTGTTAAAAATCCTGCCACCGTTGGAACTCGTACCTTAGGACCTCTCTATCAAAGTCAATGCAGTAACATCATTTGATGCCCTGAACTACCTCAACCGATACATGAGTAGTCGTGCGTTATTTGTAACGTACGTTATAGTGCTGTTTACACCCTGTTGAAAGCTTATTTTACAGGATGTGTTGTCCGAAATCACAACAGTTACACTTACAATTATTTATACATCTTAAATATATATTGAATCAATTCATCATAACTGTCTCTGATCAATTAGACACTTTACTGTCACAAATAAAAATAATATTTAACTTTACATGAGATTTAATGTATTAAATAACATTTGAACTGTATAATTTAAAAATAATTATACAGTTCTTTCCTTTCCTGATCTATTGAGCAAAAGCCGAGCTGTCCCAGGTTACTGGACATAAGACGAGCTTCACTATGCGCTCGATTTATTAAGCTCTCATTTTGCTAGTTAAAGGAAGAGTAATGCGAAATGCTGAATTTTCTTCTCTTGTTTACCTTTACTTTATCGAAAGGAATACTGTAATACAACTTGCCGCGCGCTGCATGTCGTGCATCAATAACATCACGTTTGAAATTTTAGTAAATTCAATATTTGATATTAATGAATCAAACGTGAAACAGACTTAAATATAAAAAAGTGTGGTAAGGTATATACGACCCGAAAACTATTGATAATTTTAGAGGGAAAGTCAAATATTTGGTAGCAGTGGTGTACGCAGTACGGGCCACGAACAGGCCACCACAGGCGACTACTTTAGGGTTAATAACCTTTTCGTTCCAGAAATACAAAAATGATACCTTATATCCTGTTTCTAATACGCTGATCTCTTCTGGCAATCAATTCCCCTGGAAATTTTTTACATAATAGACAGACCATAACCCTTTATTCTCACCCAATCTATAAACCACGTAAATATAAATTTGCAGCTATGTATAAATGCATATACATTTTCGTTATGATTAGCGCATGCGGTGATTTAAAGAAAATGAATATTGAGTTGTAGATGAAATTTGAAATTAAATGTCGTACAGAGTGTACGTGATTGTGTTTCACGTACCGCAATGCACGTGCGTACAATCACGAAGGTTTTGCGTGTGGGCTTCTCTATATTCGAGGTGTTTCGTAACCATGTTTCGTACAAGTGTCTGCTTCCCTGCATATCTATTTGTTCTTCCTTTTGTATGCAAGGCAATATTCTTTGGTCAACAACACAGGCAAGAGAAACGGAATCGTCAATGACAGGTCCCATTTTTCAAATAGATGCTTCAATGTGATACAAGTTCCACCAAATTACTTATTGTCAGATGTTGGAAACGTATTTTGGATGATTTCGGATGCGGGATAGAACAGAACCATTTCTGATGTTTTTCATAAGCGTGTTTTGTTAAAGCATTTTATCGCACCTGAGCGTTAAACGCACGTGAAGATATGACATTCATGTGAAGTCCATATACTAGTCAATCCCGATAAATAATACGAGATTTTGAACCAGTTTTTAATGAGTCTCCGAATCATTATGTCATTTACTTTCTTTCTTCCTTGTAGTGCTCCAATTGATGGGGGGAAAAATTGTTCCCGAAAAATGTCTGACTGATGTTTAAAAATATTAAGTTACATTAAATCTAATTGTGGTTGATATATCTTTTACCCTTATTAATCCTGGATTATCACAAGATCTCTACAGCCACCATGGAATTTATTATTATTATTATTATTATTATTATTATTATTATTGTTGTTGTTGTTGTTGTAATTATTATTATTATTATTCTATGAATAGGCCGAAGTAGGTGGGCGGCGGGGCGGAGACGGGGTGGGCGTGGGCGTGGGGGCGCGCCTGTGGGCGGCGCGGGGGCGTGCCTGGGCTTGGGAGGGCCTTCGGGGGCGTCTGCTTCGGGTGAGCACGCGCCGAGCCCCGCCGCCGCCGCCGAATCCGTGATGGATTACCCTGAGATCTGGATGAAGATAAACGTTAAATGAAGACATCGCGGCGCAGCGGCGCGTCACGAGTGCTATTCTAAATTAATATCCTCGAAAAGAGTTTGTTCGTGTGCGTGGGCGGGGCGGGGGTGGAGGCGGAGGCGGGGACGGGGGCGGGGACCATCTCGATGTGAGCAGCGGCGTGCCGACGCCCGCGGGCAGAAGCGCTCGCTTCGCCGAAGCCCCGCTGCTTCGTCTGCGGTGACTGCGCACGGACCGCCCCCGCCTCCGCCCCCGCCACCTTCCCCGCCCCCGACAACGCCACTGCCTCCCGCCAAACGGATGTGCTCTCGCCGCAGCCGCTGACATCAAAATCGCTGAGCAGCGCTGCGATCTTCGCCTCACCCCCGTCCCGCCTCTGCCCGTCCCCGCCCCCTCAGCCCCCCGACCTCGGTGCTTTAGACCTCCGCCGTTCCCCTCCTGGATGCGCGCGTCAGAAATATTGACTACAACTACAGAAAGCTTTAGTAGAAATATGTTAAGCAAATCGATGAATGGGTATTCTTATCTAGGCGATCTTTAGCGGTTCCTCTCCCCACTTCTCCCTGCCCCACAGCTTCCCGCGATTCCTCCCTCCCGCTTCTCTTCGCCCCGGATGATTAACTTTAGATTACAAAACATCCTCTACCAAGCATTATTATACAGGCATACACTGGCAGACTACGTTGGTTAAAAATAAAGAAACATTAATTTTTACATTGAAACAGTAAATTTAATGGATTGATCATGAATGATAAGTAGTTATAAAATACATTTTGAAGGGTTTTATAGAAACACCAAAATGACTCAACTCTCACATCAAACACTTATTTGGTGCTGTTCACACATGACTTTTGAGAACCGTACGCAGGAAAACCCCATCCCATTATTCCATGGACCCATTATGATTGCTAAATGATCATAACAAAACTTAAATGCTACAAGATGAGGATTTTGTATATATTATTTACTATATTAGCTAATAAAGCACTAAAAATGTCACTGACGTAACTACACAGACGTAGTCTATTGGATGTGTTAATATGGTATTTACTAGAAATAGGCATGGGCACAAGGATGCGTGTATTTCACCGGCTAGTCACACAATGAAGCTACACTGAGTTTGAGAAAGGAGGAGTGAGGGGAAGAGGTTGGGGTAAGATTTCGGTTCTAGTTGCGTCATTTGACAGACGACGCATTTGTAATCTAGGGTTAAGAACAGTTGTACGCATTAGACGAAAGTATTTTGTTTTTATCTAAACATTTGAGTTTCGTCTCATTTTTAGCACCAGTGCATCTAAAAGCAAATGCTTTTTCTAATGGCTGTCTAAAATATTATTTGTTCAAATGTTACAAATTCGTAATCGAAAACTTAAATATAATCATTTTTGTTGTGTTCTTCCACGTTTTTCCAAAGTTCATCCGCCATTTTGAATTTTTCATTTTTGATATAATATTTGTAATGAGTAAACTCGCATACCCCAATATACTCATTTCTCTTGCACGTTTTTTCCAATATAATCCGCCGTATTGTATCCACCATTTTGAATTATTCATTTTTGATATCATATTCTTATTTGGTGAAATCGAAACCCACAATATAAGAACCATATGGACATTATTTTGCATTTTGTAAGAGATAATGAATTTTAACTACGTTTTACGCATTTCATCCCACTGTTCGTCCCGGCTATTCCCCTCTCCCGCTTCTTCCGATCCGAATCTCCACGTCCCATCATCTTCCCATCTCGCTTCTCCCCTTGTTTCGGACTTACGTGAGGGATGTTGAGCGGTGTAAGAGAGCTCATTCGACGATGTAGTTTATTCCGGGGTGCCTGTGCACGCGGGACCTGAGTGTCGTCTTGCTTACGGAGCATTGGCAGGGGGAGTGGTTCAGTGCTGTGAAGAACGAGATGTGTTGTGTGCGGTTAGAGCACTGTCGCCGGGGAAGGATAGCGGGGGGAAAAATACTCTTAGACCTACTCGACATTCAGTAAGAAGGAATTGAAACCACAACCTGAAGTTATATAGAGCCAGGTCTACATATGCTGCAGATCATGTTGGAAATTTTTTTTTACGAGTTGAAAGTTTGTCTTGTATTTTCGTCTTATTTCCATTGGCTTCTGGATATCCCAAGCATTTTGTCTGAACCTCCAATGTTTCAATACACTACTGATTTAAACTGCAACAATAGCATTGAATGCCTATTGGTCCGTTGGGCTCAGAAATATGTTGCCATTTTGACGCTGAGGTAGTGATGGTGAGTCATATGAATAAATCTTGCAAATTACTTACAGAATGTTCATCAGCCTCTATGATCCATTGTGGCATAGGAACTGAGTGGATTTTCCAAGCATGATAAACAAAATGCTACAGCTTCATGTTACATTTTCATCATGTGCTTGTGTGCTTAGCTTCTTGTACAAAGAACATAAACCATCTGAACATCATCATATACATAATCATTCGTTTTTCATCATCATCCACCCATTATTTCACTTTTCCATCTTTATTGTAGTGAATGCAAGGCCATAAAAGCAGACGCCTCCTATATTGCTCACACTCAAAAATGAACATAGAATTTATGTCTCTTTCTTTTTTCCTTAATAATTCCTTTCCTTAAATCTTTCTTACTTTATCTCTCTCTCTCTTTATTTCTTTTTTCTTTCTTTATCTCACACACACGCGCTCTCACTCGCGCGTAGGCACGAACATACACGCACGCATACATACAGACGAACATACACATATTGATGATTGAATACCTTCTATATTTTCTGTGAATTTATTTTTGAGGGGAAGAAATATCTCACATTCCTTTTCCTCTTATGTATTAGCATGTTTCATCATTTACAATTTTACATGTTCAATATCATTTGAAATCACCTAATTTTGTAAAATTTGACTCTACAGAAGTCTTTACGTCAGTAAGAAGGCGAAGACGAAGTGGTAGGGCTTTTCCATCAACATATATTCGACCCAATAAGAGGCGCCCGGAGCCTCCGAAAATTACTGACTGCGAAGAGCAGTTTCAAATTCATCAGAATGCTGCTATTGCAAAGCCACTACTGTGGTAATAAAAATCGATTTCACGGTGTTTCAAGGGTTTTACAATATTGTTTCAAAAGCGATTTGGACTGTGTACTAAAAGATGTAAAGCGAATTCTTTCACAATTTCTTTGCTATTAATTAATTTGCTGATTTATGAAAAGTTGCAGTAAAAAAGTCTTCTTCCTTGTTATTGCCGATATCAGAAGTATAACTGTTTATGACGAACCGAATCTTCTGTTCAGCGTGTAATAAACGATTCGGTCTGCGGTGAAGGTCTTATACAGCTTTTATTTTTCTCGCGCTTTCTCTATTTCACGAAGACGCTGCTGTTGTCTCATGGCCAAACCTGCCTGCTTCCTGGTCGTGTATGTGTTCTTCCTCCAGGCTTTCTTCTCTTCCTCCTCCTCTTATGCCAACCCTTCCACTACAATCTTCGATTTGTCATTTCCTTCTATAATTTTCTTTTTACGCACATTTTCTTTTGCTTCGTCTTTACACTTCGCATTTTCAGCAAATGCATGTTTTACAGTTTTGACTTGTGCACTCAACATTTATTGTTAATACTTTCATGATTTTACGATGTCACATTCCTAGGGTCTAAAAACTCGTATTTGACCTCTAGGTTTTAAAAAAAACCTATTTAGTATGTAAAATTATAAGAATATGAAAACGCAATGTTCTGCCCTTTTGAAACCTTGAAGAATAACCTATATGTTGGTGGACAGAAGTTGAAATCAGTAACCAATAAAAATCCTGAATGACTATGATTGCGCTTCGCATGACAAGTGGGAGTAACAATGAATGCAATAGATATTATTCCCTCATCGCAAATACCAGTAACAACTATTGAAATAAAACTATTTTCTGATTATAAAAATATTACGAGCAAACAAGTTATAGATATTTTACCATGAACAGTTTCATCAGAGTTCTTTTTAATACAGTTCTTGGTCATATTAATATAAAACTATTTTAAGGAATAAAATGAATGCTAAAAACGCAACATCATGTCAATTTATGCTGCTTATTTAAGAAATCATACAATCTATTCTCGCCTTTTAAGATCTCTTTTCAGGTGCATAAAATCAGACTTCAGAGCCTAAAAATTCTATGTACATCTATTAGGTATTCTTCTCCCTACTGGTCGTCTTACAGTTCCGCTCCTCTTTTCCATCTTATCTTCCTGAATCTCCTTCAAATTCATTTTCCCCTCCTTTTTCTCCTTCGTTGCTTCCTCAGCCCCTCCTCCGTCCGAGCTTCATCCATCGAGCAGTAGAGACCGCTCGACCTCCCTCCCCCCACCCAACGCCACGTTCACCACCCACGCAACCCACCCCGCCCCTGCCACCCAGCCCTCCCCCTCCCCTCCGCCGCCGCCATCACCCTGCCCATATTTCAACTGCTCCTCCTCTCAGCCTAATGGTAATCCCTCCGCATGCGATGAAGGCTCACAGATAGCGGGAGACGTATCATTTCGTCTATTCCCGGAATCCTTTTGAATAATTATAATTCGAAGGCATGTAATTAAAATGGCTTAAACATATAGGGAAACGGCGAGATAAGATTCGAATGTGGAATACGACATGATTCGTGAGATAGTGTACACGACGGCAACTATATTACGACGGCCGTTTAGGATGCGAGTTGCCTGAGGAATGCACGGACGCGTATGGCACCGGAAAGTTTCCGGAGGAAGACGACCATATGGGTCGGGAACGTGCATAGCCGGGCTACCGTCTTAATGAAACCATGGTACTCTTCAAACTAGGTGCTCTTCTGTTGGAATATATTTTGTAAATACGTTACTTATCTAGTGCACCACTACTCGAAGAATTGCAGATTCTAAGGGCCGAAATTCATCTCTAATATTCTTCAGCTAAGGAATAGTAGTGAGCTTATTGAGCCCAACTCTTTTCCTTTCCGGAACTTCACAGCAAAAAATCAGGAGCCGTCAAATAATGGGAACGAGCGGCCATGTGAACTTCGAATTATGAAAATGAACCTATCACCAAATGTCCTTTAAATGTGCCATAGCGGCAAAGCTGTGCGAATTGTGTCTCTGTCTTATTGAAACCACATATATGGAAGAATTTCTACAGTAGGCCTTACAACATTATTCAACATGGTCCGATATTGGACGCTATTTAGTTTAATTTGTATTGATTTTATACAATATTATTGAATATTGTGTTACTGTGTTTTGTCTTTTCTGTTAAACTGCTGATATCTGATATAGGCCTGGATTAGATATTAGATAGATCTCAATTATAAGTCATCTGGTTTCCCTTTTTTTTATTTCTTCAAATGCAACGCATGACGCTCTATTGTTATTACATTCAGAAGAAGAAATATTGAAAGAAATTTGTTCAACAAAATTGTTTTTCATTGCCATCGTGTGCGTAATATAAAAAAACGGTAGTAATAAACTATTCCTGAAAAGTAGCTAATTTCCTAAAATATTAAGTCATAGAAGTATGAATAAACAATACAGTGACAAATGGGAACGCGTAAAAAGTATTTTTCTACGATCGTATAAGTGTGGGGTTCCTACGTGCTGGCACGCCTGCGCGAATTTAGTGTTTTCTTAAAACATCTGAAAAATGTGCCGTCACCGTGCGCAAAAGTCTTTTTCTTTTACGGTGACATCACAGTGCAAGAAGAGTTTTGCACACGGTAGAAAGGTTATAAGAGAAAAAGTAGAGCACACAATAATGGCATAACAACCTTAATTTCACTATTAAACACTTCTCAACAAGCATTAACTTACAATTAACTCTTCATATGTAATTAGTAGGTAACCATTAACACATATTATAACAATACACATATTAACACATTATATGAATACACATATTATTAACACATATTATATTAACATATATTATATCGTATCAACTCTCATGTAAATGAACACCATTTTCTCAACTGATGGTAAGTCATTTTCGTAAATACATTGGGAATTATGGGTAATAAATTAGATACTCCAGTGGTCGTATATTGGAACAACTCCTGTGGAATGTCAGCATAGTTTTTATCTATTCTAAATTTAGTTGTTGTAATCAGTGTGTACCAGTTACACAATAGGAATTCGTATGAAACAACAGTACGTCGCTTCCTTACGTCACAAAACCAGGGCGTCCTGTTATAGTCACGTTAACGAAGGTGGAGTTTCTTTCGAATAAACTGATAAGAGTAGAGATGAAACAAATCTTAACTCTAAATATAAGCACTTTATACGATCGTAGAAAAAATGTTTATATTTCGGAGTGATTTTTTCCCCTCGATCTCGATTGAAGGATGTTTGCCTCGACAAAAAAACTTCAATCTCGATCGGGAAAAGCAATAACTCATCGCACTTAATACAAAAACAACCATTGTGCATTTTGCTTTAGTACTATTTTTTGTTAGCATTGCTATTAATATTTAGTTTGAATAGATTATTAATTTGTTAAATGGTCACCAATAGTCTATGCATAGAACAAAGCAGGTTAGTGTTGACCTTCACCTCATCTTCCGTTATTTTTTTCAAAATAGTAATATTTAGATCTGCCTTTTATGAGATGTTTCTTTTACAGTTAACTTTTTCGGTGACACGATAAAATTGAATTTGATTTGATATCTTGACACTGTATGAGGCGTTATAAAGTATTTTTGAAAATTATATAATAAGCACAATGTAGATACTTTTGTTCTTCTTCTTCACACTTCCTTATCGTGTTCTTGAATACCATGTATTTTTCTTCAGAAGTAAATAAAAAATTTTCCGAGAACTCTACTAAACAAGTCCTGCGATGATATGGAGCTGTATGAATCCTTTTTTCTACGACTATACATTTACAGTCTTGCAATCTCAATATTCATTTTATTGGTTTGGTTCGAAACGATTCCGGAATTCTGATTTATTCAATACATTTTCAGCCAGCGGGTTATCTAGATCTTGACTTCCAGTTCTATGAAGAATATTGTTTTGAATATTTTGAAGGTTGTCTCTATTAAATTAGTTTTATTGTGCATTTCCATTATATATTCACTTTTTATAGCATTATTTCAACCTATGAAATATCTTAATAATAAGAGGTGAGGGACCCATGCAACGATGATTCATGAGTTCATTTCCTTCTTAAAAGCATGGTTATAATCTTAAATATATTGAGAATATTTTTACGACATGAAAAGCATCCAAAATTATCCTCAAAATACAAATAGTCCACTTAAAGAAACGTATGAAAATGGTCATGATCTCTTAAACTTATTTTTAGCTTGTGATGAAGCTGATCTCAAGGCTTTCTAGTGAAGATCCTAAAGATGTATCTTTAACATATGTACTAAAAATGTCAAAGTACCCAAGGGACCCAAGTTTATTTTACTTCAACATGATGTGTTATATGATATGTTGCTTGGTGTACATTTATAACTTATTTATTAAATAAACACTCTATTTCACTATATATCATACTTTCAAATAAATCATTTAGCATTCGCGTTTCTCCATTTCTATTTCTAAAAAAATCTTGAATTCTTAAAAAAAATTGGCGACTGTTTACAACAGTAAGACGTGGAAAATCGCCAATGTACCCCAACGTTTATGTGTCCTCGTTAATTCATGAAGTAAATGACAACTCCTGAGAGAAACATGCGTTCAAACCTCGGTGGAGACAAGAGAACCAGTAAGATCCTGCCCTAATACAGAGACAGCATGACGAGACCGAGAGCCGCGCCTAGACAATAGAGCCCATATACGTAAGTCATCAGAGAGAAATGGAGAGCAGCGAGCGACACGACCACTCGCCGCCCGCCCCTTATGTCCCACCCCGCCTTCCACTTCTCCGCTACTCGGTCACGCCCACCTCCCCGTCCTCCCCGAGGGTCTCATTCCCCGACGTCCTCGAAGACCGCTTTGCCCACACTATCCTCGTTCGCCCTATCGCCCACGCTGTCCTGTCCCGTCCCGTCCCGTCCTGTCTCAACCTTCACTGCTCCGCTGTCCCCGTGTTTCCCCTGCGGTCTTCATAAATCCTCCCCGCTTCTAAAATCCCCATCCTGTTCAAACCCACTCCCTCTCACTCCATTTCCTATCTCATCTGACCCGCTCCTCCCCGCTCCGCCCCGCCGCTCCGCCCCGCTCCGCCCCGCTCCGCCCCGCTCCGCCCCGCTCCGTCCCGCTCATCTGTCCCGCTCCTTTGCCCCGCTTCTTTGCCCCGCTCCTCTGCCCCGCTCCTCTGCCCCGCTCCTCTGTCCCGCTCCTCTGCCCCGCTCCTCTTCCCCCGCTCCTCTGCCCCGCTCCTCTGCCCCGCTCCTCTGCCCCGCTCCTCTGCCCCGCTCCTCTGCCCCCCTCCTCTGCCCCCCTCCTCTGCCCCCCTCCTCTGCCCCCCTCCTCTGCCCCCCTCCTCTGCCCCCCTCCTCTGCCCCGCTCCGCCCCGCCGCTCTGCCCCGCCTCTCTGCCCCGCCTCTCTGCCCCGCCGCTCCACCCCGCTCCGCCTTCCTCTCCTGCCAGCACTTCCCGCCCGCCCGCCCGCCCGCCCGCCCGCCCGCCCGCCCGCGCACGCGTGCGCCGCGCGTGATTTATTTTATTGCTCTCGTAAAGTGAAATGAGACGTGTCACGTGGCCCGCACATATTAATACGCGCGCGCCCGTGTTTACATCTATCAACACAATGCGGCGCGGCGGCGCGAGCGGCCACAGAGCGCCGCTGATAAATATTTTATAACGAGGCTGTAAAGAGCACCGAGAGCCGGCTCAGGGGCTCCACAAAGGGCCTGGCCAGGGGAGGGGGAGACGCAACGCGACGAGAGTAAGGAACAGGAAGAGGCTAGAAGTGACGACGGAAAAAGACGAAAACCTCTCTCCGTCTGTTGTTTCGTTCAGTTTCCTGAATTTGTATATTGTAGACACATCCTATTTTAAAAAATCGAATCTTGGGGAAGAATATATTAATAGAATAGGGTATTCAAGAAATAATGTAATGTAGGTAAATGGGAAACGGTCTGATAATATGAATGTTATCTTCCCTGAATCAGTGCACGATTCCAGAAAATGAAGTAGTTCAGACATTTACGCAATAATATATATGTATAGATTATTAGACACACACATAATCAGACAAAGGCTTATAACAGAGTTTTTCCTCGGGGGTGTTTATCATAGAGCGATGCTTCAGGCAAATCAACGCTTTCGCATTTTATTTCCTCCACTACGCGTTAAATTTAAGCTTAAGTTCGAAAAATACTCGTCACGATCTAACAACGGAAGAAAATCGCATCAGCTGCATAAATAAATGAGAATATTCTCAATTTGCTATGAGAATATTGTCGTCACTTCCAGAATATTTTTATTCATAAGTAGGTGTGCATATGCTTATTGCTCGGAGAATATACTCAGACCAAATACTTATGCACATAAGAAGATACTCTGAGTAAATGCTTCTTTATTAACACTAGCCAATGAAACAATTATCAAAACATACGTAAAAGAGGGATTTCTCTAGGTTTTTCTGCCGATTCCATGCCGTCCATGGCAGCTTGAACGGGCCGGACGGTTGGCCGGCCGGCAAGGCGCGAATGTCTAGCGCCTGATTCAATTGGGCTGACCTCTGACCCGGGACCGGTTGCGGCGCGCAGTCGGCCGCTCCATTCATCATGGCCATCATCATCAACATCATGACCGTCATAATAGTGATAATAACAACATGTTCGCCCGCCGCGTCTGCTTCGGCTGTCGAACGCCTCGCGCGCTCGCACCGCCGTAGCACCTCGCCAGTTTTGTTATGGAAATGACTATGTGGGTAGACGGAGGTGCGCACAGTGGATGGAAATCCCGTGGAAATGAGCAACGTCCCAACATATTGAAGGATTTACTTATTTTCTTTATTTTTTTACGTCAAAAACAGATCAACACTATGTGGGATATGCTACGGGGAGAAGTGTGATCTGTGCACGTTTTGTTAATTCTGCGAAACCTTAAGCCGTTTACGAGTTGAATTCTGAATACAGAAAGAAATAAGTGGGAAGAATTGTTAACAAAATATTCGCTCCGATGTATTAAAGGGTATTTTAAAGGGCAAATCAAATATAGATTATGGATCTTGTCCATCATGACGTTTGTGAAGGAATATGCTTACTGCCGCGACATGAGAAGAATAATTTGAATAATTCTATTTCTCACCGAACGCTAGAATATGTGCAGAGCTAATTAAGTTACATTTATGTTCAGAAGCAAAACAAGGGACCATCTCAGAATTTTCCCAAAGGATCAGAGATAATGGACTAAAAACCTGATCGAGATAGGGGTCATTGACCAGGATCCCAACTACATATGATACGCAAACTAAATATGACGGATTTTACCTGTTATAAGCAACCATCGACACAAAAGACCAAATTTAGGATTTTCAGTATTTCTTTAACGTCAAAAAACAGTTGAACACTGTGTGATATACTATGGAGAGGAGTGCAATCTGTGAACGGTTCTCATGACCTGTGGTATCTCTAATGAAACGTATATACCTGTTAAGTTGAGTTACGCATACAGCTAGCAAAGAATTTTTTGGCAAGAATTGCTATCAAAATGTTCGTTCCCGTATAATGAAAAATATTTTGAAAGGCAAGTCAGCTACAGATTTTGACAACTACACTTAGTGTTTTACGTGAAGGAATCGACTTATTGCAGCGAGAAAATGGAGAACAATTATTTGAATATCTACATTCTCACAGAGCTCAAGAAAACACACAAATTAGTGAAGCTACATTTGTTCCAGAAGCAAATGGAGAGGACATTTCAGCATATTTCGAAGGGAACCGACAAAAAAGCTGATCGAAAAACGTAGGCATTTGCTGGAACGAGAATGGTACTCCACAATTGTACATAAAACATAGTTAAGATAAAAAAATATTAGTTGGAGGATCATGATTAGGGAAGACAGCAGGCGCACTCATCCCCAGGGCAAAGCACTTAAACCTAGTAATGTCAGGGTATAAACTATCCTATGCAATACCGAAAGGTGTGTAGCTGTGTGTGACAAGGGGAGATGCTCTGGAGCCCACCACTTAAATTTTCAATTTCCTGCTGTTTTTTGATAAATTAATCGATTAACGCCTAGCGTCCTTGTTTAGGCTCGCGGATTTTTGGTCAACTCAAAATTGCTTCTTTTGTACAAATTCGTGAATTTAATTTCTTCAATAAAGGTACACATTCCAAACAAAACATCCAAGAATGCTTTGGCATGTCAGAAGGCTAGTTGTCGATGTAGACGAGTTCGCTAAATCCTTGTACCATCCTGGTCAGGGTGTATTCATGACTTCTTCTAAAACCGCGTTTAGCTACTTTATGCCTGTGGTTAAATCGCAGGGAGAATGTAAAGCAAACAGTGGTTGGACCGCACCGACTTTGACGGAGCATATGAAGCTTAGGTCTGACGGGTTACATGTTTATAGAAATAAGCGCAATGCATTCAGAATTTGTTTAATAAGAGGTGGATTAATATATAAAATAAAATGTGTTCACAAATAATAATGGACATTCATTTAAAAAAACATTTTTTATTATTTATGGCTCTGTAATATTAAAAAATCTACTTTCTCTCATCAACATTTGAAGACCCTACCTTAAATCGCGGCAAAACAGAGGTCCTGAAATAATTTAAAATAACTATTCATTTCGGATTTTTTTTCGAAGTAGTGAGTTTTTGAATTCATGTTGTCCGTTAGTTAAATATTCTTGTTAAGTTATAAATGTGCGAAATCAGTAGGTTAATATTCAAAAATCCTAATTGAAACAATTAAAAGTTTAAAAAAATGTGTAAGGATAAAGTTACAAATTATTTTCTTTAGATCGGTGCTATATGAACCAACCAACTAGGTGATACCCTGATAACCCATAAACCATTTTTAATGAAAATATGGGCTTTTTATTGTACAGTTGGCGCTTATTTGACACGACTTGAAAATAACAACTTCTAAAACATTTGGATACGAAGTTTTGATTGAAAATGTAAGATTTGGCCAGTTCATATGGATTTCCTTCCACTGTAGGCCGACCAAGCGAATAATGCGGTGAAAACATCTGGCAAAGAGTCGAGTTCTTGACTTAATATTTCCGTTCTGTAGCATCAGATACTTGTCCTATAATTCGTGAAAGATGGTCGTTGGAGTTTTGAGTGATGAATATATTTTCAACTTTCAATTTTGTGAATATACGTAAGTATCAAGCTAAGTGGCAACATTCCACATTCAAGTTCTTCTTAGCGATATTTCATCTTCTAGATGTAAGTAAGACTTCGTCTTTTGGAACAATAGTTTTATTTAAAAAAATTAATGCCAGGAGTATTGTTTAAAATGGAAATTTGCTTTCGGGGGAAATATAATCGAGGTTGATTTTTGTTGTATTTTTGTTAAGTATATTTCAATAGACTGATTTATCTGAATTATTCTCATGTATCTAACTCCGAAAGTATTTTCAGCGCGAGATTTTTCACTCAGAAATTGGCAAAAGACAATTAAGTCTCTTTTATTATTCATAAGATTGTGAATGGTCTTAACAAGGTATAATTTAATTATACCATTCGTTAGGAGCTATATAAATTAAAAGTTTCAACTAAAAATTATGAAGAAATTCAAAATAAAAAATAAATATTCAATTCTAGGAGGCCGAGTCTCTTGTCATCTTATTGAATCACTTCAGCTTCCGGAGACACGGCCGAGAAATTCAACTGAGTACATTTAGCAACAGCAAAATTAACTGCATTATACTAAGTTGCATAAATAACTCTATGATTAGTCCGGATGTCTTACCAGAAAGGCACTAACCATGACCACCATTGCTTGCTTTGCACCCCTATAAAAACTTCCGGAAGGTATTTTTCACTATTCTTTTGCCCTTGTCATCCTGCGAAGGAAGGAGGAAGGAGGAAAATCTCCCCCGGTGCGCGGCAACGTAGCAAAGTGCGATACGCGCCCAGAGCGCCCGTCTCCCCGCTGGCCGTGCCCCGCCCCGCGCCCCGCCCCCACGCCCCGCCCCCGCGAACCCCCCGCCCCCCGCCCCCCCGCGGCCCGCCCCCGCGCCCCACCCCCGCGGCCCGCCCCTGCGCCCACCCGCGCCGCCCTCCCGCCCGCCGACGTGGCGTGCCGGCTGCGGGCCGCTCGGGGAGGCCTGCAGATTACAGAGCGCGAGCCTAAACGGCTATAATTCTTGACGCCTTCACGATTGTCCGGTAATTTTAATCACCTTCACCCGCCGCGGCCAGCGCGGCGTGGCGAGGCGGTGGATACACTGGGCCCAAATAGATTCGGATGAATGGAGGGAGGCGCTCTCTCCCAAAATTATTTATTAAATCTTCCGATAATAACAATGATAATAATATATGATGTAATAATATGGTGTAATAATAATGTGATATCAGTGATGATAATAATAATAATAACAATAATAACAACGACAATAATAATAATAATTAATAATAATTAATAATAATAATAATAATAATAATAATAATAATAATAATAATAAATGACAACTAGCATCAACAATGCTACCAATCGAACCCACACAGAACGAATTTCCAAAAATCTTGAACACTTCTCAAGAACAAATATAATAGTCTCATACAACA
This sequence comes from Gryllus longicercus, assembly GCA_038098605.1. Taxonomy (NCBI): domain Eukaryota; kingdom Metazoa; phylum Arthropoda; class Insecta; order Orthoptera; family Gryllidae; genus Gryllus; species Gryllus longicercus. The sequence goes on from JAZDUA010000040.1 coordinate 1,059,226, forward strand.
TATATAATTGCAACCAATTAAATATTTTAATAAAAACGCACTTGACACGCATTGAAACTTATTAATATAGATTTTTTTTTTGAGTTCCAGGTTATGTTTCGAAACCTTAGACACCTCATATGGCAGGGGGTGAATAGTTTTTCAATTTCAGCGCGCATTGGAAATTAGTAATATATGTTATATAATGAGCACAAATATTTCACGAAACATTTTCCTGAAAAAATAGACAAGAAGATGGGGGAAAAGAAAAAAAACGAAGGCAGCGAATATAAGAAGTAGATGGACTGGTAAAAATGAATAAGATATAAGTTGCCCCAACCATCTATGCTGAATTAGATTTTACGTAGTTCATTGTTGGGTCACTGACGAGTAAATTACGGTCCTGAAACAGGAATTTCTATACACGTGAGAACGTCTAATATTGAATTAATTGAATTACAGAGTCGATTAACTTAAAATTTCATCCGCAAAAAATTTGAAAAATCATCGATCTCAATGAAACGAAAAATCTAAATTAAAATTTAACAAGAAAAGCAACCGTAACACGAAAAAAATCATCGAAAGCTAAAGAAAACAATGTGCAAATTGTTCTTTGCGGATTCTCTGCATTGGACGTTAATAGATTTAAGGAAACATCGAAAGATATTGTCCGAGCATTTCGGAAGAACGAACAATAAGAACTATAAGAAATCTAAATCGTCCGTTATAAGTATCGTAAATGGAGAATAACTTGCTCATTGAAATAGAACAACACAGGAAAAAACACGATATACAATATGGGATATGGATGGGATACTCAGTTCTCTCTCGTGACTCGGGGTGAACTGCTAATGTTTCGAAATTCTACCCCGCCACTCCCACTCTGAAAGTCGCTAAAGTTTTGAGTAGAGTGAGCGTTGTTATGCCCCATTCGCAGGGAGATTAATAGTTTTTTAACGCAGCCTCGGCACGACATCTCTGACACACTGTTCATTGACGAAAACTGCATACCCCCTCCGCTCTTCTTGACCACTGCATTGGTGGGCTTTTCTTATGAACCTACAAATCTTGTGGTTACCGCCAGGCCATTTTCGTTTCTGGGCTTGCTTAATTTATATTCATTACTCCTCAGCAATATGATTTTAGGTTCGTTCTCTTTTCTCTCTACCAAAGCGTTTTCTAAACAATATTGGTAAAAATTGATTGAGCCAAAACAAGTGACCGAAAAACTTACTTTCCTTCTCCAAATAAATCGTAGAGATAATTTTCACTTACTTTCGCGAAAACAGCCTGATTTGCAGTATTTTCAGTGCAACACATTTACAAACGGACAGTCGACGTGACAAAGAGAGAGTGTCTACCGAATGCCTAGAGACGCGTGTTCTAACCTCAAACCGGGCATGGGTTTCTCCGGGCATTTTTCTCAAACCTTCCGTGTGTGTTTTCCACAGGAGCGTTAATCTCCAGAGCCCGCAAGTGTTAATGTCTATTGAATGGTTCCAGAATCGTCATTGGGATATAACTATCTACACCTAAAAAAGGCCGTAACAGCTATGTTTCTCTCATTTTGCTACACTGACACATTTCGAATACTTCTAGTGTGTCTTTATTCTCTTGTCCTTATATATTTATTTATATTGGTATGTATTTATATTGCTTGGATTGCTGCTTCGCTTAATTTGATTTCATTTATTTGCACCATTTTTTCCGAGGTCTTTTTCCAGCCGACAGTCGGTTACACATGCCGATGGGACACATATTTCCCTATATACTAGACCAGGGTTGTCCAACTGGCGACCTGCCGGCCGTATGCGGCTTGCGGTGCCATTTATTGTGGCTCGCAAAAGGTTATTGGTCAAAACTGAAAGTCCCTTGCATCGTTGCTCGCCCTCTCGGAGTCGATACTCCTTTAATGTCAAAATAGGTTTAGTTTTGATATTTCTAGTAAATTCATAAATTTAAAATTATGTTTTTTTTCTGCATTAAGCATGCTACAGCCTGATTTCACGCCTGGTTTCATTCCCGCATCCATTTGAGAGTAGGCGGACAAACTGTGGCGGACAAACGGCGGCGGCGATGGTGTAACGGTTAGCGTACCGGACTGTTGTACCCAAGTTCGCGGGTTCAAACCCGATCGAAGCCGTGGAAGGAACCGTTTTTAAGGGCGAAAAAATCCTTCGTACGCCTTCCTTCGGAGGGGAAGTGAAGCCGGCTGTCCCATGTTAGTAGATTTACTTGCATGTAAAAGATCCTCAAGCCTAAATGACGCCTCTGAGCTAAATTCAAATCGCCTGTTTCTCGCCCAAGAAATACCTCCTTTCTCTGCTAGTTGATGAAAGGAGCGTAGTGAAATTTGCGTGGTCAGACGGAAGAGCGGGCCTAATGGCCCGAGTCTCGCCACGTAAAATAAGGCAAATTCAAATTCAAACTGTCAAGATCAACAATGCGGTGAAGTCAGGTGTAGATTGCCGGAGTACTGTAAATACGGTCCGTAACCGTATTAAAGGTTTTAGTTGTGACCCTTGAGGCCTTGCAAGTTGAACAATGCAGCACTAGACACTAACATACTTGCGGGCTCCTCTCATCCGGGGGTCAGAAGAACTCGTGGCCCTCCGCTACAACACACGAGAGGCAAGGAACAAACAAGCATGCCCAAGGGACTCGAATCCGCGACCTTTCGGTCCGAAGCGCGGAGTCTGTCCACGTTCTTAGCCTTCTCGGCCAACTAAATTGGCTATTTTTATCGTAAGCAGTAAAATTTTTTATCGTATGGATAAGGGAGAAATATGTCTGCGCACGTTTTCTTGAGTTCCAGAATTCTTTCCCCTGAATAATATAATAGTTGAATGCTGAATAAAAGTACGAAGGTTGGTTGGTTGATTAGTGATTCCGGACGCGTCAACTGCTGAGGTCATTAGTCCCGTAAATGTAGGGCATGTTTTATCGCGGGAGGTAGAGGTAATCATTCCCCACTGGATGGTGAGATCCGGTGCCGACCTACCGTCCCCTACAGGTAAAATTACTAAGAAAGCAAGGTTAGCAATACTTGAAAATTAGAAGTGTTTGCCCCCGTATTATAGGAAAAAACATTTGCTTCATTAAATAAAATGCAGTAACTTGGAAAGGAAAAGTGCGATGTGTGCAATAAAGGTAATTTTTGGCCCACTGCGCCTTGCGGAGCGGGGGAGTCCAACTACAATGCAAGTTATAATAAGGGCTCTCGCGAGCCGGACGGCGGTGGTGGGCCGTCCCGTGTCGGCGAGCGGGCGGGCAGTGGGCGGGCGGCGTGAACACAAGCGTCGCCGGGCCTTTTTGTTCCCAGCGCCCGCAGCGGTGCCGGCTCGAGGCCCGCCAGGCAAAAGCTGCCTCTGCCCCTCCCCCCCTCGGACCCCACCCGATGTTTCCTCCTCGCTCTACCCGATTCCTCTTCGACGCGCTACCCGCACAGGCTACAGCCTCTTTCGGTCTGGTGTTTCTTACAGAAAAAGTATCCCGGGGGCGGTAGTTTTGCAACGTAGGGGACGGCGACGAACAAACCTGTAATTACAAAATTAAAGACAATTTAAAGGTAAAATGTTCATCTTTTTCCCAGGGTTTTTAACCAGCGGACCGCCAGTTACCCTTTACGAACCGATGGGATGCATATTCAACCAAACACTAGACACCAACACACGTGCGGGCTCCTCTGTTTGGGGTCAGCATAACTCGAGGCCGTCCGCGACAGCACACACACACACGAGAGACAAGGGACCGGCAACCATGACGAAGGCGGGACTCGCCCCCACGACCCTTCGGAACGAAACACTGAGTCGATACACACTCTTAGGAACTTCGCCCATTCAGGTCGTCAAAAGTGCATATATACTCTCCGTTAAATGTAAGTAACTGTCGTATTAGACGTCATTCAGTCCCAAACATTCTCTCTTTCTTAACATTTAATGAAATACTGCTCTAAGATTTTGCATAAAACCTGTCCTCTTAGAATCTCCTCTCCTTCAGTACAATTCTTAATTTGTCTTCTTTCTCAATAGTAGCTGGAGTTATCTTGTCTAGATATTTCATTACTCGCATCTAGATAGGGAAAGGAATTAATTTTATTTTTAGAGTAAAATGGAAATATATTCTTATATTCTATTCACGACGCGTCTTGATCCATCTCGCTTCACTCCTCTCCACCCCGTTCTACCCCTCTGCACCACACTCCACCCGATCACACTCGCCCACCACAGTCCACTCCACCTATTCCACCCCGCTCTACCCCTCCTGCACGTTTCCGTCCCACGGTGGTCGGTTCCGCTCCCCCCCCCCCATCACATCAACATTTTCCCCCGCCGCTCGTCGCCCCCCTGCAGATCAATTCTCGCGGCTGTTTCATTGCCCCTGTCGTCTCACTCTGACCGCCAAGTGCCGCCCTCACTGCTCCACCCCGTCTCACACTGTCGCCCCGTCACACCATTAACTCCTGCCCATATCTTTCTTGTTACCGTCCAGCTTCATTATACCTACCCCCAAAGGAATATGATTAGAAACACAAGAATTGGTGTCAGAAGAGGAATTGAACGCGGGAGATTGGATGCAAAAAAAATAATTGGTGATAGAAGAAGTAAAATTAGAGGCAGCAGATGAATTAGAGACAGAGGAAAAATTTGTGGCGGAAGAAATAGAATTGTAGCAGAAGTAGAATTGATGGTAGAAGACGAATTGGAGGCAAAAGAAGAAGAATTGGATGCAGAGAGAAGAATTGGAGGCTGACGAATTGGAGATTAAAAAACAGTTGTGTGGCTGAAGATGATGCAGAAGATTAGAGGCCGAAGAAGAATTGATGGTAGAAGTAGAATTGCAGGCAGAAAAATAATGGACGCAGAAGAAATAGGATTGGAGGCAGCCGCAGAAATGGAGGAGGAAAAGGAAAATTGAAGGCAGAATAAGAATCGGCGCCAGAAGGAAAGAAACGAAACGGCGGGTGCGCGTGTGTCGCATGCGGTGGGCAGAGGACGAGCGCGTCTGATGTACACGTAAGGTTCCGCGGCTCGATTCCACGAATTCGTGGTTCGAGAGACGCCGCGTCGTTGGCTGAGAGGCCGACGTTTCGCCTGACATGTCGCAGACTTCCTCAGGGCAGTGACGCGGCGTCTCATGGATAGTGTGGCGTCATATCAGTCGCCTTGTACAAACGTACCAAATATCAGCCACGTGCATTTCATGCTCATGGACAGCGCTTGCGGAAGAGACGCTGGGCTGAACAAAGGCAAACCTGGGAGCGGAAGGGAAGGGGTGCCGTGTCCTGGGTGGCAAACTTGGTAACCCCTAGGCAGGCCGGCGGCGGAAACGCGTCGGCGGAAACAGCGGGATGACGCAGTTCCGTCAGCCGGCCCAGAAGGTATATAAAGGGACCCCGGACCTAAACTCCTTCTTCTGATTCTTGGGTGCGTCGGTAGGAAGTCGTGTGGTTGTGCGCGGCGTTGCATTTTAATGCATAGGCTACTGAGGCAGGGAACTGAAGCCGGCGTGCTACGTCGAGACGGGAGGTGCGGCATACTCACTTGTATGCTCACGTAGGCTACTAGTGCATCACACCGAATATGATATTTAATTATCAGGCCAGCGGTGGTGGTAACCAGGGAACATTCGTTCTAGTAACGGGTCAATATTGTTATTTGTAAATATTGTACATAGTATTCAGGTGTTGGAGCATTTTTTTCAAATAAATACTTAATATTTACAAATCGTTCACGTCTGTGATTTATTGCCCCGGCAAAGACGCCATAATAGCCAAGAATTCATGGACGAGCGTCTTGCCCCGCGCGGCCGGTGCCCGCGCGGGGCAGCCCGGGGTGTGGAGTGGGCGTTCGCGCGAGGCGTCGTCCGGCGCGGGGTGGCGCGTTGGGTGCCGGACGCCGGACGCCGCCGAGCGCCAGCCGGGCTCTCTCCACCGCCACGCCACGCCACGCCGTGCGTCGCGGCGCGCGCGCTGATTGCAGCCTGTCAGACGGCGGTGCGCCGCGACGCCGCGCCGCGACGGCTCGCGCGCCTGCTGCCTGCCCCTCCCCCTCCTCTCCCGCTCTTCGCGCTTTGAGCCGCGGAGCGCCGCGCCGCCCCGCGCCGGCGCGGGTGGAGGCGGACGCAGGATGAAAAGGTGGAGTCAAGGAGGCGCTTGTGGCTTGTTTCTAACGCGCAATTTCGAACGTATTAGTATGTACGTCCGAGAAATGATCACACAATCAAAATTGTCTATCGTTTAAACAAAACCTACGCGCATTCCCAAGTTTCGGCAGTCATGTATTAAATAGTCTCTGATTGAGCATCAAGTCAATAAATGCCAAATTCAAACTACTATAATAATGCCTGACATCCTCTTCATATATATTATTCTCTTCCTTTCCTCTTCATATAGATTAACTTTTCTCTCACTTTCATGCAATTAAATTACACCTACGATAAAGTTTGTCAATGAATCTTGGTACTGACATTAAGTCATTATATATCTTCGTCACTCATCACTAATAAAATGAATTGAAAATCACGAAAAGGACGATTTTCATACTATTAGGTACCGACTGAGGTGTCTTATGGCACTAACATAGTGCGTCTGACCGGAAGGTCTGTCTTCGAGCCCTGACGAGTCTGACTGGCAGAATTTACGACAATAGTCATATAGCTAGGTCCAATTGAGCCGATGTCCGGAGAAGAATTCTAGCGGTCTGCTGCTCCAATCGGCAGTTTTTCATAGTTTATTCGAACAAAACCAGTCGTATGCAGTATCAGTAACTTAACATGCGAGTCGCAGACCTGCGTGATCTTTGCTTCCAATCCCCTGTTCTATCCTCTCCACTTACTTACACACCTGTACACCTGCATGAACTACATTACCACCCTTGTTGGGAGACCATTCGGTATCTTAGAGCTTGTCCCGTCTGTGGCGGTGCCCCGCTGGGGGAATACCTGGTTAAGAAAAATCCCGCCAGCCAACGTGAGGTCGATGCCAACCAATCAGCGGGGGAAGAACACCGCCACCTCTATGATAAAAGCATTCACTACATTTACAGGACTAATGACCAAAACTGCTGACGCGTCCGGTAACCCGAAATAACCAATCAATCATAATATTAGGTCATTTTTTAGATGAAATTGGTCTGATAAGAAGGGTTTCAATCAATCAATGATGCCATATTTTCCGTAGCGAAGCTTAGGCCATGAGACTCGCCTTTCTGCCTGACCACACAAAATCTGCTACGCTCTTTTCACTGTCCAGGCGATTTCAGATTTTCTCAGAGGCTTCATTTAGGCTTGAGGGACTTTTACATGCATGGACACAGTTCTAGAGAGAAATGGCAATTGTACAGGTAGTCGTTTAATGGAGTTTTTGAGAATGTAGCGAGCATGATCGTACATCTCGTTGTTTTTTTTTTTGTAATGCTGTAAATACCTGCTTGGTAACATTTTACTTTCCCTAATACGTATGTATATACTGTAAGTTATGTAATGCTGCGGGAAATCGATTTCGAGATTTCAACGGAAATTCACGTTTTAAGGCTCCCTGACACAGATTTAGTTTTTCACCAAACCCTCACCTGTCCTGGTGTCTGTGAACACTACTAGCGTCTAAGCCATGCGTAGGATTTTTTCCAAATTAAAGATACTCCTGTCTATCTGCTTCAGTCAAACTTTTCAGAGTTTGAAAAACATCCTTCAAAATTTTGGGGTACTTTACATAAAGTCTTCCGGTAATTTTCAAAATTTTCTCAACATTGGCTCCAAATTTTATCTTTAAATTTCTTGTGAGAATAGAGTAACATATACTTACAAACGTGGTGTAGGTTCGACTTTCACGGTTAACTATTAATTTTAGAAAATTTCTGAAGCAAGAATTTTTTTCGATGTCTCCCTAAATCTACAAATTTGAAGATAGATATTTTTCAGTCAAATATAATTTGTTCTCCATAGCGAGTTCTTTCATTAAGATCATGTAAATTTGTTTGAAAATTTTAGTACTTTTCGTGCAATACTGCGTGCAATATCTGCAATTTTGTAAAACAAAATATATAAACAGCATTTTCTCAAAAACGGCGCCAAATTTTTTCTTTACACTTTTGGTAGGGATATTGTTGAATGAACTCAATAAGATGTCATCAACGCCATATTGCTCTATTCTTTGTTGTTGTTTTTTTAAACTACAAAAATGTGATTTATTTTACTTGCCTCTAATATCGTTAATATTTACTATATTAGCGACAATTTGTTCACGTTATTCAATTTATGAATACATGTGCTTTCAATAATATCATATAAAGTTTCTCAAGATCTCTACCAATTTTTGTGAAAACTAGCTCATAATTCCGCATTTTCACCAATGCTCAAACGCTATTTTTTCAAAATCAGCTCAAATTTTTTTCTTCAAACATTTCGAACGGATAGTGGTAATTGCACTATTTAATATGACGTAAAGTTCATGCGGTGTATATATATATATATATATATATATATATATATATATATATATATATATATATATATATATATATATATATATATATATTTACAAATTACACAAATGTAAATGTTTTGAAAGATCCCTCACGCCGTTGATAGGCACATTTCCAGCAATTTGTAAACACTATAGTATTTGTGAGTTGAAGTACTTCAAATAACTTCAAATGAAGTTTTTCGAAAACTCAATTTTTTTTCTGTGAAAAAGAGCTTCAAATTTCGAATTTATAGTAGCGCTTAAGCGCCAGTTTCTTAAAAACGGCTCCAAAGTTTTCAAAGAAAATTGCCATTTAGGACGAGGTTTTACGGGTATTTACTATTCTTAAAATAATATTTCCGTTCTGCTAGTAGGAAACCAAAAAGTTAAGAAAATATAAAAAAAATGAATTTTGAGCAGCGTTAGAGTGCTTCTGGCTAGAGTGTGTGGCAAGTCCGAGTAGCTAGCAGATACCAAAGAAAATAGAAAACTAATACGGGAAAGTCTCTGCCATTCTCTCTTACCACTAGTTTCAGTTATGTTACAAAATAAAGAAAGTCATTTTGCAATCTTCTTCCCCCTTCTTTTTGTGTTCGGCTCAAACCAGCAACATTATGAGAAAGTTCGGATAGATTGAATCCAGTTTTCATCTCTCATGGTTGGAAACCAGTACCTACATGCAGTGTTTATTGCCTGGGAAGTGTTACTTTGCGGATACGGACGGGAAAACAGAATTGGTCTCAGGCGTACCGCAAGGAAGTCATGGACGAACTGGGTACGGCAATGTAAAGAAAATGAGGAGACAGGAGGCGACAGGAATAAACATGCTTGCCACCCCACATGTTGAGAAAGAAGAGTAACCATTAATAGCCATAATTAATATTAATATTAATTAGTAGCCATTAATTCCTAAAAAAGAATAATATACGCAATTCGTACGAAAGTGTAATTTGAAAATGCCGCACATGGTACCTATCATATCTTAACATTTATACGTACTCCAAAGACTATACCAAATAACTATTACTGTTCGAAACATACGAGGTCGCTCACGGTGGGACCAGGTATCTGCTTAATAAGGGAATAATTCACTACATTATGGGGAAATCATTCTGTTCGAGAAAAAAAACGACATTAGTGGAAGTGATAGTTTCCAGATCATTTCAACAGGTTACACTACATTTTATAGATTATTATGAAGTGCATTACACACCCTTTACCGTATTCTATTGAACCTTAATTCGAGGACTCCAAATTGAATTGAATTTGAATTGAATTTGCCTTATTTTACGTGGCGAGACTCGGGCCATCAGGCCCGTTCTTCCGTCTGACCACGCAAATTTCGCTACGCTCCTCTCCTCAACTTGCAGAGAAAGGAGGTATTTCTAGGGCGAGAAACAGGCGATTTGAATTTACCTCAGAGGCGTCATTTAGGCTTGAGGATCTTTTACATGCAAGTAAATCTACTAACATGGGACAGCCGGCTTTACTTCCCCTCCGAAGGAAGGCGTACGAAGGATTTTCTCGTCCTTAAAAATCCACGGCTTCGATCAGGCTTGAACCCGCGAACTTGGGTACAATAGTCCGGTACGCTAACCGTTACACCATCGCCGCCGCAAAAATTCAATGTTCAACCTTGCTTGTGTTTCGAGAGTAAATTTATGTACTAACCAAAACATTAGGAGATGCTAAATAACTCGCAAAATTCGTGTTTAAATAAATATTAAAAGGTAAAAATGTGATTTACAACATTCAGTGACCTCTTCCTGCATTTAAAAAAATGAAATGCTGGAAAATGGTATATGGAAACCATGTTCGGTGCTAACGACAACAAAATTAAACTCGTTGTTTATTTGAAATTCTTAAAGATCAATTATAAACATCTGTGATTCAACTGGCAACTATAAATTGTCTCTGAAATATAGAGTACTGATATTTCTACAAACACATTGAGCTCTACCCTGAATTTCATAAAGTAAGACGTACAACTATATGTATGAGAAATTTGCATTTTTCTTTCACGTATTTGGTCCTTTACTGGGACTGCTGCTTCTTCCCAGCACCTTCTTTGAAAAAAAAAGCCTGTAGCTACCATAGAAATTTTGTGGAAACCTATGCTGGATATGAAGAAAATAAATCATATTATAAAAATAGTTGTATATTTACAAATGTTCTTCACATTAGATGATTGCGAACATTCAATGATATTTCTCAACTTGAGAATGGCACAAGCGCAATAGCTTCTATATATTGTTTGCAACTGTATATAGAGAACACTTATGATGAGAACCATTGAAAAATCAGATTTGTAATAATGTATTGTGAATATCATTTGTAAATATTCTACAATTTGTGGAATATAACTGATGTTTCCCCTTCGAAACCTGAGTTGCTCAACGTAAAATGCATATAAATTTCATAGTACGCACGCATGAGTATACAACGTGCATAGTAAATATAGTTTTTAGGTATCAGTGTTGACACACTTGGAATCAAATGGGAGGATATGTAAATGTTAAGTTTCTTAATATGTTGAAAAGTAAAACGTCGTTTGGAGCAAGGCGGTTTATTTTTTCGAAATACCACTAAATTGATTGCCATGTTTCTCAAATTTTGTGTGTTGTTTACACCTATCTCTGTTCGGTTACTTGACTTCTTTCCCTTGGCCTGTTTGGCAATTCTAACATTGTTACTTGGTTGCCTTCTGGACAGAACACATCATGCTCTGTTCATTTAGTGTTTCCATATAGAAAAATAAATATTAAAGTACAAATTTATACTCAATAACATTTAATCTAAATTTCCTTTCTTAGTTTTCCTCGGTCACGATATTTCCAGTCCGATGAAACCTGTCTGGGTAGGTCGGAAGTACGGATGCGGACTGGTCCACTGACGTTCAAGAGAGTCGGTGGAGAATTAGAAACTACTTGTTAAGTAGGTCTGTTCTTGTTCCGTGGCGGCAACCTCTCCTTCGCCCGCCCCTCGAGCGAAGCAACGTGTCGACATTTCGCGCCCGTGACGACGCCCGGGCCGCACTTGTTCCAACGAGAGGGGCGGGGCGAAGGCAGACGGCGCGACGTGAACGGGGAAGCATGCGAACGGGCGCGCGTGGGAGGAAGCGGGGCGGGGAATATGTCCCCGGCGGGGAAGGCAAGGGAAAATTTGGCGGGGACGGGGCTCCGACCGCGCAAGGTGTGGAGGCGGATTCGGCGAAGATACATAGGTGATGCGGGCGATAGATAGATAGATAGATAGATAGATAGATAGATAGATAGATAGATAGATATATTTATTATTTCTGCAGGTAGGTATTCAACCTGGTGGCAGAACACTAGAATTTACATATTACAACTAAGAATAGTAATACACTGTAATTTTAATGCATTTTAAGGCATTAATAACAATAATATAACAATAACAGCATTACCTATACACTTTATGACTGTCCTGCACGGAATTTTTAACTAATAAATACACTTCACTTCACCACACTTCACTTCACTAGACTTGCACTTCACTTCGCTACACTACACGTGCACTTCACTTCTCTCTTTACTTCTCTATAACACTTCCCTCTTCACAACACGTCACGACACTCCAATTCAACTACTACTTTAAATATAATTGTATATTTAATAAACCAATGCATTTAATAGTGATTACCACAATACTAATAATAATAAAAAATAACAATTATAATAAAATTATAGCTAAAATAATAACTGCCGAAGTCGGGACGATGCCGAAGACGGGAATAATGGCCTGGAGGCAATGATGGCACCGTTGAAAGTCGACGCAAGTTACCGGGGGACTGGTGGCTCAGGGCATCAACTAATTTCATTGTAGTGCCTCAGAACGGGAGGTCCTGGAGTTCGAGCCCCGACGGCTACAGGAATAGCCAGATAACAAGGTCGCGATCTGTTGCTAACTGGAAGAGAAGTCTAGCGTCCCGCTGCTCTGATCAGAAGATTTACGCGGTGTCTCGGTTCAATGCCAGGTGAATGCTTTAACAAATGAGCCTCGGACCGCGCGCTATCTTTCCCTCCCATTGCTTGTCATATCCTACCCCGAGAATTCTACAGATCATGTGGCGAATTTTCACTTTGCAAAATCCACAGAACTATATTGTATTAATGTATTTGAGGCACACGCAAACCAGACACGAACTTCTACAGTTCCGCATGACATCTACTGACTTGCACCAACACATTCACAACGACCTAGTAGTAATTGAGCGAGACTACCAGATGCGAGAATAAAGACAGCATTCATAAGGTAAAAAAAAACACGAAAGCAATATTTTGTTGATATCTCATAAAAGTGGCATACATGAAATGAACAAATATTTTATTTTCAATAGATTTAATGTATTCATTCTACATATCTTAGAGGTGCAATTTAAATGCAATTGCATTAATAGCCAAATACGATATAAAGATACAGTATATTTAAAAACTGTAACAAAACTGTATAAAAATATTGTTCCCTAGTGTGAACCTTTTATACCATCACATCCAAATATTAACTGTCCTAATCTCCAAAGTCCGCTACGGGCCTTGGCCGACGAGCGAAAAATATTAATTAGCGCAGGTAAATTCATGCAATTGCATTATTTTTGTTGTGAGCTACATCCGTCATAAATTTTATTCCATGACATATTTTAGAGGTTTTGGGTATACTATACATTTGCGAATTTTCCAATTTTGTGCCTAAAATAATATTTAAATTTAATAATAATAAAATATTGTTAATATTATATTAATAATATTAAAATATTATTGTATAAATTTAAGTATAAATATTGAAATATTATTTTAATATTAATATAATTAATATTAAAATAAATAAATATTTAAATTTAAATTTAAGTAAAAATAATTATTTAATGCAAAGCATACTGATGTCTCAAGGACACAATCAACAGCAACGATGGGCGCATGCAGTCCACGCAACGATAATCTTACACGTTGACAAATTTTCAACGCGTTCAAAATTGTTTAAACGTCTTTCGTCAACAGAAATTGCACCTTTAGTGCAGAAACTGTTCTACTTATCAATAAAATGATAATAGAACACGCAATGTCTTCAGCATATCTAATACGACGCATCATCGCACCGACCAAACAATCAGTTTTACAAACCATCCAAAACCAATTTCTAAGGAAAAGCTTCAAAAACCTCTGGTTCATTTCCAATTCTCAACCACACCAAGAACTTCAAGTACTAATGAGAACTACAAATCTAAATGAATTTAATCCTTTGCACATTGCCCCTCTCTCGAATTCATAAAACCATGTGTCCTCCTTTCTTCACAAACACCTTCCCTTCATCTCAAAACAATAACTGCAAACTTCCCATAGTCAAGATACGCAAATGGGATGGAAAGGCGGCCATTGGCGCAAAGTTGGGGAAAGGGCTGAGAAGGGAGTGAGAAGGGCAGGATGCAGCTAAATAGGTGGAACGGGACGGGAGGAGGTCGAGCAAGGCAGAAAAGGGAATTGGCAGTACAGGTCACAGCGGACCCAAACAGGGTAAATGTGGAAGTATTCTATAAATATAAATAATCTCGTTCCCTGCCTAATAATGCATTGTAATTAAGAAATACCTGGCCGTCGCATGGTGCTTCATTAGTGAAAAATAAAATGGGGCTGAAGTAGATAGAAATATTTTTAAATTCACGTGCCCTTTTCCTTTAGATGCCAAATAGACATGAATGTCAGTGAAATATACCTGTATCTTGTAAGCAAACGCTGAATATGTTAAGCAGTTCTTGCCATATTTCAACTTTTTTGTGGCATATTGTTCTGTCTAAAAGTTTTTAAAAACTCCCATCCTTAGCAATACCTTTTTTCTCGTGCCAAACTCAATAACTTCAATTACAATATTATAATACGCTGGAACCACACGTATAATCAAAGCTGCAGAACGGACTGCGCGACGCAACTGAATAATTCATGCGCAGCCTGGAGAAGCCCTCTTCCCCAGGAGTTCCGTCAGGTCAAGTAAGGGGGGGGGGGCGAGGGGGGGCAGAGGGCGCGCTGACCAGCTGGGCCGGGCAGGGGCGGCGTCGGCACCTCGTTGACGGGGCGACTGCGGCGGAGGGCGCGGGGGCGGAGCGGCGGCGGCGACAGAGGTGTTGAAACCGGGGGTGTGAAGGCGCCGAGGGGCGGACAGACGGCCGCGTGGGTGAGGTGAAGTGAAGTGAGGTGAGCGCGGGCGGGGCTTGGCGGGGCGGGGAGGGGCGGGGTTCGAGCTCGGGTCAGCGCGCGGAGCCGCCGCGCAAGGGGGCGTGGCACGCTCCTTTAACCCCGCGCCGCCCCCGTCGCCGAGGAACAATATGGAAGAATGCCGGGAGGCGGCGGGGAGCCACCGCCGCCGGGTGACGGCCAACGTAAGAGGGGGTGGGGGCGGGGGGCGCCGCTGACCCCGTCCGGGCCGCGCGTTGGCTTATTAGGTGCGTGATGGACAGCGCGGGGGGCAGTCTGAGCGGCCTGCACCGTAATTACGGCGCTAGGCGACCGCCGCCGCCCCCGCCCAGCCGCCGTTGCCGCCGCCCTCGTCGCCGTCGCTGCCGCCTCCGAGAACGTCGTCGTCGTCGTCTTCGACGCCGCCTAACAGGCGAAAGGGGGCTGGAGGAAGAGGAGGCAAGCATGACAGTGTGTGCGTGTGGTGGCGTAGGGGGAAGTGAAGACGAAAGTGGTGAGGCGATGATAGGTTGGGAATACGAGGAAGGAGGCGGGTTATGGGATGATCAGGCTGCCTTCCCGGATCTTCAGTATTTAATCGTTGGCGGGTGAACTGTCATCCAATTGATTGCAGCAATGCCGTGCGTGACCCACTGCGCGAGAGGGGCGTGGCAGGAGAGGGTGTGGGAGTCAGGGGAGGGCAGTCGGTGATGCAGATGAAGTGAGGGTAAAGGTGGTGAGCTGACGACAGGCTGAGGTTTGTGCGGAATGCGAGGAAGGAAGAATCGCTCAGGAACGATTAGTCGTTTTCTTCATTCCGGTATTTAACACTACGGAAAGAACCAATAATGCGGAAGTTTGCAGTAATGTCGTGTGTGAGCCACTGGACGATAGGAACTGGCGTACGACGATGCGAGGAGACATGAGATGGCAGCGGAGGAGTAAGGAGGTCAAAATGGAAGTGGGGTTTGGGAAGCAGCTCGGATGGCAGAGAGGAAGACACGACGAGTTGGGAGCCGGTTGCCTTAATTGTTTACCTTTTGGGAAAGCAAACTGCAATTGTGCCCCGCGTAAGCAACTTTAGTGGAGACAATTTAACACCCTTCTCATCCCTGCAACTTCTTCTCCGAGTCTACGACAATTTCCTTCGAAAAAGTAGATGTGAATGATTGTTACTAGTGTAGAAAAGGTAACAGGTAAAAGATAAGAGGTCAGGCAATGCAAAAGTCGTGAATGTGACTTGAGCTTCTTACGTGACAGCCCAGTAAGTTAAGAAGGACGATGTGTTGTAAAGATATGTCTACTCTTCCTCATTAGTTAAAGGTTTAATTTCGCAAAGTTCCCCGAATCAAGGGGTTTCGAGTGCAATCACCAACAGAACTAATGAATTAATTGACTGAATATTCAAAATGTTCTGAATGCTAGAGAATAGGATTGTGATGAAAGCATTGTAAATTAAATGAATGGAATCGAAAAGGAAAAGGAAACCGATATCTAAATACGTATTAGGAGAAAGGTAGAATTAGTGATTGTAGACACTTTGATAAATGCTTTTATTAAATAAAGACACTTAATTTATCTCCGTCACTGCGCATTTGTTAGTATTGGTGAAGTATGAAGTTTAGTTTTACTTCATCCGCATTTCACCTTAAAGAAATTATCGTAATTTAAGACACTTGTGATAAAGTAAAGCATATTACAGCAGAACTTATATCATTGAAGGTTATTTACTATTTCAATACTATTTGAACGTCTAGGCATAGGGAAACGTACGAGCATATTTATTTCCTTCACAAAAGCAAAAGTTCACAAAAATAGCGAAAAACCTGTAATTCATACCACAATTGTCATTGATATTTTAAAAATTAAGTCGAAAACGTAAAGAACACATTTGCTTATAAAAGAGTTCCGCACTCTAATACTCAAAAGCAGATAACCAATTCGATGTTTTTCGTTTAGAAACAGTCTGCGTGGGAGAGGCCCTTTCATTTAACTTTGCATGTGAAAGCCGACTCCCCTCTTCCCGCTGGTTGCGGTCGCGGGCGGCGTGGACGTCAAAAGCGTGGATGTGCGGGGGCGGGGGCGGGGCGGAGGCGGAGGGCGCCGGCGGCGGCGGAGCGGCAGCCGCACGGGGGCGAGGCAGTGGGCGGGGCTGCGCGCGGCGGATGAATTGGCCCGATAGATGGCAACTTAAAAGGCGCTGTCCGCGCGCCGACCCGGCTCCACCCCCGCTGACACTCGCTTTCTAGATGCCGCCGCCACCGCCGCCGCCGCCACCACTGCCACGACCCCTGTCTCCTCATCCGCACAGTCCGCGCCTCCACCCCGATCCATTCACTCATCTGCTCCATCCCACCACAACGACTTACCCGGCCCATCCTTCCCCCCCTTTCTTCCTCGCCTAATTCCTTCCCGCCCCGCCCCACAGCTCCCCCCACTCCTGCCACCATGCCCGCCTCCATCTCCACCACTTTTCCTCGACTGTCATCCCCGTCCGTCCTTGTCTCCGCCATTGCCTCCATCCCCGCTTCCGTCCCCGCTTCCTCCCCCGCTTCCGCCCCCGCTTCCGTCCCCGCTTCCGTCCCCGCTTCCGTCCCCGCTTCCGTCCCCGCTTCCGTCCCCGCTTCCGTCCCCGCTTCCGTCCCCGCTTCCGTCCCCGCCTCTGTCCCCGCCTCCGTCACCGCCTCCGTCACCGCCGCCGTCCCCCCCGCCGTCCCCCCCGCCGCCGCCGCCCTGCGCTGGCAGCCAACGTCGCCTGTTTCAGCCAAGGCAGGCTAGAGATGGAGGCAATGTACTTCGAATTGTGACGTCATCGTTCAGGTGCAAATAGCGACGAATTTGTACAGGATAGAAAAAAATTCCAATTTCTGTTGTTGTTACAACTTATGCAACAACCGAACTAGTATAAATATTTTCGAAAATGTACAATTATTTAAAAAACTGGTTTATTGCGGGCCAATTGATATCACACGTTATTCCAGAGAAATAAAATGGACTAGTCGAAGTTGAAATTTCTATACCTCTCTAAGGTAACACTTTTTTATAACATCCTGAAAATATTGAGGAAGATAAAATAAATACATTGAGATAATATTTGTGTGTGACATAAAGAGTTCATCTTACCTCTTTAAAAACTGCAATTCTTTAATGATTAATTTACTACCTGGTAACGTCATCATACTGAAAGTAATTTAATCAACATCCCTAGAAATTTTTTTGATTCGACTGAGATTACTTCTGTTGTAGCTCCTCGGGTTGTTCATGGAGCTAGCTTCCTTTGAGATTGTCGATTTCCGGCCGTGGTAAAAATGAAACTATCGTTCTAATACAAACCGTGTGAGTTTTTATAGCTGTGGGATCCAAGAATGCTTGGGTTGGCCAAGTGAGCTAGGTACTGTGATGGGAGTACGTATGTTCGCCACAGGTCTCCCTTACCCTCAGGCGCTGATAATAAATGTAAATCTGGCTTGGGAACACCGCAATCCGGCAAAAGTCGGATTAACCCGACCCCAAATGGCAAATACGTGCATACATATTTCTGTTGTATTTATATTTTCTTCTGAAAGTGAATGTAAATTATATATCAAACATTTGAACAGTTGGTCCATTTCATATTGTTATCAATAACACATTGAAACATTGTATTAGAAACAATGTTAGTATGAGGAAAACCTGCATTGAAAGATCTTTAAGCGCCTTGAAATTGGACACATTTCAACTGAGTTTACTTTACAAAAAAAGAACACCGACATTTTCTACTCGATAGAATATTTTTCTAAATCTTTGGTGTTTGAATGTTCAATATAAATTACAAATGTAGAAATTGTGTCTTTCTCACACCATGCTCCGAACTTCAGTTTTTCTTGGCGTTCCATCCCAGCCTTTCGTAGAGCATGTTTTCGTTCTGGTGGAAGAACATTTCTTTCGCAGGATGGCTGATTTAGAAAAATTGTTGGGTATGCATCAACAGTCAATAAAGGTGTTGGCTCAAGTAGTTAAGATCCATCATCTCGTTTCACAAAATCTACAGTGATGTCAAGCTCATTTGAATAATCTTTATGCACCCAGCTGAAGTTTTGTAATTATAAAGTCACTCCAATAAATCACTGTCGTTCACAGCTTTCTTTTTTAGATGTCTTTTGGAAAATCAAACATATTAACCTTTTTACCACCGCAGTAATTGCTTTTGGAGCCTATCATACTGCAACTTCGGACTGGAAAAGTAAGGTTATGCACAATTGTATAAAGGGCCCATAAACTATTAACGATACTAAACACTGATTCATTAATAACAATTTATTCAGCATACACATCCAGAAACATGGAAGCTCAAACAGTACAACGTTAGCTTTTCTTTTAAGTGAAACATCAGCAAATATTAAATTTTGCGATATTTCTCAGACAAACAACACGACCCGAACTTTGACGTCACTAGGACATCACGTGATCACTAGGACATCAAATACAATCCTTGTTATTCTAGACTCTTCTGGTTTCAGCAATTGGCTGCTAAGAAGCAACACAGATTAAACTGTAAGGCTCGTAATACACGCGCGGATTAACTTCCATATCTGATTTGAAGTTGAAGCAAGAAAATTGTGATGCGATGACGACCCGTAAGAATAATTATACAGATGAAACATACGTATATTTCGAGTAACTAAATGTGCAAAAAATATGGAAGTACCCAATTGCGAACTGGAAGGAATTTTAGTTAAACGCATGCTTCACACTCACCGTTTAACAATATGTAATGGGTGACTAAAAATTATAAACCATACATTTTGGGGAAGAATTAGAAAATTATAATTTCTGTATCTGCAGAGCTGCCAAGAACACAAAATTGCATACAGTTGGAGAGGATAAAGGGTACAGAGCAAATAATATTACTTCTTACTCCAGATCACACACCGCGCCGGCACCATGATGTCGTTGGAATACTCCGCCGAAGACTCTGAATAATTGTAAAATTGATTCACGGTGAGAAACTTACGCTAGTAACATAACCATCTTTCTTTAACTGTAGATAAATCTATTCTCAACAAAATTTAATATTTGTTTTGCTCTTAGCGCAAATTAATGTTTTTTTTTAAAATCAATCGGTAATTTTGATGTTTTGTTGTAAAAGCAATTTGAACATTTGCTTGTACGCACTACTCCCAGAGTGAATACTAAAAAAATATTTGTGTTATTAGTATTATTTCTTCTAATCGTGGATAATTATTTCTTCCCTTTGAATAATTATGTAATAATGATGAAATTTCGTAGCATTTCTTCTGCACTCGTAGAGTATTCTTAAGAAGCATTCAACTTATTTCAAGTTTAACTTCAAGTTCTGCTTAGGGTGGACTAGAATGAAATGTTTAGAGCTTATGATGAATAGCGGTTACACATTTGTCGATTAAGACTTATGTATTACTTAACATCTGGCACTATTAGATGAAAATATAGAATCAGACACGTTTATTCCATACGCGTCCATGAATGTTGTAACTCTGAAATTGTTAATTTGTTTTTACAAAAAGAAAATAAAGAAAATTTATACAATATGTCTTAATTGTTTCACACTCTTCTCTACTCTAAATAAACAGATTGGTATCGTGATGGAGCATTCCATGCATTACTGTACTCAAGGAACACTTTGCATCGGGAATTTTCCCAATTTGGGCTGTGCATGAATCGAAATTGATTTTCCTGATTAAATGAAAGCGTAACACAGGTCGTATTTGCACTTGGTTCACGTACTCCTTTATTTTGTCTCCCGCGACGAGATCAATCTTCGCGCTAATGAAACACGCGTACGGTCGGCGGCGTGCCGCAAGTGACTCTTAATTGCCAGCCGAATTGACTATTTACTGGCCGACACTTCTTGATGACTATTTTAAATTGCATTCCTCGTAGCATGTGGTTACACTGGGCGCAACGAAAAACACGTCTCGGTACCGCCACGTAGAGCCTACGGTTTGATGTAAAAACAACCAATTTGTCGCGGCTATGAATATGCTACTTTGTATGGTTCAAACGCTTTCTAACTATTAATAATGTCCCCTAATTGAAAATCCTTTATAAATTAGCCTGGAGTTAAGTCGAGATTACTTAAATACACGATAGAGTTTCAGGAGGCCGCGGCCGAGGTGGGGCACTGAGCGGGGGGTGGAGAGGGGGCTGGGGCGATCACGAGCGATAGCACCTCCCAATTTGCCTCGCTGCCCGTCTCCCACCGCCACCCACCTCCCACCTCCACGCATATCTACATGCCTACATCTCCACGCGCCCGACCGCCCGCTCCCCACTCAACCTCCTCAAATCTCCCTCAACCTCCCGTAACTTTCCTCACCAATCTCGCCACAGGAACTTCCCGTACAACCCCTAACCACCCCTAAATCCCACCATAACCACAACCTCAACCTCCCCCACTCTCCCACCTCCGTACACATATCTCACTTACCTCTATCAACCTTATCCAACTACCCGCCAACAACACCTAACCCACTCTCCCTTCTCTCATCACCCCTAACCACCCCAAACTCTCCCAACTTTTCCCGAACTCCTTCGAGCTTTCTCTTAAAACTCCCCCCAACCTCTCTCCTCCCACAACCTTCTCTCCAACCGCCCTCCTAACTCTTCAGCTCTAATGTCTCCCGGGTCTCACATCTATCCCTCCGTTTGTCTATGAATAACAATGACGCATACACAATACAGATGATTTTACACGTAGTATTTATCTTCCGTTCGATCTGACCCAGTCGAATCTCTGCGAACATGAACGTATTTGCTAATTAACGACGGGGGTATGGTTTTAAGTCTGTATACCATTCTCAAACGTCTCTAAAAAACTTAATTTTTATTTTTTTCTCAAATAATGCAGAGTGCACTTATAAAGAGACCCGAAATGTTTCCGGTATCCGAGATTTTTATGAAAATCTCTTAAGTTTACTGAAATTTCCTGTGCTCTCAGAAATTCTAAATTGGCACGAAGTCTACACCTTCATTATTGAAGATGAATTCTTCTTTCTTCTCTAATGTAATTTATTCATTAATAAGTGCAATTTATTCCGAATTTTTATTAGACCATAACATTTTATTATGTATTTTTATTGAAAATATGAGTAGCTTTCTAGAAAATATAACTAAGTACGTGACATTTTCGCAAATATTGATTTTCGGAAATATAGATATCGGCTCCATTTTTTCTCCACGGAGCAATGTGCTCTTATGTATTATGGCAAAAGTCTGGCCTTCATTAAAACCTGTTCCTTTCGAAAATTGCGAAAATACTTTTTTCTAACCTGCCATGCATGTTCAGTATTGTAGATAGAGATTTCATTCATGAAATATATTATTTAATACTAAACCTGTGTATTTCAAAATAATATTAATTTTTCTTTATTTTGATTTAAATTTGCTAATCTCCCAAAACATCTAATCAAGAAATTTGGCCTTTCTCGAATTTTTAAATATTAGAAAGATGCAATATTTGAATACTAAGTAAGGACTGAAAATAACAGAAAATATGCAAAATTTAAATATTGATTATAAGAAGTTGTAACACCATTAGTTTCTTAGATTTCTGTTCTATCTCGCCCATGGTTCATGTATGCATTTCATACTCACATGCGTTCCAATTCAACGTATGTCAATTTCCATAACCACGCACTACACAATAACTTCCATCACCATTAATAACCCGTGTGATACAGTCTTTTAGAATATTTACTTTTTCCGATCTCAGTCCTTGGTTAGTGCCACAACTTCAGCCAAACGCTTCTGCCTATACTACTTGACAGCTATTTCGACCGCCAGAACGGATCACGATCACCTCCACCACCACTGCCTCCAATGTCACCGCCGCCGCCATCACCACGCCGCTTTTACTATCCACCACACCACCGTTAAAACTCTCACCAATTCCCACTATTAAGTTTGTCACCACTAGATGAGCACCAGGATCAGCTCCACCACAGTATCATCACCAATACCACCTACCAATATCAACCCCGAAAGATTCGCCGTCACCAGTTCCACCTATACCTACACCACCACCACTCCACTGCCATTAACACCACCGCCAGCGTTAGCTTCACCAACAACGCAGTCTCAACCGCCGCCATTACCATCACAGCGGTGCCTCGTCCGTAGCCGCCTGCGCCACCGTTCCTTCCGCTGACGCCTAGCCACCACCGTCACCGCAACCGCCACCGCCACCGCCACCGCCACCGCCTCCCGGCCACGGTCGGCCTGTGCCTCCCCCACCTCCAGCCCAGTGTTTACCGAGCGCTGCCACCGATCTGGGCGATAACATCGCGCCTGCTTATCTTGTTTATCGGCGGGAAAACAAGAATTGGGCTTCTTCATCTCCACCGTCGCCTTTCTCATGCCCGGCGCGCCCGCGTAATATTTCTCCGTAAATTACCTCGGCCATTTGGAAGATATTGTGTTATAAATGCCCATCTCGCCCTCCAGAAAGAACGGGCCCCGCGCTGGAAAAAAACTAGATTTCCGATAAGATGGTTCTCCCCGGAGTCTGCTGTAATTCAAATACGCCGTGCACTTCACCTGCCACCGCCGCCGCCGCCGCCGCCGCCGCCGCCACCGCCACCACCGCCACCGCCGCCGCCCCCACCGCCACCGCCGCCGCAGCATCCACCGGCGGTGGACGTGTGTTTCTTATGGCGGACAATTTTCTCACTTCGCTGTCAGACGGACGCGAAGAAAAATATGCGATCCATTTCTCAGAGGCCGAATATTTTATTTGGGGATAATTTCATCGCGCCCCTTGTGGAGTGGCAGTCCGCTGTCGGAGGCTGCAGACGAGACCGCTGATTACAACGTCGGAGTCGTGCGAGTCGGAACCGAACCGAAGTGCCGAACCGATTGGAAGTGGCGGAGAAGAGAAGCCCACTGAATTGTGGCGCGCCCAGTGGCAGTCAACGAGTTTGTGGTCGCTTGAGGGTGGATGGTAGTGGTGCTGGATCGGATCTCGATATCGTTTCATCAGCCAGGCGAGGAAGGAGTCTGGGCATTTAATTGGACGAATTTTAATGTTTTGGGACCGTCGGAGTTCTAGTCCCGTCCAAAGTGCTGAAAAAATTGGAAAATCTATTGTTATCTTTACGTTTTATGTAAACGACTTGTTCTGGGTATCTGTGAAGTCCCTCACATATTTTAGATGATGAGTGTCTTAGAACATTATCTTTCTATCATCTTCACTCCAGAAAGAGTTCAGCATGTTTAAAAGTTCTAAAAATTTACTGTAACTTTAGAATAGTGGTTAGAGTAATGCTGTATTGGGTCTCGATATTGTTCTGTTGGTTAACCAAGGAAACATTCTGGATTTTTAATAGGAATATTAGTGTTTTTGGACAGTTAAAGTTCTGCGGAGGAACGGGAGTGCTTGGAAAAATTGGTAACTCTATCGTAATTATCAAAGTTATTATTAAATCTAATGTTATGAATCTCTCTGAACTTTCTCAAGTATTTAATTGGGAAATGTTTTATAATATAATCTCTCAACTACCGTCTCTCCAAACACGATTTGCAGTTATAAATTCTGCAAATTCACGTTGTGAATTTGTGGTAGCTTGAGGGGGGAGAAGTTGGACAAGATATTGATATCTTTCCATAGACGGTTCAAGAAGAGTCTGGAAATATTCTAGAACAAATGTTTATGTTTCGTGACAGAATTCTATTTTTGATAAAGGGCTGGGGCAATCGGATATTTTATCGTAATCGTTCAGAACATCGTCGCGAGTTTGGGGTGGTTAGCTACAAAAGACCATCATCAAAGAAATAGAAGTAACTAAAAATTATTTCTGCGTTATTTACATATCATTATTAACATTCCATGAAATATTTTAATGCGTTTTAAAGAAACAAACCTTTTGTACATTCTCTAATAACGAGCAGGGAAGGAGGATAAATAAGAAGAAATCATTAGCTCACATATTTAATCACACATTTTCTTGAAGAAAATATAATCCTTATGTAGAGAGATAAGAGTAGTGAAAACTCGACTAAATATTTAATACTAATGAATTATTAAAGAACAATACAAGATTTTTCAATATGAATCTGATATAAGAGGACAGAACTTGGGGTGGCTGTATTTTCCATTCCCCTAACTCCAAACTCACTCCAATTACCCCTCCCCTAATGCCGAACTTACTTGATTCACCGAGTTGCGTGCCGCGAAAAAAGTACCGAATCATACCGCCATATGTCGTTCCAATAGCCTTAAAGAAGGCCGTGATTTCATAACGACCTTATAGGCTTTAAGTTGTTCATTGCTTATCATGACGTCCTATGGGAAAATCGTTTTTGGGAGCATATTCTTAAATAACAAATAGTATGTTGTATCTTCCTCAAAGTGCTCAAAGTAACCGATAAAATCGCGACGCAGGAAATTGTGTTATAATCTATTGGTAATCCGTAAAAACAGACTGGATGAAATCTAACTCTCATATTAATAATTCTGTATAGTGAATAGTAGAAGACAATTCAATTTATATAAAACTCAATTCAAATTTTCTTTTCATTTGAAACTTTCCTTTATTATCAATCGCTGTTCTTTAGGGGAGTGCAAAGAGATTTTAGGAAGGCCCTGAAAGGGCCACCAGGGGAAATGTTCTGCTATTTGTGATTGTTACCACTGGTTGCCTCGTCTCAAGATGAAATCGAATTTAGTTCCTCTAGTTTTTGCTGTAGTCGTTTGGAGACACTGCGTTCTGGCTATCTATCAGCGTGTGTATCGAAACTTAAGTTCACAATGTTCCTAGAAATCGCACCTACCTGCTCACAGTCCGCCTGTATGTGCATCTTCCAAGGGAGCTGGGAGCTCGGGCTTATTTTTTCAGGGTTGCCCTCCCCTGTCAGTCGTATTTTTATTATATCATTTACTTTCTTTATATCCATCCTCATTAATTTGTTTTTATAAAATAATTTTGCACTGTGACATTATGTTCTTAGCAATAAATTACTACTTTTGCATTATTTTACTAATTTGTAATGGATAGTTGAACCTAACAGTGGCTTTACAGTTGAACTCCTGTGGATTTTCCCCGATAAACCAACGACGCGCACCCCCAAAGCGCGCATTGCGGACAGAGATATTTGGTCCTTCTGCTTCCGCTGATTTCGAGTTCCAAAACGTGCAATTCCCCGGGCGTGCGTCCTGCTCAAACTTCCTGCAGAATCCGGCAAGAGCGATTGTCGCGCTCCCGTCACTCAAACTGTGAAACCGAAATGCGCGCCGCGAAAACTTCCAAATTGTATCGCCAGATGTCATTTCGATAGAATCGCATTTGTTAACGATCTGTTTTGTTTCCAATTTTTTATTGCTCATGGAAACATTCTAAACGAAAAATATTTTTTGGTGGCGTATGTCTAAACTCCAAGTAACAATATGCAAAAAATTCTAAACTCTTTAGTTGCCCAAAATTTACGAGAAAAATTATGATGTAGACATTTTGGTTATCAAATTCCATCGTCTCGTGTCTGATGTTGCCGGAGGCTGGGTGTCTGCTCTCCACTTCGTTTCCGGGCACGAAAGTTGTCTTTGTCCGCTGTTTGCGATCGTACCCGCCCCCGGTTCATCTCATGAAGTAATGAAGGATGAACGCGGGCGCGCTGGTTGCTACGCAACGGGTCGCCTCTCTGAGCCTCGTTTAATTGTCCCGATTTGACAGTGCATGAATTGAATTGAATTGAATTGAATTGAATTTACCTTACTTTACGTGGCGAGACTCGGGCCATCAGGCCCGCTCTTCCGTCTGACCACGCAAATTTCGCTACGCTCCTTTCATCAACTAGCAGAGAAAGGAGGTATTTCTTGGGCGAGAAACAGGTGATTTGAATTTAGCTCAGAGGCTAAAGGCTTGAGGATCTTTTACATGCAAGTAAATCTACTAACATGGGACAGCCGGCTTCACTTCCTTTCCGAAGGAAGGCGTACGAAGGATTTTGTCGCCCTAAAAATCCACGGCTTCGATCGGGTTTGAATCCGCGAGCTTGGGTATAACAGTCCGGTACGCTAACCGTCACACCATCCGCCGTTCATGAGAGAGTTAATTCGAATGACAGCGCCCGTGCCCCTTCCAGCCTCTGGTTGATTCGCGGCCCGTGCTGCCATGCGCATGGGTGCTATGGCGACGGGGAGGGTTTCCCTGAGGCCACGCCCCTCACCCGCCACCTGCTTCCCGGCTGAGGACCGGGTCCCGGCAGCTCACTCGACGCTTACGCACGAAGTCCGTTGCCGCGCTCCGCAGCACAGGCGCTCTGAGGTTCTACATTTGTTTGTTTGTTTATTTGTTTATCGCCCCAAAGGAGCAAAATTGTATGTGGCGTCTTGGGGAGAAAAAGTGTAGCGTGCCGGGAGAGGTGGCTCAGCGCATCAACTGATATTACTGCAGTGCATTTTGCCGGGAGGTCTTAGGTTCGAGTCCCGACTAGATTTTTTACACTAGATTATCAGCTAGGTGGAATAAAGTCGCTGTCTGGAGGAGAATTCGAATTGCAAAAAAGTAATAGTTTAGTTATTTTAGATAGTAAACATCAGGACATGTAAAAAACGTTGTACTCTTAAACTGAACCATGTATCACATTCAAAATATTAATAAATTATTTTTAAAAAATACAAAAATTGAAGAGAATTCTAGAGACTGCTGGTCTGATCGGTAGTTTTCCGTGGTTTCTCCGATCCACACCAGGCGAATGCCGGAGCAGTACCCTAACAAATGGGCCATGCTTCCTCTTGTTTGCCATTTCATCACCCCTTACACACAGATACACACACAAACAAACATACACCACACTACCATACATGCCGGTAGACCGATCGTAAGTTTAGAGCTTATACCGGCTGGGGCCCTGCGTTGTTGGGAAAATCCCGCTAGCCAACGGTAGGTTGGCACCAAATCTCGCCATCCAGACTACCTCAACCTCTAGAGGGAAACATACACTACATTTACGGGACTAATGACCTTCTTAGTTTATGCGCCCGGAATCACTAACCACCAACCAACCAAACATGTGTAGGTTGTCTTGAGAATGAGAATTCTTACCCTTCGCATAGTTAAATTATGTAGAAAGGTGTGTCTAACCGTGGTTGGCAACATTCTAAATCTCGAAAGATTCGCTCCAATTAAGTAGAAATCTATTAGCCTCGAGCAACTTCGGATCACTAATGACACAATGCAGAGAGATGAAATTGTCTGCTAAAACGCAATTAGGAATTCAGATGCAATCAAAAAGTGAACCCTGAATCCCAGATTTCAGCTCGAGCATGCATTGCATTGGTGGCGATGATTTATGTTGACCGGTCGTAATGATGTGTCATCAAACTTCTCCGTATGTGTTTCCTCAAACAAGCATAAAGCGAATCCTTCTCAATTCCTGTACCATCGTACAGGAAGGTAGTAAGTAGAAAGGAGGTATTTTACTGGCCGTACACTCTTCCTCTATGCGATAAGTGGTTGCAACTCCTACTTCGCATTGTATAACCAAGCCAAGGTGAAATTTCTTGAAAACTTGACTGAAAATACAGACTTTCCACTTTTCATCTCCGATTACTATGTAATTTTATACTTCTTGTATTCAAAATATAATTGTCAAAATTTCTTTTTTCTCTTTCAGATATAAATACAATGTTTTTTTCGCACTTAATGATGCGCATAAATAGTACGCGCAACGTCATGTTCCAGTATTATATGGGCGATAAATCATTTTTGAAAACTTTTTTATTTATTCTCAAAACGAAAAAAAGATATCTGAGTGTTAAATTATTAATATTATTAGTGGCAATCATACTCTTCTTATACTATATTTGACTGTTTAGCTTTCTTTTCCATTTGAGGAATACCATCGTCCACCCTCCTGCAAGTTGACCAGCCACGACGTATTACCCGAGGCGACTCCCCAGAATGTTCCATCCAGATGCAGGCCTATAAACGATCTCTAGAATAACCAAAGCAATATATAGCTTACATGCAATTAGAGATTATATTGACTAACAAAATGAAAACAATATTTTAACAATGATTTAATGAATTAGTTAAAATTTGTTCTGCATAATTTAAAAAATATTAAACATATGTTTCAGCTTCTGGGTAAATGCCGCACATCTCGATCAGGTTATAGTCCCGTTTCCAATGAACCATTAAGCAAATACAGCGATGGTCCCTTTGAATAGTTCTTTTTGATGATTAATGTAATG
Source organism: Gryllus longicercus (assembly GCA_038098605.1). Classification (NCBI taxonomy): domain Eukaryota; kingdom Metazoa; phylum Arthropoda; class Insecta; order Orthoptera; family Gryllidae; genus Gryllus; species Gryllus longicercus. The sequence continues at coordinate 1,088,063 of JAZDUA010000040.1, forward strand.
ATTAATTTAGTTCACTATATTCGCATTTTGTGGAACTCTTTTTCTGCTAGTTTTGGCAGGTGTAGAGCGAGGAACAATGCTATTTTGTAAGCAGTTCTTAAAGATCTGAAAGCTAAGTACTAGTGTGCACAGATCACAAAGGAAAACTATTTCAGCAGAAAGGCGGGTGAGACATGGCAATTTTTATTCCAAAATTATCCACGAGTATATTTGAATCAGTTTTTCGCAAGACAAACCGGAAGAAACAAACAGGAATCTGTATGAACGGCAGAAAACTAAAACTTACGGTTCGCAGATTATGTGATATTAGCAACTACACCCGAAGTCTGAAAAGAAATGCTTACTCAGTTTAACAAAGAATGCGATAAAATAAGCCTTCACATGAACTTGCAGAAGACAAAAATAATGACAAACCACAAACCATAAGTAGTGACAGTAGATTGACGAATTATCGAATACGTACATGAATATAAAAACTTAGGTCAGTTGATCTCATTCAAAAACAGAACAAAAACAAGAACTCATCGCCAGAATAATAATGACATGGAAAAAGGTTTGGAATTTAGCGTACATTCTCTTAAACAAGAAAATAAACATCTCAATAAAAAAGGCAATTATGGACACTTATGTGCTACCAACTCTTATCTAATATAATAATGAATCACAAAGTTGGTCATTAACGGAGGAAGAGAAAACCTCTCTAAGAATATAACAAAGAAAAATGGAGTGCAAAATTATACACATAATATTCAAGAACAAAATTATTTAGACAGTTAAGAGCAAAAACTAAAATAACAGATTCAGTGACTCAAGCAAGCTTAACGAAATGGCATTGGGCCGGACATGTTATAAGATCACACCAAGGCAGATAGTCATATGAAACAACAGTATGGTGTCCAAGAATAGGTTGGAGCAACAGATGAAGACAAAGGCCAAGGTGGTCAGATGAAATAAAGAAGACAGTAGATAGCACGTGTTCACAATTAGTTTAAAACCAAACATCTGGGAAGCGCTAAATCCGTAAAAGGGGGCAGAGGTTCTGCAACTCAAGAAAGTATGCCCCGATGGTACTACTCCCCATACGTCAAAACTGTTTCACTAATTTTTTGACGAAAATAATTCAGATCAAATTATATCAGTGTGAACAGGAATTACTTGATTACTTCATTATAACTTCATATTACGACTAATCTCTTTTATAGTCTTTCGTTTGGTATTTCAGTACTCAAATTCGATATTTTAAACGCATTTTCTCACATTGTATATTTTCCTATCCAGATAAGGAACCAAATGTGTGCACTAGAACCAACGTGACCTTCGACACAGTCTTACAATTTTGAACTATTACTTAATTTTATTACATTATATAACTTTCCTTGAAAATGAACTTGAACATTTCAACTCGCGAAGTGTTCGAAAGACAAAAACTTATTTAACGCAGCTTCGGAAACTTCCGCCAATCGTCGCGTCGCCTCGTGCCTGGTCGTCGATGTGCTCGCCGTCCGCTTTGCCTCGCGAGCAAAAATGTCGCCCTCGCCCGTCGTTTGTGTTCCTGCCCGCTCCTGGTCCGGCGCATACAATACCGAGAGGGAGAACGCCGACGCGGTGGTTGCTAAGCAACGGCCGCCCCTCGGCCACTCGTTTAATTGCCCCGATTCGTCCGTGCACGAGGGCATTAATCCGAATGACAGCGTTCGCGCTCCCTTCCAGCCTCTGATTGATACGCTGATCGTGTTGCCATGCGCGAGGGTGTCATGACGACGGGGAGGGTTGTGCGCCGGGCCACGCCCACTTGCTCGCCACCTACTCCGCGGTCTGAAGACCGCGTCCCCACGGCGCACTCCACGCTTACGTACGGTGCCCGTTGTCGCGCTCTGTGGCGCTAGAGCTTGGAGGTAGTACGTGTAAGTACGCGGAGCCCCAACCTGTGCTTTCGAGTCTTGCGAAAGACATAGGTGTTTTGAACCTGTGATATTGGTATATGTACTTACTGATTAATGTACTTATTACGTCGTTTATTTTTTTATTTATATTATTTATTTATTTTTCAGTAAAAACCGTGTAAATGTAATGTGACGAATGTCAGAGAAGTATATATTGACCACCATCCCCACCCTTCCTGCTTACGTATATGAATTATATAAATAAAGAGCTGAGAGTGGCTGACAACTTTTTAAAACCTGAAAGATTCACTCCCGCGTAATATAAAACTTATTTACATCGGTAAACGAACTATTGATTTCACTGTGTAGTATTGTTGACAAGATACCGCACCTCCATTCCACTCGTTGCGCAACTAGCACAAAGGGGGCTCAAGAAAGCGTGCCCAGTTGTTAAGCTACGTTTATGCTTAGTAGCAAAGCAAGGGGACGCATCAGCATTTGCTCAAAGGATCAGGGAAGCTGGACGAAAAACCTAATCGAGATAGGAACCATTCAAACCTGAAACTATAGTACTGTACTCGTTACAGGTATAAATAGTATTTTAAAAATATACAGTACAAATGATAATTAATTCATTAATGTCATTGTTTAAGATCTTTTTATTTCTGAGTCTTGTCTCCAGTCTCTCTGACAAAGATATGCAACTTAGCATAGTTCACTTGGCATTTAAATTAGTGAATCGTTTTTTATTGTTTAATGGCATCTGAGGAGGCGTTGTAAAATAACGTACGTGTGATTTATGTACACACAAATCGGATTGTCACACCTTCACGTATCCCCTACAAACATCATCCCAAGCATAATCACTCATTTTTCATTATTGTTCATCCTCGTGATTTCTCCCGTGTCTCAAATCAACAGAAATGGCTGAAGAGTTGAACAATTATTGGAGAGATCATAGACCTGCAAATATATCACTCAGATTGTTGGTTTTACGAATTCAGAAGTTTGATAAAATTGGAACGCCCACATTTTCTTCGGTTGCCAGCTCCTCCCGGCACGAAGACCGGAGATTGACAACTCGATTTACGCTACATACGAAGACTTGCATACTGCGGCGGTTTAAGGGCTTCGTTTAGTGCCGAGGAAGTCGAAGACTGCAGGTTCTACGACTGCATAAGACAGTGGGAGTTTCAAACATGTGATTGGAGTGTGGTACCAATGCATATTCCATTACAAACATCCCATCTGTTATAATCATCATCTTTCGCTTTCACTTTTCATCCCAAAGCCTCACATCTGTAGAAATACAGCGAATAATTCAATAATAGTTAAGAGTATGTAGATACGCATAGATACAACACCGCTTGTTGGTATCATCAATTCTAGCCAGTTAAAAAAATGAAAACACACAAAACTTTATTGATTGAATGTGTTTCTTCGGCCGCCAGCTCCTCGTGGCATGAGGACCGAGTCCCGGCCGCTCAGCTCACGCTTACGTTCGTCCCGTTGAAGTCTGTCTAGCTCAGGCCGCATTTACAACAACAGGTGGTTGTGGATCAGAAACGGGCGTCATCCACAGTTCTTACAAAAGGAGTATGGTATGCATGACGAAGGCATCGTGTATCCTTTGCAATTATCTACATCATCACTCATCATAATTTATAATTTGCATGGAAAAAATATCAATATTATTTTTTTAGTTGACCTGTTAGAGCCACGGCGTGGCCTAAGATGAAAGAAAAGATTTGTGGTGATATAATGACTCAAACCAACCAAAATTGTTACAAACTACAACAACAGTAATAATAATAATAATAATAATAATAATAATAATAATAATAATCCGTAGGATTGCAGGTAAAAAGTATAATTTTTAATTATGATTCTCAGGAACTAGCATTCTCGACTCTACCAGTAATAAAGACTTTTGTTCGGTGGGTGATAGACGAAAATGTGACCTCCATTATCCACCACAAATTCCACGGCCGAGATTTGAACCCCTGCCAAGAGGTGGAAAGTGATCGGCTTGACCAATACCCAAAGAGGTGACCGAGATCTACAGATATACCATTCCGCTTGTTGGATTTCTATATTACAGAATAGGAAACCGCAAAGATTGTGTTTGAAGTTGTTTTTCGGTCGCCAACTCTTCGTGTTTTGAAGATCGGTCTCTGGTACCTTGGTTAACTGGGACGTAGCGAGACCGTTTGGCCCAAAGTACTACTGGCGGCTACAGCTCCCTGTTCACTAGGGAAGTAAATTTGAAATACCAATAAGGCATGGCTGTTTTTATCTTGTGCCTGTAGAGCTGAAGATACGGTGAACCCCACGCGTATCCCAAAGAATTCACTAATCATTTTATAATAGTACAGAAAAGTCACGTAAGGACCAAGTGTTCAAGTTAGACCAACTGACAAGTTTGAAAAGCACTAAAAATATAAGTGACTCTGACAAAAACCGTAGATGGACTACTATGATTGTTGCTACAATAACAGCCGGTTGGAATTGGATAGCGCTATTTTCATGATTGCGGGAAGAATTTTCTCCGCCCGCCAGCTCCTTGCAGCATGCAGACCGGGCACCCGCAGCTCGGTTTTGTCTTACGTACAGGATCAGTTGATGCGAAGACGAACTCTGCTCTGGTTGTACCACAATTTTCAGTTGTATAATATCAAAAACGCACATATTATATTCGATTGTAGATTTTTTGTTAACTTATTTACAATTTGAGCGTATTGAGGTTTTTTGAAATATTTTATTTAGTTCTGCACAAAAACTCTGAGTGCTACCTAAAATAAAAAACTATCTGGATCTGTATCTCACGTTCAAGCTAAGAAGAAATACTGCTACCTCTCGGGATGCTCTACACCTACAACACTATTGACCATAGCAGTTGGCGAACCCGAAAACATGAAATAATCTATCAAGCAACTCGTTTCAGAAACATCTTATCGATCGTTTTCAATTCAGTTCTACAATTCAATAGGTGATTTGAAATGGGGAAGACTTTCTTATTCTATATTTCTGGAGAAAAAGAATCACTTCACGGTTGGCATCTAGGACATTTATGATTTACAGGAAAGTTGTAGAACTAGTCGTTATTGATTGCTTGGGCCACACTGTAACTTCAAATTTGCATTTCTGTGATGTACAGAACAGGTTTTATTCCATGAACTTAATTCCTTAATAAAATAATTAAGAAATATTTCAAGAAATAATTTTTAATTTTATTAGTTTTGGACTTTGAAATAATACAATCATGGAATAAATATATCATGAAGTAAACTAACATATTGTGCTATGTGGTCATGAAAAATACTCTTACTAAATTAATAATACTACCATCTACTCGTCATCAATTTTCACTTGAGTGTGGGGCTATGTCAAAACGTTCTCGTAAAAATGGAAATATTCATGAGGGGGTATTGTATGATTTTCTGAATATCGGTTATTTTCTTTCCATTGATTGGAAGAACAGCAGAGATATAAACTTCCTTGAAACGCAACTCTGGGCGCATTTACCGTTCGCCAACATGAATCAGTACTATTTACGCCCATCAATATAGTATGTACTCACATGACACGAGCTATCCAAAATATTTTCTAACATACGTTAGCTGCTTTACTTAGAAACAATCACACCAGGCTGACAATGAGGACTGTCAGGACGAGTAAGAGGTTTGACTATGGTTCGATCACCTGGGTTAAATGTATATGATGTTCTCAGTGTCTATTAGTGTTGTCATGAAGAGTTCATGCGTTTCTTAGTTGATATAATTAGTTCTTCAATGTGGGGATCAGAGACGATCGGGATTTCCCTTTTCCAGGTTTAGTTCCCTTTTACAAGTTTTAGTTCGCAATAAAACATATATTTTAAATTGAACAATTTTAATGTTTATGCTGGTCTATAGCTTGATGAATAACAAATAAAATGAGTATCTCGACACTTTTTTCGAAAAAGTGGACTTATTTTCTTTTTATAATCACCGATTCGATGATGTCAAAAGTCCTCCCATAATAGGGAGTCGAAACTAGAACCTCACATTCTACGACGCTTGAGTTTCTTTACTCTAGGAAAGTTGCAACATCATTTTCACTTGGAATCTTATCTTAGTAGCATCAATACTTGTAAATTTCATTTATATTCTTAGAAAGTATAAACAGCTATCGGACTCTATATTCAATAGATTGAGATGGGGATGCCGAATTCTAGCATTGATTTCATCGATCCATCCGCCATTTTTAGTAGTCTCTTTATTTCTGCGATTCATTTCATGGAACTCCGTAAATTTTCAAACCACTCTCATTATATATATTTTGTTAATTAATAAAGGAATTCCACATTTGCACTTCACTACGTTAGTTGTGCTCAAGAGTTGCTTGATTCCACTGAGGAAAGATATTACCTTATTTTCTGTATATTGGAACACAAACGGAAAGTAAGAAAAGCATCAAAACAAAATCACTAGAAGAGAATATGTTTCGTACATAGCTCATATATTGTATTAAATATGACCTATGCTATTTATATTTTTACAATCAATAAATGATTATGACAGCAAAGTAATTTTCATACAATGTTGTCTTTCTTCGAGCGCATTACACTTTGCTAAATAGAAAAAAAATGTTATTTCCGCCTAACGTCAGTCGTCCTTCATTATTCAGTGAATATTTTTACTCTTACAGTGTACAGAATTCATGATAGTTAAGTCGGCGATGAACGCTCATATATATGACTGTAGTGAGAAAAATACAATTGGTTTCACTTCACCTCCGTTAAAACAGTGTTCACTCACATTTTTTAATACGTTTCTCATGCATAATTATAGATAGTAGAGCGCTGAGATATTATTGATTTCCCGCTTATCGCGTTATTGCTATGCGCATGCGTTATGGCGTCTGTGATTGGTAGCACTGCGCTGCCGCGGTGCTGTCATGACAACGAGAGCTCTTTGTCCTTCCTTACCTCAGCCGCAACCACCTCGTGTTGCCTGAGCTCCTGTGCTTGCAAACACGAAACACGCTCACGTTTCCTCAATATCTCTGACAGCGTGCACTTCTTTTGTGTTCTGTTCGTATAAATTTGAAAATTAGCACATTTCGCTCGGTTTCTCATCATAAGTTGATTCGAAAATGTTCCCGTTTTAAATAAAGATCTTCGATATTTTTTCATGATCGAATGTATTAAATTTTAGACTATTTGAGTTGAAGATCATTCCTGAATGCGTGTTATCACGCTTATTAAACCGTTTTAGTACTTCTTAAGGGGGATACGTCAATGGTATACAATCATATTTTATTATATCTGGTTCTAATTTTTACTGAAAAATATGTGGGGGTATTTCATATATATTAAGCATTATTTTAAATACCATTCGTACGTACATGAAGTCAGTTTCCTGTAAATAATTTGTTGCTTCCTTTGGAAATGTTGCGCATTGATCGCTGCTTTTGTTTAACCATTCATATAAAATGAATCAAAACAAGATATTCAGTACTCACCATCAGACAGACAAAACTGCCACAACATAAAAAGTCAACGAAAAAACGAACACGACACACAAGAGAAGTACGCGCGATAAGATAGTCCAACGAGAGAAATAAATTACCACAAACAACCAGATCTAAACGATACACCTCATAATAGTAATTTCTTGTCTTCATATATACTTGTGTAAAGTTCTCCTTAGCTTGTTGTACTTTGTGGCCGATAGTATCGCATTCTCGCAGCTGTCGGCAAATATATCTTTGCCAGCATCGTGTTTTGTCTAAGAGGTGTTCGGGAGGTTGCAGTTTTATGGGTGGTGTGTCATCCCCGCAAACCTGTCAAGCTAAAGAAACTCGTAGCAATTGTTAATAAAGTTGATTTTCTGACATATTTATAAGAGCATTACTAAATTTCATTTCTCACATGTGTATAACACCTCTGTTTTACCGATTTGCGATGCGAGCGGAAATGAAAAGGAAACTCTGCATACTCCGGCCATGTTAGAGGTGCCTATGGGTTACTTAAATACTCAGGAACTCGGGAAAAATCCAAAAATAATGAAACATTTGATATTCATTTGAAAATGCAAATTTGGACGGTGTCATTACTTGTATTTTGATACTGCACGTATCGTGCAAACTATCATATTTAGTGAGTCACTACTTACGACACAGCTGTCATCATGCGACAGCAAGCCTACAAGGAAGAGTCCTCTGCCATTAACTATTTGTTGTTTACGTGTTACTTATATAACAGCAATTCTTTATGTATATTTTTAGTAAGTAAAGAATTGTACTGTGTACTATATAATGTTATTGCAGTATTCTTCGAAACTTTAGGTCAAAATGTTTAATTAATTTCTGAGTTATACGAGAGGACACTCTTTGTTATTCTTGAGGAGAGTATGCTACGTTTTGGAAAAACATTTCGTATGATTTTTAGTTTAGTAGTATTTCTGCTGCTGCAGGCCACTGGTTTAAAATATTTTCCACGTCTGTAACTACTTCAATTATTGTACGTTCTTTAATCGTTGACCCTTAACAAGTATTTGCTTCTCTTTTCTCTAAGAACAAAGTGTAAAATGTGGAATAAACATAATGATACTCTTTACTTGACATTTCTACAGGTACATCGTAAAGCCAGGAGAAAGTGTGTGTATTAGAAATCTCTACATAAATAGGTAAATACTTGAATACAAAAATAATTACTGCTCCTAATTCCATCTTTATATTCATATCTTATCTTAATAGAAGACAATGAGCTCAGAAATACGATAAACACTCGATATTCATTAAAAATTTATTTTGGATAATCAGGAAAGATCAACATTCTGCTACTTTTACAATTTAATGTTTTTTCGTTATTCAAGATATTTGTCGGTATTAGCTCTTTAAGTGATTTTTTGCGCAGTTTTACACAATATGAGTATTTTTCGCGAAATTCTGAATCAAATCCTGTCAGATTCTACAATATGATTCCATATTTTCATAAAGATAATCTTCTAAAAAATACTTTTTTCTTTATATTTTGGGGAGAGAACTATTTACTGAATCCTGTGATTTGTACTTTATCCAATTTTTATAACAAATTTTCAGTATTTACTCAAAAGCATACATGACCTTTCATTTCGTGGTAAGAAGAGACGTTGCACAGAGGATACTACATACATTTCCCTCCAAGGCCTCTAAAAATTTAAAAATTAAAATATAATTAGAATAGAATGTAAAACCGGCACTTCGAATTATTTAAAAAATGCATTTCAAAAATCGTGGAACACATTTAATATGTATATGCAACAATGACTATTCATTCAAAAATTTCCTCTCTTAGTAGGAAATCAAAGAACTAAATGCGTATTCCAAAGTTTTACTTTCTCGATCACTACGTAGTGCCAAGGCAAAGACAAAACATTGTAATGCCGCAGCAGCATCTGGTGATTTTTCGTAAAAAAAATGCATTTGAGAACCTGGTTTCGAAAAGCCAAATACAACTCTTGTATTTATGTAGTAAGTTTCTTCCTATATTAAGTTATTTGATCTTAAAAGATCGTTTTGTATATTTTTTTTGGAAACACAAGTAATCCGCATAATTTTTGCTTCAATTTTCATTTTGAGTATAATTTTCGTTCAGCACCGTAACCCAAATAGATATTTGTTTGATTCGTAACTAGAAATGTATGCTCTCATAGTAATTAATGAATTCATGAATTTGATATTGACGTCCTGACATAAATGTATCATTCACTGGGAAACCACAGATAAACACCCAGAAAAAACAATATTGATATTCTGAGTCTCTCTGGTTGGGGTATGCAGCCACAGGATCCCGAATTCCTTGCTGCGCAGTTCCATTCCCTGCCTCAAGCTCTCCTGATGAGCGTTCGCCACGCGCATCGCCTCCCCACTCCTCTCCGCCCATGATCCCACCGCATCCTATACCGCAGCATCCCACCCCCTATCCGCCCCCCATCATCTCCCCGACACTCCCTTTCCAGTCCCGCATTCAGAACCCCCTCTGTCTCCCCGTCCCATCCCTCGCTCCTCATTACCTCATCTACTCATCCTCGTTCCCACCCCTCCCAGCTCTCCCATCCGAGACCACTCTCGCTCCTCCGCTCTCCCTGCCGCTCCCCCTGCCGGTCCCCCTCCTGCCGTTCCCCCTGCCATTCCCCCTGCCGCTCCGCCTGCCGCTCCCCCTGCCGCTCCCCCTGCCGCTCCCTCTGCCGCTCCCTCTGCCGCTCCCTCTGCCGCTCCCCCTGCCACTCCCCTGCCGCTCCCTCTGCCGCTCCCCCTGCCGCTCCCCTTGCCGCTCCCTATGCTGCTCCCCCTGCCGCTCCCCCTGCCGCTCCCCCTGCCGCTCCCCCTGCCGTTCCCCCTGCCGCTCCCCTGCCGCTCCCTCTGCCGCTCCCCCTGCCGCTCACCCTGCCGCTCCCCCTGCCGCTCCCCTGCCACACCCCCTGCCGCTCCCCCTGCCGCTCCCCCTGCCGCTCCCCCTGCCGCTCCCTATGCCGCTCCCCCTGCCGCTCCCCTGCCGCTCCCTCTGCCGCTCCCCCTGCCGCTCCCTATGCCGCTCCCCCTGCCGCTCCCCCTGCCGCTCCCCCTGCCGCTCCCCCTGCCGCTCCCCCTGCCGCTCCCCCTGCCGCTCCCCCTGCCGCTCCCCCTGCCGCTCCCCCTGCCGCTCCCCTGCCGCTCCCCCTGCCGCTCCCCTGCCGCTCCCCCTGCCGCTCCCCCTGCCGCTCACCCTGCCGCTCACCCTGCCGCTCCCCCTGCCGCTCCCCCTGCCGTTCCCCCTGCCGCTCCCCTGCCGCTCCCCTGCCGCTCCCTCCGCCGCTCCCTCTGCCGCTCCCCCTGCCGCTCACCCTGCCGCTCTCCCTGCCGCTCCCCTGCCACACCCCCTGCCGCTCCCCCTGCCGCTCCCCCTGCCGCTCCCCCTGCCGCTCCCCCTGCCGCTCCCCCTGCCGCTCCCTATGCCGCTCCCCCTGCCGCTCCCCTGCCGCTCCCTCTGCCGCTCCCCCTGCCGCTCCCTATGCCGCTCCCCCTGCCGCTCCCCCTGCCGCTCCCCCTGCCGCTCCCCCTGCCGCTCCCCCTGCCGCTCCCCCTGCCGCTCCCCCTGCCGCTCCCCCTGCCGCTCCCCTGCCGCTCCCCCTGTCGCTCCCCTGCCGCTCCCCCTGCCGCTCACCCTGCCGCTCCCCCTGCCGCTCCCCCTGCCGCTCCCCCTGCCGCTCCCCCTGCCGTTCCCCCTGCCGCTCCCCTGCCGCTCCCCTGCCGCTCCCTCTGCCTCTCCCCCTGCCGCTCACCCTGCCGCTCCCCCTGCCGCTCCCCTGCCGCTCCCCTGCCGCTCCCCCTGCCACACCCCCTGCCGCTCCCCCTGCCGCTCCCCCTGCCGCTCCCCCTGCCGCTCCCCCTGCCGCTCCCCCTGCCGCTCCCTATGCCGCTCCCCCTGCCGCTCCCCTGCCGCTCCCTCTGCCGCTCCCCCCTGCCGCTGCCCCTGCCGCTCCCTATGCCGCTCCCCCTGCCGCTCCCCCTGCCGCTCCCCCTGCCGCTCCCCCTGCCGCTCCCCCTGCCGCTCCCCCTGCCGCTCCCCCTGCCGCTCCCCCTGCCGCTCCCCCTGCCGCTCCCCCTGCCGCTCCCCCTGCCGCTCCCCCTGCCGCTCCCCCTGCCGCTCCCCCTGCCGCTCCCCCTGCCGCTCCCCCTGCCGCTCCCCCTGCCGCTCCCCCTGCCGCTCCCCCTGCCGCTCCCCCTGCCGCTCCCCCTGCCGCTCCCCCTGCCGCTCCCCCTGCCGCTCCCCCTGCCGCTCCTCCTGCCGCTCCCCGCCAACGCACGCAGAGCAACCTGCCTAGCGCCCCGACTCGGGATTCCGCCGTGTGAAACCACTCGCCTTGATATTCAGGTCGCTCGCGCGCGATGCTTCACGCAGGACCTGGGCGGGAGGCGGGAGGCGGCAGGGGGGCGGGGGGCGGTGGGGGCGGCCTAATGGCGGAGGGCCGCGCGCGATAACATCTATCATTAATGCGCCTGCCGGACCGTCCGGCGGCTGGACCAACACACTCGCTGCCCCCCCCCCCCCCCGCCGATACTCAATGCCACCTTGCCACCGTCGCAACCCCTTGCCATCTGTTCACCGTTCTCCTACCGTCACTCCGTCACTTCACCTTTCCATTGCTACCCCACACACGGCCCTCTCAACGTTTGCTTACTTATTGTCCCTCTTCGTCCCCTAATAAATACTTTAAATAAACACTTAGTGTTTTTTCATGTCCCCTCGCAGCCCTCGACGTCCCCTCCCCATCCTCATTCCCCGTTCCCCTCCACCTTCCCTTCCCCTCCACTCCCCTCCCCTCCCTTCCCCCTCCCCCTCCCGTCCTCGTCGTTCTCGCCATTCTATCCCAGAACATCCGTCTACTATTCATGGGACAGCAACATCAGCGCGATAGATCAAAGATTACAAATTTTGGTAAAAATCCGGTGAACGGTTTCGATCCTAGTTTTGTTCACAGACGGATGAACATACACGTTTCAAAAACAGAAAAAAGAATTTACCGATACCAGGGACCCCTCAAATATGTATTTCTGTCAAAATCTTGGCATCGATTTTTGTAGCATTACAACTTTCTGTATACTACGTAAACGTGAAAATTATAATACATGGTTTCTATAGAATAATTAATTGTTTGAGACGGAGCTTATAAAACAATTATTGTGCGCCTATTAAGCATTACTCAAAATGAAATTATAAAAATTACATAGTCTTAAAAAACTGTTCAGTTATCTTTCTGAAGCACTATTATGAGCATAAATAAATATTTATTAGAATAATTCAAATAAAAACATTTTTGATTTAATTATAAAAAATTATGAAATAATTATAAAAAAATATTATTGATATGAAAAATTATTATTTAAATACGAAGAATATAGAAAAAAATTGTATTTAAACCTCCAATAATTAACAAAAAATAACTCCAATAGCTCATAAATATATTTTCTCTTGTAATTGCCTCTACGATTTTTCTCGTTGCTCACGATATATAAAATAAACATGATTTTATGTTTCCAAATATTTCTTTAGTTTGAAAAACACATTGTTTTTATGTTGTTGCATTGAATTAATAATAAATACAGGGCGACTCATTTCAAGCAATGAAAAACCAGGTTTCACTTCGTATTATCACTAAAAAATTCCTTTACTATTTTGGCCCCAGAACACAGATTATTTTTTGTAATTTTTTTGATTTCATCGCAGCCTATAATCACTGCAACATTACGAGTATATCCAAGACTCGAAGCACAGTTGTAGACAATGGAGGCCGTTGGCGTCAGTGCGACTTCAATGGAATTCGGGCGAACGGATTACGGTCTAAGGTTCAGACGGCCTAAAATTGGACTTATCGCAGGACCGAGCACTGCCTTCTGGAAGTTATAGGAGAAGAGAAATTATCTAGAAACTAATATGTAGAAACGAAGCGTTTCTCATTAAAGTGTCATAGGAAGCATTGTTCTAACCGAGGAGAATATGGTGATGTATGATGTACGTTTTATCACCATGAAGTAACTCATCATGAATATAAGTGGATTTTATGTGAATAAATAAATAAAGAATAAAAAAATCGCAAAAATTTCGAGTCGTGGTTAATGCCCCGGGACACACATGTTCGAATAATAAAATTTAAATTTATTCAAAATTATTCAGTTGCATTTTCGAATTTTAAGAAAAGTACTTTATTTATAATGAATTTGTTTGCGTTTTATTTCAATTAAATCACTCTCTTTTTTCTATCAAACAAGCATCTTCCGAAGATTTTCCTGTCATATTCAAGGCCGTTGTTGTGACGGCCGTAAGGAGGCGATCGTACCCCACCACGTGTTATCTGATCAAGTGAGACAGAACATGATATGTGAGACGTAATTACCGGCTGTCGTCTTCTCACACCTGACGAACCGAGATTGGAACGATGTGGCCGCAAGTAGTTTGTCGGGAGAAATGGATGGGTCGGCAGAAAATGTCGAATGCATAACACGTCGGCTAAGCAAACAAGTATTTCTGCGAAAAAAAAGGTCTTCCTTTCTTATTTGTTTCTGATTTTACTAGAGTTTCCCTCCGCATAAAAAAAGGTTCTATATACCTCGCAGATTAATTTACATCTTTATGTAAAGTGAGTTTGAAAATCGAAAACTGTGTTCGCTTACAAAAAAAAGTAGATTGAATGTTCGGATCAGCTTTCTTAATGCGCGGCCTCTTCAAAATACAATAAACCGTCTGGGATTCATGGCCTACTTAACGAGTGAAACACGTAATATGTAACGAAATGTTTAGACTATCAAAATATCATGTTGTAATATATACATATATGAAGTTGTGAATATTTATAGAACATCTATACAAAGATTTTCTAATCATTTCTTGTGAAGTGGTTAATAAAATAATTGAAAAAAAACTAGTGATACCGCAACGTGAACGGTTATGTCATACTATAATGCGCATACTTGCTGACCCGAGCGGAAAATTCGAACATTTGAACTTTATTTCATATTTCTTGAGACTAGTGATAGGTTACTTCACTCCCTGTAACAAGTTTTACTGGGCTGGGATTTAGACTGGAGTGCGTACTTTTACGAGGTCAATATGTCAACCGCTCTCAGGTGTGACCGTTGGGCAACTAAATCCCCGAAACATGCTTAAAAATACATATCTACAATTTTTGAAAAATCCACTAATCAAAATTATACTTACGCTCTAGAATTTGGTATGATCTCTCTTTACAAAACGTTAAAAAAACCGTTAGTGCCCTTTTTTGAACAAATTTTGAGTATTTTTGAAAATTTGACACATTCAATCAAAATGAAGTAAAAACTGTTAATAATAGAAAAACTGTACATGAAGTGATTTGAGAAATCAATATTGAATATAAAATTGCCTAAGAAATAAGTGTATCGCTTTAATAAGGTGAAGGACAATGCCGAAAGGACGGACGAGGCCTGTACTGTTTGTATTGTACTGCATGTATTGTTCCTAACGATCGTAATTTCAATTTCTTAATTAAATTGCTTTAATACTTAAATTAATTGATACGTAAAATAAAAACATAAAAATTGTAATGAAGATCTGCAACGTAATCTCGTTTACAACTGACATCAGATCCCCTTTTATAAATTCAAAAATAAATTTAACAGTGCATACTGAAAATCAATGGCAAAATATCTGTATATTACTGTAAAACAATTAACAGTCGCTAAGAATCTTGGATTGATGCTTCTCAATAAATAAAATACCAGAGAATTGATAAGAGTATCACTTTTAACCTTTAGGCCATTCTAAATTCTCCCTGGTAAATTTCCATGATTGATATTTCTTTATGTGACGACTATGTCATGCAATCATGACTGATTTCTTCGTATATCAAGTGGAGTTTCAGCGAGTACTACAAAAACAAGAAGTCGCCCAATTAAATGATATACCGAGGATATAGGATTACATTGCACGATAAGTTATGAATTCTGTACCACTTACGCCACTTTCTAGTGCTTTTTTAGAATGGGAGAATAATCCACCAAAACGTTTTGTGTTGAAGGTAATGACGAACGTTCAGTTGCATCAAAGGCATTACGGAAGTATATGTACTTGAATATTAATGTAATTTTTTACGTAATAATTATTGTAATAAACTAGTGACCTAGTTTATAGGTCACTAGTTATATAATAAACTAGTTATATAATAAACTAGTGACTAGCAACAAAAATGCTGCTGAACAAAAATCACACAAAATAGCTTTTCGAAAAGGAGTACGATTACTGCTCAAGAACAAATATAGAATATTTCAATAACATAATATATATACAGTACAAAACCCTTTTTTACATAATATGAAAAACAAAAAAGTGGCTGAGCCATCGTGATATACTTGAAAAGCAAATATTTAGTAGCAGGCGGCCTCTTCCTTAGAGTCTTGCTGTTATCTGACGTCACCTATATCGTAAGATGTGACGAACTGAGAATGAGAATAGTTGGAATATTAAATTTAATATTGGCATTTTCAGTATCAATACTGAAAATCAAAACTTTGTTATCAATACTTTCAAAATCAATACTTTTTTATTGTTTTTTTCATTATTTCCGGGTTTCAAATTAAATTATAGACATCCGCTTCTTGTATGATCGTACAGTTTTCATTCTGTTGCAACGCTTATTGAAAATTAGTAATACAGATATTTCCCTATTCAGATATCAATTTCCTATTCCATTAAATAAGAACTATTGTCTTTTTTAGAAACACGTTAAAACCTAAACCCGTTGCTCATTGATTTATTTTACACATAACGTTGAAAAGGATTTTGTTAGCTCTTTTGGAATTTTTATCATTGCAAGTAAAATAATTTGTGTATAAATAGCAGCAAAGTTCTTGATGTTTTATTGGTGTGTTTCACATACTTTGACGTACATGTAATTTGTCTTGAAAATATGTATGTATCTGCAAACCATTTCTGATTCCAATTGCAGAATTCACAAAGTTCAATTGTTTATTTTTTCCTGGAATGCATAAATCAAGAAAGCGCAATAATTTAATACATACATAAATAAGAGAAAAATAAGTGTAAGCTATATTATGTTAATGCAATTTATTTTAGGTATGTCTCGAATTGGGTGATTTCGTGAAAAGTAGTTTGTTCATATTTCCATAATTTCCTCGCACACATAGGCATACAAAATTTCTGAATTCCCAATTTTCTGGCTTTATTAGTGAATTCTTAAAAAAAAATTAAAAAAAATAATTTAATTTTATTTGTATCAGAAAATTAACATCATAAACTAAGTTACAAATTTCAGAGTAATATTTTTAGATTAAATCGTGTTCTTGAATGTAAAACTTCATATTTTACACTAATCTGTAAAAACTGAGTACGTAGCACGTGTTGTTGATTGATATGAGTTTTTCAGTGCAATTTGTATTTACCATTGACAACAATCTTAGCGTTTCTGCTTTATTATTTACTGCATATAATATTTATAAGAAATATTAGAATATTTAGTATAATTTATAGTAATTCGTTTTGTAATACACATAATTTCTTGCATATATTTCTTTTTTTAATAATTACATTAATCAAATTAATCCAAGATGTAAAGTAACTAGATTTCAAAATCATTAATTGTCGTTATTCATGATAAAACAATGATGTTCGCAGCGGTATATTTTTTATTTTCTATATTTTGCTTATACATTTATTCACAAGAACATCTTTGTGCGTAATTGTCAAGAGCACTGAGATCACGTTTTTTAAATACTTTTCTATCAGTGTCATTAAAATACGCATCGTATCATAAATATCTTTAATCAAGCTACGAGTATAAAGCTCTCCATGGTTTCTTTGTCTTGTACATGTGAGACATTCAATTCATACGCTACGATACATGTTCACCACGTGCATATCAAGTTGAATGTACTTGTACTCGCAAATGATAGCAAACGTGTTGAAACACTATTTCTATACTAAAGAAGTGAAAACAAATTGATGACTGGATGGGCTAAATGCAGACTATTGAACTGCGAACATTAATTTGGTAATCCCGATTTCTTTCGGCTTGAAAAAAGAAGTAGATAAATATCTGCATATAAATGAAGAAAAGGAGCGATACATATTCTTGCGAATCAGTCTTCTAAATGAGATCCCATTGGTGATAATGCGACGCTCATTTTTTTTATTTGGATTTTCTTGGGCTCATTCTACTGCTGACATCTGCTGTCCTCATCATTTCTCCCTCAATAACCAGTCCCATTTTTAACGCTAGCACCCGACCGATGACATGATCGAAGGAGAAGTATGTCAAATTCCTCGAAGAAAATTTACAAACGCCAAGCATGGGTATCATAAATCCGAAATAACTCAACGAGTGATGCCTCATTTTTTTATGTAATGTCTTCCTTCACGTCAAAGATTCCCAAATAAATTCGACTGTGGCGCGCTGCAGGCTCATCTCTCCCTTTTCGTCGA
Source organism: Gryllus longicercus (assembly GCA_038098605.1). Classification (NCBI taxonomy): domain Eukaryota; kingdom Metazoa; phylum Arthropoda; class Insecta; order Orthoptera; family Gryllidae; genus Gryllus; species Gryllus longicercus. Next base: position 1,105,925 of record JAZDUA010000040.1, read on the forward strand.
CGGAGACAAAATATAATTTGAATATTTAAGCGTAATGAGAACGAAGGAGCGGACCAGTCCAACTGGGGGAGGGGGGTGGCAGGGTGCTTGACCACGGAGCGGGTGAGGTGGCAGGGGGCACGGTGGAGAGTGGCAGCGTCCCAGCTGGCAGCCGGCGAGGAGACTGGGGGTGGCAAGACACATGGGAATAGACAGGGGAGCTGCAGCGGGGAGACGGAGTTGGATGGCGGGAGTGGAGAGACAGGGTGGGAGCGGGAAGATAGTGGCGTGGGTTGCAGACTGAGTATGGAAGGTGGGTCAGGGAGACTGCAGCAGGGGCTGCGAGACAGGAGCTGAGAATGTGAGACTGGTATCACAGGCGGATGGGTGTAGCGAACGTGAGCCAGAGGGGCGCTGGCAGGAGCGGGGAGAAGGGAGCAGCGGTTGGCTGGCAGGGGTGACGAGAGGAGAGACCACGGTGATGAAAGACAGGAGGTAAGATTACAGTGCGAGTGCGCGAAGACAGTAATATGGAAGCTGGTGCAAGGGTGGTGAGTACAACAGGAAGGGGTGGGGAGTACAGGGGCGCAAGTGAGTGCAAACAGAGAGTGTTGTGATGGGGTGGATGGCAAGTGGAAAGACGGTTGGGCAGTGGGTGGGTGCTCTGTGGCGTCGGGCGGGCTGTAGGTGGTGGGTGGCGGATGGTCGGCTAAGAGTAGCGGACAGCGGATGGCGGGTGACGGTCGCGGGTGGTAGGTGGCGGGTGGCGGGTGGCGGGTAGTGAGTGTAGGGTGCTGGCTGCGGGGAGGCGGGCAGCGGGAAGCAGTTGGCGGGTGTCGGGCGGTGAGTAGCGGGTATTGGGAGGTTGGTCGGGGGTGGCAGACATTGGATGGCAGGCGGCGGGCGGCGGGCGACGGGCGGCGGGCGGCGGGCGGCGGGCGACGGGCGGCGGGCGGCGGGCGGCGGGCGGCGGGCGGCGGGCGGCGGGCGGCGGCGGGCGGCGGGCGGCGGGCGGCGGGCGGCGGGCGGCGGGCGGCGGGCGACGGGCGACGGGCGACGGGCGGCGGGCGGCGGGCGACGGGCGACGGGCGACGGGCGACGGGCGACGGGCGACGGGCGACGGGCGACGGGCGACGGGCGACGGGCGACGAGCGACGGGCTACGGGCAGCGGCTGACGGGCGACGGGCGACCGGTGGCGTGCGGCGGACAGCAGAAAGCAGTTGGCGAATGTAGGGCGGCGGGTGGTGGGTATTGAGTGGTGGATCGGGCGTGGCGGGCGACGGATGGCGGGTTTTGGGTGGCGGGTAGCGGGAAGAAGTTGACGGCGGCGTACGGCAAATGGCGAGGACTGTGTGGCGGGTCAGGGTGACGGGTATTGGGTGGCGGGCGGAGGGTGGCGGAAAGTAGTTGGCGGGTGGCGGGAGACGGGTGGCGGGCAGCGGGTGGCGGGTGGCGGGGACTGGGTGGCGGGCAGCGGCCAGCGGAGTTGGAGCCGGAACCACCGCGGGCGGCGTCGCGCAGCAGGGAAATGAACCGATCAGAGGCGCAGCGCGGCGACCCTGCGGACGCCGGCGATGGCGCTGGTAATGGGTCCAAAGGGTTGTAATCAGGGGGCGTAATTGTGCATTCATCTCCAGACCCGAGCCCGCCGCGCGTCCCCCTCCGCCCCCCTCGTTCAGCCTTCGGCCCCCCTTCGGTCCCTCTTCGTCCCCCTGACGCTGCCCACCCCCCTCGACCATCCCTCGCTCGGGCGACCGGCCACTCCGCCGGCCGGCCGTACTTACGGTAATCGAGCTCCATTTCTCACTGGATGATTCTCAAACACCGGCTTTAGCCCCCGCAGACACGAAATTAGGACCTATCATTTCGCGTTTATTTAACCTAAATCGGAACTTGAAACAACGCATTAACATAAAATTAGAGCTTTTAATTATTATTCATATCTGCTTTTATGCCTAATGTCGGTGTTTGACGAAGATTGTTAAACACAATGTACAGGCGACGGTTTTGAAATCTTTATCATCTCGAAACGGGTTGTCGTCGACGGCGCAATTTCAGAGGAAGGCCCCTTTCGGAATCTCTGCTTTCGGCTGCAGAGAGTCAAAGAGGATGGGGACTGTCTGCGATCTTACCGTTGGATCTCAGAATAATGTGGGGGCGTAGGCATGGCGTTGGGATTATTTTCTTCACATAAGTACCTTTGAAAACAAACTCAAGAAAAAATTATGGGCGTAAAAGTATGATTAACGTACATCCTCATTTTTGAAGGACGTTAATTTATAAGGATTTAAACGTTTTTCCCTGAGATACATTAATATTATTTTCGCGATTGGTTCAAGACTCATTCCTTGGAAATAATTCTGAAGCGAGACATTGGCCTACGAAGGTATTATACAAATATTCCTTCGACATGTATTATATATCTAATGTACAGTTTTTACATAAGATAATATAACAAACTACTGTTGCTTAAGATGAATTGATGTATTTACAACGTTAGGCTAAATATAAATGAAAACTCGCACGACACTTGTTTACTAATGATACAAAAATATTTGATTTGATGTAAGTACCCATTTATTTACGAAGCACATACTTGTCTTTTTGAAATATTTTGATTTATATTTTTTTTTATTCTGATTCATATTTTTTTATATTATAAGATTTCTCAATGTTCATTATTCTCAATCACGTGTTTCAATGAATTTATAAAACGTTCGTGAACTTCCAATACTATTTTATCTGGTTTTTGAATTATAATTAAAATAAATATAAATTAGTTTACATATTACTTAGAATTTATTTGTGAGTAACGTGTACCAAAATAGTGTCGTAAGGCTTTAATTTACGATTACGACTTGAAAAAAGGATTACACGTTATTCTCTAATACCAAAATAGAAAAAACTATCTTACTAATGAGTTTATGTAATGAATTAATGTGAAAGTAAGGGGGGTCAATGAAGCATTATTGCTGTTTGTAAATCATGTTTTCAATTTTTCTTCAATCTCGTAGACCCAATGCAGCCAAGGATAGTTGGTGTAAAAATTACTTTTCAGAAATGAATGCTAATTTAATGTCATTTCGATGTTATAAATAATATTACATAACATTTTTGAAAATATTTAATAGATTTTTGCCCAATTTCGTGATGAAAACCACTGTTTAAAATAGTACGCGTCACACACTTCATTTTCTACATACAGTGTTTTCGCGCTGTTATTGAAACATGCATATGTTGCTAGTAAAAAACGAAAATTTTGGAAAAAGGTTTAAAAAACTGATAAAATTAATGGCGTCAGAAAAAATTGTATGTATGTTGGTATAAAAGGGCTCCCGATGGAAATCAGCATATAACCGAAGAAAATTACATGTATTCCAGCTTTTGATCAGTACTGAAATGAACTGATGCTTGGAAATTTTAAATGACAAACAATGAAACACAAATGTTAATTTATACGCTCGCGCGACTATAAGTTGTCAAAGCTGATTTTTCTATTGCCATACTGCTCGTGTTTCAAAAGAAATCAAAGAACCGAGTTATCCAAATGCGATCTAAATCACAATCCACTGATAGAAATTCTGCTGTCGAACGTAAATTCTAGTCCATAAAATATATACGCAACAGGCCGCCAGCTGGGAGTTGTCGAGCTTTACGGAGCTATACATGCGCATATATTCTCTGAAGTTGAATAAAATCAAGAAGATATATTTATTTGAACTCGTATGAATAATTCCTTCCGGGTAGTTGAATGTGTTCAACATTTACGACTTTTTCTATCTCTCGCTTAAAAACTGCATTACAGAGCAGATAACGTGATATTTGACTCAATATTTTTTACCCTTTTTATTTTTTTTGGAATATTTTTATTGCTTCTTGTGTCACGAGAAGAAAATTAGTTGACGGACTAGAAACCAACCAAGGTTCCGTATACGAATTTTAATGATTTAACTATTACTTAATAATCATTGTTCCTCATTGTGTCTCCTCGTACGATTGGGTCTAATTCATACTACATTTAATATGTGAATTATGAGCATCGTGATGCATCGTGTGTTGCGGTATATCAAATTGAACTTAATAATGTATAAATTAATCAATATCTGTTAATCGTATTTAATGTTCTTATGAAGTTGCTAAACGTTTTCGGAACCGTACCTGGGTATGGAAATAAATGAAGTCAAAAATAGATAGATCTCACTAGTTATGTTTCCTAGGTATGCTACGAACGCACGAAAGGCTCAGTTTCGACATTCAAGGGAGTGTAAAATTCAGTTTTTCAGTTACTCAGTCTTGAATTTGTCTCTACACAGGCATCAGAAGTTATAATCCAATCCCTGCACGAGTCGATTTCGGTCGGGACCCGGGGTAATTAACATAAAATACGCTAGATGGCAGCGCAGTGTTACAGATTTTTCGTTCGCCATGACGTCACGCAAAGAGCCCTCAGCCGAGAAAAGCGCGCGCTTGCCGCTCCAGGTGGGGCTCCATCTCTAGGCTCAAACGCACAACTAACAACGCCGCGCACTTGAAACGTCCAAAATTGCATTGTTTTAAAGAAAGAGAACATGCGTTTTATTTTAATGAGAAGGAAATAGCGAGAATTCTTTCTCTGCTGCAAATACCGGAAATTAAAAAACGTATGCAGATAATAAATCGTATGAGCAATAGTTAGAAAAATGAGGAAAATAAGCAATATTGTCTGGGAAAGTAATAACAGCATTCTTGTGTTTCATAGGTGCAACATCTCTTTAATATTAATTAATAAATTCGTGTTTTTGAGTCCGTCAACTGGTATGGTCATTATTCCCGTAAGTGCTGTGCAGGTTTTGCCACGGAAGGAGACTGTCGTCTTCCCCCGACGGATGGTGAGATTCGGCGCCGATTTACACGTCGGCTTGCGGGGAGGGGGTCCTAGTCCAGGTATCTCTCGCCAGCGAGCATCGCCCCAGCCGTAACGCTCTAACCTCCCGACCGGTCTCCTGAAATGTGCGGTAGGGTATTGCATGTAAATGTGAGTAAGGGGTGACTGATTCTTGAGTAAGGGGTGATGGACCGAGGCATCAGTGACATCAATGATGCCCTGACCCACCTCAGCCTGAAATTAATTAATAACATTTTCGTACGCCTCAGTTATTTTATACGTTGTGAATGTTGGTATGGTAAATGTAATATTAGCCTCAACGGTTCCTCACGCTTACTGCTTAGCTAGTTCACCAACAGCTATCGCACGAAACACGTCACCAATCCGCTCCTCAAGCGGCGAAACGAAACCGCGGCGCCGGGATCATCGATGATCCGCGACGACCCCCCCCCCCCCCCCGTGAGCAGAGGGCGCTTGATGGGCGTCCGAGGCTGCAACGCTTGAGCGAAAACGAGCAATCAAAACGAACGCCTTAAACCCTATCGTAATGAGTATTAAGGGTAAAATTCGAAAATAGCTACTTTATAGGTAAGAGTATGAACGTTTCGAGTACTGGGTTTTTACACTGTTGGGATCAAAATATCGCAAATATTTGAATCACGCTTTTTCTTGTAAACCATGCAGAGCTTGTGATGTATACAATATGATGAACAATAATGATAAATTTGATTTTTTTACTTATAATTGTTATCTCCGGCCTAGACACAAGGCAACTAGATACGAATTCCTCCCAGATTTGCCAATGCTGTGGGCATTCGTTCAGCATCACCCATTAACGCGTTTATTTTATTTGGAAAGATATTAGAAAATTAATAATAATTTTAACAGGAGAACATAAAATATATGTTCAGATCTTTTTACTTTTACACAATACCCAAGACAAATATCTTTCAACAACAATGCTGTAATAACATTGACTAGTTTTCCTCAATTGAAAAGTATAAGCTATAAGCTAATCTAAATTTCTCACATGAATTTCCCTGGAATGTTAGATTTGTTTAATACTAGACAAACGTACAACATGCTGAAACGTGAGTGTCGGTGTCGTGGGCCACACTGACGTCACAGTTGCTTAGCGGGGGGCGACTGAGGTGGTTCACGCGTCCACCGGTAGATCGCAGCACTACAAAACTAAAAACATATTTTTGGAGAAATTTCCTAGAATCTTCTGAATGGAACCACAAACATCATTGGTTCCCCCCAGAAGACCAAGACGCGTCGAATTACACCTCAATTGTCTCGATTGGTGGATGGGGTCTAACCGTTTGTGGCGGACGGAAGGGTTACGCGAATACTATATACGGATGCTTCAGGACGACCTGTGGTGTAGAGGTTAGAGCGTTCACTCGCCTCTCCTGGGATCGGGGTTGAATTTCCGGTCGATAAATGAAATATTAGTTGTGGATAATGTTGGTTCGCGGCACCTCTTTTGCCCTGCGTCTCATTACCCCATTGCTTCCAACATTGTTCATCATTAGCACTTACTCGTCAATTAATCTAATCCAATCCTAAAGCAGGCCAAACGGTTTTTCAGAGCAATTGCAATAGTTACAATGACATTGTTATTGTGACAATTCCGATATCCGCAATTACAGACAAATATTACACGATCTTCTCTCGCAATGCAGGTTTCTTGATCTACCTCCTCCACTTGTTGCCCAGTAGCTAATATAAGTGTTACAACGCGTATCCAGAAGCTCCTTCACGGCACCGTGCTCAGACACCGAGTCACCTCATCGGATAGCTTCACCGCTACTAGGCACGCGGTTCAATCCGCCTCGATTATTATCTGGAAATCTCTCCGGGAGCTCTAATTTTGAATGATTACGAGTTTCAGAAGAACGTCATTTTCAACCCGTGGTTTTCAGTATAAAATTAATGAGTTGTAACCAGGTGTGAAAATATTAAAAACCCCTTTTATATACACATCTGAATAGAACGCGGGCGCCGTGTTATTTTTGTTGGTTTCTACCGGCTCGCTCTTTCTCTTTCTCTCATAATTTGAGGTGACGGGATTGGCTTGTAATCAGTGGCCAATCGTGCAGGCGGCGCGGACCTCGGCAGCTTTTCCTTTTTGGAAGGCGGCGATTAACGTGCGTAAGCGCGGCGGCGGTGGCGGCGGCTGCAAGAGCGAACAGTGGGAAGCTAGCGAGATCGTAATGGACCGTCTTGCATGCGCCAAACGCGTAGATCAGATATTCTCAAACTGTCGTGTGAGGCACGCTTGTGCCGTTCATAAACCTGTACCACGGGAAGTTTGGAAGAAAACGGGAAGATTTATAGTACGTTTTTATTTAAAGCAAAAACCACCCAAAAAATCGTATGATATTGGCAGAAGAACAATTTTCAGGCGTTTTCTTGAGCTTCAAAGTCCCTATCCTTGTCCTTGTTTACAATGCATTGTCTAATTACAAATAATAATAATAATAATTATTATTATTATTATTATTATTATAACAATAATAATAATAACATTAACAATAGCTACTATTAATAGAATAAGTCAATTAACAAAAAACTTCAAGTGTACTCTCGAATCACATGTTCTCCGTTATGAATGTTTAGATGCATACTGCCCATTTATCGGCAATGCTGGGTAATCAAGTTAAGTCACCACAACAGTCAAGCAATTATTTACAAGTACTGGGTAAATCGGAAATGTTTTTTTGTAAATTGCAGATTGTATTGATAATTGTCAGATAAAAAATGAAAACGTGTAATTTAGTTATATTTCATCAGCGTTGTACATTATTAATTTTTTATGTATCTCAGGAGAACAATCGTTGACATGTTTGTGAATCTCTGGTATAGAGACCTCGCAGAGCGAAGAAAGGAGACCGTTATCTTGGGGAGAGACCGGTAAATAACACTGCTTCTCACGATGGACCGCGCTGTACCTCGCTCCCGTAAGTTTTGGGGACGGTTGGAATCGCACCAACTCTTAGAGTGCGGATTGGCTGCGCGAAGCACCAACTCTTAGAGTATGGATTGGTTCATTTATAGATTCATGTTTCGGGCAAGTCTACTATTATGGTAATTAGTTCAGCGAGTGTAGTGAATGTTTTTTTTCAATTCCGGGAGATGTTGATGTACCTCCCCCGCTGGATGGTGAGATCCGGCGCCGATTTATCCGAAGTCTTGCGGAGTGTTTCCTTTCGAGGAGATACCTGGAGGAAGAAACTACCGAAAACTCGAAGAAACCAGAAAAACTCCCCTCTAGATAGCGACTGATTTCGACACAGCTAGTATAAAGCGTGGCAAAAATTCGCCGATATCTACGATGTGGCGTTTTTATGTCAAGGTAGAGAATTCTCCCATGCGCACGCGTGTTTTCTTATGGGGAGGATGGGGAGGAGAACGGAAGAATCATGATTATCCCTTTGCCCGTTGTTTAATGCACAGCTTCTGAATTCACCCGGGATTAACCAGAGTAAAACACAGACATCTCTTTTCAACCATTGCAGTCGAATTCTTCTCATGTTAGATATTCGACCTGGTTGTGAAGCTGCTGAATTGTGTAGACTTAACACTCACTTCAGTACACACCCACTAGTAAAATTATCACTGACACAGAAGTTTTCTCGCCCTGGCTCATGAACACTCATTCAGACACTAACAGATATTTATTTATTATTTATTTTACCTCTAAAATGCAAGAAACCTCTATGTGATGATGGGAGTAGAATCTACACAATTTTTCAGTTTCCTTACATCTCTCGTTTACTAATATATTAATTTAATTATAATGAATAAATTTAACTTCACTTAAAAAATTGCGGATGATGATGGAAACGCTACAGTGTATTTCCAACAGATTCAGCAGAGGAAGAAATAACTTTGTAGAAACTCTGTAAAGGAAAATGTATTATAATCATAGGACTAAAAATATGTATTTTACAAATGTAGAAGCAGGGAGGACATTGCTCTGTTTTGAATATTTCATTGCAGTTTTTTTTATATTCCATCCTCTATTTAGTATTTAAAATTCAAACTCTGGGGATTTCAAATATAGACCACAAATAACTGTGGCAGAGTTGAAAGTCGTATATGCAATATATTTCTCGCAAACTGCCTGCCATTCTTGATTATTGTTCAGGATATCATGGTTGAGTCAGTCAACAAAATTTCGGTGATGAAGTGCGAAATAGTGGATCCTCTTCCTTGTTCCTGTATATTTTACACACATGATACATATGAGTAAAACATTTGAAATGATTAACCTTCCTTTATTGCGAGAGAACTCATGCTGTTAAACAACATTCTGAGAGGGAAGATCATTTTAGTGTCTCAATGATTAACTCCAATTCATTAGCATAGAGTTAAAACAGGCAGTCTACAAAATCGTCGACGTCGTATAGTTTACTGCTAAAAAGCGAGGAACCACAGTGTACCAAAACAACTTATGTAAGATATTTAACATGTAAACATCATGAAGATTGTGTATATAATACTGTAATCAATAAATGAAAGTGAAGCGTAAAAATACTAACCAACATTGTAAACAAACCAACAAACTTAAAACTCTTACATTTCCTGCAAAGTGTATACCTACAAATAAATCTGAACTATTACAGAAAATATTATTATTATGTTTATATTGTGCGATGTGCGCATTTTTGCAAGCATATGAACTTTCTTTGTAAGTTCTATGTAGTTTGATGTTTCTTTCTAATCCTGGATTCAGACAACAAATTTGAACGATAATATAAAAAATATCCCAACCAAATGAAAAGAAATACGTTTTGTTGAACCAAATGGAAACCAAAAGACCACCTTTGAGGTTTCGTGCCAACGTGAGTAACATTACCGACGTTTTCTCAAAATGTGGTGACGAAAGACACATGAAGCGTGCGCCTAAGGTACTAGGAAGGCAGCATTCCCCGCTCTAATTACGAAGGCATTACCGTGACTAATAAGAAAAAATGTTGACATCCAATTATAATTCAGAATAATCGTGGAAGTAATGAGTATGTTGCCTTTCAATTGCAAAGGAAAATGTACCATAAATGGTCCATAACACACCATCACACACCCTCATACACACAAATCTATTTCTCCTGACGTAATTTTGGAGAAAATTTCAGATTCTCAGACTTAAAAGTTTTTTTCTCAAATTTGACATGTGGAATTGTTATCATTATTGTATATCTTATTACAACCATTCTACTTAATTGCATTACTAATATTTATTTTAATTTAAATTTGCGTATCATAAAAGTGATTAATATCTGGAAATTTTCAAGCAGTGAAGAGACGAGTGAGAAATAATTATGAGCTGGAGATATTTAGGAAAATACAATTGAGGAGAATGCTGTAAACTACAATTGAGGGGAGAGAACATCCCACCAAAAGTTGTAAGGTAAAGGGATACATCCGTATTTGAACGTGATAAGGAGAAGTGGAATTCAGAAAGATCCTAAGGAAAATGATAGAATTAAAAATGGCAAAGGAAAAAGAAAAGGCATGATGCCGTATATAATTAACAAATGTATGGTGCGATGAAGATACATACGAGAGGAGGAGATGGAATTCCATGTGTTACTTTTCTTACAGTCGATGAATGAATTATTTTTAAATTATCTGGGGCTCCGGATGGGGAACCTGATGAGTATGACCTTTTCACTGGGTACACAGCTAAGGACTTTTCTATCTATTTCGTCAATTTCGAATTTTGGTCTTCCTGCTACTGGAAGAGGAGTCGACTGAACTCTCTTTGGATGCCTATTCTGCTGAGGTAATTTTACCGACAGAACCTTATTAGTTTCTTAGGGATCTTTTACTGTCACAATCATATCAAAAGCGTGCCATCGATTTTCGCATCCAGAAAATTCCATCAGTTTTAACTGGAATCACGCCTGCGAACGAGTTTGTTTACGCTTCGACACTGAAACATCAACGTCAACACTCAATATCAACATCACACTGCAACACACATCGCTTACGACACTGCAACCGAAAATGAGTCAGAAGCAAAAACACAAAGACGAAAAGCTGGCTGTCCGATTAATTGATCTATTGATTATTTTCGGCTTCCGGTGCGTCAACTATGTTCATTATTGCAGTTAGACTAGTGCATAGTTATTTTTGTAACATGAGATGGCAATGCTCGTCCCCGATGCGTGGTCACATCCGGCTCCGACCTAAACGTCAATTTGCGGTGTTTTACCCACCCAACGTGTCACCACCCTGACAAGCACTCAGCATATTTGTGATATTTTAACGCGTGTGTGTATGTGAGGGGTAGACATAAGACGCGTAGTATAGCTCCTGTAAGGTTAAAGGACAGGACAAGAAAGAGGAAGGAAATACTGTGACCCGTTTGTGAGGGTATTGCTCTGGCATTCGCCTGGTATTGTTCGGAGAAACCACGGAAAACTACCGTTCAGAGCAGCCGGCCTCTCGAATTCTCCTCCATACGGCGGGCTGAACATAACCTCGCTATCCCGCCGGTGTGGAAAATCCGGCCACAGTCGGGACACTTGACGTTCAGAGCTACCTCAGCCGTTTTGGCTAACCGAATTTTGACTTCCGACCCCACGCATCTGGCCCACTGGGCGGCGGCGCGGCGGGCGCGCGTGAGTGCGGCTCGGCGCGCCTTGGCCGCTACCGCCGTTACGTGCAGCGTCGTCGACCGCACCTTCCCAGCCACGCACCATCACACCATCCGCGCACCGCATGAGGCCGGGCCGCACCCCGCGCCGCGCGCGCTGCGCGCCTCCACGTCACACCCCGCGTCTCCCCGCCGCCACAGCCCTTCGGCCCGCCCCCTCACTCCACCACACTCCGCGCCGCCGCATGAAATATTCCTCGGGCCGCGTGCGCGCGGGTGACACGCGCGCCCGCCGTATATCCTCCCACCTCGGGGAAAATCAGTGCGCGGAGGCATGAAACAAGATGAATAGGCCCGGCCTCGTAAATTGTGTTTATTTATCCGGAGCCCAATCGGAGCCGCCGCGCCTCGCCGCGCCGACTGCCTAGGGGCCCACGCCGGTCGCCCACTCGCCTACAGCTTTCCTTCCCTCCAGATCACATAGATCCTTACGTTTGGTAACCAATTAACCAAGTCTTGAATTTTTGCGAAAAAAAGAAGATATGCATTTTTCTCTTCGTGTAGCAAATTCCCCGTTTTCCTATAATTATAAACTTTATCGCCTTTCACATTTGAATTCATCCAGTCACTGCAGCGCCTCTTAGCTGGAGGTCCCAGGTTCGAGCCCGACGATAGCGGGATTTTCTACACTAGCTAGATATGTCGAATTCAGTAGCTGTCTGCAGCAGAATTCTAGCGGCTGGCTGCTCTTAGCGGTAGTTTTCAACGATCAATACCAAGCGAATGCCGGAGTAGTACCCTAAAAAACGGGCCAAAGACCGCGCGAGATCTTGCCTTTCTCCTTCTTGTCCAATCCTCACCCATTACTTACACACACACACACACTTACACACACACACACACACTTAAATGCACTACACTACCACACATGCCGGGAGACCGGGCGGGAGGTTAGAACTTGTCCCGGGTGGGGCGGTACCCCGCTTGTGGGTGATACCCAGCGTAGGAGGATCACCGCCACCTCTCAAGGAAAACACATGCGCTACACTTACGGTACTGATAGCCTTAGCAGGTAACGTGCCCGGAATCACTAATCAATTAAAAAATCGTCCTCAAAATTTTCTTTTTTACTATTCGCTCGCACCCGTAGCGGTTTTTCGCGCCGTTAAGTGTCGCAAAGCAATCACACACTTGTGTATTATCCTGCAAGAAAATCACACAATTATGTATTATCCTGCAAAGAAAATCACACAATTATGTATTATCCGGATTTTTAATTATTATTTACTCACATTACAAAACTATATTAACAATGTCGTTATAAAACGTGCCTTATATCTTTTCGTCTGCATAACGGTTTTAATGTTGGAAGATATTGCATCGAATATCAGAAATGAAATTAATATTAATTTAGTGATAATAGTGGAATAGTGTTTTTAAATGTATTAACATCATATTCTCCTTGTATACTACTGAATCTACTTACGAGTGTACTTATAAAACTGTGGCTCTCCTTCTCTCTCTCTCTCTCTCTCATCGTAAAGTTTGCATTGATCCATATAACAAATGTGGCCCATTGCTCCTGAACATTAAGCGTATTTTTACTCCACTCCATATCATATAGTTTCTTACTATTATTGGACAATTATTAAACTAATACTTTTTTGCAAGAATATAAAAAATGATCCTGCCTTGTATTATTTCCTTCATTTTTTATAATTATACTTTTTCATCAAAATACATATTATCGTCCACAAACGAAGATTTTCATATTCTACTGTTCTCCTGTATGAATGATGAGTCTTGCGCACAACCATTTCATCATAGCGGTATGGTGCGTATATGCATGCCCCGTAATGATTTAATCGTACAGTGCCGTTGAATCCCGTTTGCCAGTAAAGGCCAGTGAGGACAGCGTACTGGTTTTCCGCTGAAGGTATCCAGTCATAATTCAAGGGCGGAATTTATTGGCCCATATATGTTGAAGAGAATCAGACCGGCCTTTCTCGTGCATTTCAGCTTTATCCATTCCCAGATATATGCATTATACACAATTTTGTGAACTTTTATAGCCATCCGCATTAAAACTTTCCTTACATTTAATTCACACAAAAGGGTTAATTTGTAGAGCTTTGTCCATCAATTTTACGACACACTCATCATATTCTTACGCAGTTTGTGGAATATCTTTCCGATTACCGGGACGAGATCGCCACACAGTTTTAAACTGACATTCAAACTTAGTGTGAGAACACATTTGACGGTAGATATATATTGAAGACTATATCTTTCTTTCTTTTTTCTTTTGTTGAGGACTTACTGGCAATCAGTGTACAGCGATGTGTTTTACGGTGTAATTTAAACACGTTTTGACTTGAGGAAACTTTCCTTTATTGATCGTGGAGATTGATGAGTATAAAAAGGTCCTATCCCTGAAACAGTAACTTAGATAAATCAGAAAGTGAATTTCCTTAATACCTCAAGTGAACAAACGAAATGAACGTACACTAATCCAAACAAACCACTTTTTCCTCAACTCAATTTTACTGACGTAGGCTACTCTTTCTTATTAACATTTCTCGTAATAAATTGTGCCGTACTCCAAAGGTTGGAAATGGCATCCTGATTGAGTTTATTTATTACTTCCTCTTTCAAAATCGTCAAATAATTACCATTTTGATATTTCTTCAGTTCCTGAAACCATTAGGTACCAGGAAACAATTCTGTTTTATACTTCTTTATATACTGAAGCAAAGCGCTTTTCGACTTTTGCGGCTGTTTGTTCTACAAATAGTTCCAGAGTATTTCTACATGAAAAATTCCCAATTCTGCCGCCCGAAAGCACTCAACTTGTATGTTTCATCACTCATTCGTACCTTCAAAACTTTCAAACTCAAGTATTAAGTCGCCGTGAAGATGATATTTTCGTCGCGTAAGAATGGGAATTCGAAATTAAAGATTAGCAATAAATTGTAGCGACTTACCTTCTTTCCAATTTTGTTTTTCATTATTTATCTTTTCTAATAAACATAAAACAGAAAAACTACGAACATTAATGAAACCCTAATTTTAAGACAATAAATAAGAAACTATTAAATTACTGATTTGTTTATATTGAGCTGTCGGATGCAAATTAAGATAAAAGTCAACTTTGAGGAACTGTAGATAATTAACAGAGCTATAATTTGTACTTAGCTTTTTTATGTTTCAGAACATGAGATATTCTTAAAAAAACCTAAGGACTTTTTCTATTTTTTCTTCTTTTTTCTTGATTATAAGGGACAAAATCGGTTATAAACTCTTGAAAAAATGCTCGAAACATCTGTATTATCTATAGAACATCAGAAGGATAATTTAAGTCAATATCCATAGGTGTAATGAGGTAAAAAAACTTCAAACTTATATAAAAAATAAAACAAACTGTTTAATTGAACGAAATACGTAGGGTAAATACATTTAAGTCTTTCGAAATACTTTTTTTACTTTTAAATTACGGTTTTCAACCTAATAAATTTTATGCCGGAGCAGTTTTGCCTATTTTATACCGCTACCCCTTGCGAAGCAATATCTCAATTATTTTGGATTCTATATTTTAGAAAAAAATCTCATCTGGCATATTCTCACCCCGCCCGACCGTACTTAAGGTTAGTTAAAGTATTCGTTACTCACTATTAGAACCAAAAACATCTGATTTTCGAAATGAAATATCGAAATGTCATATTTTATCTGATACATTTCAGAATCATTGGATATGGCAGCTGAACCTGACCTGTAAAGCGACATAAGATCTCATGAAATATTTGAAATAAAATACCGAGTTCGAATTTCTTCTTCACACAACGAGGGAACAAAATAAAATCCAATTTCTCCATATATTTCAATACTCGTATATAACTCCCCATTTCTGTCACCTCGTGTAACAAATATGTATATGTAGAATTGATACATTCCTTTTCACGCGTCATAATAAATAATAATCGTAATTTACCAAATATAGACTCTGGAGAATTTCGGACTCCGCCCAGAGAAAAAAAAATACTATCATAATTTGTGATGCGAGCAGACACCGAACACACCGTTCTTAGGAATGCCTGAAGGTCAGGACCTGTGCAAACGGTAACACGAAAAAGGGTTGGAAATAACAGTAATCTCTAGGTGATTTAAGCCGCACCGAAGGCTTGTAATTAAACTTATTTTAAAACTTGTATTGGCGTCGATTATACGTAAATATCGTTTACCGCTTTCAAAAGCATTTATTAAATGTTTCTTAAATGTAGGTGCTCTGAACTCAACCGTTGACATAAGACTTTCAGGCGACATAAGAAGGCGTGCCAGAATCCTGGAAAGACGCACCTTCAACGCGAGAATGTGTCGGCATGACCTCAAAACACATAATTATTGCTTTTCCACACAGTTTTAACTGATCACTTAGACATAACGAGTGTCTATGAGTATGGTAGTTACCTGGATGCCGCTGTCATCTTACAATGATAAAATTTCGTGGAAGATGTGACTACATTAATATACTATAATATTACTAACGTCAAAACTGTAGTTTAAAACGTTTGTAGACCATCTCCAAGTCAAAACGGACAACAAAGCTGTAGAATATAGCACTATTGAAGCTACGTAATTAACATCATTCCCAATCAACAATATTCGGTTGTCTGTGTTCCAAATTCCAGAATATTTCAATTTAGTTTGCATTAAATAATTTAGTAAATGAATATCCCTCCAGACCTGTATCACGAACAGGTTTTCTGTGTTTTGTCGTCTGATCCTCTATCTATATTTACTAACCAGTTTATGTAGCCCCTTTCGAACAGGTGTCAACGATGCGCAAGTCAGAGAGAAATACGATGTGTTTCGTTGGAAGAAAAAAGACATTCGCTGCAGATATTCGGGTCTTTGATTATTTCATCGCACAAAGTATACAAATGAAAAACTGTAGTAGTGCTGAACAGCATATATTTCTCACATAATTAGTAAAGATTACGTAAATTTATAATACATTACTTTCTAATTCATTTCACCAATATCTTGAAAAATCATTAACCATGTGAAACGCAAGACGTTTAATTACAAAAGTACTCGTTTCTAATTTCATTTCTCGCATGCTAATGTAAAGTTATGAAATGATGCAAAAAATCCACATGGAGATTTTGACGGAAATACGTTTTTTGTGGGCTAGGATAGAAAGAATTTCGTGAACTCTTTTTCATTTCTCATTCACTTAAGATTTTGAAGCCACCAATTGACTTGTACGCACTGGTGGTAATTCTCGCTGGAACCCGCTTGCTGGTATTGTAGGCCCTATTACTTTCTTGCCATTAACCATCGGACATGACTCTTATGGCGATATGGATGCTAGATCAAATTCTTGCACTGGAAGTGATAATGGAACTGACAATTACCATCCGCCAATGCAGCCGTCGCTATGGCAATGCCTTCTTAATTGTCTCTTACTTGAGGCACTATATTTAGTATTGGCAAATGAAACCACTATTTCAGGATTTTTAAAATGTGGTATTTCCCAAATGACATGTTTTAGATCATTTCATAAAATTACTTTTTTGTAAACGAGTGCCGAAAATATACAGTTTTAGGGTTTTTTGAAAAAATCATCATTTTTACACTTAAATTTTACATTATTGGTTAGAGCTCCAAAGTTGAAATTTTGCTTTTAAAAAATGTTATTATGAGCTAAATTTCGATTTTCTTACATGAATATTGAAGAAACTACACAAAGATCCACTCTGGAATTTTAGACAACTTTTTCTTTTCGTCAACACCCCTGTAGCTTTTACATTTTTGCCATTGAATGACTCCGAAGAATGAAAACTGTAATGAGATAGGTTTGAAAGAAATTCTTAAAGGGATGTTTTTTTATAAAGTACTGAAAAAAACTATTTTTTCGCTTTTTTGCCAAAATCATCAATTTATCAAACCAATCAAATCTTCAATCAGCACATTTGTACACCCAAAAACCTATACAAAAGTTTGAACTCAAACCCACGTGCCATCGAGACCCTACGTGTTTTTAACCACTTCGATTAGCTGGGTCGGCAGTCATATGTTAATTATTATTTTATCATAATTCATATTTAATTCATAATATCATATTATTATACTAAATCATATTATTTTATCTCGTTTTAAGCATGTAAAATATTATAAAAAGTATTCTTCCACAATGAAAAGTATTTAATATTTCGAACAACTCATACGTGCTTTGAAGTATTCCCTACTCCACAATTTGCTAAAAAAACAATAAATTAATTTAATAACTAATTTTGTATTACAAACAAAATACATACAATTTATAGAACAATATTCTAATAGAATATTTCACAAAATCTACACGAATTTGTTACAGAGTAGATAACTTAAAATGATATAAATGTTTACGATTTTCCAAACGACTTCACTTCTATCCTTGAATGAATCCGAAGAAATTTCACATTTCGGATGCTCCTCCCAAAGACTTATTTTAAACACCGCACTCTACGTTGTTTAAGCTCCAAATTTAAATACGGAATATAAATTCGTACTTATCACCTCTGACAAAGTGGCAACCCCAACCACTGGACACATCGCCCATCTATCGCCGTACGCGCATGTAGAAGACGCGTCACAAGGTGCGGCGACGGCGGCAGTGACGGCGGCGGGCCACGTGATGGATACCGACGGCGGGGTGTTGAAACCGTAATCACAGTGATTTGCTGCTTGACGCCGCACGCCATAAATCCTGGCCGCTATTTGATCTGACGTTTTTTGTCTCTGGGAGATTATTTTTCCTCGCCCAGCGATCCGTGCATGAGGTGATGGCTACGACGGCGGCCAAGACGCGCCAGGTGACGATCGTGGAGCAGTAGCGATGGTGAAATGTAAGTGCTGGAAGGACGTGGTTGTATTTTTTACATATTTATTTATGTAGGAATAAGGATCCCACTCTCACTGGTGGTGGAGGCCGATATAAGCTAGATTAAAAGCAAGTTGTAGATCAAAGAGATAGGAAAGATAAGGATGGCGAAGGAGGACAAGATGAATCAAATAAAGCTGAAGAAATTCAAGGTATAGAGGAAGATGAAGGGGATTAAGGGAGCAACAATGGCAGATAGAATAAAACAAAAATGGCCAATAACCAATTATAATAGGAACGTTATGATGTCTATGGCTCAGGAAATTAAAAACCAGGACCAGGACCAGGACCAGGACTCAGGACCAGGAAATTAAAAACAAAACAAATTGTGGTGTAAAAAAAGGCAAATGAAATGTAAGTAATGAAACGAAGTTGGAGACCAAACAAAAATCATGCCGTGCAAATACCGTGGAATTATTCTATTAAAATACAACGTTTTTGTTTCATTTTATTTTCCTTTTCCCTTAGTTATTATTGATTTCAAATCTGCTTTTGGTGAGGACCTTCCTTCCATTTCCTATCCTCTTACACTTCGCTGCCGACACGTTTACACTTCTATGTACTCCATTACCAAAAAAGTCGGCAACTTAAAAACAGTCCCGGCTAAGGCAGTGCCGTGCTTGAGGGACACATTCACGGAGAGATACCACACATACCGACGTGTAGGTCGGCACCGGATCACACCTTCCAATGGGAAGGAATACCACTATATCTCGGAATAAACCATTCACTACACATCAAACAATCAATTGTAACTAGTTATCAGAAAAATAAGGATGTGTTTCCTTCGACAGCATCCGTTGATCTGCATAACCCTTTTTATTATAACGCAATTTTTAAATGATTACCAGAGAATATACCTAACAACAATTCAGTCTTCCGTTCCTAATTTTCCACATTCAGCAAACACAAAATTCCTACCAAAGACATTAACAAGCAATAATAATTTCGATTAGTTGGACTTTAGTATTAGCCAGATTAGAAAGTGACGTTATTATAACATAAACGTCTATTTGTATTTTTTATGCAAAATCATAAGGTGATAAAGATTTGCGTTTTACCACACATTATTTTCGACATTAGTTTGTCAGGCGCATGCAATGAAATTAACTGTCGCATATCTATATGTGTGTGTGTGTGGGGGGGGTGTCAATTATGGACCACGGCAAAGTTTTTTCCTTCTATCTTTGTTTGGGGGAAGAGTTGTTTATTATTTTTTTATTTTTAGAACCTTTCTTAACTCTCAGTAATTGTTTATTCATTTAACTGCTATAAAATGTTTTTAAAAAAACGAAACTGTGGTCGTGCGTATTCATTTAGTGAAAACTCCGACTTTCTAAACAGTCAATATACATGCTGCATGGTTTCTTGCGCTATGGGATATCTGTTATAACTCATGTATGCATTAAGTTGAATAATGAATTGCAACTGTAACAATTATGAATGACAATTGTTTTTGGTAAGAATTGAAATAAAAATATTCGCTCCCGTGTAATAAAAAAGATTTGCAAAGGCAAATTGGCTACAGATTTAGGCGATTATCTCTAGCACATTACGTGAAGGAATCGACTCACTGCCGCGATTAAATGTGAAACGATTATCCGAATATCTACATTCCTAAAAGGTGAAAAAATGTACACGTATAGTCAAGCTACATTCATCGGGTATTGTACGGGTTTCTGAATGTTCGGGTGTTCTCCAGATACGTGAATGACTTTGGTATGCGACTGTTAAATGAACTTTTTTATCGTTAGAATACTACTACTTACGAAATTTTTAGGCATTACTTACATAAGTGCTATGATTTATAAAAGATTTTACTTAGTCGTATGGAGCAAACTAAGTATTTTAATACCGCAAAAATCACACTCTAGATTTTGAAGGCAATACACATTTTCGGAGTTTCCAGACCCAGTCATTTGTTGTTTGTTTCTTATTCAAATTGTCTGTCCATCCATGTCTCTGTTGGTTTGCCTGTCCGGCCGTCTGTTCCGTGAACAATGCTTGGACGTAAACCATAAACAGGATTTTTTCAGAAATGAATATACTCCGATTGCTCAGGATGATGTAGCGACCCCGTCGAATTTGGAACAGATTCTTTAATTTTTGGAAGAATCTTACATAAAGTCCATCAGAGTTTCCAAAATGTTCGAAAATATATGGCAATATCACAAAGATCAGATTTTGTTTAAATCTCCAAACTTTTGAGCAGCATGTTGAGGAATGCAAAAGGTTTGGTCGGGTACAACTATAGGGTGATCACTAGTGGCAGCGAAACAAAACCACACAAAATGGTTCTCCAAAATGTAGCAGAAATGTCTCTCTTGTATAACAATAAAATATTCTAAAATTACAATAAATTAAATGTATTAACCAAAACCATATTAACAAACACTGCAGTAACACGAGAATAATATTGTGTATATACAGTATGACAATTATTTACATTCATTACATATTTTTCTTGAAGCCTTGCTCTCCCACGACTTCAGCTATGTCGTAAGCAGTGACACACTAACCTGAAAATTCAGTGGGTATGCGGAGTACGAGAAATGTCAGATTGAGACCATAATTTTTTTGTAGAAATCGAAATTTTTCAGTTATTTTGAAATGTTTTCCGAGCTTCTGGGTGTCTAAGGAAACTGTCGACACATCATACATGGCGAGAGGCTGCATAGTTTTCTTTCAATTTCTACGTGCTTTGGAAATAAGTAATATAATTCACCCTACCGAGAGCTGTATACGAATTTCACCCTACCGGGAGCACTCATCACCCTACTGGGAGCTGTAGTTTTCTTTCCATTACTGCGCGCATCGGAAATTAGTAATATCGACATTACCCTTACAAATAATAGGAGAAATATGTGCTCTTGTAGCGTACTTGGTTTTCATTACAATATTTACCAAAACTGTGCTTCACAACGCCCTTTGAAGTTTTCAAGACCTACGTGTCTTGTCTCTCTTCTCGAAACAATGTCTTTTTTAAAATTTACATGAGGCTGTATTGTGTGAGAACATAAAATTCCTCTTCGAAATTGAGGTTTAGGATGCGATCGCGTTAATGGAATACTATATAAAATGCAAAATTAAATTTATAAAACGTTTATGTAATGTTTGTAAAATGTTTGAACGTTTCCAAACTGTTTTGAAGATATTTGTACACGTGGAAGTTGAAAGCAAAGGGGAGTCAAGTCAGTAGGCATATTTTTTGCATCGGTTCTCCGACGAACGAGAGGGCGTAGCCGTTTCCCAATGCCAGGCACACAGAAGGTGAGGGAAGATAACGTATAACACCTCCTTGTCTTTCTGAGATCCAAGTTGAGATACGGGAGCTCCAAACAGCATAGAAATGACCAGGGACGCATGCGCAGTACAAAACAACCTGTGGATCGCAGCTCACGCGGGTATGTCCCGCATGTCCTTTTCTAAGCGAAAACTTTTGGTAAAAGAGCTAATTCGAAGATATATGAAATACACAGATGAGCCTAAAATGCCAAATGATCAGCTTATTACGAGTATTAAATGTTTGCTTCAAATATCGTCCGTACAGGGAATATCCCATCTAATATCGGAGTCAGAATAGCTCGTGGCGCATGTCGAGATGTTTAAAAAACGCGGGCAGACAGGAAATGCCTTCTGCTTTGGTGGGCATTTAGAGAATCGCTACCGGAGTCCGTATCTGAAAACACACACGATATGTAAAATAAGCTATTAGATACATGTAATGCATTCGATGAAGCAATTTCATAAAAACAAAGTATTGGTGTTACATGGTACAGATTTTCTAATCATATCTATATCGATTTCGTAAAATTATGAAAATTATATTGCATATTATGTAGGTACTTGTAATATTTAAACCATCTCGCCTCTTTTCGTCAAACTCATATATTTCTGTACACCTGATGAGTGTTCTCGAATAAGTAAGTCTCGAAACGTGAAATTGGACAACAAATCACTTTTTAAGACAAACATTTTCATTGTTTGTCGAAAAACAAAGAATATTTGACTTCAATTATGTTTTTATTTCAGTGCAGATAATATTTTTCTCAATTTTTTGTCTAAAAAAAACAATATTTAAAACCAACGTGTAGCTTGTACAATTCATAACAAAATATAATATTGCTGTTGGTTTTATTATGAATATTACTCTACAATTTTTATCAGTAGTAACCAATATTCCATAATAGTATCTAATATTTGAAGTAGACTTTTCATGTTTCATCTGTCTTACGTGGCTAAATTTTAAGCAAAATATTTCAAGGACAGCGCTTTCGTTGCGGTACGTTACTCGAAAAATAATCTAAGTTGCTTATAAATTAAATAGCCGTTAAATCGTCCAAAATTCTATGAATAAAATGTTATTTTGAACTTCAGT
The DNA here is from genome assembly GCA_038098605.1 of Gryllus longicercus. Lineage (NCBI taxonomy): Eukaryota > Metazoa > Arthropoda > Insecta > Orthoptera > Gryllidae > Gryllus > Gryllus longicercus. The sequence continues at coordinate 1,128,679 of JAZDUA010000040.1, forward strand.
AACGCAAAAGATGATGTTTCAGAGTTTAGAAAAAAACTCAGCTAACACAATTTTTTAGTGTTGTTTACTATTATATTTGTATCGTAAATATTGCCTTATAAAAAATTAAATATTTTTATTCACAATTCCACAATACATCGATTCCCAAATAGTTTAATTGAATACGGCGTACGTAGATCATTGAAGATGAAAACGTCTTTATATAGTGTATGTAAAATTTTTGGACAACAATTGGAGCCGCGTGTGAGAAATATCGGAGCGTTACCAAAAATACGTTATTTTGAGAACATATTCAATAGAAAACCTTTTGAGGCTTCGAGAAAATTTAAAGTCATTTGAAAATTTTCTATGGAACTGCGGAAGCATGGACGGACTCGCAGACTTGACAGACAGACCGACGACGGTCAGACGGGCTAACGGACATACGAATGAACGATCAGTCATACGTTTAAAAAAACTTTCTTCAACAGGTAAACCCCAAACATCCTTTAAAGAATGGAAGAATTTCCACTAAAAATCTCAATATCGGTTTTTGGCATAAATATATTTCGTGTTACGTACGGAATAGACTTATATGAGACAAATGCGACAAAATGCGATAAGGAGGAAAAATTTTCATTTACGACCGTAAGGAGAATTTACCTCTGTTGATGTTTCACAAATAACCACACTAGTTGAAGACGAAAAATTGGCTTATAAATTTTAAAAAATCACAGGAAATGACCCACACATTTGTAAACGATATTGAATATGAAGATACTGAAAGCAGCGACTAAATTACTGAACATATCTTTGGCATAGGGGCCCTGGCAAACGTTATGACGGACGTGTCCGCCGGTGACAGGATCAGAGAATGCGTGAGAAGATATTCGCAGCGCGATCCTCCTCCCCTTCCTGAGGTGTAGGTTCGGACCCGCGAGAATGGAATAGGTCGTAACAGGAATTCGAAAGGACGCATGCGCATTTCCAAACAAACACATTCACCACCACCACCAAGGCAAAAGACACCAACCCGCTGTCAACACGTGCTCCAGAACCGTCTGCGCATGCGCTACAGGATATTCCGTCTTTCCTAAAATTCCCGTGCACAAACGGTATTGAAAGAAGGTATTTAATGAGAAAAAAATATTGATCGTTCTGGTTCATGTCGGTATTTAATAGGCTTCGGTTTGCTGAAATTTTCCTTACAAAAGTTAAACTATGTCGATTTGTGTTTTGTCTCTGGCGGCTGGCGCAACGCATACTGTGCATTGCGCATGCGTCCCATGTCATTTCTTCGCTGTTTGGAGCTCTCGTATCTGAACGTGAATCTCAGAAACAGGAGGAGGTTCGCCTGCCGTTATCTTTCTACACCTCTTGTGCGCCTGGCACGGGCAAACAGCTACGCGCTGACGTTCGCCCGGGAGCAGACGTGAAAAAACAATCAAATCATTCTACTGACTCTCATTTGCAGTCAACTTGTTCTTATACACTTAATTACCTTCCAAACACGCCGGAGACCCTTTTATTTCTCACTTTGAATTAATGCTATCGTATCATACGGCTTGAATTTGTAAATGCATTTTGTTTATGAACTATCATACGACACAGTATATTCACCGATGGTTGAGAAAGAAATTATTTCGATGTTAAAGAAAACAAACGGGGCGCAGACCTCTTCAAAGCATTCAAAAAGCCATAAAACACAATTTACCCAACAACACGCTAAGAAAATGTTCTACAATACACCGCTCATAACAATGTCGTAAAAAATTTGCAAGGAAAAGTACGTTTTAGATAATTGTATGTTTAACGTATTTGCGAGTGAAATGCAATGTAAGTAGGAGAAAAAATATAAGCCAATACGCAATTTCTATATTTTGAAAGAAGAAAAATAGAGTAGTTATAGGATGAGAATCACACCCAATTAAACATTTCATATATTTTTATTTTAAAATGAAATAGTTCTATATTTTTAAAATAAAATATAATTTTCACATCTGATTGTAAGGCAATTCGATACTCAAATATTTTTATATGCTGATACAGATTAAAACTGCTTGTTTGTCACTTTCTGGACAAATGTCTGTGCATGTATCCAAATAAATTCCACCACGTATACGGCTATTGCATTTAGAAGTCATATCGTCTCAATATTTCCACAATGGATGAAAAGGAACTAAAAAAGGTGGAGATGGCGGTCATTGTCACAGATTATGCAAAAACATGCAAAAGGCATAATATTATGCAATTAGTGCATGCAATTAGTGTATGCAATTAATGCATGCAAAACGTTATAATATTATGCAATTCCAAAAGAAGCAAAAGTCGTGGAATCGTTTTTGTAAAATAAAGTAATTAAGAAGTACGTTATGTGAGCAATTGCCAAGGCCAGTTTCTCCCCTCACGCCCTCTGCTGATTGAGGAACACTGCTCATGTCCTCGAACAATGTTCTCGAGGAAAGGAAAGTAGTACAGAAAATTCTGCAAAAGTAATCGGAAGAAAAGGGAGAAAGTGTTCGTTGACAAAAAAACAACAAATTATCAATGTAAGTTTATAACAAGTAATACGAAAGTAAGTTAAATTTCGAACCTAGTCTTCCCAGGATGTAATGGCGGACACAAGAATCAGCAATAGAATCAATGAAGGCGTGAGAAGACGACGTCATAATAGACATACTCCTCTTCCCAAAGTGTAGGTTAAAGCCCGCGACTTCTTAATAGTTCGCATCAACCCGTTACAACAGTTGGTAAAGATGCATACGTATTTCACAACAACATGGGGCCCGCAGCCTTTGCAAGAGATATACATTTCCTATACAATCAAATTCTTAATTGCAAACAAGCTGAAGAACAATCAGAAACATATAGAACATAAAGGTGGAAACTATAAAGTTGAATTACCGTGAATAGAAATGAATAAGTAACGTTAAGACAAAATATTTACGCTAGTATTGAAACCGTCATATGTGCCTCGAAATGACGGAATGTCCTAGCACGCCCTCTAGATCATACAGGAGCACGATTTGTTTGAAGAATGACTCTCACCTCTTCATTAGCGCCAAATTAAATGATCGCTTACGTATGCACTTAACCGCTAATCTCTCTTGCGACTTCATGAACGTAATGAAAATGAATGTGATAATGATATATGAATATGAATGATATAATAAATAATGATATATGTGACCGACAGAAAACATAAAGAATATCCATATTCATTGTGGATATAATTATTAATATTCCGTATTTGGATCAACCTAATACGGTAGGTATTTGCATCTGAAAATTCAAAATTTCAAAATTCGTCGCATTAGAAAAGGTCATTATAAGCACTACGTTATTATTTCTATTTTCACGCAATCTATAACGCGATATTTTAAAGCAATGTGACTAATGCAATCTGAATTTGTTGCCCTTAGTAATTTCGTATTTAAAAACACTATTTTTTCATAGTTTAAAACGAATTCGAAAACATTTATTTTATTCTTGAATCCAGATATGGTCCCTCGCCTTTTTTAGACATACATTTTTTTAAAGGATGTGTGATTCTCACGTGGAACATTGAAGAAGACGCATTTTAAATTCTTATAATGATATTGATATGATGATATTGTCAATATTGTTATAAATATTGTTATTAATAATTGTTTTGACGGTATTGTAAATATGATATCTCGTGGCAATCAGCGGGCCTGTCTTCCGAACTAGCTTGATGGCGAACGTCACGACGGAGTTATAAGTCAATGACGGGCGCAGAGAACGTGTAAGAAGCTAGCGCCATGGTGGACCTCTTCCTCTTTCTGAAAACCAGCTTCAGGTCGGCAACTTCGCAAGAGCTCGTAACAGATCGTTCTATTTCGTATCAGGAATTAAATAGCCGTGTGCACAATTCACATCAACGCGTAGAGCACACACCGTGCAACAGAAAGCGATTTCATACGCAAAATGTATTTGACAAATCAAGTTAGAATTTTTTTTTAAAAAATGGGATGTCGCAGACCAGAGTAAAAACCTTAGAAACATGCTGAGAATACCAATAAAAACATTTTATGTCAGTACGGTTATTGTCGACAGCAAATTACTTTACGTGACATATGGAATTTTTATAACACACATTCAGAAGTATTTACCTTAATTCATTGAAATGGCCCTTCTGGTATTTACTTCAAACTGTCAAAAAAAATTAAGTCATTTTTACATTCTTATTTTTCGGCACTGAAAGGGTTTCGAATGTTGCAAGCACAAACTTTTGTAAGGAACCGACGAACTAGGGAAAGCGCGAGTGATGGATAAAGAAATGTACTGCACTGCATCACCGACCTATCTTACATTCTCGCACTCTGCAAAACACCACGATCCACTGTTGTTCCGTTGAACGCACGTTGCGTAAAGACGCGCGAAGGTAATTAAAAGTGATCGAAATTTCATTTTCAAAGTCATGGTATTCTACAGATGGGAAAGGAAAAGTATTATTAGAGATGAGGAAATAAATTAAATACACATTGTGAAAATTGAGAATTAATAAGTAGTTCATGAATTTTCGGTGACTGATGTAACTAAACATTTTAAAATGTGAAGCAAACGCATTGACGTCTTACGGCTGGATGTTTTCTAATCTTCCAGATCATCAATGAAACTTCGCTTGCATCAATAGGGTAACTCTCCTCATATCCGCAAAATCCTGTTCCAAAATATTAAAGATCCCTTCAGCTATGCACTCCCACATAGGTAAGCAAAATCCTCACTGCAAAAGATTAAAAAGAATGTTACCAAGAGAATTTTCCAATCTTCCATAGACATAAACCGATGAGTCTCTTCTCATTATAAGCTACTGTGATGTAAACCACTGTATTGTATCATACCCAAAACTAAATTTCTGTTTATGTCACAAATGTTTCTTGTATATAAATCATATTTATGATATCGGGCGGCTGAAGAGGGCCATTGGCCAAGGTAGAATAAATCTAATAGAAAATACGGTAACTTACGAGACGGCAGTGTACGAACATTCGTGAATATTTCATTAGAACATATGAAAGACTATTTGAAGTTGTTGCTACGACTCGCGACAGAGAGGCAGCTCATGGCGCGGCAGCGATGCATTCGAACTTCAAACTCTTTAGGAATCAGGACGGGAGAACAATCGGTTAAAATGATAATGGATCATGATACCAAGAAATGATTGCATATATCTTCGTACCGAGAGGGTTTCTTAAAAACGAGTAGAGGAAAAAATTATGTTTAGAACACGAAGGTTATAGGATGGGACATTCTGTTTATATTTTCCACAGGGTCCCAGATTGCAAAGTCATTTTTCTATTTTGTTTTGAAGATCTAGTCAAACAGTTATTATTTTACCCGAATGCACAACTTATCTACATCGACAGACACTAAAATAAGATTGCAATTTGTTTATGGGCGGGTGTGGTTGAAAGAGTACGCCGGAGTTTCAAGAAAGTGATTACGCATGGCGACAATTTTGAATTATTTTGTAGTCATCCGATGAGCTTGAAAGACGAACCGATCACCTAGGGTTCAGAAAGGCACTAAAAGTAAATCTCCTAAAATGAAAGAGTAACTCCTTATCGAAATGAAAGTAAAGTGAAATAAACTACCCAGAGGTTTGTCGTGGACATCCGCGCTCCTTGGTATGCGTATGTGAAGTGTAATAATTTTACTTCCTTGTGGAGATATTGCCCTTTTTTTTCACTTACATCTTGTTCACATCCTTTCAATATTGAGGAGAAATGCATAACTAATACTGAAAAAGTATGCAAAATCAATGTAGAAACTACACATTTCATATAATTTCATGAAGAACGTTGATCATTTTGGCAAGTTAGAAATGACACTATGGAATCAACCATCAAAATACGTTAACATGATAAAAACTTATGTTGTGAAACCATACAAAAACTGTACTTTCTGAAAGAGGTTCATATTTTATTCAATATCCATTTGCGTATTACGATTTCATCAAAAACACCGACACTTATTTTTATTTTATGAAGAGATTTTTTTATTCATTAGGAATAATTACATTCTTAAGTCTGAAACCAAACATTGTTAGTTGTTAATGCTAATTTTATATCTCCCTTTTTATTGTATTTATATTCCAGATGTGAAAATTAATTACCACGCTGAGAAACTTCAAACTCATTTACACTCACTTTGATTGGCAACAACTGGTATATCCGAAAAATAAATCGTCATATCCCTCATACTTCATTGTGAGTTGATACACAGTTGATAATTGTGATTACAAGCATCAAATATTGAATATATATATTCATAGCATCTTCCCTCTGTTCACGTTTTGTATTGGGTTGCTTTGAGACAGCTGTGTTTTATTTTCTTCTTGTGATTCAGTCATATATGTTCACGTGGTAGTTAACATGGAAAATATTTTAGAGAGTATGACGAATGTTCAGTCTTTAGAAAAAATCTTTATTTTGTACTTTAATGCTGAGTTACAATCTTAGAGGGAATGAATATTTCACTCTGTAATAGGTACACTCAATGAATATTTAAAGCAGTTATAAAGTTAAAGAAACTCGATAGAAACTTCCTAGTTGTAATTCATTTTACAAGACTAGAAAACAAATGAGCAAATATTCAGATAGATAAAATTTGATTTATATAAAAAAACTGAACAGTATAGACCGTTCTTACAAGGCATAATTTTATGAACAGATGTTTTGAGTCACAGTTCACATTCTTCGTTAAAAAAGAATTCAGTTTTTTTTGTTGGTCTTTTAATTAGTATCTATATAAAATAATTATTTTGGGGAATTGCGTGTACTATTGACGAATGATATGATTATGCAATAATGATATTTTGTATTGATATTCTCTAGTCTCAGAGCACAAATTGGTAAATCCCTGCACTTCTACATTGCACTCACAAAATGTATGACCAGAAAACAGGATATAAATAAATTATTTTCATAATGTAACAAAATTCGTTACGGTGATTTAGATATGGCGAATTCATTACCACAAACCCTTAATTCATATTCAATTCTTTTTTACGTTTCCCATTAAGACCATATTTTTAATATAAAGAATTTGTTTTGAAAACCAGTGTTTTTAGGAAGAAATAATCATAAATTCACATTTTTTATTTTTACACTAGGTAGAGCGGATAGGACTATGAAGGCAGATTTTATTTATTTTTTTACAGAGAAAAGGAAAATATAGTATTTTAATGAATTATGTTGTATCATTATTAAGAATATTTCTTTGTCAAGATTTCTGTACGTAATGGAATGAGCACCTCAACTGTCATTTAATCAAAATAATTAAAAAAACAGATAATATATTATCGCTAAATTAAAAGTGCAACAAAACGCATTAAAACTCATTCCAAAAATATTTACCCACATACATTTCAATACTCCCCCCCTTGAAACAACCAATGAACCAATAACTGGCATCCCCGAAATCACAGAATACCTTCTACTGAACATGGTCATTTAATAGTTAATTTAATTATAATAAATCTCCATAATTAATTTTGTGATTTAACCATTTTAATTTTTATGATTTTCAAAAGCTGAAAGCGTGTCAAAAACGAGATCTGCGCCATTTTAAAGCTCTGTTTGAGGAATTAAAAAAAAATATAAAAGCCTCACAATGCGAGTTTTGTGGCGAAAACAACTCAAACTTAATCAAGTAGAAGTGAAAATACTGCAACTTAATACTATCATCAGAGAAATTTCGAATTCCCATATAACACAACAGTAACAATACAACACCATCGTAAGACCCCTTCCTATTGGTGAGTACCATGTGGATGTATCCAGCCAAAACCAACCTAATATACGAATAGTCAGCGATGACCCTTGGTTCGTTTGCCATATCCAACTCTATTTATTATTTATCATGTTAATTACGTTCGCCGCCTATGCCTGTCAGAATCTATGCTGGGCTGTTGGACGCACCTGCGGTGGCGGCGATGATAGACATTGCCGGCCTCAAGCCCGGATAAGGAGGAGGGTCTCTAGTGTGGCATTGCTTCCACTTCCTCGTGGCACACTTCTATATAATATTCTAATTTAACACTCCAGATCTCTTGTGTTTTCGACCCCGATGCTATTAGGGTTTGAGAACTAGGGAGATCTTCATTTCTAGTCTTGTCTTTCCGCTTACATTATCTCCTTTCATATCTACTCTTCCCTGCTATCCTTTATTTCTCCTTCGCACATAGGGGAGGTCTCTTTAGCCGTCGAGAAGGCAACATTTATAAGGCATGGAAAGACTGAAGCAAAATTTCCAAGTCCTTCAGTTTGGGGGATGAAACATCGGGCCTGCCCCCATTCTTTGTCACAGCCATTGCAGAAGTCCTTGTAATTTGCATCGGAATAGACCTAGCACGATGACTTAAGCAAAAAAAACAGGAAAATTATTTTTGGAAACTGGAGTATTGAAGGTCTATCCACGAAACAAAAAGAAGTACTTGAAGAGATACAGGTATTTTAATTAGATATTACAGTTTTAACAGAGACAAAAAAGAAGGAAAAGGGATGTGAAAAATTGGAAAATTATATTCAGTGGAGTTAATAAAGAAAAACGAGCAAAGGCGGGTGTATCAATTCATACATGTGTATAGATAAGAAATGGTCAAACAGCTTGAAAGGATGGAATCATAAAAATGAAAGATTGATTACAGTGGAATAAAAATTAAAAGGATAGGATGTAATAATTGGCGCATATGCTCCGACAGATAATAAAATGGATACAGACAAATTAGCATTTTATCAACGTTTGACAGCTACTTTAGAAGAGATTGGAAGTAGAAAAGAAATGATTATATTAGGTGATCTGAAATGGAATAAATAAGTATAGCAATGTAATTTGAAGACACGGAGAACCGGTAAAAAAATAATGGGCATATATTGATAAAATTATGTCAAGAATACAAACTTCGTATTCTAAATGGGGGGTTTTTAACATAAAGACATGAATAAGTTTACTTGGACACAAACTACTAGACAATTGAAGTCAATAATTGATTATGCCATTAGCAAAATATCCACTAAAATAAAATTTGATGACGTTAGAATATAGAGAGGAGCAGAATGTGGCTCAGATCACCACTTGCTAAAAGTAGTTTTTGCATTCCCTAACGGCAACAAAAACATTTCGACAATGGACGAAAATATGCTTCACATTGACACAAAAAATATAATTTTAAAAAATTATAAAATAATTCCATTAAATTTATGTTTAAAATACAAGTTTCAATGAAATTAAATAAAATTTACGTCTATTCCGCTTTGAATATGTATGAAGAAATCAAAAATGAAATCCATGAAGTAGCAAACGAATATATACACATCTTGGGGTTTAATTATGAACCCATCGAAAACTGAGTATTATGTTGTTTCGGGGTCGGAAGGAACAAACTCAATCATTGGGAGCAGGTGTATTAAAAATACAGCTTATAAGTATCTTGGTGTGTGTATACCAACAGAAGGTGGATGTGCAGAAGAAATAAAACATAGGATCTCTTAAGGTAGAGTAGTGACAAGATAGTTGAGTAATGTTTTGTATAGCCAAAATATAACAAGCAAGACAAAGATGAGAATGTACAAATGGCTGGTTGCAAGCATATCGACATACGGCTCAAAGGTTTGGATTTTAAGTTAGAGTGAAAAGCAAAAATTAAAATCAATGGAAAAGAACGTTTGGAGACGCTGTTGTGGCCTTACGTTACTGGATTAAGTACCCAATGTTGACATAAAAAAATCGAATTGATATTGATATAATGAATGTAATTTATGCTAAAAGATTGAGATGGTAAGGTCATATCCAAAGGATGACGGAAAGTCGATGGCCTAAGAAATGGCTACCTCAAAGGAACAGGAAAATGTAGCAGACCAAGAAAAACATGGAAAAATGAGATAGAAAAGACTATCTTCATCGTCTTTTTCGACGAGATCTTCAAGAGGAAGATAGCAGGACGTGGCGACTGGGATGAGAGAAGCGGCATCTGCCGTAAAGACCCTCACTAGTACTACTATTACTTAATGTCCAATTTTTATTTCTCCAAACCACAAATCTCTATATTAAAGACATTCAACCTTGTCCGAGATTCAATTCACTCCACCCGAGTTGAAAATATGTTCTCCCCCCGCATGTTCAATTTGACTCTTAATAGAGGTGTCTGTATGGCTTCCTAAATTTTACCACAGTAAATCACTTTAACCACAGTAAATCAGTTGTAGTCAACAAAGAGCAAAGTATGTACAGTTTCGCTCGACGTAGTAATCAACAAGAAAAGAAATAAAATAAAAACGTTTATGATTATCTCTGGTTGACTCCTCCAAATGTTAAATTCGTCATTAAGTGAATCAAACTGCGAAAAATGGACTGTGGTTTCTTTATACATTCGCATTCTTTAAATCTGACATTATGGTTGGTATTATTTTTAATCATACTTCAAAATCTTTTCAAATTCAATATTATAAATGAAGCAGAAGTACAAACTATTGTAGCATAAATTACAATTGCAAGCTACATACCGCACCTCAAGAACTCTAAGAAATCTAATCTTCACGCCACTCTCCTTCCAAGAAGAGCATGAAATACTTTCGAGGTATTTTCATGTTGCAGTCCACCACGGGACATTTCATTTTCTCGATAGCATTATCAACAATGATATCGTGCACAAGAGCACGCAGGCACCTGGGGCAGACCTTGTGCTCGCAGGTATCAAGCGATATGCAAATTTCATCTTCGACCAGCTTCGAACAGTTGACGCAAGCAATAAATTCGAGATGCTGTTGCGAGTCGTAAGCAGCTAGTTTATGCGCTGCTCCCTCCAATGTGTCCTGAATCCTCTTGGCACTTGTGTGAGGAGTGCCTTTACGGGTGCGGGTTATTTTGCCGCTGGATTTGACTGAACCTGCAACAGAGAATTGGTGTTGAATCGTAGGATTAACATTTGACTCTTCAATCCAATCTATTATATTTGCCTTGACATGGTATCCCCAATGTTCCAAAATATCTATGTAATCAGAGCGCCCCTCGAGATTTGCCATCAAATGCGCTTCTATTCGTCAATCAATTCACACTGCATCTTCTTTCATTCCTTCGTCAGTAGGAATATGATTAGTAATACAAGGTAGAAGATATGTAATCATAAGCCAAGTGCTTTTGTATTGCGACCCACTTCACTTTTAATTCTTCTGGCAAACGAAAATAGATATATAGTGTCAATCCCCCGTACGAGTTTTCATCTATGAATAGTGTATCTGCTTCCCCCTCAGAAATAATGAACTTCTTACGGTAGTGTGAAGAGTTTGAACAATTTTGTCCGGCTCCTGACTTGCTTCCTTGGCACGCGAAAGCGCTTTTTTCTGCCTCAACATCTCCATTTGTTAATGGTATTGTTTCTGCGGACTCTTCTTCAGTTATGTAGGAATCCTTGGAGTCATCGTCGATGGTTGTAGAAGTCGAGTTATCATCCGTTGTTAACCCATCTTCCTTGTAGTACTGATTGATTGAAGGTGTTGCAATTGCTTCCGTACCATGGCCTTCCAGTTTTTTGGAACTGATTGTTGTCACATTTGAATGAGCAAAGTAATGGACAGCGTTCAAACCTGAAATAAAACATTTCAGTTAGTATCTTATGCAGAAAATGAATTGGCAGTGTCATTGATTATTTGACATTTGAACGGTTTTTGAACACTCAGAATTGTTTTCAACTACAGAAATTGGTGACATGCACAGTATTAAAATCTTTATGAAATCATCTATATGTGAAAACAATTACAAATATGTACAGACCAATATGAAATGGTTCGTACGTTACACACTTTCACTTGACCAACATTTAGATTTATTTTTATTAAGTAAAAAAACAGTAACTTTGTTACGTCTGGGGGAGACGATCATTTGCGCACGTTTTCTTGAGTTCCAGAATCCCTTCCCGTCACTTTAACTATAAATAGTTGAAAAATGAGTAAAAGTTTAACATAAATACAAATAAATTTTAAAAATACATTTTAAAAATCGTAAGATTATCAATATTTGAAAAAATTGAATTTTCGTTTCCGAGTTATAGAAATTTTATTTGCATCGGTAAAGGAATTACAAATTTGATTTTTCTGCATTGCTAACTGAATAGTAACTGGCCCTAACCTCCACTCCTACCATTACAAGCAAAAGCAGAGTTCAAAAAAACGTGCGCATAGTGAAGGTACATTTACGCCCAGAAACAAAACTAGGAGCCATCTCAATATTGTTCAATGAATCAGGGAAACTGGACAAAAACAAGATCGAGATGGGGAGATAGTGAGATATTCGGTAATGAAATATGCTTCTAATGTATTTCAAGACAGATCTGATTGTATCGCTTCATAAATTATTAAAAAAGAGCACTTGTTTGCAAGAAATGGAAAAATATATTCTTTTTTGTCTCAACACACACCACACGAGAGAAAATTGCACATGAAGGAATGTATTTTAAAAATACAGTAAAAAAGAATTAACATTTTCCATTTGAGGATTTTTCGTGTAATGTGTCAATAATGTTGTAGTGTTATTTTTTTCATAACCTTACAAAACCAGGCACTCCGGCAGCTATGGCACCATAAAATGTGTCCATAAGAATTATGACCCTCTCATCATCCTGTAAAATCATCCTTTCACTACACAAATTTGACACTTCAAAAAAAGGATTGTCTTTTAAACGGTTGTACAAAATCAGTTTAGTTCCGTACCTGCTTTGCGGTACTTTTCACTACATTTATTTTTAGAAAGGACAGGTGTCTTGGTTCGTGAATGGGTCTCGTAAGGTTTGACAAGAACATTGGAAAAACTCAATTATCATTTTCTTTGAACAAATAAACAATTTATTACTGAAATCACACATTTAATACATCAGTTCCAGTCTAAGTCTTTCCTGTTTTGGTACCAAAACTATACCCATGATCTCAAATTTCACAATACCTTGTCTACCAAAAATAGTTCTTTTCTTCTCGGATGTTCCCCCCAACGGCTGCGGCGATCGGCGGCCTTCGGCGCGACTCGGCGCCCGTCGGACGGTTGACTGCATGGACGCCCGTGGCTACGGCTCTCCGCGGCGGTTATACGACACCTTCGCTTCAAACCCGACCGTTGCGCATGTCTTTCAAATCGAGTAGGCACTAATTCTATATCACTGTCCACCTACCCTTTGTAGTTTATCTCGATGCTCCCTTGCGGCACTGCCCACCAGTTCTCCTTCGCTTTCTGTTCACAATAACGCAGGCACGTGGCAACTACCCATAGCCGTTACCAGCCATGCGGTCTACAGTTCTTGCTTTGTCTCCACAGTTCCCGACGCCAGTTCCGCTTCCACAAGCTTGCACCATTTATCATCAGCCATTGTCACATTTAACTCACTCCCTACTAGTGTCTCTTCCATTAATTAAATTCACTTTGTTCCCTTTTCTACCGCGCGCATCAACACCGCTCCGCTCTCCTTCGAGTTCTCTTACCTACTGCTGCCGTCGTCTCGCCCGGTCTTGCCGCCTTCTCGCGCCTGACCCTGATCACGTCCGTTACTCGCCGCCGTTGCCGCGCAATTCAAAATAGCCGTATTTGAAAGAAAATGCCCTGCATTTCGAAGTAATTAAAGAAACGCTCCGCGTTTCAATATATATATATATATATATATATATATATATATATATATATATATATATATATATATATAGTGGCGTCACCAATTAATTAGTATAATTTTATTGTGGCGTCGCCAATAATAAAATAATTATTACATCTAATGATAGCTCCCGTCGAGGCAGAAGTGGGTCGAGGGACACTGCCTCCGCCGCGAAGCTCCTTTTGTTACGCAGCTGGGCTCGCCCCGACCGCATTCCGGCTCCTTTCAGAGGCGGACCCGTTTATTGCCCCCCTCATAAAAGTACATACTGGCCCAGGCCGAAACCCTCTCGGACAATACGCACCCTCGCGTCCTTTCTTCGGCCGCGCGACCGGGGAAGAACACGGAGCCCCGAAGGAGTTTGCACGGGTGTCGATTAGACAGGTTATATTACATTTGGCTTTCCCAAGTGAGGCTCGATTTGTATTATTAAATACCCCAGTATGCGACCCCGAGATTAAGAAGTTCGATTGCTCACGAAATATTTTGTCATTAACTTTTTTTGGTTCAGCTCCTTCATAAAATTCTATTGCGACAGCTTAAATTACAAGTTACCGCAATAAATGGATGGAAGAAAGTTGTAGGAGGGTGAATAAATAGTGGACTCTGTTGGATGTATTTGTTGTTTGTGTTTTTGTTTTTATTGTATTTGTACTGTGTTGCGTGTGTCGGTGTTTGCGTGTGCGGTCTAATAGTAAATTAATTGAACTAAAGAACTCAGTAAAAATGCTCGACGAATCAGGAGTCGATCTAGCAGGCTCAGACAGTTCGAGTGACCCACCGGCGCAGGGCGACAGTAAGACTGATTTAGCGGAAATTCTAAAACAATTTATGCAAAGGCAGGACGAAGATAGGAAAATTCAGGAGGCGCAACGGGAGGAAGATAGGAAAACTCAGGAGGCCCAACGGGAGGAAGATAGGAAAATTCAGGAGGAACATTTTAGAGAATTAAAAGGGAGTATTCAGGAAACTAAGGACGAACTTAACGAAACCATTGTCAGCCGAATCGCGGAAAATGCTAGGGAAGTGGAGGAGAAATTCAGTAAACGATTTTCGGAACACGAAGCTAAATGCGACGAAAGATTTGACCAGTTGCAGAAATGTTTCGATTCGCAGGCGGAAAAAGTAGGGCACCTTGAAAAACAACTCGGTCAAGAAATAAAAACTTTTAGATGCGAGGTAGGGGAGAGATGCGCGGAAATCGAAAGCCAGGTGGTGAAAGTGACCGAAGAGCTTGGCCACTCGAGGGCCGAAACGAAAGTCAACTTTGACAAATTAGAAATCGAGATGAACCGTAGGCTACGGGGATTCGAAAATAAAATGGAAGGTCTTGATGATTCCCTAGAAAAGAACGTAACCGACGTCAAAAAAGAGCTTAATGAAAACATTAATAGGATTGACAAGAAATTAAGCTCGGAAGTTAGTCAAATACAGGAAAAGGTAAATTTGATAGGAAATGCGCAAGAAGAATACGCGAGGGGAAACAAATCTAAAATTAGGGAAGAGATAGACCGGAATGTCAAAATTTTAGTGCAAGAAGCTTTAGAGAGGGACAGAGAAAACAGTGTAGGAAACTCTCCCACGGCTGAGGCAGGCTTGCGATTTTCGTGGGCGCCCCCACAAAACCTTTGTTTTTCGGGATCTCCGGACGAGAACCCGAAAGTTTTCTTAGATAGAGCCGAAAATTATATGGCTCTAACCAAATCGGTTCCCTCCTCGCTCAAACCTAGATTCATGCAGGAGTTACTACGCGGTAACGCCGCCCACTGGTTGACGGCACTCACTCCGTTCCCGAGCAGTTACGAGGAGTTCCGACATAGATTCCTGGACAGATTTTGGGGGGAACAAACCCGGTACGAGTTCGAAAGAAAAATTTTGGAAAGTAGATGGGACAAGCGTGGCAAGTTGTCATACTTAGACTACGCAATGGGCAAAATTTCAGCCATCAAATTGTGTGACCCGCACGCGGGCGACAAAAAAATTATTTGGTTGCTCACCGCTCATTTTCCACCTTATGTGCAAAACCTAATTAATAGTGTAGGGTGCGAGAATCTTGATAGGTTCCAGGAATTGTTAGCCCGATTCCACCGCACCCGAACCAACTTTCCTGATGATGAGGGTGAGAGAAATCCCAGGCCTCATCAGAATGGGGGTCAGCGCTACCAGCAGCCATGGCAACGCGACGAGAGAAGGCCCGGCACTGAGAATAATGAGAGGCGACCGCCTTCAGCACCGCCCGGGGGGAGACCAGAAAATCCGACAGAGAGAAACGGCCCCAGTACGAGTAGTAATAACAATGTAAGAATTAATCCGACAAACTAGAACCGTTTGGGTCCTCTGGGTATCTGGGTCCCAAACGAATTGTGGCAGAGATACCATTCGATGAAACGATATCAGTAGATTACGCCTTCCACGATTTTGGCAATGAGGAGGCTAATCAAATCAAAGAGCGTGTCCGGAAATGCCCTGTTCTGGAATTTAAGTTAAATAGGATTCCTGTCCGTGCATTGGTCGACACAGGTAGTGAAATCAGTGCCATTTCATCAAAATTATTATCCCGCCTTGTAAGTGAACATGTGCCCGTGCCGACGCTGCCCACAGCTAAGTGTTATGTTATCGGAGTAGGAAATAAACGAAGTAAGCCTATTACTAAACAGGCCCTCATCTCGTTTCAGGTACAAGAGCACTTATTTGACGTCCCTTGTCTAGTTGTTGAGGATTTAAAGCACGATTTAATTTTGGGGGTTGATTTCTTAAAAGAAAATGATGGGGTGATTGATTTTTCTAGAGATATTATGAGTTTTGGCGGGGGTAAGGAAATTGCAATTACGGATGACGTTGACGGCGAATTAGAACCAAGCATACTGTGTGCGTCCTGGAATTCGGGGGATGACGTGAGTGGGGTCATAAGCCGATATGGGCAGAATAATGACTTGATTAACGACCACGAGCGCTCCCAGCTAGAGCAGTTGCTTCTTAAATTTTCGAATGTGTTCGCGCGTCCAACTCATCCTGTTAAAGACTTTTGTTTTCGGATTAACGTCACTGACGATACCCCTTTTCAGACTCGTAATTATCCAGTACCGCAATCACTTAGGGAACAAGTTGATGAAACTATTAGGGGAATGATTAATGAGGGAATAATAGAGAGAAGCGTCACGGCGTATTTAAATCCTATAGTTGTAGTTAAAAAGAAAGACGGGGGGGAGTCATAATTTGCCTAGATGCGAGTCGCATTAACGAAGTCACAGTACCTGAGAACGAAGCGCCACAAAACGTTGATGAGAATTTTAGGAAATTTCATAAAACAAAAAATATTTACGGCACTAGATTTTCTTAACTTGCACAGGCAGATAATCACCCATCCGGACGACAGAAAATTGATTGAGTTTATTTATGACAGGTTAACGACTTTTACAACTTACGATTTTTGTTTCAAAGAATGATTAAAAGAACACGTTTCAAGGAATTCTGCCCACAATTCGCCTGGACCTGCGACTCATACGACACTAGTTGTCACGATTAGACGTAAGCACCGTAATAGTAAGGATTTTAATTATAGCGAATTAATAAAGTAGACAGAGAGGCGCAGTATCTGGAGCCTCCAGTCGGAAATTAAATTAATCATTTCTTTATCTTAGGTGACACCACTGTTAGTTTATGACGATTGAGAATTCTCGCCTTTATTAGAAACTAACAAAGAAACCCGAATTATCAATCTAGTGGGAGGGGGATGCTAATGTGGCGTCACCAATTAATTAGTATAATTTTATTGTGGCGTCGCCAATAATAAAATAATTATTACGTCTAATGATAGCTCCCGTCGAGGCAGAAGTGGGTCGAGGGACACTGCCTCCGCCGCGAAGCTCCTTTTGTTACGCAGCTGGGTTCGCCCCGACCGCATTCCGGCTCCTTTCAGAGGCAGACCCGTTTATTGCCCCCCTCATAAAAGTACATACTGGCCCAGGCCGAAACCCTCTCGGACAATACGCACCCTCGCGTCCTTTCTTCGGCCGCGCGACCGGGGAAGAACACGGAGCCCCGAAGGAGTTTGCACGGGTGTCGATTAGGCGAGGAAGACACATTTACGACGCGTCGTGAACGAAACCTTTCTCAGCCGTTAACCGACCCCCCTTTCGGACAATGCCGCCCCCGCACCCGTTGGCACGTGCCCTGAGTAAGGCACCCGAACCCCACGGGGGCTATTTATAAATTAAATACAGCAGGCTGCCGATAAGCCTTTTAGCCGACCGTTTATGACCCGTGAAATGCGCTCCTGCATGTGCACGTGTCCAGACAGCTGCGAGGAGCTCCTGGGACATCTGACAAAGAGCTGCGAGAGAGAGGAGGGGAGCCGTGTTAGACAGAGAACGATCTACGGAAAATTACAGGAAAATTGCCACATGATTGGTAAATCAGAATCCTGCGACGCAGTTACCCTCAGCCAATGGGAAGCTTCGCCATGAGGGAAGGGATAAATTCAGAGTTCGAAACATTTTGGGAAGGGGAAAGGGAGTTTTCATAAATACGAGATGAGAGAGGAAACTTAACTTGCGATCGGAGCGCGACGGGGGAGGAACACCCCCAGAGCGGAGGAGTACTTACTTTAACTTTTACTTTTCGATCGGAGTGCGACGGAGGAGGAACACTCCCAGAGAGGAGAAGTACTTTTGACCGGAACGTTACTTGTTACTCGTTACTTGGTCACTTGATTACTTGGACTTGATACTTCTTGTTTACTTGGTTACTCGAGCACTCAATCAGATTGCTTGCTTACATTAATTTTACTCAGTAACTTATGATCGGGACGCGAGTTGGGAAAGACTTTCCCAGAGTCTAGTTAGTTCGAACGCGACTAGTGGACTGTCGCGGAGGAAAGTCGGGCGGGAGATCACTGGATCCCGCGCTATTTCCGCATCGGCCCGTCAGCCTTCGCCGCCTCTCGCGTCGGGCCCATTGATAGCCCACCGCATTATGTCAACGCCCGTGGCCACTCACCCGACTGAGCCTGCTCGAGTCGGCGATCTGAGATCGCCGCTGCCAGCTGAGAAGAGACGCGCCGCAGAAGGTCAGCGACCTGGGACTGCCCGCCGCCCCTACCTCCGAGGGCGCCGCGTGACCAGCCTGGGACTCGACATAGCTGGCGGTGAACGATACGAAGCGAAGCCGTCTCACAGGACAATTTTAACGGCGAGAAATTGTTAGTGGCCGCGCTCAGGCCCTGCAGATCTTAAATGGTGAATAGCACGTTTCATCAAAGAGTAAGCCTAATATGTTAGTCTTAAGGGAATTAGCAATTAGTAATAAGGACAATGAGCTCACAGAGTAGAGTTAGTAAGGAACTTGCGTCGCCCTTTGCGACATGTAACTTCCCTGGCAGCTCACGGTGCCAGGAATAAACTATTATTTGTTATAAATGACTCTGTGCTATAATTCATGACCTCCCAACACTTCCATCCAGTCATATTTCAGGAACTGAACCTGGCGCCCTCCCCCGGTTTGTTTACATTTGGCGCCCAACGTGGGGCTAGTTTAGTCGATTAGACAGCTTATATATTACAATATATATATTGAAACGCGGAGCGTTTCTATATGCAAATTGTATTTAACATTGAGCATAATCACTGCAACTCGTTTTGAACTGCGCGGCATAAGCGGCAGGAGTGAACGACCGGAGACGGGAGGGGACTGTCCGCCGCCGCCGCCGCCGCGAGCACATCGTGGGAACGAGAATTCGGCCGTTACGAGCCGAGAGTCAGTTAGAGAGTTGGGCAGTTGGAGAGAAGTCGGTTGGCTGCGAGCGGGGTAAGACATTGCCGCGGCGCAGGAAATGAAACAGTGCAAGATTGTAGTAAAGTTGATCATAAGCTGATAAACTGGAACTTGGGAGAGGTTGGTTGTAGAAAACTATTGATCGTGTATATGCCATCAAGCACAGTGAAAGGAACAATAAAACTGTGTATAGTGTAATCGATGCCGGTGCGAGTAGTGACCACGTGCGCCGCAGTTACGATAGGAAAGTGAATAGTAATCAAGAAACGGTGCGGAAACATAATTCGAGCACTCCGCTGGAACGATATGGACATCACCAAGATGCCGTGTGTGCGTGAGTGAACTGCACGCGGAAACACCAAGGGCTGGAACCGAGGAACTCTCGTCGCCGCCATCGCAGGCCGACGAGGCACGTGCTTGCAACATCAACCGCCCGGGGGGCGCCGGGCTGCGGTGAAGGCCACCGGCCGCTGTCGCCGTAGGCGAGCAGCGACTACAATGAGGTATTCATAGGGGCCCCACATATGATAAAATTAGATGGTAAATAGATCCTTGGTACCAGGGCAGAGAACATTTGTGTATTTGATCAGGTGTATATTACATTAGTTCATGAATAAATTGTATTTGTGCTGATTCAAACTGATTACCTTGATTATCCAATGCATTATCGATTCCTTCAGGAGACCCATTCACGAGC
This sequence comes from Gryllus longicercus, assembly GCA_038098605.1. Taxonomy (NCBI): domain Eukaryota; kingdom Metazoa; phylum Arthropoda; class Insecta; order Orthoptera; family Gryllidae; genus Gryllus; species Gryllus longicercus. The sequence continues at coordinate 1,148,784 of JAZDUA010000040.1, forward strand.
AAGACACCCGTCCTTTATAATCTTTAATTTGCAGTGGAAAGTACCGACAACCAGGTACGTCACAGCTGGCGCCCGAACAGTATGGATTCGTGTAAATAAGAAATGTGGCCCTAAGGAATTCGATAAAACATTGGAAATTACTGTGTATGTATTTGAATTGAGAATATGAATATTAATGTATGTGAAGTGTATGATAATGTAATTGTGCAACAAAATAACTATGAAAATAATCTGCAGGTAGTAAAAGAATTTATTATTTTGGAGGGAATCAGAGTAACAATATATGCACTGACAAAATATGCATAAAGATTTAAGGAAGTATAATGATTACTTGGTAATTACAGAATGTTTAATTAATAATGGGCATGTGTAGGTAATTATTTGGGAAAAGGATGAACACAAATTTATTACTGTTGCATGAACAAGGTTAGAAGAGGCATATTGAATGATTATAAAGTAGTTGAAGCAATAATAACATGCAGTGTGGGTGTATAAATGTTAGTTGGGTGAGTGCATATGCCAAATTAAGCAGATATAAAAAAAAACCACCCACAGGCAAGGGAACAAAGTGGGACTGCTGAACAATAATTACATGTAATAATGCAGTTTGTTTTTTTAGAACAATTGGCAGAATATTTACTGTATTTTTGGAAACATAGAGTGTGCATTTTAAAGTGATGAATAGTATAACTTTTAAGAATTTGTAATGCAGGTCAGTGTTGATTTAATTGTTTTGTGTTCTTCATGGCATGGTAGCCAAAGAATTGGTGAAATAGAAACAATTTTTGTGAAAGCATAGAGGTATTTGATATTGTTTATATAAGTTGTGCACATCACTTGGTTTGAATACACATTCAGTAGTGCATTGTTCATTGGTTGGTTGTGGGAAATATTAAAATTGATTGGAAATGATTTTGTTTTGTGAAGTGTTTTGGTAGCATTGCAAATGTGCATATTAAGTATTCATGCAATATTGTTGAGGGAAGTTTACAAAGAAGTATCAAACTTAATTGGGTGTGGTTGTTGTAGAAAAATATATGAGGTAATTGAGAAATGCAAATTGGTCCAAAAGCAAATAGTGGATTTGCATAATTTTGAGTTCGTGAGATTGATAATTTTAAGGAGGTCATTAGCAGCATATAATTGTTTATGTGGTAGTGGTATGATGTACTGTGAAGGATATTTTTGTGTAATGTTTATGTGATTGGAAAATTATGTCTTTACAGAATTTGTGTAATTGTGCATTTTGTGATGAATGAGGATCTGTAGTTGTTATTCAGTATCTGGGGTAATAGTGTATTAGGACAGTAGTGAAGAGCATTTATTGCAGTGATTGGCATAGTCAGTTAAGAGGGTAATTATTGTATTATTGACGAAATGGAGGCACAAAGTATAGTGTTGGATCAGGACGAGAAGGTGGGACAAGTAGATAATACAGATGAAGGAATTGGTAAAAGCATATTATTGGAAAGCAGGGATAGTGCAATTGGAAGCCAATTAGATGACACGCCGGGAGATAGTTTTAATGAAAAAGTAAAAATTACGTCGACGCCGATGAACCAGGCGGTAGTAAATCCAAGTCAGGAGGACCGAATAGATACCTGTACAGACTTAATGCAGATGATGATGAAGATGTTGGAAGAACGGGGTAGGATATTGGAGGAAAACGGCAGGAGAGTACGGGAACAGATTAGGAAGTCGGCCGAAGAACAGAGCAGGAAAGCGGATGAACTGAGCAGGAAAATAGATGAACTGGGAAGAATCAGAGAAGAAGACGGCAGGATTTTATTGGAAGGACAGAAAAGAATATGGGAGGGATACTCAAGAAGGTTGGATGAACAGAGCAGAAAATTAGAGGAACAGAAAAGATTCACGGAGGAGCAGAATAGGAAGTTGGCCGAAGAACTGAAGAGGAAAGCGGATGAAAGGGGTAGGAAAGATGAGGAACGAATCGGTAAATTGCGAGAGAAAATATGTGGGCAGTTAGAATCTGTAAGTAAACGAACCGGAACGCTCAACAATGAAATATCCAGGGTTGCGGATCGACTGGAGGCTCGAGGCCAATTATTGGCCAATGGATTTGTCAAACACTAAAAGGAATTAGAGTCTTTAGTAATTAATTGGGACGAGGTACTGAAATTTCAATCACACCATCAAGTGGATGCTAGGGTTGCTGCAGAGGATAAAAGTGAGGGGATAACAAACCAACTTCAAGAAGAAATCAAGATAGCGGATGGCAAAATTGTGGAGGTCCAAATCGAGGCCGAGGATGATGTTTGCAGGGTGGAAGCGAAAACGGAAGAATTGGAGCAGATAATGGAAGAAGAAATCGAGGGAAATATACAAGAGTGCGAAGAGAAAGTATTATTACAAGTTGAGTTTGAACAGAAAGAAGAGTGGAAAATGTCACCGGACGTCAAGAGCGGGGTGGCACCATTTATGCCTCAAAAGTTGCTAAAATTTTCGGGAGATGGTAAGGAAAACCCTCATGCATTTATGCGAGCAGCAGAACGGCATTTAGCAGTGAGTAACATATCGGAAGGATACAAGATCCAGTTCTCATATTTAACGTTAGAGGGGAACGCCAGGACATGGGCAGAGACTCTCGATGTATTTTGTGAATCTGTGAAGGAAGTCAAAGATCGATCTGTCAAACAATATTGGAGCGAAGAAACTCAAATGAACGTCAAGAGAAATCTGAGGAACAGTCATTACAATTACTCCATGGGAAGTCTCCGTGAATACGCAACGAAGAGCATTATGGAGCCCAAAACATTATCCATTCCTATGAATTACCAAGAAAGTATTTGCGTATCAACGCGACAGTTTTCTGTCACCACGCAGAACCTACTGCGCAGAGCAAATCATGCAGATTTAGGAAAGTGTCAGAAGGCATTGGAGGGGTATGACCTTACATTCGCAGGCGCCCCGAAGAAGAGAAATGAAGGCAATGTAAACATGTCAAGATTGGAGCGAAGCCAGGGGCGAGGGAACGGTGATGGCACGGACAACCAGTGGAATCAACGCAGAAGAGGTCGTAGATGGAAATGGGACGATACCTACCAAGTTGTGTTCAACACACTGGAAGCAATGTTCTACAACAGTTATTTAGGAAACCACCGTCGTCAAAATGGGGCTAAATCACTGTACAATAGGCATGACGTGGTAGGACATTACAAGCTTCCAATCGGAATCCTGATCCAACAAGTGAGGACAACATATAAGTTTAGACAAAAGTTTATTACTAATATTGTACAGAAACTAAGTGACTATCAAAATTATCTTGATTGTGAGGAACTGAACGTGCACTATTTATAGTATTGTGTGAAAATTGTATTAGTATACTTTAGTGGATAAGAATTTAGTGAGTAAGAGATTTTCAATTTGTATGTTTGTAGATGTAAGTATAAAATTCAGCACAAAACAATCATGTACAAAGTTGATTTCATGGAAAATAATTGTATGTAAGGTATCATTTAGTGTAGAAGATTGTACAACTGTTGGCAGGGGCGACAATGGTGTAGTGGAATTTTTTTTGGCAAGAAAAATTCGAAAAAGGGGGGAGGGGGTGATGAAACGCGGAGCGTTTCTATATGCAAATTGTATTTAACATTGAGCATAATCACTGCAACTCATTTTGAACTGCGCGGCATAAGCGGCAGGAGTGAACGACCGGAGACGGGAGGGGACTGTCCGCCGCCGCCGCCGCCGCGAGCACATCGTGGGAACGAGAATTCGGCCGTTACGAGCCGAGAGTCAGTTAGAGAGTTGGGCAGTTGGAGAGAAGTCGGTTGGCTGCGAGCGGGGTAAGACATTGCCGCGGCGCAGGAAATGAAACAGTGCAAGATTGTAGTAAAGTTGATCATAAGCTGTTAAACTGGAACTTGGGAGAGGTTGGTTGTAGAAAACTATTGATCGTGTATATGCCATCAAGCACGGTGAAAGGAACAATAAAACTGTGTATAGTGTAATCGATGCCGGTGCGAGTAGTGACCACGTGCGCCGCAGTTACGATAGGAAAGTGAATAGTAATCAAGAAACGGTGCGGAAACATAATTCGAGCACTCCGCTGGAACGATATGGACATCACCAAGATGCCGTGTGTGCGTGAGTGAACTGCACGCGGAAACACCAAGGGCTGGAACCGAGGAACTCTCGTCACCGCCATCGCAGGCCGACGAGGCACGTGCTTGCAACATCAACCGCCCGGGGGGGGGGCGCCGGGCTGGGGTGAAGGCCACCGGCCGCTGTCGCCGTAGGCGAGCAGCGACTACAATGAGGTATTCATAGGGACCCCACATATGATAAAATTAGATGGTAAATAGATCCTTGGTACCAGGGCAGAGAACATTTGTGTATTTGATCAGGTGTATATTACATTAGTTCATGAATAAATTGTATTTGTGCTGATTCAAACTGATTACCTTGATTATCCAATGCATTATCGATTCCTTCAGGAGACCCATTCACGAGCAAGACACCCGTCCTTTATAATCTTTAATTTGCAGTGGAAAGTACCGACAACCAGGTACGTCACAATATATATATATATATATATATATATATATATATATATATATATATATATATATATATATAAAAATTCAATTAAACATCAAACCATATTGCCTATCGTGCCAATAACGTTTAGTCCAATCTGAAATAAATCAACCAACGAAATCTCAAACTGGGTAATTACACAGAACGCCAAACTCGAATAAAAAACAGATGTCCGTTACATGCATTCTTGGACATATTCAGCAATATAGAATAAACCAATTGAGGTGCTTTGTGTCCCCTCGTTAAATGTTGGTTAGTATTAGAAGTAAATTAGAGTAAGTTAGATTGTAAGCCAGTAAATGCAAATGTAAAGTTGACATTAATTGAACTTTGTAATTTCATCCAGAACATAAATTTTAAAAAAAATCCCAGAACCTTGAAAGTATTCGGCGATTTTTTTCACCATTGAAATGTATTGTGTGTCTGTGGTGTGGTTTCAGCTGGTGACGTTTACCTCTAAAAATGTAACTATCTTCATGTCAGCGATGACTTTCGTTACACTGCTTTTGCAATGCTAGTGACCGTGCAATAGAGGGCACATCTATCACCACTACGCCCAGTAGTAGAACACGAAGGTCTTAGAAGAGATATGAAAGATTAGAATATTGCTTGTAGGCTTCGCTTGGGCTTGTGATACTTTTACAAACCGTACATCTACCGCTTGGATAACCGACTTTTACTTCTCTTCTGAGGGAAAGCGTGCGAAAGGAATTTTTCCTTCTTAAAATTCCACGACATTTACCGTGTTCGAACCCGCGAATTCGGTTTTTCTGCGTTAATCATTACCCCTCTCAAAGTCATTTAAACTGACCTGGTGCGATAGCACTGCAATTTCTAAAATATCTAATATTCAAGTAAAATTTAAAAAAATTAAGACGGCGAAGAGGCGTTCAAAGCGTTGTGAATGTAATTTTAAAATAGTATTTATGGAACAAACATCACTAATTTATAAAATACGATTGTCCGTAATTTGAAGAAAGAAACATTTATAATATTATAATTTTCGTTTAAACTTGAATAAACCTATCCGTTCAATGCGGTTGATCCTTTTGAATTTTCATCACGAGTGCCGGTGGTCCAGTGCGCTCCTGGTCGAGGTTTACAATACCGTTTGTTGTCTGTGCCGCAGGGGAGAACAAAACTAATAAAAACAGACGTTCTTCTCCTGGGTTCCGGCATCGTAGGGCTCCGCTTGACGCAGGTTTCCTCCCCTCCCCGCCCCCCCCACACCGCACCGCACCGCCCCGCTCCACCCCGCCCAGCTCTGCCCCCCCCCGATCCGCCCCGCCCCGTCCCGCTCCGCTCCGTCGCGCCCCGCCCCGCCCCGCCCCGCTCCACCCCGTTCCACCCCACTCCTTCCCGCCCTCCCCGCCCCGCCCCGCCCCGCTCCCGCTGCCCCCGTTCTGACCGCTCCACCAACCCCACCTCATACCGCCCACTCCGTCCACCCCGCCCGCCCCGCCCCGCCCCGTTCGCCCTACTCTTCCCTACTCTGCACCGACCCACCGAGCCCCTTCCCACCCCGCCCCGCTCCGCCCGGGCACGCCCCGCTCGCGCATTAGGCCGACTCATTAGCGCCGCCCGCCCGTGTGGTCCGCTCGCCCTGCGCCCCTGCCGCCGCCCCGCGCGCGTGTATATATTAAATTGGTCACGGCGGAAACGCTTGCGCCCGCCGACGCCGAAGCGCACGCCGCCACGGACGTTGACCGGCGCAGTGCAGGGCTGCGCATTTTGGACCCGAAGATGGCGAAAGTACGGACGTAGCTCGGTCGGATTCAGCCGCTGGCTGGCGGAGAATTCTAGCGGCCGCCTTCTCTGTTCGGTAGTTCTCCGTAGTTTCTCTTATCAATACCTGGCAAATACCTGAAGAGAATCTAAACAAACGAGCCACGTACCCACGTGCGATTTTTTCCTTTCTCATCCTTGTTCCCTTCTCTGCTCTAACACACACACACACACACACATCCACACTTACATGCTATTGTAGCGTCGTGCCACGCTCAAACCGCCAGATGTTAAACAAAGGGCGGAGTGATGACGCACTGGGACTTTCCGTGGACGTAGCGGGCCCAGAGCGGCTTTGGGGAGGAGGCAATGGGGGCGGAGGGAAGAGCCAAAAGGGCCTATATAAGGCCAGGAGAACAATGCCCTAGTCTTCTTGTTCTAGCGGCGTCGGCGACAGGTGAAGCGCGTGTCTGTGCGTGTAGGTGCACTAGGCCGAGGGGCCGGCAATTCATTGTCGTGACTTGCGAGACGCGTGGATGGTCTGAAAGTAGAGCGGCTTCATACAGGGAACATCGGTGGTATGTTGCGGTGTGGTAGCCGTTCTTAAATTATCTCTCCTTGTAGTGGGTCTGCTTATTTAGTTTATTGTGAGCAGGGTAGTTGTTAAATGGAGATTACGGTCTAGATTGTTAATAAATGTACTGTTTTACAAACCACTCTCGTCTGTGTTCGATTACACCCGTATGACGCCACACTATATAATATCACACAGGTGGGTCGAGCTGTTAGGAGCAGAGAGCGTGTACTGGAACGGTGCCCTCCTGGCGGGATACTTGGAAATGGAAAATAACTAGAGTTATGCGCAATAAATAGACGTAATAATAATGTAAAATTGCAGTTATAAACTGTAAAATGAGAAATATATAATGTACACTGAACGTGTATCTATGTAATAGCCTGTACTGTCAGTTGTTCCTGACCATTTGTAAATACGACTTGAAATAAAATTAATTATTTTTTTAAATTCTTATATCGAGTAATGTTCTTATTCTTTGTATTATCTAAGTATCTGCTTTTCTTTAAAATGCTTAATTTTCTCTTGCGAACTTAAACCTTTGAGAAATATGAATTTGTACATTTAACCAGTAGCATAATAAACCGCGTCACAAGATTCCTACAGCAAATAGTCCGTAAATAATTCTGTTGTAGCTTTAGTATATAATTTGCACATGTGTTAACTTATTTGCGACGGAGCAGACTGTATTGATTTGAATTTAATTGAACTAATGCCTTATTTTACGTGGCGAGACTCGGGCCATCAGGCCCGCTCTTCTGTCTGAGCTCGCAAATTTCGCTACACTCCTTTCACCAACTAGCGGAGAAAGGAGGTATTTCTTGGGCGACGAATAGGCAATTTGAATTTTGCTCGGAGGCTACATTTAGGCTTGAGGATCTTTAACATACAAGTAAATCTACTAACATGGGAATGCCTGCTTCACTTCCCCACCGAAGGAAGGCGTACGAAGGATTTTTTCGCCATCGCGCCGAATTTACACCATCGCGCCGAATTTACACCATCGCGCCGACTGTAGACAATTTCTCGTCGAGTTGGGCGCTCCATGGTGTTAAAATCGATTATGGGGGCGCTAATATGAATTTCCCACGTCCAACTAAAAAAATTAATTTCCCGCTGGCTGCCAGGGTAAAGATAAGCCGTGAAGCTGTCGCCCCCTGGCTTGACCAGCGTGGGAGCTCCGCCGCCGCCGCCCCCATTGCGGCCCCCTCTCTCCACCTCGCACTAGCGGTGGGGAAGGGGGAGAGGGCTGCTTACCGTATAGGATTTGCGCGAGTTACAGCGGCGAGGTACATTCAGAACGGCTGTCTTGGTAGCGTGGCTTAAGAATGGACCAAGTCTCAACCATGGTCGAAAATCTCCCCTAACCTGCCTGTCAGCCCGCCACTGAGGTGAACTGCAAATTCCGTTTCGCCGCGAGGTGCTACTGAAATTACTGGAATTCACAGGATATTCTCTGAGAATGTTTCCACCCCTCAACTACCATTGCGCCGTTGCTGGAGTGAAAATATCAGAGAGTTTAAATTGATTTTCCATTTTTGGTACCTTGAAGGTTGTTAAATGAATGGTTTATTTCAGAAACCCGTCAAATGCCAAATTCCTCATTTCGAGAAAAGTGAGAAAAAGTCTCCTAATTTTCCAGATTTCATGATATTTTTATTTGTTAAAGCAGTTGATAAATGAATATTTTTCATACAAATATGCACCAAATGATGTGTCTATCCTCTTGACACAATAATCCGTCGCTGAAGCCTGTTTTAGATTTCGGCGTTTGCCGGGTTTCTGAAATAAATGATTCAATTAATCTTTGTGTATAAAAATATAATATCAGATTTCGTTTTGCGTCTCAGCCAATGAAATGTCTTCTGAAAAGAAATGCAGTAGTTGTTCTCGTTGTAAATAACGTGCCTATTCATTCGTGTTTCCCTTTCTCTTTGTTTTGGAAACTGTTCACCCTTTTCTCATCAACATGCGTGTATCACACTACACTGACGAGCCAAAAAACTTGTACACCTGCCTAATATCGTTTGGGGCCCCGCGAGCACGCAGAAGTGCCGTAACACGACGTGACATGGATTCAATAAATGTCTGAATTAGTGCTGGAGGTAATTGACACCATGAACTCTGCATGTCTGTCAGTAAACTGGTAAGATTACGAGGGGGAGAATATCTCTTCTGAACAGCGTTGACAGCATCCCAGACTTGCTCGATTATGTTCTTGCCTGGGGATTTTGGAGGCCAGAGGAAGTATTTAAATTTAGAATACTGTTCCTGGAGCCGCTCTATAGCAATTCTGGACATGTGGGTTGTCGCATGTTCCTGCTGGAATTATCCAAGTCGTCGAGATGCATAGTGGACGACGAATGAATGGGTGCAGGTGATTAGACAGGATGCTTACGTACGTGTCACCCATCAGATTCGTATCTAGACATGTCAGTGATCCCCAATCACTCCAACTGCACACGCCCCATACCATCCCAGAGCCTCCACCAGCTTGAACAATCCCCTGTTGACATGCAGAGTCCATGGATCCATGACGTTGTCGCCATACTCGTACACGTCCATCCGCTTGAAACAATGTGAAACGAGACTCGGCAGACGACGCAACGTGTTTCCAGTCATCAGCAGTCCAATTTCGGTGTTCATAGTCCCAGGCGAGACGTAAAGCTTTGTATCGTACAGTCATCAAGGATATACGAGTGGGTCTTCGGCTCTTGAAATGGGGCTTATCGAAACCCCATATCGATAATGTCTCGTTGAAAGGTTCGCACGCAGACACTTGTTGATGGCCTAGCATCGAAATCTGCGGCAATTCGAGGAAGGGTTGCACTTCTGTCACATGTAATTATTCTCCTCAGTCGTCGTCAGTCCCGTTGTTTCACGATCTCTTTGCGGCCGCAGCGTTGCGGAAGGTTTGATGGTTTACCGGATTACTGATATTCACGGTACACTCGTGAACTGGTCATACGGGAAAATCCACATTTCATCGCGACCTCGGAGATGTTATGTCCTATCTCTCTTGCGCCGACTATAACATCGCGTTCAAACTCACTTAAATCGTGATAACATGTCATTGTAGCAGCAGTAACCGATGTAACAACTGTGACAGACTCTGGTTTTTCTATATAGTCGTTGCTGACCGGATCGCCGTATTCTGATTGGTTCCAGATATCTTTATTTCAATACGCATGTCTGTACCAGTGTTTTTGGCTCTTGAGTGTATAGGTGTCGTGGTGAGTTATCGTTGGCATTTTTAATGAAATAATTATATGCGTCGTCATTGCCAACAATATTATTTATTAAAAAAGCAGCTTTCGATGGCTTAGCCATCATCATCAGTTTTCTGCTGTATGGAAGCCACAAAAACGACTACTTTTTTAATAAATAATATTGTTGGCAATGACGACGGATATAATTATTTTTTCAGTGTATGAAGTACATGTGTTCAAGTCACCGGCACTCGTAAGATTTTGTGCATCGGTGTCCCGGTAACCTAAATTATTTTTTATTATAGCAAATCTAGTTTGATTTTGCTAATTACAGTTGCATCTACTGCTTCAGTTTATTAAACTGTATTTCGTTAGGGGATACTCGCTGTAACATCTCAGTTAAAAGAATAAAATAAATTGAGCAACTTCATTTTCTTTGTAAGATTCTCCCAGAAAATGCATGTTGAAATTCTCACACTACTGTGTGAGCGATAATAACTAGTATTGCAGTAAAGTACGGTGATTTTTTTCACCAAAAATAGTATTATAAATAAAGCAATGAGGCAGAAAGCAAATCTTTCGCCAAAAATATTGATATGTAAATGGGATATACAATTTACTGTTGGAAGAGAATTGATTGAACACGTGAAAAATATTCCATATATCGTTTCAGTTCAAGCTCTAAAATAAAAGCCGATAGGAACGAAATATTGAAAGGTGAAGAAACAAATTAGACTCGACATTCCTAAACCGTAAAACATAATATGATGAGTTTGTATAAAAACAAACTAGACAACAAAGAGTGAACAGAGATTAGTGTATAAAACACATTTTGCTGTTGTTGTTGTTGTTGTTGGTTGCGAAATTAAGGCCTGTGTAAACGTGCGGATCGCGAGAATTGTCCCATTACTTACTAGCTGCTTCTGCAGGAAACTCATCTCGTGGTCGAGAGAGATCACGAACTTTCTTCCGAATCCAGGCGAACATGTTCATTTTGAATCAGATAGCAGCAATTCTCTTCTTACAAAGAACCTGCAACATAAAAAGTTGATTTGAAATATTAATAGAGATAATACATATATTCCATAAAGTGGTCTTTGCGAAAACATAAGAATCGGTTTCAGTGACATCAGTTCTTGCAGGATGTTCATTTTCAGCTAGTACAAAAGTATTTTTTCTGAACAATTAATTCAAGCAAAATTATAACATGGCGACTTTTACTTAAGATCTAATATTACGGAATTGATTGCTTTAAAAATAAATCTTTGGCTTCACTATTTAAGGTATAGTTCAAGGTCATGCTAAGCCACGCCGTCCAATCACATTAAATTTCAATGCGCCCTTGCGCCTAAACTGTTCATGGGACGAAAAAACTCAAAGACATTGATGTTTGAGGGAGACATTGAAAGAGAACATTTTATGAATTTTATTTTTCTATAAAACAATATTTTTTGAAAAAGTACGAATTTTCCGAGTTATAGGGGAAAATGTAATGAAACACGTATTTAATCAAAATTTTCACTGCTCTAAAGTCTGAAAAGTTCGGCTGACTAAAAATATCTATGTGACAAAATTTGTAGAACTTTCCTTCTGAATTTGAACATCGTTGACTAAAAGTGCATAGTAGAGAGGGTGCAAAAAACCTACTTCGAGATTTCTTTGATAGAAATTCGTAATAAGTTGCCAATTGGTATGAAAATGAGATAATTAAAGTTTCAGTCAGGATAATGTCAAAATCACTTCATCAGCCCTAAAGTTTTTAAAAACTGGAATTTTTCTAAAAATAATCGAGTGTTGTTTTTTTGGCAAAAAAAATGAAAAAATTGCCTTCGGAAAGTATTATTTTTTACTTTTGTAGAGATTGTTTCTCTCTTCGGTTTCACTCCACAACTTATTTGACAAAAGTAAGAGTAAACAAACGTCAAGAATGGAAAATAAATGAGAAATTTGTGCATTGGACGAGCAAATTCGCGTTACATACTATTTGTAAATGAAAGAAAAGAAATATCTATTATTTAGAATCAAATAGTTAAATGTTTTTAAAATATATTCGAAATAAGATGAGTGACAATAATTTGGACAGAGTGAGAAGGGCGAAGAAAATATTGACATACCAATAAATTATTTAATTGTAATAAACCATAAATAATTTGAAGTATTGGATTTCATAATTACAAAAACAATGAAAATTTGTGTAAAACTTCACAATACTTCCGTAAATACACAGTCAGTTCAAATTGGTAAAATTTTTCAGGTTTTCATTAGAATCAACTAGATAGTAGATAGCTATTGAGAGGGTAGATTTTTTTGTCTCGGAATGATTTTCATCATATAGGCGTTACTTGCAAAAAAAATTAAAAAAGATGGACGTTTGATGAAGAGAACCTGTATTTTTGTTAGAACTCACTAGACCTGTGTTTTGTTTTTGTCGGACAGTCACTTTTTGAGAAAAGTTTGAAAATGTTGATGATTCAAGTAAAGTACACACAAATATCAATTATATTTTTTCTAACTCGCAGGTCTCGTTTTCGGTCAGATCGATGGAGGAATATTAGTTTTAGGGAACTCATACCTGGCATGTCGCCACCACACTTTCAGAAATAATACCGATCGCAGTTTTTAATTGCAAAAAAATGTGTCCAACTACTGTCTCTCAAGCTGATATTTTAAAAAGAACAACAAATACGCATTCTCATAAAGACTGTTCTATAAAATGTAAGAAAAATGGAACCGTTCTTGGAGAATATATCTTTACCTGCCTTGTCTTCAAACACAAATTACACGTATACTACCATTTTGTATTGCTTTTTTAAAAAAGGTTCATAAAAGGTCTATTTTTTAAAACGTACTTCATTAAGAAAAAATCTATATGAAAAACTAGTGCAGATTTAGGATGTTAAATTTTTGCAACAATCGGAACACGGACATCGGACAGCCACTTTTTGAGAAAAGTTTGAAAATGTTGATGATTTAAGTAAAGTACACACAAATATCAATTATATTTTTTCTAACTCGCAGGCCTCGTGTTCGGCCAGATCGATGGAGGAATATTAGTTTTAGAGAAAATTATCTGAACGTTTCAGGCGCTAGTGTTGGCCACAGACAGACGTTTTGCCGTCACTCAATTTTTCGGTATGAAGGACCCATAAGACGTAGTTTCCTCCCATATTTTTAATTAATTTGAGAACATCCATCTCTGGTTTGCTCGTGGCCTTACAAATGTACTTACGGTTAAAAATATTCAGTTTATGATGCAGAAGATGTATCAACAACCTAGTGTCACTTGCCACCAATATCGAAGTATATACAACGTGTTCGAGAAAATAGTTTAATGAATGTAGGAATAAGATTTATCCGCTTGTTCGATATATACCCGTTCGTTCCCACAATAGTTTTACAAGACAATAGTCCCACGAGTTTTTCTCTCCAAATATCGCCAGCAGCATTTCAATACTTAGTATTTTACTACAAAAATACGTACGTTGAATGGCGAGAAATTAAAATGAATTATTAGCATTGTTTTTAAACGAAGTGGCATTAAACTATCTATTCTCCAAATTGTAGACAAAATATAGGCAAGTACATTTCTTTATAAACGAAACGCCCATAAGAAATTTTATGTGTTTATAATTTCGCACTAGTCTAACCGATTTTTTGCGCTATATAACAGAATTGGACTGAAGAATAGGGTTGACAATCATTGCATTGTTCTGAAAAGTTATATTCATAACTTTCGCCGAGAGCATGGGCATACGAGTTTTATTTTTCTTATGTTAACGGATATTGAATATTTTGGGTGTTAATAGAAAGGAACAAATCGGGCAAACTTAAGGGGACCGAATTTTACTCTCAGGACAATTAATCCTTATTTAATTTATGATGTACCTTCTACAGAAGTATTACTATTGCAGACACTATACAGTATTAAACACGTTCTAAGGAATATTGTTTGCACGAAACCTCACATTAACACTCACCATTACAATAGCTTTGAAATTCGTATTGCCCTTCAAAATAAATAAATTAGTAACCTCATTGCTTTACTTTATTTTGCTTTCTTTGTAAGTTTGTTGTCAAATTTATGTCGACGTAATCGTAGTTTTGGAACACACTGGGATATACGACGCAATAAATACAAAAAACATTACTGAACATTTCAATAGTATAAAAACAATTCAATATGATGCACCAACATTTGATATTTTTCCTGATAGCAGACATAATCACTGTCTCACACGATAAAACACATTACAATCTTTTTAACATAACACACCTAAAGGGTATGTTGTTTACTACGTGACACTTTACATGTCCTTGCACTTTTCACTTATTTTTATGTTCAGTAAATACATTTTAGTTTACTCTTCTGACTTCCAGACGATTTTCTACGTTTCTTGTGTAGATCCGATGACTAATTCATGCTTTTACCCTGTTGTTGGGAACATTTCTTCGAAAAATCAGTGCAAGAATTATCGCAGCATGCATAAACCCTACCAAAGGACCACAATACATTGCCGTTTTTCAGAATACAGTCTATTTTTACTAGTGTAGGTGTGTTTGATGCACGTAAATATATGTACGAAAGAAAACACAAATGTAATAATAAGTGCGTTGTTGAACAAAATTAACATATCATTAAAAAGAGTATATAAATCGAAACTCACACTATTAATATGCACCAGGAATTACAAGTAAGATCCACTTATCGTAAAGTAACAACCTTCCACTATGCCCCCAGCACTCAATTTCTGGGCTGAGTTCTCGAAAGCTTACATTTAAGGAGCGAATTGCGTCACATGACCCGTCAAACGTCAAATGACACTCGAAAAATGAGGAGAATCGAGTATCGAAGAACATTGTGGTAAATACTTTCCTGACATTGACACCATCTGAGATGTAGTTTCATATTTCGGAGCTGAATTTGGAATAAATGTTTTCCCCCAACGTCTCTACCGGCAAACTGTTTTATAATAAAAAACCCAAATTTTAAACCAGGTCAATCGTCGAAGAGGAAAGGTGATCTTATTCTAACTAAAATACAATGTAAACTACAAATTACTATCCGTGTTAAATGACTAATAATTTTGTATTTTTATTTGTAAATGCAATGTAAAATTTACAGTTATTTAGACTATAAAGAATGTGACGCTTATCAGAAAAATATTTATCTGTTATCGAATTGTGTAATTCAGTTTTTAACTTTCTCATAAACTTATTTTCGCTCGAAAATTACGAAACATTGCAGCTAACTCTAGCGATGGACATTTTAAAGTTTGATATTTATTGAAGATTTTATATCACACGAGATAATTTCCTGCGTTGATAAAAATCTATAGTTATATGACAAAACTGACATGTCCAAAAATTGTAAAATTGAGTTTTTGATTTACATATACTTTCAATCATACCTTTCTTCATCTGCAAAAACTTATCTATCATTAGTAGTTCGTTGGGTATTGTCAGTGTCAACTAATGTCATGTCCAAATGTTCAATTTTAAGCTGACATGTTCTCCTAAATAAGAACATACCATATAATGACATGAATATTTAATCATTTTAATATGACAAAAGTTGCCATGTTCTCATATCAGATCTTTTTATTTTCGTACTATTCGTAATAGTGTTCTAAATGGATGCATTAATGATTCTCATACAGTATTTGTCCTGAATTCTATGCTGGAGGGTTTCGTTTTTGATTCATAATTAAAATCTTCGTAGTTTCAGTCGAGATCACATTAGGTGTATGAATGAGGCAATCAGACCACAATAAGTAAAAATAGTGTATTTAACATATTATACACTTATATACATACTACAAGACTGTGTAGTTTGTAGCAGATGTGTAGAATTAATGTTAATATTAAAACATGGTTTCTATTAAGAATTTTTAATTTAATGAAGGCGAATTCAGTTCAATTTACCATTTGTGATTTGAGTTTTGATAGATACAATAATGATATTTGTTAACAAGAACCACAATGTAACTTGAAATGGTTCTTCATTTTGTTTTAAACAATAATGTTTGAACTTGTCACATATTGGCACGATATGTGAACGTCAAAATATAATATGAGCTGCACTTCCTTATAATATTAAAGATAATAGGAAATAATTACTGCAATGTATCTGAAACCATTAGAGTATAAGCTGTATTAGAGTTGACGAACAGATGTATAAACGACGAACAATGAATGTCCAACATTTCAACTTCTTTACAACCCAGATGTTTGGAGTGAAGACATAGTATTTAAGCGATAGGGTCAAATATTTCCGGGATGTACACCACACAGGCCAAAGGGGAGTCAAATTAAGTAATGACTACATATCGAGCATAATAAAAGATGAAGAGCGGAAGTAAGGTTTACGAGTAGTTGCTGATGGTCGAACACTTTCCCAGACATAATGAAATATTGAAACCTTTACAAGTCGATTGATTCTGGTGGAAATCTGACAAATCTTATCAAAGCCACGTAGCTATCTTTTGCACAATTGTGAAAATTACCTATAAGACTTGTTCTGACTACATTACAACCTCTACACAAGAGATCTGTTTGTGCTACTTAATACTTCTAAAAATTCATACTTCTGAATACCATATTGACTTTTATCGACCAAATCAGTAACTCAAACTAAGAACTCGAACAAGTTCACACGTTCAAGAACTGCACGTTCTTTATACTTGTTTTAATACGAATTTACTACTAGATTCCAGCAAGAGTGTGTCCTTTTATGTCGCTTTTTAACAATGTGGTCTTATAGCGACCAAGCGGCCACTGTGAGTGTTTTAACTGTATAGGTAAATGTAGGAACAATACATAGAGACAACACGAACACACACAAACAAACATCCATACCCCAGGCAGGATTCGAACTCGCGACCCGCGACCCTTCAGCCGAGGCAGCTGTGGCGCTTCACCCTTAGCGACCTCGGCTATCCAGGCTAGCAGTGTTCCCTCATCCTTTTATTATAGAAATGTAATTATTCAATCCACAATTATTTGTTTGCTATTTAAATGCAATTAATAAGTGTTTGTCATAATTTACATGATGGTTTCCAAGGCATGCCCTCATTACTCCTCGTGACCCTTGCTTCTCGACGCCTCTGACAAACGGGCTCCCACCCAACATTAATCCTGGCAAAGCCGAGCGCAGAGGGTCAAGTAGGGGAGGAGAGATGGCGTGGACTTCTGTTAAAAGGTTCTTTCGGTATTTTGGAAGATCCATCATATTAGTCATCAGATAAGGTGAGGTGTTTATGAGCTTGTCAATAAGTAATTCAATAGAATATACGCTTGATTAGCAGTTGTAAGTATTTTTATCTTTGAGGCTATACTTTCAAAGTTCTTCGATTAAAGGAAAAACCTGTTCAACTTTTAAATCAATCAATCAACTTTAATTTTTAAATCAAACAATGGCATTCACTATTTTCCGTAATCAGATTGATTGTAAAAGTGGACTTCGAATTTTAACACTCATTCTTTCATTTAAAATGAACGCACAAATCTTGTGCGATAACAAAAACATAGGAGGCCTGGAGGCCACAAGGAGGGTGCTATGAATACATTACTAATGCCATTTACCGTTCATGAGCCATTGCTCCAGTAAAATCGTCATAATGACTTTCGCGTCGGAAAAATTGAAGAAGAAACAATTTTCGACATTTCAGAGGTTTTAGTGCAAATAGAGCCACAGACATTTTCATCAGTTAATTTACTTTATTAGATCAAACAATTTTAAAATGGTGTATTTTATTTTTAGAAAATTTCAAAATGCTATAGGGATTTCATTTAGAGTACACTCAAACAATAAAATATCATTTTCATATTCGAGAGGACATGAAATCAGTCAGATGGATCGGGAATGCAGGCGCTACTAGCATTCACAAACAGATGGTCGGGCAAACGTTTTTACAAAAATAAATTAATTTTTGGTATGAAGGAACTATAAAAGTACACTTTTACTATGTTACATAAAGATAATCGCGTGACGAATAATTTCTTATGATGTATTTTAATTTATTGCGTAATTTTTACACTTATAACTTACATAACCTGATACTATATGGATAGGACAAAGGCCTGTATGTATTTCAAAACCTGCTCCTTAAAACTTTCTAAACTTGCGGATTCCGGTATTCGCCCCCCTGATGGTCCCTTCATCGCATCTAAGCACCTGAAAAGGAACCATGTGATACAACTATAGAAAAAAATTGAAGTGATAGAACCTGGCGTCAGAAGCCGAGTACATGCTAATTCACCAAACCCTTACTATATTATTTATTTATTTAATTTCTGACACGGACGTCACGAATTCTACATCCAGACTTTGGTCGTCTCAGCATCTGAAATGAAACAACGCCTAAATAATATGCACCTTCGCCTCTGCGCGTACTTCTCAGATACTTACTCCCATTTGTCCCCTAACGTAATCATTTAACTCATTAATGGTATGATTATATGATGTGTTTATTGGGGTAGATAATATCTTATTTTCAACTTATTTATTTAACTAACCTATTTACTGATTACTTCTTTATTTATACTTATTTCCTCTCCAGCCTAGGCTCCGCTTATACTACTATAGTGTGTTTTTTATAACTCTGCCCCTCAATGCCCTACTTCACTGTGGCTTCATATCACTGTTCTTCGTGACTTTTTCTGTCGTGCCGCTAGATGTCGCATGATCGCGACCGTATCCTTCTTACACGGACTAACACTACGTTTCATTCAATGGTCTCCGTTGAGTATTGAAAATTGAAATTACCTTCATTTTTATTTCTGAAATGTGTTTGCGACACACAAAGCATAACAGATATTTTCAAATATTTGTTCTCAGAAAGCAGAGATCCTCATAAACGACCAGTATTGACTGCATAAGTGTAAAAACACATAAATTCATTTCTTCTACTGCTTTCTATTTTTCACATAAGAAAAAAATGCTCTGGGTTCAAAATATATCTTATTATATTCCATCTCACGAACTCCTATCAAATGTTGTACATCATCCCAAATTATAAAAAATGCCACCTTTGTGCATTTTCGTTATTTAATTTGTGGAAGCAATGTTTCAGTGAGTGGAAGCAATTTAATTATTCAATGTCTGTTTGCAATCACCCATCCCCATATTGAACATTACCTCTTGAATCTAAATTTTGAAATCTATTTGTGATCTCTTCTCTGTTCTTTCCACATTTGTGTCTGCGGACTCGAATGCTATACCTGCATACACTACGTGATGAAAAATATCCGGACACGTGGCTGAAAATTACTTATCAGTTCGTGACGACCTCCATCGGTAATGCTGGATTCAATAGGGTGTTGGCGCACCCTTAGACTTGATGACAGCTTCCACTCTCTTAGGCATACTTTCAGTTAGGTGCTGGAAGGTTTCTTGGGGAACTGCAGCCCATTCTTCACGGAATGCTGCACAGAGGGGAGGTATCGATGTAGGTCGCTGAGGCCTGCCACGAAGTCGGTGTTGGAAAATATTCCAAAGGTGTTTGATAGGATTCATGTCAGGCCTCTGTGCAGACCAGTCAATTACAGGGATGTTATTGTCGTGTAACTACTCCGCCACAGGCCATGCAGTATAAACAGGTGATCGATCGTGTTGAAAGATGCAATCGCCATCTCCGAATTGCTCTTCAACAGTGGGAAGCAAGAAGGTGTTTAATACATCAACGTAGGCCTGTGCCGTGATAGTGCCACACAAAACAACAACGGGTGCAAGCCCTCTCCATGAAAAACACGACCCCACCATAACACCATTTTGGACGTGTCCGGATACTTTTGATCACATGGTGTACTTCCATCATCTGTAGATCATGCCTTAATGTTTCGGCAGCGGCTGCAACCATTTTAACTATATCCGAACTATATCTCTATCCGAAATATTAGATCTGACGATACTGAAATATTCTCTGTAATGATTTCTTGACTTCCTTGTCTTCCTTTCTTCGGTTGTAATGTATCGGTTCCTCTTTTCTCAAAGCTCATTGAAATTGTTTCTTATGTCTTTACTTTCTGCATCCCCATCATCTATCACAATTCTTTTTACATACGTGGTTGCAAATATATAAATAAAATGCCTGTTTATTGAGCAGTGTGATTCTAAATAATTCTAAAAGTTTTAGATAATTATTTTTTAAATACCAAATAACGCGAATTTCCACATACAGTCCACAATAAGCTCAATATTTTCCAAGCTACATATTTGTCGCAATACATCGCAAGTTGCGAAAATGAAAATTGAAAACAGGAATATTCTCCCCAAAACTGTTAGAACATATTTCTTGGACAAACAGATCTCATTTCATTGCAAAACCTCTCAATTGTTTTTAGAAAATTTGCACTTTTTGTAAACCTTGAATTTATAAGTCAGGCCTTAAGTATAAACAATCGAACTGAAACATCGAAAATCACATTCTTACACCTGTTGGAAACTTTATACTTTCTTGCTACAGAAGCGAGAGAATGTCACGTAATGCTTCACGAAAAAACGGCGAATTTGTGACATAAAAACTCTGATAACAGGGTCCTGGTAACGAAAAAGTGTATAAATCCATTTGCTAAATTTAGAAAAAATCCTCTAACATGTGGTGTAGTCTCAATCCATGTTTCGTGTATCCTTGATACAGAAAAATCGAATGACAGCAAATCGTCTGCCTGTCCGTGTGTGAACATCGCTAGCGGCTAAACTGGTCAGCCGATTTTCTCCAAAATTGACATTCCGTAATCGATTTGGCTGATGTCACGGCCCCTGGAATCTGAAACTGATATTTTAATTTTGGGGGGTACTTTATATGAGCCACCTGGGACATTTTCCAAATTTTCAAAAACCTGTCTCCGTCGTTTTTTATTAAATGTTGTTTTTGAATAGTATGAAGGACGTTT
Source organism: Gryllus longicercus (assembly GCA_038098605.1). Taxonomy (NCBI): domain Eukaryota; kingdom Metazoa; phylum Arthropoda; class Insecta; order Orthoptera; family Gryllidae; genus Gryllus; species Gryllus longicercus. The sequence continues at coordinate 1,169,745 of JAZDUA010000040.1, forward strand.
AACAGAATAGTGCAGGTCGCATATTCGTTAAAAACCCTTATTTTTCGAAAATTGCAAAAGTTCAAATTTTTTTCAGAATCTTCCTGCAACTACAATAATAAATATAAAGGTTTTTTCCTTTAATACAATCTGCAGATAGATTTCAAAGTAAGGTTATGTACAATTTTCCCATCGTTTTGCCGTTAAAATAGGGTGAGAAAGTAGATTTAGCTAATTTAGCACCTCTAGTTAGCAGTTGCCGTCAACAAAATTTCGGAAATTGATTTCTTTCAACCACCCTGACACAACGTCAGTTAGGTCTAGTGTTAAAGAGTTTTAAAACCTTCAGGAGGAATATCTGTGATTTTGTATGTATATATAATTTTCATTTAAGATTATGGACTTCTATGGATAAAATTGATTCTAAAAATCGATAAAACGAATATGTCACCGAATTTGTTTTGGGGTGAATTACACGTTTACATATATATAGGAATAGGGCCCACCGAATCAGCATTTCTTGAAAGGAGAGGCAACGGTCGCCCGTTCGACTCCCTCTCCCCGCAGGGGACACTTCCATAAGAGTATTCTACGACTACGCCACTGTTTCTGCATTGTCCCATAACACAGAGCTATGAATGAAATTTAATGTGAGGTAGTTTGTGCCATGCGTTGGGAAGTTATGACATAAAATGTTTAATGTACAACAAATTCCCCTAGAGACCATCAGCATACTGAATATACTTACTTAATTAACTTTACTCGCCAGTAAAACAGAAAGAAAACTACTTACGGCCGATATTGTAAAGTCAACCGTAGTCTACACTGACAACTAAGGGCTAACGTCATGCGTTGGGAGGATGTAGATAGAAATTTTATTTGAAATGTATATTTTAAGGTGAAATTGCAAGGGTACATACATAGAATACTCAAAATGTTGTGTAAAACATAACACAAATAATTACTTATTAGTTCCAAATGTGAAACAAATAGTTAATTTCTTTTAATAATTTTATTTCTTAGTGTTAGAAGGAGAAATGATATTTTAATTGTACTTTCTGATAAGAGTGTGAATGCTTTAAATTTTCCTCGTGCTATATAAAAGATTGATAAACTCAAATTTTGCTTTTTAAACGAGTTTCCGGTGTACAAGAGACTGTGTTTTAATTATAAAGAAAAGAATCATCTGAGACAATTCCTGTCTCTCTCATGGCTATATTTCGCGTGATCATTTTTCAGAAAATTACTTTTCTGACAACCTTAGAGTATTTCAGAGGTATTTAATTTTCCGATAATACTTACGCATTCAATTATTCTTAAACACATCACGATGTAGCATATATTTAGCCCTTATGAGATACAATGATCGTATTATAGTCTTAGCACCTTGAAATTGAAAATATTTTGAAACCATTTTAATTCAGTATAACATCCCCGGGACAGAGAAGTATGTACCGACTCCGGCCGCGGGAGCCTACAATTTCAATACCCACACACTTAGAAATTGAATGGAATTTGATAGGAGAAAACCTTGGCGGAGTGTTTCACCATGGATGTTTTCGCCTCTCCTTGGGTCCACCCACGCCTCTGCTTGTCCGCCCCGCTTCCCTCGCAGGCAGCGCTCGGCGCCTCCGCCGCGTGCGCCCCGCCCACTGGCGTCCGCGCTCCCGTCGCCCCGCGTCGGACGATTGATGAGTCGGGGCTCGACCCGCGGCCCGCGGCCCAGGCGCAGTCCCAATCAAACTCCCGCTACGGCGCCTAATGAAAAATGACCGCGTAAGAACATTCCATTAGGAACCAACGCTGTGTCAAGTTATCATTGAACTTTAATAATCTGCCTTCGGAACATTCACTTCTTGAACGGGGCCGAAGAAAAATATGGTAGTAGACAGGGGCTTTATGGAAAGGAGGCGGAGGAGCGACGCGTAGGACGGCGGCGGCCGGCGCAGAGCGAAGCGGGGCGGGGAGTGGAGAAAGGAGCGGGAAGAAGAGGAGATCGAAAAAGCAGACGGAGTCGGATAGAGGGGAGCGTTGTCAAGCGGGAGTAAGCGGAGGTAGCGGGGCGGGAGCAGGGACGAGCTGGATGAGGTAGAGCGAAGTGAGGCGAAACGGAACGGAGTGAAACAGAAGGGATTGAGGCGGGACGGCGCGGGACGGCGTGGTACGGCACGGGACGGGCAGGACGGAGCGGAATGGAGCGGGACGGCGCGGGTAGGAGCGAGAAGGAGCGCGTCGGAGCAGGTCGGAGCGGATCGGAGCGGATCGGAGCGGATCGGAGCGGGTTGAAGCGGATCGGAGGGTCGGAGCGGGACGGAGCGGGACGGAGCGGGACGGAGCGGGACGGAGCGGGACGGAGCGGGACGGAGCGGGACGGAGCGGAACGGAGCGGGACGGAGCGGGACGGAGCGGGACGGAGCGGGACGGAGCGGGACGGAGCGGGACGGAGCGGGACGGAGCGGGACGGAGCGGGACGGAGCGGGACGGAGCGGGACGGAGCGGGACGGAGCGGGACGGAGCGGGACGGAGCGGGACGGAGCGGGACGGAGCGGGACGGAGCGGGACGGAGCGGGACGGAGCGGGACGGAGCGGGACGGAGCGGGACGGAGCGGGACGGAGCGGGACGGAGCGGGACGGAGCGGGACGGAGCGGGACGGAGCGGGACGGAGCGGGACGGAGCGGGACGGAGCGGGACGGAGCGGGACGGAGCGGGACGGAGCGGGACGGAGCGGGACGGAGCGGGACGGAGCGGGACGGAGCGGGACGGAGCGGGACGGAGCGGGACGGAGCGGGACGGAGCGGGACGGAGCGGGACGGAGCGGGACGGAGCGGGACGGAGCGGGACGGAGCGGGACGGAGCGGGACGGAGCGGGACGGAGCGGGACGGAGCGGGACGGAGCGGGACGGAGCGGGACGGAGCGGGACGGAGCGGGACGGAGCGGGACGGAGCGGGACGGAGCGGGACGGAGCGGGACGGAGCGGGACGGAGCGGGACGGAGCGGGACGGAGCGGGACGGAACGGGTCGGAACGGGTCGAATCGGGTCGAATCGGTTAGGGCTGGAGCGGAGCGATTAGAAGCAGGTCGAAACGGGTCGGAAGGGGATGAAGTCAGTCGGAGCGGATCGGAACGCGACGGCGTGGGACGGTGCAGAACGGAGCCGGTCGGAACGGGATGGGCTGAGAGGATTAATTGGTGCGAGATGCTTAGGTGAGGGGCGGGAGGTAGGCGAAGGAGGTGGGGCGGAGCGGGCCACGAGTCAGATTGGCGGGGGCTGAAGGGGCGGAGTTGGCCAGTGTCGGCGACAGGCTTTAGCGGGCGAAGACGGTGGCGAAGGTCATGACCACGCGACCTCCGGAGGCGCCGCCGGCCCGCTGACGTCACGAGGCTTCCTACCAGCCTCTCCGTTTCCTATCCTATACGCAACGCTTGATTGCCCATGGGGTTTCGCGCCATTATATAGAACATGGATTGTTTGCCGCTATTATAGTTCTGATATTTATTATAAAATCTTTATTCTGAAAAATAAAATGCCGCTTTTCCAATTAATTTCATTATTAGTTCTTTTAACAAAACAACACCTATCTACTAAATCTAATACTTTTAAAATCTCTGAGCTACTGGCCATATGACTTGCTTTCTCGTTGCCGCATAGTCCACTTCCTCGCGACTCAAAAAACTACAAAAAAAAAACACTAAATTTTGTAAGTTACGAATATTTTTTAAGCTTTCGTTACAATTTAGTGAAAAACCGTCATACATTCTTAAGTGTTTGTTATGGAGTTGGGAGGGTTGTTTTTTAATGAGATATGCTAATGGATGTGCAATTTAAAAATTTAACTTGCGCAAACTCCTGCTGATCTATACACTTCCCGGTTTATGAAAAAGGGGATGATGCATTTGTTTCTGTAAAATTTTCTTTAATAAAATAATTAATTGCTTTCTAAAATATTTTTAAAATATACTACACTAGAGATTTTAAATGAAGTTCAGTATTAAATGACCTGTTTTTTTAAAACAACTTCTCTGTTGGAAAACTGAATGGCTGTTGTGAGTATATTTTTATTTATCTTTGAGGATTTCTTTTTACCTAACGCCTACCCAGTTTTCACCATTGTTTATATATTAAATATGGCATATTGGGTGAGCTCATTTCGTTTATATATTGTGATATCTCTTTCAATGATTCTTATTTTGTATTTGCTTTGATGATGTTTTAATAGTTTTTTAATCATGTTTTATGAGTTACTGAATGTAATTTACACATATTATTATTTTTTCTATGAATAAGGAAGTGTTTTGACTTTCGAAACGACACGTCACTAGTTACTTTTCATCATGCAGAGTTATAATCTTGTATGTTACTGAAATAATTTCATCCCAACTTGTCTTTAATGGGAACATTATTCAAAATTCTCCGTTTCAAACTCAGAAAAACTCTCAAAAAGTCGTACTGTCCGTCTGTCCGTCTGTCCGTCCGTCCGTCCGTCCGTCCGTCCGTCCTTCCGTCCTTCCGTCCGTGCGTGCGTCCGTCCGTCCGTCCGTCCTTCCGTCCTTCCGTCCGTCCGTCCGTCCGTCCGTCCGTCCCTTTGTTCGTCCGTGCGTCGTCCGTGTCATTTCATCAGTTTTTCTGTCCGTCACTGATGTCGCGTGTATTTAGTGTTATCATTCTTTGGACATTTGTATTGCAATCATTTTGTTGCATGTTCTAAGTTAAATATTGTATTTTGTTGTACATTTAATTATTTTTACGAACATGTGAGCATTCATAAGTTGATTGACTTAAAGAAAAAGATTATCGAAATTTATACTAGCAGTGTGTCGGATAAAATGTAGTGCAGAAACTTTAAAAGCATGTGACAGCATCTTGGAAAGGAGCGAAAGAGCTTACCTGAGTGAAGGCCGAAGGAGATGGGAGTCTTCGATGTAGATACTATATATTATATATTAGATATTATATATTATATTTATTTAACGTTAAAATGATCTTCATTTATTTAAAGTTAAAGCCAAAAACCTTAAAATAACTGTATGTGACTTATGAGAAGTACACCTGGTGGCGCGGCTATCACACTGTATACTGTTTTGTCAAAGCCAGGGTGGGTGGGGTGGGTATTTTCAGAGGGAGCCATGGGGCTGTACCTCCTTTGATGCTAAGGATTAAAATAGTTTCAAGCAAGTATAAATGTGTTTGAAAATGAAAATTATTTTTAAATTTATGTAACAACTAGGGATAACCCGTTAAAAAGATGTAGCACAAAATCATTCACTAATAATAATAATTCATTAAAAGTAAGAGATGAATACATTGCATTGTATTTAATACTAAGTTTAAGTCCGTTTCGTTTCTTCATTATCAACTTCTCTTTATTATTAATAATAGGTTCTAACAGATTTCCTCTACGGGGCCGCAAAGTTATTTTAGGGAAACCCTAAAAAGGCCACTAGATTAAATTTTGTGCTATTGATGTTGCCTCGTCCCACGAAGTAATCGAAGTTAGTTCCTCGGGTACTTGTAAAAGCTGTTTAGACAAGCTGCGTTCTCGGCATCCACCAGTGAGTGTAGTTTGCTGTGTTCCCACAACTGTGTGCGCAGCCCACCCGTAGGGGCAGCTTCCAATGCTCTCCCACAGGAGAAGGGAGTCCGATTTTTTCTCTTCAGAGTTTTCCCCCTTGAGGGTCATATTATTATAACATTTTATATTATTTTTTCATTTATTTCTTTATGCAACATCACTTTCCATGCCTGGATAGCCGAGTTCGCTAAAGCTAAAGGAACGTAGCTGCCTCGTACCTGAAGGGTCGCGGGTTCGACCCTTCCTACAGTATGCTACTTCCTCTAACGTCACCCCTAAAGTACAAAAACCAATGGTAATTACGGATATAGCTGTCTGACCTAGTAGTTGAAATGTGAGATAAATAAAATTGTATCTTTGACATTATTTTGTTCTTTGTAATAAATCATTTTGGGGGTTAATTTTACTAATAGATAGTGAACCTGAGAGTGCCTTTGCAATTAAGCTCCAGAACCTTTTGCCTAATTGCCAACATTGTAGGTTCCCAGCTCGCGTCGTAACAAGGGACATTGAATCCTTCTTCTTCCGCAGATCTCGAGTTTGGGGAAGCCAGCGATTGCCCGGGTTTGCGCAGCGCTGACTGCACAACACAGCAAGAGCGATTGCCGCCGCCATTTCTTACCGGTCATTCAGACTTCAAAACCGTATTGCGTGCCGGGAACTACCGAATTGAAGTCAGATGTCGTCCAAATAGCACCACAGTTTATAGCGAGCCGCTGAATTTTTAATTGTATTTTTTTTTTTAATTTTTGTTTATGGAGACGTTATGTTCGGCTCAAACTTTAATACAATATCGGGGTTGCAGAAATTTTGTTATAGATAATTACAAATAATGCTCTTTTAATAGTTATTTTCCCTCCATATGATGAAATGGGAAAGATAAATAATTGATTATTCATAAGAGGAAATGCTTGAGTGGATAATTATTAACGTCTATCTTCTGATCTTTTAGCCACGTGTCATAAACGATTTATCTCATAAAATCGTGTTTTAAACATTTTGACATATTTTCTAACTATATGTTTACACTTATATAATTATGTATTTTCTTGTATTACATTGAATTCGGCAGCACCGTTTATTACATCGGATATAATAATGAACCATTTAAGGAGAGAATTATGATGAGAGTTCCTGTAGGCTGTCTCGCGAGGTCCCAACTTCTAACCTACGTCGGGCATTTGCAATATGTGGTAATGTGTATGATTATGGCCTGTCACTACTGACAAAAAATGGATAATACTCATGTATATTGCAATGCCATCGCAAATAATTATCGCACGAGAGCGAACTCATCAATTCCTGCCGAAATACTCATTGCTTTCGGTATTCATAATTGAACTTCCTGTAATATATATGTATATATATATATATATATATATATATATATATATATATACATATACTTCATACATTTTTTATCAGTTTTCGACATTAAATATTTATTATTCAAAAACTGACATTACTTAATATGGTTGTTAGACAAAATATCCTTTGATAAATTGGTACCAAACTTCTTGTCTTAGAATTCACCGGTCAGAAATGTAAAGAAGTAAAATAGATACTTCCGGTCATTTAATGTATAAAAGACAATGTTTGTTTGATCGTGCTTAATGCGCTGCCGTACCGTTCATTGCGATAAATCTTTGTCAACTTATTGATTTCACTTCTGGGAAGAATATAGGCATAGTACGATGGGAATGTCCATATGCCTGCGCACGTAGACGCGCGTTGATGACTTTATATGGACTCAAGGACCCCAATCAGCACGCTTTACGCAACGGCGCTCTCTACGCAGCCTGCCGCACACTGAAGTACGATTATTAAGACGTCTTCATTGCGTATTCTCTCCGTCCGATTGTGAAATTTCCCCTGGGAGAGACAGATACCGAGAGAGACAGAGTAAGACTGAGACGCAGCGAGAGAAACAAACAGTCAGAAAAAGAGAAAGACAGCGAGAAACAGGGAGAGAAACGGAAAGACAGAGAGAGAGAAAGAGGAGGGAGAGAGAGAAAGAGAGAGAGAGAGAGCATGTGAAGTGTAGTACATAGCAATAGCGAAGCATTGTCGGGTCCACTAGTTATGAAATAAAAACTCTTATATTTTATTAATTTAAAAATCATTACTTTCACCTGCAATCAGTACATTCAAATCTTGTAACATCATTTGAATGGATGCATAAAAAGTATTGACAAACAAGCAATCAGCACATAATAAGCGTAGTGAAATTTAATTTCCTAGCGCTAAACACCTGGAAATATTCCGAGCAGCCATCAACGATAATTAAAACGGTTCAGGGTGAAGAGTTGCGATCGGTGTGCCAACAGTTCTTCCTTCTAGAAGGCAATTGAGGAAGTCCTTGTTTCTTCTCTTCTCGGTATGTGCGTCCGTCATTTGGTCCCATCACACTATGATAATCTGATAGTCTGGCCAGTTTCGCCTTGATGCTTATACGACCGCACACTCACATAATGAAAGGGGATAGATTTAATCGTTATAGATGATTATTATGATGTATTATAGATGATGGCTATGATGTATACACAATAGTATGATGAAAATGACAATCATCCAATTTCGACCATCCTTTTGACTATTGAGACCAAGCTTGGCCTTCGGTTGATGCTGCTGCTCGTGCTGCTTGTGATGATTACGATAGTAATGATGACTATCCACTCCCTCCACTCCCATTCTCATCTCATCTACTTTCACCCATTTCAACAAGACGTCTCGTCTCAAACTGATCCGGCCATCTGAGAGGTCTACGGTTTTGTTAGTTACCCAGGAAATAAGGAAAATCCGATCAGAATGAAACTGCTTCTATTTTGTTAGGAATATGCAATTGTTGATTGTGTTATTCCACCAAATCTCATACTGCGCGTATCAACTGAATTCTCATACTCAGTACGTCATTGCTTACGACAGCTGACGGCAAGGGGCGGGAAGGCTCTAAGGAAGAAACCGCCCCCATTGGGACATTATGGAAGATCAATTGTTTTGTATTGTTGGTACGTAAGGAACTGTTGTTCTGTATCTATCTGTATACCAGTAAAGAAAAATGGAATATCTGTGATTTCAAAATAACTACCTTTTTATAATCTCCTTTGCTTATTTAGATGATACTACAACTTGTTCAATTGTTTTATGGGTTTTGTCTGTCTCTTTGTCCGAGATAATCTTTGATAAGTCTGAACCGCTTTCGATGCTGTTTCCACTGAAATTGGTGTATTTTTTTCTGGTATAACTTCGGTTACTCTTTCTTAATTATTATATTCTCGTATGTAAAGAAAATTTCTTCCTTTTTTTATAAAATTCTGAACGAAACCTTTAGAACAAAAGGCGTTAACTTCAGAAGAAAACAAAAGTTGCTGTGTGTATAAGATGTAATTACGTCTATTTCCTTTTCACTTAATGCAAACTTTAAGTGTGTAGTGTCATTCAGTTTTTTGCAAATATCTCCAAATTATTTCCCAAGAAATGTATCTCCATGAACACAAATTTTCTGGAAAGGAAAGTATTCACATTCACAGCCTTATAACGCGGATAATATTCAACTCAAATACAGGTTTACACAGGAGAAACGTTATTATCGAACAATGTTTAGCAGCATGTACACAAGTTGAATTCTGAATACAGAAAAAATTATCGTAAGTGGCAAGAATTGTTAAAAAAACTATTCGCTCCTATGTAATAAAATATATTTTTAAGGGCAAATCAGCTATAGATTTGAGCCTTTATCCCTCATCATGTCGTTCGTGAAGGAATAATACTTCCTGCCGCAACATGGAGAATGATGATTTGAATAACTTGATTTCACACTGAAACTTAGAGGACGTGAAAATGAAGTTACATTTATTACCTAATTTACATTTATTACATAAAATATATTGATACGTAAAGCTAGCAATAAATGGTAATGGAAATTTGTCCCTTTGGAAATAAGCTCTTTATTTATAGGGAGTCCGAATGGTTTCCTTAGCATCGCAAATGTATGCACTAGAGTATTAATTAATTCAGAGTGTCTACGACAAAATGGTAAACTTGGAATAATTCTACAATTCTACTGTTGTCTTTGGATTTCTGAAATTTGTTGTGGATACTATTGTGCTCCACCAAATAGCAGACGTAACGACAATGAGTAGTGAATGATCGGCGTCAGTTTAATGGTGAAGTGAGGAAGTACGTGTGTCCACGGCTTCTCGAGGCAAGGTTACATCTAATCGCAGCACTGTACAGACTCCCTATAAATGAAAAGCTTATTTCCAAAGAGACGAATTTTCATTACCATTTGTTTACTAGCTTTACGTATCAATATATTTTTATGTAATGAGTGTAAATGAGGTAATAAATGATACGCCTATCTGCTTGAGAATATCCACGAGCTGATCCTTTTTGTGGAATACTAACAAGACCACCACCGCGCGTCATTGTTAGTTACAGACTTGATGATTAGTACATGGGAATGGGTAAAATGGTGGTTGTTTGTACGGTTTTCAAGATAATAGATCTTATCTATTACGTGTTCTAAGAGAAACTGTGTTTTCTGTTGTTGCGTAATTACTAGCACGGTACATTATTACGTTCTACATGCTTTTGTCTGACTCCTCAGTAACTCCTCTGTGACTCCTCAGTTTGCAAAAACCTGCTAAACTGAAACATCATCACCGTTCCTATTTAGGTTTATTATAATTAAATTATAACTATTTGTTCTGTTTTAATAATACTGGGAAAGCATGCAAGAAGAACGTATGAAGATATTGCACCTTCCTTCAATTTTATTCAATAATGTCTGAAAGGGAAGAAATTGCTTGCGCAGCAATTGCAATAAAAAATGTAAAAGAAGATTAATTATAAATATTCTTCGTAAAAAAGATATGCGATATTATTTAAATAAATCAGAAAAAGCCGTTAGTGTATTTGTAAACAAATTTATTTCAAAGAATCATCATAACATAACAAATGAAGTTAAATTTCTTAATTTTAATTACACAAAGCAAGATTGTATTAAATAAAAAATTGGAAAACAATACATCTAGATAATTATATAATGCTTAAACTAATAAATTAAAACACTATTGAATCCCAGAATTCTTGATACTTATACCCTACATTTCCAAAAGTCATATTTTGCTTGAAAATATCTTTGAAATAATTAATATCCTGGTTTTACATTTTAAAACATCACTTTTACATAGTATTATTTAAGGTACAAATAATAATGAAAACACTAAAAGAATCAAATTACTGATAATTATTCTGCATTGCAAAACGTCGTATACATTAAATGATCGTGTGGAAGAGTTAATTTACCATGCTATAATAAAGCATGGTGTCACTTGACATAAAAATAAATAAGTGTAATGAAAATACTAACTGAAATGTTAAAATTGCAAAATTACTAAATTCATAATATTGTTACACTCTCTTAAACTGTGTTTCACAATCTTTATTTGAACAATTGTTAATTCTTCTTTTTGAGCGTTCATTACAACTTTTATTAAACACTATTTTAAATAGTTTTCTTTACGAGAAAATATAATATATTCTAATGTGAAAATAGCAAAGCAAAAGTAAAATATAGGCATATAGGATATAAAAGTATTAGGAGGAAAAATATGAAACAACAGGAACGAAAAGAATAAGATAGGAATGTTATGATACAAACTTGATTTATGTGCGAAAGAATTAAATGGAGGTCATAAAAACCAGTGTCAGGTAGTGATTTCACATCATATTCACATTTATGATGTATTATATATAAAACAATACTTTCGTATAAACCGTATTTATTGTTTATACTGTTGGATATTAGAAGCTGCAAAGCATTCACACTTTAAAAGCAGTAAGATGATTTAAAACGAAAAAAATAAAACGGTGAGTGAACTAAGGAAAGGAAAAGCAAAGGAGAATATCAATACGAACAATAAAAAGTACAAGAAAAGGAAAAGACCTAGTCACAAGGTAAATGCAATATATCCCTGACATATCGCTGCATTAACACTAAGAAGCGGACGTAGAGACGAAACAGGGTGTCAGCTCCAGTCTCAATAGCACCACGATGTTCCTGCAGCTCTGATAGGTAATTTCTCATTTCACTTGGATGAACCCCTTTCCCCACGTACGGTAGCATGTGGACAAGATTTTGCACACGCAACGCCAGCATCCGTTGCTCCTGAACGAGTGTAGTACGGAGGCGTAAGATATACAGAAGTATTTCACGCATATTCATTTGAATAGATAGATAATTCATACTGGAGACCACGTTGGTGAAGAGCATGTGAGGAACTGCTAGGAGAATGCGAAGCGCGATGTAGAAAGAGGGGAAAAAGAGGATCATACGCAAAAGAGTCATGATAAACAGCTGTAGGATTAGGAAGAAAGCGAAGAACATGTGGAAAGCGAGTCTCAAAGCATATATTTCGGAAGACATAGTTGTGTGTCTTGTTGCGACGTACAACAAAACAGTAGATTGTCCTCGTTAAAGGTACGCCCCTTTAAACTCCGGTTGTTGCTGCCACGAAGAAACCTGGGATCAAAAAATCCATTTATTTAATAAACATTTGAACGAAAATTATGAAAGAATGTATGTGTAGTATTAATTTGTATGAATAACGAGATAGATCAATTTCCAGTTCTGTAAGCCTAAAAAGATCATTTTTTTCTTGTACGTAATAAGCCAGAAATTGGTAAGAACCTTACAGAATTATGTCGATCCCGTGCTAATGGGACCTCTTATGTTATTTAGATATTTAATTATTCCGGTAACAAAACATAAAATGCAACCCCCCCATCATATATACCACCTAAGGTGGCCACATAAAGGGTCTATCATTTTTCTCTCTATCGATTTACACTATTGTATATACAGAGTGGACCATCTACGTTGGCCTCAGCAAATATTTTGAAAACGGTCTGAGATATCGAGATGCTATTTGCACCATTTTGTTGTAGATGATGTGTCAAATAACATATTTTGTTTTCTTGTTTGTACCGTACGTAATTTTAAAAATATTGACACAACTTTGTTTTTTTAATAGCAATATATAGCTTTTCTCCATCATTCTAAAGTTCTTTAAAAATAAATCCAATGATATAATTATTGTTAATAATCCATAAGTATTTTTTGCAAAAGCAGTGCAATTAGTACTTACTAAAGGCCATGACGTAGCGTGCAAATATACTGTTTGCCATATTATCTGCAACATGGCGCAAATAACATCTCGATACATCAAACCGTTTTCAAAATATTTGCTGAGGCCAACGTAGATCCTGTATATACAATAGTGTAAATGGATAGAGAGAAAAATGGTAGACCCTCCCTACTATATGTGCACCGATACTTAAATGACCATTGGAAGTGAAGAAATGTATATAGAAAATACACCTACACTTGCGACGGTGTAAAACTAATGTCTCCCCGGAGTGGATCTGTCCAACAGAATCAATAAAGATACTGTGTTTGCATTTAGAAAATGTTAATGTATTGTAAGGTTCATATTAGCATTATATTTCTTTTATAAAAAAATATTTATACATAACGAAAGTATTTTGACACAAAGTGATTCGTGACTAATTCAGCTTGCGGCACTCGTGTGGTGGGATTCATGAGTGGCAAAGGTAGGAAATTGCCCCCCCTCCTCCTTCGATATTGAGAATACCAAGATAATATTTAAATTTACTATATACGAACTTTCTATTCAAGTTGCTCTGGATGTTATAACCTCCAAATTCCCCGCCTCTTGATTGCCGCCACCTCTCTAAAATGTTACCGCTGCCTGATCCACTGTGCTGGGCCCACTCGATCAATGATTGTGATCTAACAATTTCGCTGTAGGCCATTATAAGTGGTTGACTCGAAGTATGGAGCTCCAGTATAGCCCTGAACACAGTTGGCGTCAAGAGTGTAAAGAAGGAATTTTTAGTTAACGGGTAATTCTGCAAAACTTCAGCACCGCACAGCAGCATAGTCATTCAAAAAATGTAGGCACTTATCTAATATATGTACCATTTGCTTCGCAGTAAGTAATTATTCGCTTCGAAAGGGGAAGACAGAGGGTTCTTTATTTATTTTTTTATTATTTAAAGAAGTGGAGGCGAGTTCGCCCTACTTTACAATTTTGTGTTCGCGACTCAAGTGCAGCTGTAGGGCAGTTTTCCTTAGTATTGCCCTTAGATAGGGGAAGATAGTCTGGGCTTCAAATAATTTGTAAAAAAATTACTTTGTTATTTCGGCCTAAAAGAAAAATAGAAACTTTCTAACCTTTCGACTGGATATTTTTTAACTGTATTCGCTTCCCCCATTAAGGTAAATAAATTCTTGATATGTTAATTTCAGAGAGTATGAGAATTAGAATTTACCTCCCCAATATGAGATCTGGGATCCCGCCAAAGCCCTCTCTGACTCCCTCGACCTAGTGCGACTAGCGGGGCTGTCAAACATAGTTGCAAGATGCTTTATAACCACCCCACCGTAGTAAAAAAATTCAATTAACCGAATGTAGTAGGAATAGACTATTCTGAGAGAAAACCTAAATACTTTCATTTCTTCTATCACACATTATTATAACAAATCTACACATGGATGAGAAAATAAAGAATGGGAAAGACTTATGTTTTATTATAGCAGCCCCTACGTTAACACTCCCTGTCTTGAAGTAGTGAAGATATAATCACTAGCGAAGGAGCATTACCTTAAATAAAGCTGGGTGGTTTGGAAAATATACCATGAATAATTCAGTTTCGTTGAAGAGGTCAATGACAGAGTTCTACATAACCACGAATGGTGAACCTTTACAGAAACATCCATTTTCACTATAACATATATTCTCTGGAGTAATGTATATCTTCTGAAGATAAATTCCCAAAAATGTCTGACTATACCATTTACTGACCATAGTCAATTGAAATAGATCATCTGAAAATTATTCAACGTGTTGCTTTACTTTTGAAATCTGGACACTACACTGTAATGTAATCATTTTGGAAAACCGTGTATCTCCTTATTTAAATATCTACTTTTGAAGAACAGATTTAATTCATGAAAAAGTCTCTATGTTAAATATGAGTTATATGAAGATGCCGAAATTTTCAACTTTTATGATTTTCAAAAATTTTGAGCTCAGAGAAAAAAAGATCAGCGCTCTTTTTTAAGCTTACTTCGGTCTATCCGCGAGAAAAAATTAATAACAAATTTAGAGACATTTGTGAGAAAATTTTGGAAACGTTGCTAAGATTTCATGTAAAGTACTACCAAAAGTGAATACCCGTTTCAAACTGGCAGGGCGTCGAATTCGACCAGATTGATGAAGGATTGTCATTGTTGGAAAAAATCGTCAGAATAATTTCGGCACTAGTATTGACCACAAACGGACATTTCGCCGTAGAACAATTTTTCGGCTTTAAGTACATACCAAACATGGATTCTGACTATTCAATTCTGACTATTCTCATGTTACAGAAAGTAATTTACTGCATGCAGGAGAAAGATTTATCAGAGTTTTCGAAAACGAACCCATAATACAAGTATGTCTGACAAAAAATGGCCAATTTCTGCTATAAAATTATAATGCTTCTTTTTACAACGTAAGTAGCTGGTAGATGAGAGGTATATAGTGTTATTTTTAAATAAATTTGTTGTGGAGTGGAGCAGTAAGAATCTCCCTTCCGAAATATTTTCTGGATCCTTCTTCATTACAGAATCATTGCTGTGCATTTATCTCCTCAGCACAATGTACAATCGTATACATCATGTGTGTAGATCTAAAGTAGTTCAAAAGTTGCCGTTTATCAACATCGTCCAGTCGACAAAACTATACGTAGTAATTCACTCATTATTTACATGTAAAATCATATTTAGATCTAAGAAAATCAAAGCCCTGCACTAAGAGCTAATAAATACTTATAAATAACAAGCGTCACTCTGCTAATGAGTCATGAAATAGAAGTCTTCCACGAGGACAGGCAGCAAATTCGTAATTCAACAGGACAGGCAGCAAAACGTAATTCGCCTGTCTAAGCAGATTTGCACTTGCATCGAGTGATAAACCGCGCTCTTATTCGGACTTCTCATTTTGGCGCGAAGCGAGGCGACTTTCGAACGTGCCTAACCAGAGGCGCGAGTTGATTGGAGAAGAAATAAAATGAGACTGATCGCACCAGCTTATGTTACAAAAATCTTGGGTTGAGAAAGGAGCTGTGCTGCCTTAATAAAATGTTCATTTTATAAATTCGGATGCAAAATACTTACATAATACTGATATTGTAACAGTGATTTAAAATGTATTATGTGCGAAATGTGTGAAACTAGTGCTTATTCATCAGGGTAAGCACTGCCTACCTTGCTTACCCCAAGAGACATTACTGCAGACCTTATAAAAGTCCAACGTTATTTCCTGGCATTCGAGTTGAATATATTTGAGAAAAATCGTGTATTGTTCAGGAATAAATGACACAGATGCTGTTCCGGTGTCAAATTTTAATTGGCCATCTTTGAAGTGAGGCCATTGAATTCGTACATGGTTGTGAATTGCAACAGTACATCTTAAAAGTTATCTTACTCTATTTTGAATTCTGAATACCAAGGGACTATTTAATAAATTGAAAATTTGTTCCTGAGTTGTTTTTTGTTGATTGACTTAAAAAATATATTGTCAAGTTCAAAAGTAAAAACATTCAATAAAGTGAGTAAGCAGTTTAAAATTATTTATTACAATTATTTATCCGCTTGGTACTAACATTATTATAAAAGATGATAAAAAGCTGAAAAGTGGAAAAATAGATATTTTTCAAAAAGCCTAAAATGCGATAATGCATAGCAACCGCATCACATCTTCGGTATGGTTCACCATTTTAACCGCTTTACAAACCTCTCACCGAAGAAAGACAAAGCGATCGGCAAGAATGATGAATGATTTCTTTAAAATTTGTTCTGCCCAGGGAACATACACAACAGTCTTCATTAAATTAGTGTTCATTTCGCCCATTTTCGTCTATTAATGAATGGCCGACTGTAAACTATGTTCCATGTAATCAACCATTTAAAATACTTTTAATGACCTTTATCTCCTGTTACACTTGAGTTATGAACGAGGTTGAATGTACCGGAATGACGGAAAGACTACGAAGTCCTGAAGAATATCTGAATTTTAATATATGTTTATCGATTGGTATACTCACTACTGGTAGCTTCAGCCCGACACCTAACTGAGAGGGCGTTCGTGACCTGAAAGAAAAAAAAAGACATTGCATTGGGAAAGAAATCTCCAATAGTATTCATAGTAACAATACAACATATCATTACAATTCTTTGTATTCTGATTTAGCAATATTTATTTGTGATTTCGTGTGTGTTGTGAGACTCGTCAAAATTTGAAGTTCAAAAACAACTAAAACTATTTTTAGATTTTATTGAGCAAATTCATGTGTATATATACATATATATAATTAAATCTAAATCAATGTCTTTGACGATAATGTCTGTTTGTCTGAGGTAATCTCCGGAACAGCTGAACCGATTTCGATTTTCAGTGAAAGGTCGAGTGATTTGTCGGTAATAACTTAGGCTACTTTTACAAATTATTATTTTCTCTCATCAAAAGAAAAATGTTTATATTTGTACAAATCTACAGTTTTATTCCGATTTTAATGAAATTTTGAACACATTAAATTAAAAAAGAGTTACTATCAAATAAATCCCTTTCATAACCCTTAGAGCGTACTTTAATTCTGGACTCTGGTCCCTTTTTTGCAAATATCACGAAAACGTTAGTAAATTCATTAAAGTGAAATAAACGTTTCTGAAAGCCCATTGAATACCCGAATAAATGCAATTTGGTTCTTTCCGATGGCGTTTTGACGTTCAGAGTAATTGAAGGCCAAAATTGTTACTGGACGTTTCCCGAGAGTATGCAACAATGCATATGCTTACTGCTGGCTATAGCGACGATGGTTGTTACAAACATAACAGGCCGGGCCAGGTAGGACGGGTGTAGAAGAGAGCGAAAGGGGCAGGACAGACGATGGGCAGGACAGACGATGGGTCAAAATAGGTGAGGGTGAGGATACTCCAAATATAGAGATTAGTCGTTTTCCAGTCTAATAAAAAAAATAACATTTTTAAAAACACGAGCAACGCAGGCTTCTTGAGTTGGTCTAATTATACAGAACAACATATAATTTAACAGAAAATTACGTAACTAGAATTCTAGCTGAAACCGAAGAAAAATTTCGTGTATTATAAACTAAATTGTTTCCGCGTCCAGCAACTGCTTACTTCATTGGGGTGTTGTCTTACTGAGCCACCACATATTTTTCCAAGTGTTTTCTCTCTCGCGATATTTGAAACATTTTGATACGTTAATTATTGTCATCAAAGCAATGCCATGTTGAAGAGTCGACTACGGGTAAAAACATTAAGCCCAAGCCCGCTGTGAGAAAGTCTTTAGAATAGAGTCGTTGGGCCGGCTGCGCGTCAGAGGGGCGTGTCGGGAGGCGGGGGCGACGCAAGGTAATGCGCTCCAAAGCACTCGGAGAGCCGATAGCTCATGCGAAGGAGGCTTCTTGCCTCTGTCACCACTGCCGCTGCCCCGCCTGCCACGCCTTCCACTGTAAATTGCTTGCCATCTGTGCTTCCTCCACCAGCCGGGACTGGCTTAGGTGGCTCAGGACATCAATTGATGTCACTGCAATGGCACTGATCGGGAGGTCCGAGAGTTCGAGTCCCGGCGGTTGCAGGATATTCGACACTAGTTGCATAGGTAGGTCGACTTCAGTCGCTGTCTGGAGGAGAAATGTAGCGGGCAACTGCTCTAATCGCTAGTTTTCCTTGGTTTCTTCGTTCAATACCAGACAAATGTCGTAGCAGTACCCTAACAAACGGGCATCGGCCAGCTCGCAATTTTTTCCTTCATCTTCCGTGTGCTATCCTCACCACTTACTTACAACACACACACACACACACACACACACACACACCTACATGCAGTACACTATCACACATGGCGAGAGAACAGGCGGAAGCTTAGAGCTTGTTCCGAATGGGGCGTTGCCTCGCTGGTGGGAAATATCTGGTTGGGCAAAACTCCCGAAGCAGACGTGACGGTCGGCGGCGCATCTCACCACGTAGCGGGGGAAGATCACTTCTACCTCCTACGATAAAAACAAGCACTATACCTACGGGACTAGATATCTCAGTAGTTAACGCGCCCGGAATTATTAATGAATCAATCAATCAATCTGGTCCCTCAAGAGTTCGAAGCTTCTGAAAGCATGTTAGAAGTCTTTGAAGATATAGTACATCCTTAGCCTTAGTCTTATAGTAGTCTTAATTTGTAGTGTTCTTCTCTTTTGACTTTATCCTTCAACGTATTCAGTTTTATATATTGATATTTTTCGATTTTGGTATTTCTTGACAAATTGGAGTTAAATATGTCTGGCTCATTTTTTATTTAGTTTTGTTCTAGATACGTTTGAATTTTAATATTGATTTTTTGACATGGAAGGATATGACATGACGAGATGAAGGAAAAGAAAATGTTAAGGATATACACGAAAGCATTAGTTTAGGAAGATTTGAGCGTATATTTGGTAAATATTAAGTTAATGCGACGTTTAGGAATCTTTGCTGTTCTTCCAAAGTGTAATTTATTATCGGAAGGGTGAGGGAAGAGAATAATAGAAATTATTTTCTACTTTAGTGACATGAGTGAATTATTTGTGTGATTGGTGATATTTAGTGTTTTTAAAGGTGAAGTATTTACCGTGGAGCTAGCTTTTGTTTAACTGTCTGTCGTCTACAATTTTGCATGGTACTAGGAGCGGCATTACTCCATATCGGCCAAACATAAATTAGTGTAGGTAGCATAAAGGTAGCATTAAGCGCTGTGTGTATGATTGCGAGAGATTAAAGTGGATAACGTTTGGCATAGGATTTGTTCATAGCTGTGTCAACAAGTCTTCGAAAATGAATTGAAGTAGAGATTTGGTACACCCTTAGAAAATAGTGTTTGGATAGGGGAAGGATGACGCATGGAGGAAAGGGAAGAGAAGGTGCCTCCTGATGTACTCGCCGAAAAATTACAAAAAGCACTCGCATTGATATTACTAAAAATTACGAAATAAACGCTGGAATCTTTGATACACCTCTAATAAACATTTTTGCGTTTCCGCACCGTACATATGGAATATCTATAAAACATTATTATTCGGATTATATTACTCGTTTTATACACGTACTTTCTGTAACATTAGAATGACTATGATATATAATGACTTTCTCGGCCAAGTTGACAGTTCACTACGCAATTCCAAGTTTATACCAGGCCCTCGCGATGAACATAAAACATCCTTGAATGTGTGAATAATTTCCTAATCATTTTATATAAAAATGTTTTTAAAAAAAGTCACGTATCAAATCCGCCGGAAGGTAAACACGGGTATCTTTCATTTGTTTCAGAAAAGCACTCGCTTAGTCATTCCTGACCATCATTTCTAATCGAATTATATCCATTTTATTGCTACGCAAACACAGCATTAATATAACAGTATCCTGACTATCAAAACACCCACTCAAAACATCCACTCAAAACATCCACTCAAAACCTCCAACATCCTTTCCCCTCCACTGCGCGTCCCCCATTCGCCCCAATCGCGGCGAGAACTTACGATGTGTATTTGGTGGATGCCGTTACGTTGTTCGTTCTTTAAGTAACCGATGAATTGATTAGATAGCCCACTACAAAAACTCTACACAATACACGACATTTTACGAAACACTGAAGTAATATTAAACAATTGAAAAGAATACGCATATTCAAAAAAAAGTTAAATCTTTTTGGTGCAGAATTGTTTCTTATGATTTAGACTTGAAATAGAGTATCAAAAAAGATTTGTTTTATAATACTAATGCTAATGTATTAGTTACATTTTTATTCCTTAATTTGAAGATATTGAATATATCTCTGTTGTAATTGACTTCGTAATTTCTGGGAGAATGTTGTCTATCACATTTGGATGGACATTTTTTAGTTGCCAGGATTCATTGAGCATAATCTGAAGTGGTCTACGTATTTGCTTCGCATAGCCTTTCTCGCGTGCTCAAACGTCTGTTAGGTTTTGTCTGTTTTGTTAACGTAAAATGGTTTTTCATTGTCCTATACTGAAAAGAAATGCAATAAAAGAGGTCTCTATCGTGCATCCTCGTGCTTTAAATATACACGGGTAATAATATGTTGGAAATATTTCTGCGGGAGAAGTAATTTCTTATCAGTGCCAGATATAGAGTGTACTGTGAGAACAGCATATTGCTCCGTGAGATGCAAGGACCAATATATTCTTAATATTTTTCAAAACTGATAACAAATAATGGTGTGACGAAATCATCTTCCATCATATCAGTATCGGGAAATAATAAATTTAAAATTACAAATAATAATTAAAAATTAAATTAAAAAAGACATTGTAATAGTCGTAGATAAAAGTTTCAATGATACGCATTTGATAGAACATAATAATGAAGCTGGTTTCACTCATAACTATTATAAAACAGTTTATGTCTAATTCTGAAGACTTGAGCTTAATATTATACAATGCACAGTGAACTGCAACACGGCTAAATGTCCCTCCGGGCATCTGTTGAGCAGCGACCACCACCTCCATCTCCACATCCTTTCTCCACTTGTTTTCCCCATATCCACCGCCATGTTCACCTCTTTCACCGGCCCCTCCCCACCCGACCACCTTCCCCAGCCAGCTGAGGTGAACACCTCATCGGGTAGCGAAAACAGTAATCCATCTGTGAGTGCACGCGCTGTAGGAAACTATTAACCTCTAAGCGCGGAGGAGTCCCGGGGCGGCGGGTGAAGGATGGGCGGCGTGGCGCGGCGCGGCGTGGCGTGGCGCGGCGCGGGGCGGGGCGGCGCGCGTCTATCTGCAGTTGGAATCGTTTCCAGGGCGAGCGGGGCGGCGGGGGAGGCGGTGCAGTGCCACTCGTCCGAATGGGCTCGCGCTGCTTCGGGGATCGTCTGGAAACAACGGAAGTACGGCTCGTTATCTTGACGTGCCGCCTTCAACGCGCCGACGCGGGTATAACGAGAACCGCGGTCCGGAGAAAATATCATTACTGCCATCGTCGGGGTCGGTCGACGTTGGCCGCCCGCCGGACCGACCGCCGGAGCGGCCGCTGCGGGAGGAGGCTGGGGGATGCGGCCTACAACCGGCGCCGCACGGCGGCGGGAAAGCGAGTTATCGGTAGATACGAGGGCTGTCCGAAAGAAAGTATCGGTGTGGGGAAATAATAAATTTAAAATTACAAATAATAAATAAAAATTAAATTCAAAAAGATATTGTAATAGTCGCAGAGAAAAATTTTGAATGATATACATTTGATAGAAGAACATAGTAATGAAGCTGGTTTCGCTCATAACTATTATAAAACAGTTGTCTAATTATGAAGGCTTGAGCTTAATTTGATAAAAAGTATCGTGAGCACCTTGAGGAGATGAGCGGGTTAAAACACTTATATAACAGTCGAGCACATACTTTCTCGTTTTACTGGTAACGGTTACGTAATATAACTATATTGCATATTTCTATTAAAAACACTTCAGACCACTCGACAAAATTTAGACGTTTAAAAGAATAGTACAGGACTGATTTTCGCTGAAAACTCATTTTTTGAAATTGCAAAAATTCAAAATTTTTTCGGCGTCTTCCTTCATCTACAATTACGAAGATACATAATTTTTCCTTAATTAAATCTGTTCCGTAAAGTTATATTTTGAAATAAGGTCATGCACAATTTTTCAACAATTTAATTACTGTTCGCGTAATTTGGCGTGAAATTTCAGGAAAGTACATGGTTTAGTATCTCTAGTTCAAATAATGTCCTGCTTGATGTGACTACGCCGTTTTCAACAGAGATCGTGAAAATTACTCCCTATAGGTATCATAGGTGGACATAGATGTTATATTTGCCTCCGAGATTCTGAACTGTTCCGAAAGAACAAAGGAGGTTGAATTGTGAAGAAATTTGAATCAAAGGGCAGATTGATCGTAGCATATTAAAAAATCTAAAGACTTGTTTTTACTAGTATTTGATAATAACAAAATGCATTGAAAAGCTCTCAAATGATTCAAAAAAATTTTGGTTCGTTTTCAGCATGTTTGAAATAAGTTGAATACAAAACTATACTTCGGAGACAGGGAAATTATTCAAACATTTATTACATGTATAAATTTTGATTCCCATTAAACTGATCACTGATGAAATATCATTATGAATCACCTTCGTTCGAAGGATTACAATGTATCAATGTCACAGATATTCAGCAACCCTGAAAGAGTGGTTCTGTACGTGCCACTGGCACACGTTTCTGTGAGAAGTAAGCTGAATGGCATTTGCAGGATTTCTTCTTGCGACGTAAATAAACTCTGGTCTTTATGGAAGCCTACATTCTTCCAACCGAATGACCGCCGACGAAGACTAAACTATGAAATAACAATAACGAGTTCAACTGCGTTAGGCGTTGCCAGGCCGTGTCTGGGAGGTTAGACCAAACCTTACAGATTTCTACTATTTAATAAAAAAGTTGTACCAATAACAACTACAATAATAATGAAAATTATAATAACGATAAAACAGACGCAATTAATTACTGAATTACATGAAATAAAGCTAAATAATCTTTCATAAAACTAATTAAATCGTCAAGACAAGCTCCGAAGTTGTGCGAGAGAAAGGTATGTAATGCTGCGACAGTATCGAGTAAGAGTTAGATTCGAGCAAACGGTACATTAGCCACTCAATGGTTTCAAGTAAAACATTCAAGTAAACGTGTTAAACAATAAGATACCCCATATTGCATACATACGATTCCTGAAGAAGTAAATACGTTGTAAAATAAGTAGCACTAAATATATGGAACTAAAAATAAAATTATAGAAATGATACACAGTAAAATACACGCAAAAAACGCCGCCATGGTTGGTTAAAAATATCATTCTGCAGTTAAGCAGTCGCCATTTTGTAGCGATAATCGAGTCAATTTTTTAAACATGTCCACATGTTTTTATGTTTTTTTTTAAGATTATTTTATATATTATTAAGAATAATAACAAAGAGTATTGCTTGTTTGTTTGAATATGTGGTGACGCTCAGTATCTCACGAAGAGCAATGCGAAATATCCGTTCGTAAGAGGAGACAGGGAACCACATGAGCGTTTCCTCTGCTTGTTCGTCGGCCCCCGGTCGCACACATGTTCGCTTACCCTCCACCCCGCCGACGCAGGCGCCCCCTCAAGCGCCATGCCCTAATTGACACCCCCGAACACGTCAAATGGACTGGACCGACGCAATATAAACGCCATACACGAATATTGATTTGTCGCTCGTCCGTACTGGGAGTTCGTAGGCTTGAGCTCTGAAATCTCGATCAGGTTTTTGTCCAGTTTCCCTGATCCATTGAGCAAATGCTGTGATCGCCCCTTGTTTTGCTTCTGGACGTAAATGTAGCTTCACTATGCGCACGTTTTGTTGAACTCTCCTTTTGCTTGTAATGGTAAGAGTAGAGGTAAGGGCGAGTTGCTATTTTGTTAGCAATGCAGAAAAATCATACTTGCAATTCGTGTACCAATGCAAATAAGTTTTCTATAACACAGTAACAAAAATGACTATTTTTCAAATATTTCTAATCTTGCGGTTTTTCAAATTTATTTTTATTTATTTATGTTAAACTTTTACTCATATTTCAACTATTTATAGTTAAAATGACGGGAAGGGATTCTGGAACTCAAGAAAACGTGCGCAGATAATATTTTCCCCCTACGTCACAAACAGTTTTTACTTCTTTTTTTTGACAGAATAAATCTAATCTAATCTAAATCGCCCCGGCTTTCTAGATCAGGTGCGCATCCGTCAGCGGACTTCTCTCCTGTTAGCACTTGCAGCGGTACTCGAGACTGACTGAACCCCCGGTGGGCCTGGCCTGCGAGCGACCGTCATCACGCCCACAGGTGCTACTCCCCGGCCTCCCGGCACGCAGACTACTATCTGCCGCCGTCTACCGCTTCCCTTTCCTCAATACGACTGACTGGTAACTATTATTTAAAGAGCGCATAATAAATCAATTATTAGGGTCCGGATTTCCATGTAAATGTATATTTTTATGCTGACTTGTCATGCTCAATTAACGCCGCATTTGCCATTATTTAAACATGATTTTATGATGCACATCTTACCTATTTTTCCGGTTTTTAAAATTCTGAATACGCATCATATCTTTGAAAATTAGTGATTATTCTTCATATTTCGCATGAAAACGTTTATCATAAATTATATTTAACATATTTATTTTAATAAATTTAATTGTGTAGTTCGTTTGAATATTTGTGAGATTTTTTCCTAATATTCTTCTGTCTCAATTACGAATGAAATTTAACGAAAATCACCTTAAGTTCGAACAACTTGTGTTGCGTCGATCTTGAAAATTGGTAACGCTAGTGAACTAATACTCAAGACTTGAACGCCCACAAATCACTGACTCCTACATATGTGACGGAAACAGGAAGTGAAAAAGGAACTTCCCTTTGGTTGGCAGCTAAGAGGATATCGGAATTTTGTTCAATCGCGGTGACATGCTAATTGTAAAAAATATAGTGTTTAGCAGCAGACATTGCAAATTCGAAATTCCCACACTACTATTCGAAATTTCTTAGTAATAGAGGTGGATGTTCTCTGTGAAAAAACTATGAGAAATATTGTTATCATTGGATACTATATATACCTTACTTTAGTGCTCATTGACGAAAATTTATTGCATAATTGCTTACATACTTCGTAGATTATTAGTGCATACTGTGCATAATCAACAATATGTTCTGCTTTTTCCCAAAGCTTACTCCTTCCTAATACCATCACGACCAATTGTTTGTTATATACAGAGCTAGTACTTACGCACTCTCAGTAATATTAAATTAGATTAAGTTGAAACGCAACCTGTGATAATCCTAATCTATTTAAATAGGAGAATTTTACCTTTGGCGAATTTTCGGCATTTTCGGCACATTACTCGAAGCCCTTAGGACTAGTTCCAGATTTTCAAGAGAGAAAGTACATGCTCTTTTAGCCCTAGTCGTTTAAAGTAGCTATCACCTCTGATGCAAAATTCTACACACTGCTAACAAAAAATATAGATCATCTTCTTTTGTGTGTCACCATATTAAATACGACAAAGCACTATAAGAATATCGGGAATTAAAAAAGTGTTTCATGACGGCGGTTGGTCATTAATGGAAGAAGAAATAGTGTTCATTATGAAGTTCCTAAGGAGTGTAAGAACGAAATACAAGGCCACCGAATGCACCAGATTCTCCGCGTCCTCCATTGCCCCGCGTTTTATAAACAAGAATATGAAACCGTATACGACAATGCACACAACATTACCACAGTTATTCTGCTACCTCAGCGGCCTGCCGCTATTTCGAAACAAACGACGGGCGCAGTCCACACAATGCATAGGGTCGATGTGAACCTCCATGTCGAGTCGCCCATAACTCAAGGTCCGGGGGCCGCAGTCATAACACTCGTAAAACTAAAGGCTTCTAAAGGCCTTTGCGCCCGCTTTCTGGACCGCACGGTACAGCGAGCTGAGAAAACTGCCCAGAAGGCTGAATGTGCGGTTAACCCTACTCTCGAATTCGCTGCTAAAGACCGCACTTCTAGCCCTAGGTTTAGATTTACATTTACTTAGTCCAAAAAAGCAGTCAAACCTCAATGTGACGTATGGGGGAGAAGATCATCTGCGCACGTTTCCTTGACTTCCAGAATCCCTTCCCATCATTTTAACTATAAATAGTTGAATAATGAGTAAAAGTTTAAAATAAATAAATAAAAATAAATTTTACTAAAGCGCGAGATTAGCAATATTTAAAAAGACATTTTCGTTCCCGAGTTATACAAAACTTTTTTGCATCGGTAAACGAATTGAACGTACTATTTTGTTAGCAATGCAGTAAAATCATAACTCATCTTTACCTGTAATCCTACAATTACAAGCAAAAGGAGAGTTCAACAAAACGTGCGATTAGTGAAGCGGTTAGGTGCTTCAGTTCGTTCGTGTGTCGTACTCTGATCGATCGGACATGAACTGACATCATCTAATTGACACAGCAAATACGCTTATCACAAAGGAGCACCAGTGCACGAATGCCGTACCGGTATTGTATTTCGCGACTCTGTTGTACTGCTTTTCGGGACCCTCTCGTGCTGTTTTCGGGACTTTTTGCTTGAATGTTGCAAGGCTTCTAGAAGTCATGTCCGGAGATCTATTCACACTAAACTATTCTGCGCCACAGGAGACAAATTCCACCGTCTAAGTCGTTTACTGCACGGTATATAACGGTCTATATCAGCTCTTTTCAATGAAAATCAAATATTAGGTCTTAGACAGGTCACGATGTAATGATGTTCATGAAAATTGTATGTACGGTTATTTGCTTATTCTGTTCAGATACGGACGTTTTGACAAAAACAACTCTTTTTTATTAAAGATGATCAAAATATGGATTCTGATAACGCTACATGTATGATAAAGTAACTTACCACGTATAGTGACAAGAAAAATTCACTTTCTTGATATAGGAAACCACAAAACGTGTTTTCTGCGTAAAAATCGGCTTTTTCCCCCTGTAGCATTTCACCCTTCTTTTTACTACGTAGCCCAAATGTCATGAGTGGTTGAATATAAAGAGTGAAGACGGTAGCACGATGTTCGACACTAACCACATAGCTAGATCGAATTCAGCCGTTTTCTGGAGGAGAATTCTAGCGACCGGTTCCTCCGATCGGTAGTTTTCGCTGGTTTCTCCGATCAGCACCAGGCGAATGCCAGAGCCGTACTCTAAAAGATGGGGCATGGACAGTGCGGGATCTTTCCTTCCTATTCCTCATCGTATCCACACCATTTACTTTCATACATTTACACGTACATGGATTACATTACCACACATGTCGGGAGACGAAAGCTTGTCCCGGCTGGGGCGGTGCCCCGCAGGTGGGGGATATCTGGTTGGGAAAAATCGCAAGATAGGTCGGCGCGGAATCTCACCATCCAGGGGCGCTATATCTGCCAACTCCCGCCATAAAATCACGTACTACACATACGTGACTAATGACAGTAGTTGACGGGCCTGTAAATCATCAATCAATCATAATGAACGTTACATTTTGCAAAGAGCCCCGTTTCCATTGCGGGAGAAATTTTGGCAGCCCTGTTTGGCAGGTGGTGGTGGTGGAGGGAGGCGTGTGTGCGTGACGAGCACGTGCGGGCTGGGCTTTATGACGCGGGGCGTGCTGACCGGCCGGCCAGCCTCCGCGTCGCCCGGTGCCGCGCGCCGCGCTTCTGGGGAGAGAACAGCGATTCGAGCGAGAGCACTCCAAACAAAGGCTGGCCTTCGCAGTGATGGGGCGCCTCACTGATCGCTGCGATTTATCATGTTCATTGCGATGCGACATCTATCGTGTATTGTTGGTACTTTTGTCAACGAAGATTGGACAGTCATTTTTTCGATATTTATTAATATATATGATTAATTCCATGGATCTGAAGTCGAATTACGCAGAGGAGAAACATTTTTTGCTAGTTCGAAAAACCTTTGCAGGTTGATGTAGTTGTATAATGCTGCGAAGCCGTTACAAATATTGCAAGACAGTATCTGGGTTTTAAAATAGGATCTCGAAACAATGTAAATCGAAATATCTGAACTTTTGAACTTTGGAAAAGCAAATATTCAACTTTTTACTTCATCGCTTCACTATATGCGCAAAAAAGAGAAGGTATTGTAATGTTCCTGCAAATCATCGACGAATTTTCGACAGAAAAATTGTGCGCATCTCTGACGGTGAAAGTGGAGAAATCTTTATATATAATGTGTGTGTGCGTGTGTGTGTAGATGTATATATGTATTTTTATACATATATACATGTATATATAAATAAATAATGAAATAGATTACTTCTAACACGTTATTGTAATAGGAATCCACTGTTGGTGGGTCCTCGATATTGAAAAATCGATTGACAGCAAAACGTTCGCCCGTAGTTAACGCTAGCGATTAAACCTTCCTCAAAAACAGATATTTCCCGATCGATCCGAACGAACCCAAGGCCATTTGAGCTTTCTAAATTTTCAAACAATACAAAAGTAGAAAATTTTGTCGGCGTCGTCCTTCAACTAGATTATTGAAGATGGATATTTTTTCTTTAATGAAATATGTTGCTCAAAGATAATCTTGAAATAATGAACATTTCTTTTAGAAATTGTGAGGTTTTTCGTACATTGTTGCGTGAAATGCATCAGTTTATAAACCCGTTATTTTCTCGATAAACCGCTTCAACTTTAAAAAAATTCCTTCAACATAACAAAGGACGGTAAAACTGGTGCTGGTCTCATTGTCGAAACACACTGTATTTTCACATATTTCAAAAATTAACATCGCAGAAAAACAATATTGAAGATAGTAATTTGTTGTTTAATAACATCTGTTCTAAACCATTAGATCTCCACAAAAGGTCGGGTACAATTAAAAAAGGGTAGTTTTTGCGTAATTTCTACTTGAAGTTACTACAATTTATTTAATAAATTCTCAAATGTGTACATTTTCTTTACTTTTTCCACAGATAGAGTAAAGGATTATTAAAAATAATGCAGGTTTAATTTTTGTTGAAATCTCTGAATTTTGTAGTGCCGTTAGTTTTATAGCACCATTAGTTTTTTCGAGCTAATATAGCACCGCTAGTTTTGTAACTGTCGGTAAGGTTTACTTACGCTTCGGTTTAGATAGTTCAGACCACCAACTAATGTCACTGCAATATTGCTGACAAAAAGGGGATATGGTTCGAGGTCCGATGGTGGCAGAATTTTCGAGCTAGGTTGAATTCAGCTGCTGTCTGGAGTCTGGTTTAGCCGCCGACAGATCTGATCAGTAGTTTTCCGTGGTTTCTCCGATCAACATCAGGCGAATGCCAGAGCAGAACCCCAACAAATAGACCACGGAGTGCGTGCGATCTTTCCTTCCTCTTCCTTGTCCTATCCTCACCACTTCACATTCAGCTAGGCATTCGGAAACCAAGTATGCCTTAAGTTGTGTTAATGTGACTTGGAACACGAACTACCATGTATCCCTACCAAAATCACCATCTCTCATTTTCTCTAATAATAATAATAAGAAGAAGAAGAAGAAGAAGAAGCAAGGAGGAGATGAAGAAGAAGAAGAAGAAGAAGAAGAAGAAGCAAGGAGAAGAAGAAGAAGAAGAAGAAGAAGAAGAAGCAAGGAGGAGATGAAGAACAAGAAGAAGCAAGGAGATGAAGAACAAGAAGAAGCAAGGAGGAGATGAAGAACAAGAAGAAGCAAGGAGGAGATGAAGAACAAGAAGAAGCAAGGAGGAGATGAAGAACAAGAAAATGCAAGGAGTAGATGAAGATGGAGAAAAAGCAATATGGAGAAGGGAAGCAAACAAGAGGAGAAAAAGAAAATTGATTGTTAGTGATTCCCGGCGCGTCAACTACTGAGGTTCATTAGTGCGGTAAGTGTAGTGTATGTTTTTTCATCGGGAAATACGGGGATCTTCCTTCGCTGGATAGCGAAATCCGGCGCCGACCTACTGTCGACTAGTGGGCTTTTTCCAGCCCGGTATCTCCCACCAACGGGGCACGCCCCCAGCCGGGACAAGCTCTCACCTCCTGATCGGTCTTCCGGCATTTGCGGCAGTGTTATACATGTTAGTTAAAGTGCATGTGAAGGTGTGAGGATAGGAGAAGAAAGAGGCACGGGCTGCGGCCCGTTTCTTCGGGAACTGCTCGCGCATTCGCCTTCTGTTAATCGGAGAAACCACAGAAAACTACCGATCACAATTCTTCTCTGTCTAGAATTATCCTCGAGACAGCCTCTAAATTCGACCTAGCTGCCAAGCTGTCAAAAATCCATCCGCCGTCGGGATTCGAACCTAGGACCTACCGGGCAGAACCACTACAGTGACATAGTTGACACTCTGAGCCACCTCTCCCGGTGAGGAAAAGAAAATAAGAAAAAGCAAGTAGGAACAGAAGAAGAACAGGCAAGGAGGAATGAAATGAGGAAGAAGCAGTAAGGAGAAGAAGAAGAAGAAGAAGAAGATGATGATGATGATGATGATGATGATAAGTAAGGAGAAAAAGAAAAGCAAGGAATAGAAGGAGAAATGAACCAAGAAACGCAGAAGACGAGAAACAAGAAAAATACGAAAAGGTGAAGAATAAGAAGGCTTAAAATGTGAGGAAAGGAGTCAGAAAAGGAATGTTCTTCACAGACGAGCGAGCTGGTTGCGGGAGATTACGCCTTGCCGCGCATGCACACCGAGAGCGGAGAATGTGCTCGCTTGTAAAGGGTGGAGGAGGGGACATGGAAGGAATGCGTCGCAACGCAGCTGCCAGGTTTACACATTTTTCTCCAGACGCTTAATTGGTGCTGCAAATACGGGAATACAGGGACAGACACCAACCGGCTGGCGAGATGGCATAAACGCTACTTGTGCCGGTCTTTAATATACGATACAAATTTAAAAGATTATTTAAAAATTTATAAGCTTTTACTTGAAATTACTAGGATATTAAGTCCACCTAATATGTATAAGCAATGCAGTTTGGAAACTTATATCCCTAGTAGGTCCGATTTGTTTTTTCCCTTAGGACATATATTATGTTACAGGTCCTGTAAGGCATAAGGCACATTTCGTACTTTAATTACTCAATAGTCATCATATTATCCAACATAATGTATTTGCAGCGTGTACATTTACATAATATATTATCTATCTTGAATGCATCGGTGCAACAATCGTATTTACGAAGTCATCGGAACGGAACAAGTTACGCGTTAATCATTTCATTTTTGGCATTCAGTAACAAGGACGAACTGAAAAGCTCGAACAAGAAAACAAGTTGCTATTATACGTCCTATGGCAAGTCGTTAGGTCAAAATCGTTCGGTATGAAACGTCAAAGCAGTTTACTGATGTCGACTTCCTACAGTTCGCACAGGCGAAGTAGTAACCCGACCTATCGCACAAGCGGACGGCTCGTCATTACTTCTTGCAGGGCCCAGCTCTGGTTTCGCTCAACGGGTTGCCTATCTCCATCGTGTTGGTGTTTGAAGCAGAAAATGCCAGAAGTTTGTCATTGACCAAAGTGAGATTGAACGTAATTTTATCTCTGGAATCGATAAACCTTTTTACGAATTACCCCCTCTCCTAGTTTTGACTAAATAATTTACGTATTTTCGAACATGCATATCACGTAGATTAAGTCCAATACCTGAATAACATAAAACGTAATGAAAAGTTGTTTTTTTTTCAATAATTAATGCGCTCTTCCGATTATTCGTCATTTTCAAGTTGGTGTTCTTGTTTTCTTTTATTGGTTAACTACAATTTTTATTATGCAAAATTGTCTCGAATGTTTGGGCTGTTTAAAATTAAACGCCGACTTATCAAAAGGTACGAGAACAAGAATACCTTAATGTTGGAGCAACTAGAGAAACTGGCTTTATATTCCTCGAATTCACAAAGAAAAAACTTACGATGAGTTACAGTGTTTTTGAGAGTATTGCAACGTAGTGTGCTCTTCCGTAGCAATAACACTTCATATGTTCTCTACCCAATTCAATATCCTGCCTCCGCGCTCATCCGTTCCCTCATTCCCACCCGATCCGTTCGTTGCCTTCACCGCCTTTTGAATTATTGATTTGAATTAATTCCTTATTTTACGTGGCGAGACTCGGGCCATCAGGACAACTCTTCCATCTGACGCAAATTTCGCTACGCGCCTTTCACCAACTAGCAGACATGGAAGGAGGTATTTCTTGGGCGAGAAACAGGCGATTTTTTTAATTTAACTCAGAAGCGTGATTTAGGATTGAGGATCTTTTACATGCAAGTAAATCTACAAACATGGGACAGCCGGCTTTACTTCCCCTCCGAAGGAAGGCGTACGAAGGGTTTTTTCGCCCTTAAAAATACACGGCTTCGATCGGGTTTGAACCCGTCAGCTTGGGCATCAACAGATGTCGCTGCAGGGCTTCTGACCGGGAGATCCTAGGGATCGAGTCCCGAAGATGGTACGATTGTCGTCACTAGCTTCTCAGGTAGGTCGAAGTCAGCCGCTGTCTGGGGGAGAATTCTGGCGGCTGGCTGCTCTGATCGGTAGTTTTCCGTGGATTCTTCGATCAACACCAGGCGAATGACGGGGCAGTTCGCCAATAAACGGACGACGGGCCGCGCGCGATCAGTCCTTCCCTTTCTTTGCCCTTTCCTCACCCCCCTTACTTAGACACATTTACACTCATATGCACTGCACTACGACACTTGTTGGGAGACCAGTCGCGCACAGGACCCGGCTGGGGCGGTGCCACTCTGGTGGGAGACACCTGGTTGGGGAAAATCCCCGCAAGCAGATGCAGGTCGGCGCCGGATCTCGCAAGACAGCCGCAGAAAAGCTCCGGCACGTCCAGCGGCAAAAGAAGTCTCGATTCCACCGGTTAAGTTCCGTTCTCCCTCCCACCATTTTCTGCTCACTCCCCAGCCCTCTCCTTGCTTCCATGATTGATTGATTAGTGTTTCCGGGCTCGCACCTGCTAAGGTCATTAGGGCCGAAAGTGTATTGTATGTCTTTCTCATCGAGGCAGCGACTTGACGTCGACCTAGTTATCTACCTAATGTTGAAAATCTTTCCATCGTCGGGACTCGAACCTAGGACCTTCCGGTCAGAGGCAGTGCAGGAACATCAGTTAATGCCCTGAGCCACCTCTCCTGGTTCCTTCCTTTCAACTTGCCGCTCTATCTCCCTCACGCTTTCCCTCCCTCGTTTACTCCTGCCGTCTTTCCGTAATAGTCCACTGCGTTCGCCCGCTCCTCTCCCGCGAATCCTGACACTCACTATTCCGTTCCTGCCTCAGCTGGTCACCTGCCCATTTATCGGTTTTATTGATAAGTCATTTTTCACATATTCGCCTGCCTTTCTTCGACCTTCCGCGAATATCACTTCGTCTTCTTTCTAGATAGTTACGCTTTCTCCGTACCTGCTCGTTGCTCATTAATTGTTTTATAAAAATGCTCAGTACAGCTCTAGTTTATACTGAAATATTGTGTCTAAGTTTTTTTTTTGTTATTTAACCCTACGGTAGTCGCGCCTCTTGTCTGTACATGGAGAGTCGCGTGGTTGACCAATGTCACCCGCAGACCTTCAGTTGTTTTTAGCATTCTATAATTAACCCTTGAGTGGTCGCGTGGTTGACATATGTCACCCACTTCCTTTATTTTTCTCAGAACTCCCTCCCTCCACTGAACTACACCTCGAGCAGGCCAGTATCTGTCCGTGCATGTCTGAGCTTGAACGCCAGTCCGTCAGAGCTCACTCAGTACAATTCTTTACCTTGAATTGGTAACATCTCTTGGCTGGTTGACTACTGTCCCCCATACTGTCCCCCTATGACTGTGGGCGACAACGAGATAAAACGACAAGAAAATGGTGTGAAAAATGTGAGAAATTCATGTGCAATGATCACTTGAAAAGCGTTTGCAAAAATTGTTTTTAGTATTGTAAGTTTTCTCTTTTCTTAGTCTGTTATATTCTCAAGGAATTGTGTGTTTGTTTTTAAATTTTTGCTGGATTTTACAATATATTTATTTAACTTTTTATGACTTTTATTTATTTAAAACCTTTCTATACATCAAAATTAAGCACAAAGCTAATAATTAGGTAAGTATATTAAGAGACGTGAACTCTCTCAATATATTCAACTTATTTTGTTACTGTTATTTCCGTTTGGTCTCATGTCCCAGTCACAAACAGAATGCGTCACGAATGACGAATTGTTTCCTGGCAATGAAATACTACATTAAAGACATCCTGGTTATTTGATACTATTCTGTATTTCCTGATAGGGAAACTTACGTCATCGAAGCACGTGTTCATTGAACATTACTAAATGACGAAATCGAAAATTCACAACAACGCCCTAAGCAATTTCCAGATTTTCATCCAATTCTCTCGGCCGCATTTCGGTGGAATGGAATGACGTCGAATCATAGTACTTTGGTATTAAATTAATTTCGTGTCTCTTGACAAATGTTTTAAACCATTTGTTAAAACATCTACTATTGGTTTATTTTATAATTAAAGCATTATTTCCGAACCCTTTTTTGTCTTCCACCCGTCCTCTCGTCAAAAAGATCATTACTGTCGTCATTACAATCGTCAGAATATAAAACATCATTGTTGTTATCGTTGGTGGAAATGGCAGGATTGTTACAAATCTAACGACAATTGTCAAAACCGATACGAATGAAATTAGAAAAGTAGGAAAAAACCCTATGGAAAAATTGCAAAAGGGATAATAAAAGTAATAATGCACACACTATTACTAGTGCAATAGTAATTTATTGTTTAGCTCTTCTCATGTTTACGCACATTTCTGTTTGGAGCATTGCATTTTCAAATCAACTGATATCTTTCACCTTCCGAACAAACGGTTCAACACAGCTGCGAATTGGTTAAGTTCACTGAAGTGCAGGATCACTTTCTGGATTTCTAAATATTTCATCTACAGAAACATTTTATTGATCGACATAACGTTGTAGTCTAATCGTATATTTTTCTGCAACAGAATCGTCGACTTTCTCAAATTATCCATAAGTATAGTTTGAGAACGGCGACAATTTCAATAAAAGATAAATAAAATAACTATAAACATAATAAAATGTTGTATTTGAGACATTTCTTTAATCGCCACACTATAGAAATCATATCAGGGATCACTGTTAGAAATGTTAAAAAGTTTTTGACATTTAGGTCTTGTACATTCATAAAACCTGTGTTATCCCAATGCGACCACACAATTTCAGCCCTGAAACTAATACAACTATTGCGATCATTTTTTTTCGAAACCTCGGCAAAGTACATTTTTAGTCACCAGCACTGAACGATTTTATTCGGTTTGAAAGTACCCCGAATATTTTGATTTCATGAAAATGAGAAAGTCCATGGAAATAAATCGACCAACCTTTCGCTTCGGAATTATAGTAACAAAACTCGAGCACGAAATAGGCTACATCCGCCACTGGGAAGAATGACATGCTTTGCCTTAAACATATCAATGTCATTAATGTTTACTATTATTTTTAAGTTAACAAAATCACCACAAATTCCACAATCAGCGCCACAATAATCTGCACACAATTGCACTTACCTCTCCCAATTCACACCGATTCTTCGACTTGGAAGCTGCACACAGTGGCTGGGTTGAAGCAGGCTCCGGCACGGTCAGACACGCACGCAATCTTCCCTTGACGACCTCGACGGGCTGTCGGGCGCCGCAAAACCTCAGGCCCGGATCTCGGACCTGCGCGACGTTCCAGTGGGTTGGGCGCAGTCACACTGCAAAGCCGCCGGCTGCGACTGCGAACGGCAAGGAGAAAACACAGGCACCGAGGGCGTGGAGTCGGCGGGCAGGCGGTACGGAGGGCGCGCGGGGCGACCGATTATGGAAAAGGTTTGCGGAAGGACGGAGGCACGGCGTCAAGACAGTCGCCAATGAAATCTGCCCGTTGGCTGTATTCCGCCTGCCCCCGCCCCGCCCGGTCTCCCTCCCCGAGCCCCGCCCCCGCCCCGGCCCTCGCCCCCGCCTCGCCCAGGTCCCCGCCCCCGCCCCCGCCCCCGCCCCCACCCCCACCCTCGCCCTCGCCGCCGGCCGCTTTACGCCCGCGGACTCAGGCTCCCGGTCAGGCTTCGCCGAATGACCATCCCGCCATATTTAAATGATCCGGCAGAAGGGCATTTTCAAACTGCACGGGCATATTAAGTTTGTTCCATGAGAATACATAGCATGTTTAGATACACGTTTTATTAACTACCCGGGCGAATTATTCATTAACTGACGCCAACATGCGGTGATGAAATCTAAAACTGTCTGCGACGTTTGTATCAATGTATGAAAAACCGTAATTAACCATATTTCAGTATATATCCCGTGATATCAGACTTGTGAGCGCCTTATAAAATTTGCAATTTTGATTTATACGTGACATTGTCGATACATAATAATATCTTCACCGTGTCTAAATATTGTCGTCCATATGCCTCGTGAATAGCTAAGACCAATTGCATATCCTATTAAAATTAAACTGTTTGCAAGTATATTTTAACTACCCTATCAACAAAACATTGCTCGTAATTCAGTAATAGTTTTAATTTACGTTTTACTTTATTCACGTGTATTTTCAACGTGTCTTTTATTAATATTTGTTGATCGTATTTCCAAAACAAAATAGTTTTACTCTCAATGTAAACAGGTGGGTCACTTACGGTGTTCCTTGCAATACCTCCTGAACCGCTGCAGATATTGAAGCGCTATTTTCACTCAAACAAACGTATGCAAGGGGCACTTAAGATGATACCTAAAATTAAACTATAGCCTTTTTAATTTAAGAGATATTGACACAATTTTTATTTTTATAAGGAACCCTACGGATTCCTTTGGTTCGTAATAACGAGCGTGAAGCGACTATACATATTAATATTACCCTGTGTTACATAACAATCTTTTTCAGAACTCTTAGTATTTTGACGACCACACTGACTATTATACCCGCGTGGAAACGCGCTTCAAGTCTATTCTATTCGTTGTTTGCCCTGTAGGGTGGAAAAGTTAGCTATGCCTAATCCGGCGTGGGGAGGCCATGAAAACCCGCGAGAAGCACCTCCAAGAGCATTGAATTTACTTAGTGGATTTTAACAGTCAAAACAGTTAAAAATTGCGAGAAACGTATTATAGGGATAAGTCTATTTTGTGCAGGTTTTCTTCAATTCCGGGATCCCTGCCTTAATCCATACGCAAGTTGAATTCTGAATACAAGTGGAAATTACCTTTTTTTGCCAAGAATTAATAAGAAAAAATTCGCGCCCGTCAAATAAAAAATGCAAAGGTAAATTAGCTGTAGATTTGAACTATTGTCTCCCTTGTAGCTATGATATCAAGTAGAGCTGGGCAAACAGAATTTGTAAATAAAAACTATTAATAGTTATTGCGTTTGTAGTTACTCACAGTAAATAATAACTTAGATATAAAGACTTCTCACTGTACAGATGTTATTAACTCATAATAGTTGTTAGTTGCAGTTGTGCAATTAATTACTAATTCAACCACTTTCAACTCACATTCTTTTTTGCAATATTTCTCATTATTGATATTATTTGTAATTTTCTCTGTAACAACCAAACATTATTAACGAACACACGGTTATAAGAACTGCACTATTTCATTTTGGGTGAAAAACCCTGTCATGAACGTTTGGCAATGAAGAAATACGTCATTCTGGTTGAATCGGAATCATTACATTGTTTCAGCTGAACAATTTTTATGAGCTTGCCATCAATGTGAATTATTGCGATGTAACACAAATCCAGGCAAGAAAAATTTAAATGTCCAAAACAACTATCTATTTGCCTAATGCATCTACCCGATTTCGACCCTGCCTCGGTCTGTTCAGTCACGTGAGCGACATTTTCACACTCAGTGATGCCAAACAAAACCTAACACTTAAAATTGCCTAACACTTAAAAAAATGACTTGCATTCATTTCACAAACGTTGATTATCCTCTAGAATTTCTAAACGGTTTGTGATGACGAAACACAGTTTTCCCTTAACAAAATTTAATCATGGGGCAAGTAATATGCACTAGGTGTATTATTCGTGGTATTTTTGGTTTGAGAGAAATTAAATCATTATTTTTTTTAAATTGCTCTGCTGTGTATTTTTCACCTGAAATTTATAAAACAAAAAGAAAAATGCACCAATATTTCATTTGTTGTAATATTAAAAGTAATATTTTGTAAAAATTGCTAGGTCTGGCTGATAATTTGAAATCGTACATCACAGACGTACTAAAATTCTTTTGCCATAATAGTTGCAGCACCCGAAATTCACCGTTCTTGCGGCAGGTAGCCTTGTCTCGACGATTGGTGGTTGTCAAGACTATTAGCTGGAAGGAGTGACAAGGATAGATGACTGGGAGAGAAACGTTGCGTTCTTCCCGCGATAGTGACAGAATATGAAGAGTCGATGAAGCCATACAAGCTCTAAATTTCTCCAAAATATTGTTATATAACGTACATAGTGTATACGCATATGTATGAACTCGTCTCTTCATGAATGTTATCATGGACTAAAAAAAACAAGATATCTGTAGGTTCTATTTAAAAAATCAAAGTTCTGTCGACATTTCCTAAATTAACAAGGCATTGTTTCATATGATACATCATAGCTTTTGCTCCTCACCTGTTTTAGTGAACACTGCATACCAATTTCTGCAACTGTTCAGGAGATATTGGAAGGGCGTATTTTCAGTCAGCCACCCTGAATTCGTATCTGTGTTGTTCATAGTACACAACATGCAAGGTTGTGTGGTTTATGAACCGAGAACATACGAAAAATATGTCTAGTAAACAGATACTTTACTTTGCTGAAGCCACCAGACCATCTCGTTTCTTTAATGACGAAATGACGACATGACGTTGTACTGCACAAACACTCTCATATACAATTGCATCACGGAGATAAGACTTGTTCGCAGCTGAGGACCATCTTATCCAAGCCGAGGAGTGTATATGATACCACATTCCCCTACAAATGGTACAATTTGTCATTTTTACTTGAATTTGTTGCAAATGGAAGGAACCGTGTGTTGCCTATTAGTCTTCGCGAAATGCGTCTCCGCCTGCATCTATGGCATCCTGTGACAGAGCCAACTACAACCTTCACGCTGGTCTTTGAGTGACACTATTTTTTTTTTGCCAATATTTTATTGTTCCATTATTGTTCCTTTCTAAAATATAAAATTATTTTTGAAATACCATACATATACAATTATAACATAATGTCCGCGATTCTTTTGCATTTATTGTACACTTGTAAAAAATAACGTGTGCAATTAACGTATCCGAAACGGAGTTAAACCATGCAGTAGAGCTCAGTATCTTTTTCAAGATTTTAATGATCTATTTTCTGTTCGACTTTTTCGTCCAAGATTTTGAGTTTTGCCAAATAGCAAACGAATATAAATGTAGCTTTCGTTGTAAATATATTGACCCTACATTATGTTGCCTTCCCGTATGTTAAATCAACTCGGACAAGGTATTTCACAATTATTAAATTATAACTCTGGTTCCACATACGATGTAGCTAAATTTCTACCTCAAAATAGATACTGTACACATTCAACGCAATCAAAGAGATCACGTAGTCTGCAACGACTTTCCTTATAACCTTTCGATTTGCAAATCCCTGTAAAGTGTGCTGTGTAAGCGGAATGTAGTTTTTTTTTTATTTCATGAGAATATTATTAGTGAATTAAAAATTAAGGCTAATAAATGTGGTACTAATCTTAGATTCTCTCGGATCCGAATCGTAAATTGCTTTTGAATCTCAAACCTTTTAATCTTTAAAAAATGTTCTAGATTATGAATGTACGAGTGAAATAAATTTGGATACTTCTGTGTAAGAAGTAAGATACTAAAATGAAAAAAAATGTAAATATATCAAATTCTGGGGCAAATTAAATTTCAATTCATTCTAACATTATACCACATGTTATATGTAAAATGTCCATGTTCACGGAGAAGCTATGTTGAAACAAAAATAATAATAGTATAATAGCGTTGCCAACAACGCCCATAGCATTCACAACAGAAGCAGAAGCTTCACCAACAGGTACGGCATAACTAACTAAAGTAACACCATAAACTGCTGAAGGAGAAACAAAATTATATGAAACAAGTATATACAATGCGACCATTTTATAAATGTGCCTGTCGCGCGGGGTTTTGGCGTCGGCCAACGAGGTCACGGGTGCCGCGGAAATCAAGACAGGGCAGTCGGTAGAACTGCCGAAGAGGGAAGGGGGATTTTCGCTACAGGAAAGTTTAAATTGTATTCACCGGTTAGTAGACTCTTGGAACTGCTCATCACGCTGTTACATTCTTGACATCTAAATAAGTTTTGGTTCACTCAGTAAAGGATATCCTGTGGTATTGCAGAGATCTGCTCCTGTGTATTAAGCCATAATTATTCTTCCGTACGAGGATTTGTAGCATATAGTACGCAATCTTTCAGGAATTCACAAAGAAATAAAACGCACAGGGTCAGATCAGGAGAGCTTGCAGGCCACGGACTACGTGCGATAATTTTGTTTCCGTAACGGCATGTGAAGTTTTAAGGAAACTAAAGCAGTGTGTGCGGTTGCGGAGGCCTGTTGGCAGTTTTACGCCTTTCATTTGTCAACATTTGGAAGAAAGGCTCCAAGATAAGATGCACACATAATTATTTGACACATTTTACATACAATTTCCCTTTGAGAGAACTTCGAGAACGCCGTCACTATCCGACTATTCAACAAGGCTGGAAAGCATGCCTTTTGCAGGGCGTGACCTTCATTGTCTCGCACATAGCTTTCCCAGAGGAGTTCAGCGCATCGCCACACGCTAATAAAATAGTTGCACTGTAGTTACATATCTCCAGAAATATATTAAACCGGAGTGAAAAATGGAGCAAGTATGTAGTTTAGTGCTGCGTGTTATTTGCTGTTTTTGAGACTGTTACAGTCTGAACAATTTCGTTGATACTGACTGCAAGAATTAAGAGTAATAAACTCACTGAGTTACAATATAAGCAAAGCAGTGTTCATCTGCAACTTGTAGACTCCCATACTTCAGCATTAGTCTTTCGCCATGAGGGTATTGTGCGGTATTGTGTACTGGCGAACCAGGACTCAACGCTGAAACTTGAGAAATATATTCTTTATAAAGAGAAAGAAATAAAGCTCGCCAGCCCGGACAGCCGAGATCGCTAAGGCTGTAAAACCGTGGCTGCCGCGGCTATAAGGGTTCGAATCCCGCCCCGCTCATGGATGTTTGTGAATGTTCGTGCTGTCCTTACCTGTTCTTACTATAGTTAAAACAGTTACAATGGTCACTACACGACCAAGTTGTTAAAAAGCAACGTAAAAAATGTAAATAATAATAACAAAAACGAAAGTACATAATATATGTGCCCAGAAAAGCTTCATTATGGAGTTATCCGAACTTTTATTAACGCGAGTTTTACAAACTTTGATTAATATTTTTGCATCACTTCATCGCTCGACTAAAATATGAGGTACAATTAACACATGTTACATGCGTTATTTGCGAATAAAAGTGATGTTGATCTGAATAACTCTTTCCACTGGAAAATGTAGCCGTAGTGGTGCGCCTGTTTGAGTCTCTCGTTCTTTTTTTACTTGCGTGGCTTTCATTTTGTTGTGAAAAGATTTGTTGATAGTTAATTTTATTTGGTTTCGGCGTACTGAAATATGCTTGAAGGAACTCATACGATAGCCTTACAAACGTGTGTGTTGTGTTGTATGAAAAGCCTTTCAATCACTTATATCTCGCACTTAATCTGCATATTGCCAAAGCTAAACATATTTGAAGCCACTTTGCGATGTTTTCACGCCCACTAAACACCGGGGACTCAAGTCGTTGGTGTATTGGACTGTTGTGCATGATGAACAAACTCACTGTGCATGTGTGGTAGCAGCGCGCCATGTGATATGTTTCCAGGTAAGTGGAGGTCCCTTCGGACATTTATTGTGATATGCGAAGAATTACAAAGTCAGAGACACTTTTATTTAGAAGTTTATTGTAACTGTGTTGTAATAAATTTTCTCTCTTCTTTCTGTATGAATATATTCCTTGTTTTCCGGTTGAGCTTTGTTACATCTATATAATATTTATTAAAGAAATAGAAATATAGGGTAACCTAGTTCTTCGAGTAGATTGAGATAATGTTGGGATTGTAATAGTAGAGGATTGTAAGGATTCGAATAATCGTTTAGGATTTGGATTGTCAGGATTCAATAGAATCGCTAGGATTCGAAGATTTCGAGGGATCTCAAGGATTCCAGTAATTTGGTAGGATTAGGAAGATTGTCAGGACTCGAAAGAATTGTTAGGATTAGGATAGTCTGGATTCGAAATATTCCTTGTATTCGAAGGATTCGAGTGACTTGTCAGGATTTTGAACATTCTAATGATGAAAAATGCTAGGACTGTACAGTATTACCGGTTGCACATTCCAAAAGAAGCAATTTTGTTATGAAATAATTTTACATTTTCATTAATAGAACTCATAGAATCACCTTTAGAGATTATTGCTATTTGCGTCAGTATTGTCGTCAATACCGGCGCGGCCAGCTGGCTGTCAACTGGTAGATCCAAAGCTGAAAATAAAGATAAATGTACAAAATACACGTTCTAAAACTTTTTAAACATTAGGATTAGGAGTGAAATTGAAATACGTTTCACTGACTAAAAATGGTCAATGTACTACAATCTCGCATAATAGTAGCAATCTAAAGGAATACTTGCTGTCAACGTTTTTATTTTGGTAAAACAAAGGACATCTAAATTTAAACATCCCATCGGAAGTCACGCCCTCGACGAAGCTGGCGAATGATGTCAGATCACGCACACCCTGCGAGCTCTTGCAAACGTTTCTTCGTGGTGGGTGAGCCAGAATTAGAAATACGCCGTGAAACGGCGAAGCATTCTGTCCATCTTCCAACTTACGACCATTTCCATTCGCCGCGTCGGATGCATCCGATATGCGTCGGATTGGTTTGCGACATCACGTTCCGCCTTCAATCCCGACACGCGCGCGATAATTGCGTTAAATAGAGTCCGTC
The DNA here is from genome assembly GCA_038098605.1 of Gryllus longicercus. Taxonomy (NCBI): domain Eukaryota; kingdom Metazoa; phylum Arthropoda; class Insecta; order Orthoptera; family Gryllidae; genus Gryllus; species Gryllus longicercus. The sequence continues at coordinate 1,213,101 of JAZDUA010000040.1, forward strand.
GGAAAATCATAATTTTTGGCAGTATGAATTGACTTACTTCCGTCAATTAAAAAGGAGTAGAAACTGTGTACATGTGGAGGAGTATAATCTGCGCACGATTTCGTGAGTTCCAGTATCTCCTTCCTACCCCTTAACTACACATATTTGGATGATGAATAAAAGTACCTACAAAGCTAGGATAACTCATTTAAAAACTAAACAATTTCCGTTCTCGACTCTCGACTTATAGAACATTTATTTCCATTTGTAAACAAACTACAAATTTAATTTTATAGTATTGCTAACAAAACGAAACCCACACCTTTGGATCCTACCACAACTGTCCTTTTACCACAAAATGTGCACATAGAGAACTTGGTCGAGATGGGAGCTCCAACAAAATAGAACACTAACAAGCTAGAACTTACTAAAAGATCCTCTGAAATACGTTTTTACGAGGCAGTTAAATCATTAATAAGTATATAATTTCCTGGACAACAAACGATGTTAGGCCTTGATCTACCCCCAGCAGAAATGACAAATACATCAGAATGTTTCAAAGATAGAAGTGTACTTAATTTTTGTTACTAGTGACCGAGCCTACTTCCCAATTTCTCTGTTTTACACTTAATAAATAAACAAATGCTTCGAGGTGCTATTTGCGATATTAAAAATATATAAAAAAGTATATTTAAAGATACATAGGTTATGAAAAACTTTTCTCGAGAGAAAAGCAAATAAAGTACATTGTTAATGGAATAATTCTTTTCATTACCTTTTTACAAATCGATAAAATGTCCTAGAGCAAAATTGAGGGTTGCTGAAGTATTGTTTTGAATGAATCTGGTTTTGCAACATTGCTATTAGACGCTTCGGTGCGCACTAGCCAAAGCGCGATGTGGTCTCTCTGCTTTTGAAACTGATTTTAATATTTATGTGATTATTCTCTCTGCTTACTATTGCGTCGTAAAATAGGTGTTACTTCCTTTTGAAAGTTATACCTCAGTCTGACGATAGGTTTGTGGGCGTAATTTCCTAAACAAAAAGGAAAATTTCAAAATTCGGCCCTGATTTTGGTCTGAGTACCTGATTTTGAAAACGATATGAATTTATATGTCTGCATTGTAGGCATAATTAACTAATGTAGTTGAAAAATTCACCTCAGTGTGAATTGATAATGCTCATGGTCATGTTTCACGAGAAGATCAAGATGAACTCAAAATAATCCCATGAAGAAAGAAACATTTTATAACTGCCTGGGAATATTTTTTGTGATTTAATTTTATCTCCTGAATTCATATTTTCCCCATAATTTATAATGGTAAAGATTCTGGAATACATAATTAAGTTCATTTCTTCTGGAAGTTTCAGTAGTAGAATGTAGATATTTATCCATATTCCAGGCTTCGTCGTGCTTGCTATTTGTCTACAAGAAGAAAAAATACAATAAAGATGCTAAAGGTTAATATGTTAAGATGCTTAGGTTAACTGTTATTATAACACAAATAAGTCTCTATTGAAAAATTGTACCGCATATAATAAAACTCAAATTATTTGTGTCCCGATTTTTTGTCGGCGAATTATAGACAATGGAGATTGGTAAAGTAACAAGTACGAGGCGGAATAGTGACAACGAAAGTAAACACTTGAGCTGCTGTGAAGCGTTAGGAGAACTGTTTAGCTGCACTAGTGCAAATGTGTCGAAATGACCGCCAAGAACAAATACGCCGTTATCAAACACGCGTGAGATCTTTGCAATACGCGACGGCGTGCCACACAAGAAGAGCGGCAAAGAAAGAAGAAGGAGCGATTATTTTCTTCTGGTGCCGGGCGTTTCAAGAATAAAGATGGGAAAAGATTTGGCGAGGATCAGGATTTGTAGGGGAGCGAGGCGACGGCGCGGCCGCACTAGGCCAAGGTCGTGAGCCCACGGCGCAGACATTCCGATCGGAGGTTGGCGAACCCGACTGCCGCGCGAGCGAAACTAATATTTACGAGAAATACGTTCGTGAAAGTTAAAAAAAGACTTTCCGTTTCAATTGGAGTTCAAGGTATTTCCCACCAGCGGAATTATTTACGAAAACGTTACTCGAATATTAGTCCATCGATGCATTAAAAAGTTTCTCTGATTTACCGATACCAATTTCGAAAAGAAACTTTTCTGTTCCGATGTTTCGTTTTTACCTGGTTTCACATCTTAAACCTGTTTCACATCCCCGAACATGCTAATTTTTTCTAAAATCTTTCTTGATTATGGGAATGTCAATTCCGCCATGTGAGAACAGTAATCAACCAAACACCATGTGGTTTGTGGCCAGTTGTACTAAGTAATCATACCTTTAACTGAAACTGAATTAGCGAAACAACGGAAATGACGGATAAGCCCAGAAAAGCTTTAAAATTACCATCCAGGCATTGGGGTAAACAGACTCAGATACTTAGCTGGTTTCGAGGACATGAAGCGGCTGGCACAGTCAGGACTTGAATTTAGAATCATTTATTGATTATTTCGTGTTTCCTGGCTCGTCAACTGATATTATCATTAGTTCCATAAGTGTAGCGCATGTTTTATATAGGGATGTGTCAGTGTTCTTCCCAGCCCTATGTCAAGATCGGTGCAGACCTACACGTCGGGTATGCGAGATATCCCCCATCAAGCTATCACCCGCCAGTGGGGCACTGCCTCAACCAGAATAAGCTCTAATCTTCCGACATATGTGGTAATATACTGCATGTAGTACGTGTAAGTTTGTTCGTGTGTGTGTGCGCGTGCATGTGTGTAAGTAAAAGTTGAGGATATAACAAGGAAGAGAAAGGAAAGGTCGCGCGCGGTCCGTATCCTATTTGTTAGGATATTACACCGGCATTCGCCTCGTACTGATAGGAAACACCACTGAAAACTACCGATCAGAGCATCCGACCTTGACCTAGCTAGTGCCGAAAATCCTGCCACCGTCTGGACTGGAACTTAGGATCTGCCGGTCAGAGGCACTGGAATGACATCAGTTGATGCCCCGAGCCACCTGAGACGGGTTAAACACAGAACTTCCCAGTATAAAATGTTATTTTTTCCAATTTCGAAAATACAGAATGTTCGTCGGAAATGGAACTATCACCATTTTTATGTTCTTTGACACACTCGAGGAGAAAACTTTTTTAAATGCAGCCTACCAAAAACGAATTATCGACATAAAAACTCTTATTACCTGTCCCTCGTAATGTAAAAGTGGAAAAATCATGTTCCCGTATACAGCAAATTACTACCTCTAATGCATTGTGTAGTCATCATCCTTGTTTTGTAGGTCCTCAATGCCGAAAAATCGAATGACGATAAAGCGAATGAGAGCTAAGGCGTCTTTGCGAAGTCAACAGATTCTCTCATGATTAAAAACATTCTGCAAAATAAGATTTTTTTAGCACCAACGATCTATTTTGTATCAAAGGACTGCACAGTGCCTTCCCAGCTAAGCCGCCCGACCTACTATATACTCTCTGATATTTGGGACACCTGGTGCAGGTTGCCCTCTACGCCGTCCGCGAAATAAGAGTCGAAATACGAGAGCTACAACTCGACAGTCGCAACGCGCAACTGGAGCTGTGGAGCAGTGTAAAGCGTCATAAACGCATAAGCGCGCGCCAACTCGTGTTGAACCTGAGAACGTTCTGCAAGCAGCGGTATAAAAGTCGACCCCGATGTTCTAAGCAGAAATGGTCGGGGAAATCGTACACCGAGCCGTCTATTAGGTTTTCTTTGTACTTCCTCAACTTGCTTCGTGGGAAGGAAAAATATTATAATCGTGCGTTAGAAAACGGCGAATTATCGAGAGAATAACTCACATTATAAGGCTCTGATACCGAAAAGGTGGATTAATCTTCTTCCTATATGTGGTAAATTACTTCCTCTAACACGTTCTGTTGTCAGAATTCATGTTTTGTGGATCCTTGAAACTTGAAAATCAATGGAAAGCAACACGTCTGTCTGTCCACCTGCTTGTCTGATTGTCCGTCCGTCTTTGTGTGGTCAATGCAACAAAAAGATTCGTTTTTCCGACGTGGAATTTAATTGCTGCCAGAAATGTGGCTAAAAGTTGTGGATATCTTCAATTTTGTAGTTGTAGGAAGACGTCGAAAAAATTCAAAATTTCAAAATTCAGAAATAACCCTGAAAATTGGACCTATGCCAACTTTATTAGTGTATTTTACTCTGTTTTAACAAAAAGAAAAAAATTAGAGCCTTTTTGAGAACATTTTGAAAATGACCAGGAGGGTTCATGTGTCCAAGTAAACATAGCTTCAAAACATAGCTTCAAGAGCGGTCGAAGCGGCGGTCCTTTTTAGAAATTTCCCCCCTTATTGAATTGTGTTTGCTTCTTTGTAATGCTCACGCCAACTAAAAACGAAGAATAGGGTTAAACGATATTCACTATATTTTCACACAATTTTAGGTAAGGAGAGTAGTAGCACAGATTCTAAATGATGAATAAACCTCCACTTTGTCGATAAGTTCGTATGCCTTTATACTCATTTTATCCACTGCATTCTTATTAATCTGCGGAATATTGACATTACATGGAGGTGTTCATGCGATTTATTTGTCTTTGCAGTTTGTGGATATCATTATCCGCTTCACAAAATCAACGCTGACTCGCGCTTGTGGAGGTTTCAAGATCCATGCAGAGCAAAAGAGCAGAACATTTCCTATTCATGTCGCGAAAGAGTTGATACAGTTGTTATCACGTGTTTGCGTATCACATTAATCTTGGAAGGAAATAACTAAAAAAAGATATTTTAGATACTTAAAAATTGTTTCATATGACTTCGAAATATCTCTACAATCTCTCCTACAAGATATAATTTACCCCTTCGTTATACCTCGTGTGATAATAATTATCTTATTAATTGTTTATTCGTGTTACTATCAACTTCTGTATCGAGGAAGATAATACAATTAATTCTGCACCCAACGATTGGAAGTAAAGAGGAAGGTTCAGTCTCATGGTTTTTCAAACCTGTCAATCTTTCGGTTGTGCAACAGAGCTAAGAAATCATTATCGTTTAAAAGTGAGAAGACTGAATCTTAATTCTGGATTAATATAAGGAAGAGACACTCCCCGCCAGCGTATTTGGACCGGCCTACGATCTCCCGTCTGCCGGGCTGCAGGTAGGCGGCACATTATTCATGGAGGAGTGACACGTGTAAATGAACACTGTTTTTTTTAATGAACAAACTGCGAAGCGGCGTTAATGTTCCTAATGTTCTTAATGGCTGCATGTTTATTATACAGCCCGCAGGTTGCGCCCGAGAGCGAAGATTAATTCGGAGTGGGTTCTGTGACCGTTAAAGCTCCATTTGAATCATAATTTCTTTTACTGCCTTTTCGTAGAAACACCTACAATTAGTACATTCTGTCTGAAGCTTAAGAAAACAGTAAGGATTTTGTCGTTAATATACAACAAATTTTCAAGTATTTATTTTTATTACGAGTAAACATACTGTAGTTTTTGCAGTCCCGAGTTTAAAAGAAATTTCACCATAAAGCATACAATTATTCTGATGTATATTTTTTCTTTCTTTTCTGAAGGGAAACTGATATGCAAGTTAGAAAACCAAATGTTACAAAAATCCAATTACCATAATTCACAAAATATCGAAGTAAATACTGGAAACACAGAATAAAATAAAGAAACATGTGTAACGTTTTGTTCTAAATTTTAAAACTAATCACCAAATTTAGCAACATTACTGGAAAGGACTAAAAATAAGATGGTGGCTACCACACAATGTAATGGAAGCAGGAAGTGACAGAAAACATAATTTGCTTCCTAAACATGCAATCCTCTACATTGTGTTTTAGAAAAGCAGCTAATACAAAAGTGAATTCTTGTTGTGGATAGATTGTAAATTTGTGTCAACATTTTTCAATACCCTTTTTATGCTAAAATAGATTACTGCTATGTATAAGTTCATATGACCAAAGTTAATGATAGTATTCTTTGTAACAGGCCAGAGACAAAACGCAGAGATCCAAGATGTATCATACTGTTGAAAATAAAAGACATTTTCTGTCTAGAATTGATACTGATAGTACTTTTAGCAGAACAGAATTTTGTCATAGTCGGAAGAAAATAGAAACCTCATTCATTTGGGTATCTGTTGCAATTCAACAAAGCCGTTGAATTTTGAGATATAGCAAAGTAGAACGCTGACTAGCAATGATTAACATATGGTAGAAGAGAGAAAAGTTTGTCTGACACCAGTCACCATTCACTTGTGCAGATGATAGTTATGATAGAACAAAGAGATATCGCACACTTGCTATAAAAGTGACAAAATCCTAAAATTTAAAGTTTTCCATAAATCGCAAAAAACTTTTGTGTCAATAATGAAATATTAATAAGATAATATTTATTTGTGCACCAAGGGCGTTATGAGTGTTCTATTGATCGAGCGACGATAAAATGTAAAGTGACACAACTGCCCTTTACCGGCCATATTGTGAAGTTATAGAATCACACTGTTGATGACTGGTCAAGAATCGTTTCTGCACCTCTCATAGTAACAACACAAAAATGAAGATTTTTTTATTTCTGTCACTTTTGTATTGTGACATCGTCGGGGTCTGAGTGAATAACAGACACATAACAACTATGTACAGATTTATCTACAATGTTTCTACACAATAATTACACTCCTGAGGAACTAGCGCTGCACTCCCAGCACTGCACTTTCCCTAGACATCCCGCCTCAGCCTGACACAGACCCAGCGGCTAACCTTAGCGCCGCTTCTGGCCTCACGTCTTGTAGCGAACAACCACACCTCACAGCCGAAGCTAGCGATAACCCCCGCGGGTAACAAGTGCCTTTCGCGCTGCCATTCAGTTCAACTCGAATACCGGCCGTTCCTTCACCACTCGCTTTTTCGAGGGATCACGTGACCGACCGCCATGAAGTCGCCCGGCGGCCTGCGTCACTTCATTCACGCATTTTGAGCCCACTGCAAATTTGGGCCCGCCGCCGCTATCGGACACGACTGTCGTCACATATCATCCCCCCGCATGACACCCACCTTCCGACAACACGCCCCGGCCCGCACCGTCCGAGCCCGGTAGCCGCCAGCCGACCGCCAGATGGCCTGCCCCTCCCCCTCGCCGACCACCCGACTTGTGAGGTCCAGAGAGCAAGTCACGCCGTTACAGTATGAAGGGTGATTTTTTTTTAAATAAATGCGTTGTGACAACCTTAATACTATTTTACAATTCACCTAAAACATCTTGCACAACCATATATCGCTCCAAGAAAAACGTAATATATTGTGTTCAAACTAAGGGATTACATTGTACTACCAAATTTCAAACTCGTGTAATCTTTCCAATCTATATTACTAACTTTCAATACGCAATTAATAATATCATTTCCAATTACTAATATTCTATTCCTACTGCATATCTGACGTCATGCAAGAAAAAGCCGCCAATTCATAGATTGTTTAGTGCTCCTGGCGAGTCAACGGCAAAAGGTCAATAGTTCCGTAAATTCCGCATGGTTGTTGTGGAAACACATGCTTGTTTATTCAGACTGGTAAAATGATTCGGGTAAAGATGTCACATATACCGAATGTTTATTACCGTCCATATCTTCTATAAGGAGAATAAAGGCCCGAACCCGAAATATTTGTATTACCTCTTTCTGTCCGTTGCCTGCCACTAGAAGCTTTTCGAAGATATTTCGTGAGATTTATTATTACTGTGATTTATTATTTTTCGAGCTGGTGTTTAGAGCATTAGAAACAAAATTCCTTACATCTTTCTAAAGAAGGATCTTCAAAGCATATTATTCTTAGTTTTTTGAGCTTGAATCGACTCCAAGCTACATATAAGTGTTCTAAATACTTATATCATACTGTGAAGCTGCATAGTGCTCCTTTTCAACAAATCGAGACCAGAATATCGGAGATTACTCTACACTCTTAATACAATTTTAAAGCAATTGCTTTTATTAAATTCTACACGTTTGTTATCACGTCAGATGCTTGTTTTAAATTTGTCGCATTCATAATTCAGCTCTCCGAACTAAGGAAGGAATAAACTAATAACAACCTATTAAGAATTATTTTTACCAATTAATAATTCTTTGCATAAAGCACAATTTATTACACACTTATTGTTCATGTTGTTACTTGATATAAATGCTTGGATAACATAATGTATTGATTTTGCTTGTAATAAAAATACAAAAACACAAATTTAACTGATGTACGTCTAACTTACGGCAAATATGTGATGTTCGTTAGATTCCTAACTTTTGCATGCACGATACTCCCTGTGGCGGTTGCGGTAGCACCTAGTAATTACCCGTAATTAATATTCTGTAGACAGCGTACTGCTCCCCCGAGTGCTCCGGGCCTTTTGGAGGTGGGCGTGGTTCCCCTGCCGGCAAAAGGAGCGGGGCCACGACTAATTTCCTCGCGGTTTTTTTCTTCTTCTTCATTTCTTCCGCACTCGAATGACAAGTCCCTCAGTACATATTTAAATATTGTTGAATTACAACAGTAAAATATTCAGACAATGTTCAATATAATATTAAGACAACATTATTTCTACATGCATTCAGTGACTGCGACACTTCATTGATTATCGGTAAAGGAAAACTGAAATTCACCATTGGGCATTGGAAACAAACAAAAACCAGCAGAAAGCAGCATAGGTATTGAGCAAATCCTGTTACTAATGCTGATGAGATTGATAAAGTGTCACAGAAGTGCATAGCAGTTCTCTACACTGAGAGTGAAACAGATATCAAATGCGCTCCGTTATGAAATCTTTCAAAAATTTATAATACGCCGTCATGCAACCTCGCCCCTTTGTCTCCTTCAGAAGCACCTTCTCACTTCATTTTCTGATCAGATGTTTGTGCAACCGAGGGGAAATAACCCACTTAATCCCCTGCTATGGGGCTGGAATACATCAAACCCCATCATATTCGCACCACTATAGAAGCAGCGTCTGATAATCTCACGAACATCATCCGATGCACATTTCCGAAAGGATGCGGTGGAGGTAGTTCCTGCAGAAAAATGGCATGAAATGTGCCACTATTATTTAAGTATGCAAATGCCAGTTTTACATCAATGCTGAAACTGAAATGCCGATTCTGGATACTGATGACTGCGACGTTCATTATGATGAAATGAAACAATCTATTTCGTGGGTGATTTTTAATAAGAAATTGAAAAGTTAAAGTTCACGATATTTGGGCCATCATCCTTCAAACATGTAAAAAAATTGTTTCTTTTTAGGTTTTTTAGGACCTTAAAGTCTTTCTGATAATAAAGTTTCATGCTCTACAAAATTTATGAAAAAGTAATATTTTGGGTTCAATTATTCGATTCGTGTACATATTGCACGTTTTATGGAGAGGAAAGAACACGTTTTTAAAAAATGTGGAAAATTGGCGATGTTTTCTGGAAACATTATCAGAGTATTTGGTTAAAATGCAAAATGTTGGTACTAAATAGACATAACAGTTAATACTCTACATTTCTGATAATTATAAACTGGTGGAATTAACGCATCGCTCTAGAAGAATTAGAAAAAAAATTGGTAAAGTACAAAAGATTTAATGTTTTTTATGATGACTTATGAATATCCATTCGAAAAACGTTGCGTTATTACACTAGTTTCCAGAATTCCTCCAATTTTGGGGCGGCAGAACTCTGATTTGCATTGTCTATGAATATTTCGACTGAAAAGGACACAAGAAGCAAAATGTTTCCTTCCTATTACAGAAAGGTAATTATGACTTACAAAAATAGTACTCTCCAAAACTGTAAAACCTTTTTGAGATCACGGTTCCAATCTCGTTGCACTGTGTCTTCTGTACGAAGTTCGTTAATTCGTAAAGGCTTTTGAAAGCTACGTGACCGATGTAGGAAGCTAAGTGCCAACCACAGTGCAGTCGTTCATATCATCCAAAAGGGAATCTTTAATTCTGTCCTCAGAACGCATATTTCTCTTGTAAACATATTCAGAGAAAGAGCGTGTGTAAATTCTCGTGCACAAGCGTTAAGGACAATAAATGTTATTGTAATTGAACACTATTTGTATTGTAAATAGGCGTAATACATTATTCAAAAATGTCCAAATTTCTCTTTGTATTCACCATCGTCGGTTTCTCCGAATATTCTTATAGTAAATAACCTGTAATACTAATATTGGTTTTCTACATTATCTATAGTAACTATCGAAACACACAAATATTCATAATATAGTTTAAGGTGATGAAATTACTAAATATAACTATCAATAATTAAACATAATGTAAAGTAATTATACATTAGAAAACTTATATATCGGCTTCTGACGGCAGGTTTTTCCCCCTTCAGGGTTTTTTTTCCTGAGCCGTACCTTATGGTCTCTTTTCCGCGGCTTTGATGCGATGGAGAGACCATTTGGGGTAAATACCAGAATTCGAAAGATTAGAACGCGAAAGGATGTAGGTATTGTAATGGCTTAAAGGCCTTCGGCCTAGCCACATAGGATAAAGTAATCTAATTTGTTTGATATAATTACCTATTAAATAAAAATTTTATTAGCTTAATATTATAATAATTTTATAACTTAATTTGTATAAAATAAAACCTATGTGGAAACTAAAATTATATGTGAAGACGTCTGATGCTGGCTTTAAAAATATAATTTTTAAAATATTAAACATTAAACTTCTTAGTTGATAAACATTTTCAAACAACACATCACGTAAACTCTTTCCATTTTAGACCGTTCGCTTCACAAATGAATATTTTTACACATTCGTTCGTTTATGTTTCTGCTTCATTTTGTTTAGGTTTCAATCGAAAGTCATTACATGAGTATTTTTACTGTATCTTCATTCTTGCTTTCGTATTACCTATACATGAATGTTGATAGCGTATTTTAACCCTGTCTACATACTCACTTTCAAGATTAATATTTAAAATAAGTTTAGGTATTATTAGCTTTTTACTTACCACGTAGAAATAGCAGCTGTAGACGTCACAAATATTCAGCTCTTTATGCAATAACTTTCATAAGAGTCACTTCTCTGCAATAAAAACAAAAAATGATAGTAAAAAAAGGTTATTCAAAAAATGTATAATTTTTTATTCTATTTAATAATGATACATTTTAATATTTTATCCGTTGTAATATTCTCATTCCTAAAATTGAAGAAAATGTATTTATAAATACATTATTTGAATAATTAAAAGACATAATAATCAAGTATAGGTACGTCTCAAATCATTGTGATTTAGATCAGCGCCTTCTGTATTTCAGAGGGCGCTGTTTAGATACATAAGTTTTTGTAGTAAAAATTGTTGTAGATATTACTGAAAGTAGTTATTTCAGTGTCTGATTTCAAAGATCAGAAAAGAATTTAACAATAATTATTTCATGTCAATTTAGCATTATTGCATTCATCATTTGATGTATTTACTCTTTTTATATTGAAATCATAAGATTAATAAGGTTGAATTTTGATGAAAAGCATAATAGCAAAAAATGTGTTCTGCAAATCTACAAGAACAGATTTCTAAAAGAAAGATTTCGATTTATATTATGAATATTTTGCCAGAGTCAATATTGACAGATGAAGAATTATTACAATCCTTGGCATAATAGCATTTTCTTTCTATTTTGATTTCGTTTCTATAGGATAAATTAGAGCTAATTCACACCAGCAGAATATACAAGCAAAAACACTTGTTACTTGTGTGATAATAAGAGTGGTATTAACCCATATTAAATTCAGTATAACCTCTTTTATAATCTCTTTCACATGTCACACACTTCACGTTTGCGATTATGTGTACAATGTGACATGAAAGAATTAAAATTACATGTTTTCCATATAGAAATATTGTTTTCAAAGTTATACATTTTAAATACATATTCAACTTAGTTATTACTTTTCGACACAACACATGTGTGGAACATACTACACTCTTTCCTTCTGCTAATTATATTGTACAATTTAACAGATTTATATTTCTCGCCAGCAAATAAGTAGCTGTTTACATAGCTAATAATTGAATTTACTTTAAAATGAAAAGACACTTACCTTCCGAGTTGTTTTTAGTTTAACTAATACACTTTCTGAAAGCTGGCGAAATGTTGACAAAATGTTTCCACCTCAGTATCTGAGAATCACAAAATACATTTCATACAATAGAAAATGTGATGAAACGACATAGAATTTTAATGCACGATTAATTTGAATTGTTATATACATATTTTCAATATAGAATTGACAATGCAATTTTCGTTCTTTGCGATTGTCATAAAACTAAATACATTGCGAAATGGCTATTATATTTAAACACACTATGGTAAAAATATATTTCCGGTAAAGAAATACGGCATATAATAAATCACGACATATATTGCTAAATTTACAATAATAGAATAATATAATATACAAATAATACAATCAAATAGTACTAAAGAGAAGCATTTAACTCACTGTGTTGCTATGTCAGTTCGCGTAATTATTAGCACGTGTTTCAACCTCACAGATACAATATTCAACACAATAGGAATATTTATGGTTATCTTCTGAAATAAAGAGAACACAATGATTATTTCGTTACTTACACGTACAAAGTACACGTCAATTTGAGGTTATAAAACGCCATATGTCATGTTTGCTTGGGAATATATGAATTTACTCTACTTATACGAATAGTTTTCACGTTTCCTGCGTTCAATAAATTTAGTATTCAATATATGTACTTGAAAGTAAATAACCAATCTGATCACAGATCCTGTAGCTCTCAACAGCACATTAAATTAACTGAAAGGAATTAGATCACTAACCAATTTCCACTCAATCACTGTTTGATCATTACATGCGTGTCTGGTCTAGTAGGTTATGTCTTCTTGTGAATGACGTCATTAACAAAGGAATATTTAATGCTGTCCACAGAGTATGAAATATTTTCACATTTCTGTTGTGAATATTTTCCAGGAAAGAACGTCCATAAATATTGTGCACAAGTGCAAATAAAATACTACGCGAAGTTGTAATAATTAAATGTAAAAAATATTTACAAAAATAAAAGATTAAAATATTAAAATAGATGTAAATTGAAGAAGAGTATAATATCATTTACAAAATCTTGGGCCTGCTGATATTTTTCTAACATTTTCTTAACAAGGAAAAAAATGTACTACTTATAGACTGGTACACGATAAAAATTGTAGTTTCACATAGCCACGAAATTACGGATTTTTAAAGTAATATTTACCATTACCAAGAGTTGAAAGACGGTAAAATATACGGTAAATTAACATATATACTAAAATTCAATGATTCGCTCCTGTCATATTTTGGCATTGTAAAACACTTTTTGTAAGATATCTGTATTGTAATAATTAAATGGGCAAAGTATGATAGCATTAAACAACTTTGTGTTATGTTATAAACCAAAATATTAATTTTAACAGATCGTATATTTTTAAGAAAGTAATATTGATTTTAACAATGATATTTAATGTATTAGTTACCATTTGTCCTGCATAGTTTTAAAATATTAGAAATGCTTTTAGTAAATAGCATCCGGGTCAATGATAGCTATCTCCGTTATGTTTTTCGTCGAGTTTCCTTGGTCATTTGAGCAAATACTGAGACCTCCTGTTTTGCTTCTAGACATACATTTAAATTCACAGTCTGTGCACTTTTTCTTGAGCTCAGTGGATAATATATCTACTTACATAATCAATCTCCAGTTCTCGCATCATTAAGTCGATTCCTCAATGAAAGGCATGATGAAAAATGACAGAAAACTATGTTGGTAATTTACCTACATAATAGTTTTTATTACCCGGGAGTGAATATTTTATTATTTCTTGCCAAAAGGCTTATTTCGAGGCTTGTTTCTAGAGCTCAAGAAAAGGTGCAAAAAATACACTTCTCTCCCTCGAAACGACACAGTTTTTAAATATGTTTTGTCGTTAAATATGCTGTTTCGCGGCTCACACAATACTTTTAAGTATACATAATGTTCACATCAAGGAATAACCTCAGAAAAAAATCAAACACCATTTCAGACACATATTTGTTAAATGCCTTAATCTGTTGGAGGAGGCTGAATGTGGGAAGAGGATGAATGTGGGAAGAGGCTGAATGTGGGAGAGGGGCTGAATGTGGGAGAGGAGCTGAATGTGGGAGAGGAGCTGAATGTGGGAGAGGGGCTGAATGTGGGAGAGGGGCTGAATGTGAGAGAGGGGCTGAATGTGGGAGAGGGGCCGAATGTGGGAGAGGGGCCGAATGTGGGAGAGGGGCCGAATGTGGGAGAGGGGCCGAATGTGGGAGAGGGGCCGAATGTGGGAGAGGGGCCGACTGTGGGAGAGGGGCCGACTATAGGAGAGGGGCCGACTGTAGGAGAGGGGCCGACTGTAGGAGAGGGGCCGACTGTAGGAGAGGGGCCGACTGTAGGAGAGGGGCCGACTGTAGGAGAGGGGCCGACTGTAGGAGAGGGGCCGACTGTAGGAGAGGGGCCGACTGTAAGAGAGGGGCCGACTGTAGGAGAGGGGCCGACAGTAGGAGAGGGGCCGACTGTAGGAGAGGGGCCGACTGTAGGAGAGGGGCCGACTGTAGGAGAGGAGGGTTGAAAGTGGGAGGACGATGAAAGAGGAAGGGGGAAGAATGTGGAAGGGGGGATGAAAGTGCGAGGGGTCTGAAAGTGGAAGGGGGGATGAAAGTGCGAGGGGTCTGAAAGTGGAAGGGGGGATGAAAGTGCGAGGGGTCTGAAAGTGGAAGGGGGATGAAAGTATAAGAGGAGATGAAAGTGGGAGGGAGCTGAACGTGGGCGGGCGGAAAGGGTAAGCGCTGGAAGTGGCAGTCTGGGAGTGGAGAGGTGAAAATGGGAGGGCTGAATGTGGGGGACTGCAAACGAAAGGTGGAGAGGCAGCCTGCAAAGGGAGCAGGTGTCTAGGAGAGAGGCCGGAAGGGGAGCTGGAGCGGGAGAGGGAGAGGGTGTGCTTGGACAGCGGGCCTTGCGCCGCGGCCTTGCGCTGGGCTCGCGTGGGCGTGGGCGGGCGTGGGCGCACGTGTGTTTGAGCTGGGCGGCCGGGCCCGGGGGGCGGACGGGCAGTGCGGCGCGGCGCGGCGCGCGGGTCGCTCGGTGTGAAATAACCCATATATCACGGTAATTAGCGGCAGGCGCGCGGCGGCCGACCAGCCGGCGATTAATGAGCGACGCGACCGCCGGAGTGGACCCGGCCGCGGCCTCGGCCCCCTGCCCCTCCCAAGCTCCCCCCTCCTCTCATCCCACCTCTTCCACGTCCTCCCGCAGCTCCGGCTCAATGACCGGTACGTTCAGTTGCCTCTTTCGAAGTATTTTCAAATTTTATTTCTATAATTTACGCAAATTTCTCCAGTGATGCCTATATGCAGTAGTACATACGCTACACGTTGGATTTTCTGTAAATATGTAGCGTCTAGGCATTTCTTTCTTTTTGCTAAAGACGCCTTACAAAACGTACTTTTCCCGTACTATTGAAATTGTGCATGAGCAAATGCAAATATGTAGGATTCGGAATAAATGTATATCACCTAGATTGTTAGTGCTTACACACGTTTGAAATAGTGTATTGTGACCTAATAAAGAAGGAGAAGGAGATAACCTGCAACCCATAGTTTTTGATTGGTGGTAGAGCGAAAGGTTAAATGTAAACTTAAAATTAATATTTAATATTAACAAAAGTGGTAGTAATAAATAGAAGTTAATTAATATTTTATCTCAAAGATAATTAAAAACATCGCCGTTTCTGATAAATTTAGTCTTAACTGAATAGATTTTATTCACAAGTAGAAAACAAAATCGTTTATTACATTTTACACTGAAAATGAGCGAACTCGCAAACCATATAATAATTATTAAGTATTAACTCGATTTGGATCAAATATTGTGTTGCGTATTTCTAAGGCACCAATTCCTCAATGTCAATAACGTGGATTTTGAAGTTAGAAAAAGGTATTTTTCAAATTTTTGTTTTAAAAATTATTGTTAGTATGTGCTTTGAGATGAATACTGCGATGAACCTCATGATAAATGTTACCAACGTCTGGAGTAAAATCACTTTTTTTCATTAAACATGAGGCAGGAAATTTAATTAAAGTAACTCATGTGACATTTCCCCTTGTTGATAGGCAACCCAACACACATTGGTGTCTATTCATGAAATAGCCGACTGTCAGAACATGACTTAACACCAATCCAAAATGAGTTGCCTACTAGTTAGGGACAAATGTGCTTTGGGAAAAGTCTGTGACCCCTCTATATGCCCATGAAGTTTTTAACTATTAACTGGAGACAATTTCATAGGCTCACCGGTCTACGGATAAATGGGTACGGATAAATGGGAAACTCGACCGAACTCTGTTGAGGTGGGATTGAGATGACTTAGCGCCTTTGTTCCAGCGTATCAGAGACTTTTTATTTTATTTTATTTATTTTCTTCAAAAATAGTAAAAACTGTATGTGTCTATGAGAAAGAAGTAACATCTACGTACCCACTCTATTCCTACCACAATTAACAAAAGTTCATCGAAACGTGCGTATAGTAGTGCTACATTTATGACAAGAAACAAGACAATGGACCATCTCAGCATTTGTTCATTGTGTAAGAGGACGAAAAACCTGATCATTAGCAGAAGAGCTTAAGTACATTACTTGTTACCAGCACATTTGTTCTTTTTAAAATTATACAGTACCAATTTGAAATACCTGAAATCGTACTACTCATTGTATCTTTTATGCAAAAAATACTTGTTTCGCCAGAAAACAAAACTGTTCTTCCGTTTCTGATTGACGAGGCCATATCGTTTAGGTATAAGAGAAATAGAATAGATTGTAAGATGGAACCCTCCGGGAAGCTGATCTTTATTGGAAATTAATTGAAATCATGAGGAAATTAACTTATGTCATGCGTGCTAGTTTCTAATCTTTGCGATCAATGTTTGCGGTATGAGTATATCCAATCTAGAGCAATACGATGAGTTCCAAATGTGGGTGACTTTGAAAATAAAATATGATAATTAATGATGTCAAAACTTTCGAGAGATCTAAAAATATTCCAATGAGTGCTTCATTTTGGTTGGTTGATGAAACATCATTTTTAAGACAAGAAAAAATGGTGGTTTCCGTAGATTTTAATTTTTTAAATATCAAATATATCAAAATTACTCCATAGATTTTTATTTTCTATATCTAAAAAATATATGGCTAGATGAGCCTGTGGCTATTTGAAGGCTAACACGAAGGCTCACCATGCTTACAGTACGACATATCAGCAGTTCCATAAGTGGACACAAAATTGACACTGGTCTGTGTATGATTGCTAAAGTGGCGCTTGGTCTGAATTCCTTTATCTGTTTCATCACATTGATGGCAGAGCGCGTGCACGCCAGTTATCATGGAAGGATACATAATTTCGAACTATTGTTGCACAGAGGCAGAGTGAAGGAGGACACGCGAATGGCATTCATTTAGGCTTACTATTCCGGTACGACAGACCCTCATAGCTACCCAGTACCTGGGTGTTATAAGGGCACGTTCACCACGTCTTTGACAGTGCTCCCTCTGGTAGCGGTTACTTCCAGCATGACACTAGTCCCTGGCACACGGCCGGGATTGCGATGAACTAGGTCGAGCAGCACCATTGCATTAATGACTTGGGCTTTAAATAGAACGTTCGTAAAATCTATTGAACATTTGCGATTGGTCTTACAGAACCATTAGAAGTGGGATATTTGACAAGTTTTGTAAAAATGAACGAAGAATTGGGGGGGGGGTTACTTTTAAGAATCTCCTTCTTGGTCTGTACACCTGTCCCACTGTCTTTTCAATTTTTTTCATCCCATCGTAGCAATAGGTTTCGCCAAACTCTACGAAACACTCGGTTACAATTATTACATTAAGTGGCAATGTAACATCTTATCCGTGTTCTTAAAGCTGGAGTCTCCTGTTGAAACCGGCCAAGGCAGAAATCGTACCGCCGCTGCCTGGAACCGCGGGACCGGACCCGGGCCGGTTCCATGCACTGCTCTCTCCCGCACCTCCCCCCTTTCTCCACCCACCCCCACCCCCTCCCGCGCGCCCTCCGGGGAGGCCGGACAGTGGCCGTTAAGGGGCTGAGCTTGTTCTTCCTAATAAACCTCCGCCGGACCCCACCGGCGCCGCTCACTCACGAGGCCGCTAGCGCGGAGGTTTCTCCGGCGGGGCTCTAAAGACGAGGAAGCATTGCAGTTCAATGGGCAGAGGACGGAGATGAGGAAGTCCTATGATGCCTACGAGACTTCCGTGGCCCCATAAATATCGTGGTAAAGGTATAGCAAATTGCAGAATTAAAATAATAAATATATTAATTTAGAATTTTCAAATTCTGGAGCCGTGATGGAAAAATGTACGTACAAATCTTGTTCCTGTAGGTATTAAATTACTTCCGTTAACATGTTATGTAGTCAGAATCCACATTTTGTGAGGTCTTCATATCAAAAAATTGCTTGACGACCAAATCGTGTTCGTTAGCCTGTCTGTGAGCAACGCTAGTGTCTATACCATTTAGACGATTTCCTCCCAAACTGATAATCGTCTATCGATTTGGTTGAATTAACGATATTACGAATTTGACACGGATATTTCGATTGTGAAGGTTACTTTCCATGAGATCTTTACCTCATTTTGCAAATTTACTTAAAAAAGACCCCATTTTTTCTTACGAGGTAAAGAAACGCTTAAAAACGCAGTTTTGTTCAAATCTCTGAATTTTGGTAATTGCAAAAGAAGTACTGAGATAATATATGCGCTTATGTAGCACCATTCGTTTAACCTTATTATTACTATCCAGTTTCATTTCTTTTCCTTACACTTATTATTACTGCTATACCATTAAATTCAATAATTGATTTTACAGCTATCATAGTATTGCAATGTATTATATAATAGCATTCACTGCCACTAGGTGATTGCAGTGCATTAAAATAAATTTTATCTATACATCCATTGTCATGAAAATTGAACTCAAACTAATTCTTATAAACATGGTCGTTAACAGTAAAGTACGTCGTCACTGACTCCATTAGTGTCTGCAGTTTCGCCCTCCACGTATGTCCTTGAGCGGGGCACCACCCCACTAGGAACAAGCCCGACTGATTGACACTCCCCACATGTGTGAGAGAGTAGTGCATGCCCGTGCACGCGTTCACACGTGTGTGTGTGTGTGTGTGTGTGTGTAAGGGCAGCGGAGGGGACGAGAATGAAAGAAAGACCGTGCAATACAAGGTGCACAACACAGTCATTCCCATTCGTAGACTAATTTTCGTATTTACACTGAAAGAATACATTCGTTATATTCTTACATTTTACATACACTGTACGTATACGCATACATAACTATCGATAGGAGTAGCTAGCTGCTAGAATTCTCCTCCATCAGTTGCTGAGCGCCTGAATGCGCTGCCCAGCTATGTAGCTAGTGCAGCGATGATCTTACGGCAAGACCGTTGTTACGTCTATGCGATAGTGGTTTATATTCCGCCATTCCTTCGCCATCAGCCTTGACGCATTTCTCGCGGGAAGCGGGAAAGTTGCGGCGGCTGGCAGCACGCGTGCGGCCGTGCCGGGGGCGGCGATGCAACATAAAGGCGCGGAGGCGCAGCAGATGTGCAGCGGAGCGTCGCCGGCGTGCTGCGCAAGCAACCCCTCGATTCGCCACACCCCCCTCGTTCTGTCGCCTGCGCAGACGCCGCGGCATGTGGGGTCTCCACGCGAGACCGGCGCTTCCCAGGAAAGCGGCGCGCATGCCGGCGCAGCCCGTGACGTCCCCGCCGTCCCCGCCGTCCCCGCCGTCCCCGCCGTCCCCGCCGTCCCCGCCGTCCCCGCCGTCCCCGCCGTCCCCGCCGTCCCCGCCGTCCCCGCCGTTCATTAACAGACTAATTCGCGAAATAGCACGAAATGGACATTAACCATAACTTAAACAGGAAATTTAATAAAATTTGCTATGCAATAAATTTCATTCAAATTGAAATATAGTAAAAAAAAATTGAATTCTACCTCAGTGAAACATCTCAACCGTAAAAGCATGTAACAATGAATCAACCGTCATAGGTGTAACTAAAACTGTAATATAATTTTCATAAAGCACTGCTGTGAATAAAGTACAGTTGTGATTAGTAGTTAGATTAGATTAGAGTAGACTAGATTTATTTAGACAATAAACTGTAAAAAACTGTATGTGACGTAGAGGGAGAAGATAATCTGCGCACGTTTTCTTGATTTCCAGAATCCCTTCCCACCATTTTACTATAAATAGTCGAAAAATAAATAAAAGTGAAAAACGAATATAAAATGATAATAATAATAATAATAATATTTTTTTAAAAGCGCAACATTAGCGACATTTGATAAACTAGACATTTTCGTTTCCGAGTTATAGAAAACTTATTTGCAACGGTAAACGAATTGCAGATATCATTTTTCTGCATTCCTAACGAAACAGTAACTAGTCCTTACCTCTATTCTTACCACTACAAGTAAAAGGAGAGTTCAACAAAACGTGCGCATAGTGAAGCTATATTTACGCCTAGACGCAAAACAAGGGGCCGTTTGAGCATTTGCATAATGGATGAGGGAAACTGGAAAAAAAACCTGATCGAGATGAGGGTCATTGACACGGAAGCTGAAGTACTTTATTCGTTATATGCATATTAAGTCTTATGAAAAAAATATACAATACAATATAAACTAATATAAACTAATTCATTACAAATCACTGTTTTGTTCAAATAAACATTATTTTTCTTTTTGATAATCAGTATAGTATCTAAATGTAAAGAAACAGTTTTGCAGCAGAAAAGATTTTACTTTTAACTTAAATTTGTGTACCGACTTCAGATGTTTAATGTCATCTGGCAAAGCGTTATAAAGTAACGTTCATGTATTGTATGTGGATTTCTGGTAGTGAACTGTTGATACTGACACTTTCCGAGTGTGATGTCTACGGCGTGTGTTGTAACCATAAATATTAGTATTGCATGAAAATATATTCCCGCCGTTAAGTAAGTCCGTTTTGACAAAAATTACAAATTCGTAAATATATAGACAAGACAATGGTAAGATTCCGAGATCCATGCAAAGAAGCCTGCAGAGATCACGCGGAGGGAATGTTTTTCATTATTCTAATGATTTTCGTTTGCAATCTAAAGGTTTGGGTATTTCATGACGAGCTTCCCCAGAATAGTATGTCACATCTCAGGCTGGAATGCACATTTGCAAAATACACACAACGAGCTGCATGAAGGCTGACAGAATTTGAAATAATTCTGAATGCGTGACATAATGAACTTAAATTCCGTGGTAGTAGCAGATATCTTGTGGTAATCCATAATATGGTAAAGGAAATAATCTTCCACAAAATGTTTAGTAATTTTTATTAATTAGTACCCAGATTTAACTTTCGGCAACCACTTTTCCCATCCTGAGTGGGTCTCTAGCAAGGAGGAGAAAATGAAACATTAACACAAGTTGAACACAAAAAAGAAATACAGTGAATTTAGTGGAAGAAACAAATAATATCAAATAAATAACATTGAAAATATTTACTGCCCATGCAACGTGGATCACTCATAAATGATCACAACGTTGTCAAAAATTATGAAAACTGCAAAACATGCTCGTTAGAGCTAGGTGGCAGCCATCTTTTGGAATGGAAGAAGAGGAAGCCGACAAATTGAGGGAAACGGAAGGACATAGAAGAGTAGAAAGGGTAGTCATAAACAGATTTTTAAAAAATGACTGCTTTTCTTAAAGTAATGTAAAACAGAACGGAAATTTAGGAATGTGCAAGATTCTAGAATTTTAAATTATATAAAGAACAAATTTTTAACAAGTTGACTAGATAAAGAGATTGCAAGAAGGGGAACAAATCAGGTCAAAAGAATGAGTAGGGGCTACTTAATAGAAGATTTAAAATGGGACTGCTTTCAATTAAGGAATGCTCATTCAAGATAGAAAAATTAATATTTTTGAAAAGTTTCAGAATTTCAAATTCTCCAAAATGTTCATTTTTGTGCCTTTGTTGACTAAGTGATGGATTTTAAAATTATAATTAGGGGGGTCAAAGGAATGGTTAAATTGAATCAAATGATTGGCAAAGGTAGAAGTGTCTAAATTTTGTTTCCAACATCTAATATACTCATTAATTCTAACTGAACATTTTCTGCCTGTCTGGCCTACATATGCTGAATTACAGTTATTACAAGTTAGGTAATAAATGCCAGTTAGGTGATTACCTGCATTTTGACGCACGGTTCTCTTCATTTCACTCCTAAAATTTTAACTTACGTGATAAGTGCGCAGGTCGAGTTATGCCCGAGCGACAAAAGACTACCGAATATTCTCGCACCCGTGTTGCGAATATTGCGAACACACGTTTCGTAAATTTTCGAACACCAAGGGTGTAGCTAGGCTGGTGCAACCGTTGCGCGGCGCTGGTGGGGTCCCCGAATGAAGACCCCGCCGACCCCCAATAATGACGACGATTGTAATGAAGGCCACCATTTGAACTTTTTTCACGAAAGCTCCCGAGAACGTGTCACCTGTGTCGAATACGATTAGTTAGAATGTCCCTACGCCTGTGTCGAACACTATTAGAATGAAAATAGCTGTTTCGCTCAGAGAAAACAAGCACGAGAAACCCTGTTTCGTTCACAGAGTGTAAAAAAATATCTAGTTTCTAGTTTCAGGGAATTTATTAATGATTCACGCGTTTCTTGGTAATAATTATTTCGTTTTCGTTGTACTCTAGTGTTGATGCTGACTCTAAGGAGAATACTAGATTTTACGTAATTTGAAGAAGTTTATTTGATATTTCTTAATACCCAAAGAGGTCACAGGCACGATTAATAAAAAACCTAGTAATCAATAAAATAAACAAAATAAATAACGTAAATAATATAAATAACATAAATGATGTAAATAATATAAATGATGTAAATAATATAAATGATGTAAATAATATAAATAAGATAAATAATATGGATGACATAAATAAAATAATATAAATAGAATATAAATAAAATAAATACATAATTCACTGAAACAATTTAAATACATTCTATCTGTATGCACCACAATAATATTTACAATCGCTTAATAAACGTTCTAAAAATATTTCACGTTCTGAGCTTTTTATTGCAGAACAAATATTTCCACATGTAAAAAATGGTATGGTGACATGCTTCGTCCTTTGAAAACATGAAAAATCGGGGTGTAGATTTCCAACAGAGCGTAAGCTGAAAGTGAATTCAAAAAAAGCACGTGTAGCATAAAACCTAACAAATAGGCACTAGTAATGTACATTTGAATTTGGTAAAGCTGTCGAAAGCCGCCTCTGAAGAGAATAAACTTACGCCTCCGCAACACATACTCGTGCCGCGGAGGCCTCGGGCCCTCCGCCCAAATAATCTGAAAATTATGCGGGCTTGTCCAACCACTCGGAGCAACAATCAGAGGCGGCCGGGCAGGCGGGCAGGTGAAGGGACCGGCCGGTGCGTTATTCATGGGCAGAGAGAACGCAGCTGGACAAGTTATGAACGGGCTGCTTGTTAGGCATTCAGGGCTCCGGCGGAGTGAAGTGCCGTCGCAGCACATTTGGAGATGGCTCTCTGTGTATTTTGGGGTGATACGGGCCGATGTTTATCTGCGACCACACAGACACCGCAAGCCCGCCCTTGTCTCCCGCTCTCCCCAGGTGCCTCCTGTGTTTCCTTGCTACCATCCACGTCTACGTTTTTCTCTTCTCTCTTACGTGCCTCCATCTCAGTCTTTGATGGCAACTTCTCAGATGACTCCCACACTACTCTTCCTCATTCTCCGTGTCTCCCTTTTGCGATATACACCGAGATCTGACCACTTTATCAATGAAGTTTCTTTTTCCTGTTTCTTCTCTTCTTCCACTTCAGCATTTCTGTTTTCGTCTTCTTCTCCATTCTTCTTTCTCTTTCACCTTGTCCCTCTTCTCTCTCATTTCTTCCTCACCAATTTACTCATATTTCGTGGATAGTCATTTTCTCCCAATTTCTACATCTGTTTCTCTCATCTTTTTAAAGTCTTTCCTCCCGTCTTTTTAATTTCCTCCATTATCATATTCCTCCCACTTTGTTCACAATCCCATAGTTTTAATCCTATTTTGAGATTTGTAATTACCTTTAGGCATTCCCCTCATACTCATTCTTCCTCTCTTTCTTCATCATAAGAATAAAATTAATAACAATAAAAATAATAATAATAATAATAATAACAATTTTTCTTCTATTCTAAATAATAATTATTTAGTATGAAAGTAAGTCTCAACATAGTGAAAGCAATAGTAAGTTTTGAAAATAAAAAAAAAGGAAACATACACAACCAAGTGAAACAAATATAGTCAATGGCCATTCATAGAAACGACTCATTTCATTGACAACGATTAGTCGTACAAAACATGTAAGGTCGTTGATTAGGAGTACAGCTAGACTACAAGTCCTCCCCAGCCCGCGCTTCCTGCCCCGTCCCGCCCCCCAGGGCGCCAGCGGGTGGGGGCGGGGGCGTCCGGCGGCGGGTCGCGGGGTCGCCGGGGCCGGCCTGCGCTGGCGCGGCGCGGGCGCGAGACAGGCCCGGGGTATTGTTGTCGCGAGCCGTGGGTGGTCCGCGGCGAGCGCGCCGTGCTCTTGTAATGACACTCGGCCCCCGCAGCCCCGCTCCGCCCCCGCTCCGCCCGCGCACCGCCGCTGCCCCGCCGGGGATCCGCTCTCGAGCCGCTAGATACACATCGCAGGCAACAGGTGGATGTAACGTCTTCATTGTCAGCGCCTCTGCCAGCCCCTCCCCCCCCTCGCCCCTTCAGCTGCAACAACAGCGCAGGGCGCGGGATTCGCCACGCGGCGGGGGAGGGGGTGGCCGCCGCCCCTGCGCCTAAGCAAACAGCCCAGACACCCGCACGCCGGCCCCCAAGATCCTGGCTATGGCGTTGGGTGAAGGCATTCCTCCGGTGGGGCTTGCATCACTGTCTGGAAACTTGCGTTCACTTGGGACACTTTCCCAAAAATCACGATCAACCAGGGAATGATTAGGTCAGTCATGTAATCTGCCTTGATTTTTTATTCATTGATGGTTCTCCTGTGGTTCATATGCAAAGCTGCTGAATCAAGCTGGAAGTGACTAAAATAATATCTGAAGTGGAGCGTACAATAAGAAATTGAACGGCTCTCAGAAGATATTCCGTACTCACCGGTTGCATGTACGACCGAACTGCGCTTATCGTGCCTGACAATAAAAAAAACTTTTTTTTTGTTGGATTTATATAGGTTCGAGAGCAAAACCTTTGTCGAAAATAGTATGTATTACACTTCATTTTACTAACCCTCAGTTTATTTAGGCAGTTGAAACTTTTCAAATAAGCTGCGCGTGACTTCAAAAATGGTTTATAAAAAAATAAAGCAAGTTTTGATATTACACGGCACACCATTTCCTTGGTAGTGTCTGCTTTAGCCACAGTCACATCACTAGAATTAAGAAAGGTTATACTCTCGAGCAAGAAGATGACGTGAATGGTGAAATACTCTGGCGACAGTTTCCCCCTGTCGAATACTCATATTTTAAAATGAGAAAGCTAATCTCAAAAAAGTGCAGATTCTGTCAGAGTGAGTATTATTAATTATACACTTGAACCGAAGTCAATTTTTGACATTTTTTACTTCGCAATCCAGAATCCGTATAATGATCCAAATTACTTCATTCATTATTACAGCGGAGCAAATGCTTGTTCCAAGTTTAAGAGGTGCCAGATTAACATTAACTGAACATTATGTGATATCTAAAAATAAAATGGGAGGTAAAACATTGTTTTCGGAGCGGAAGCTGCAAGGTATGTACGACCCAGTTTGCTTACGCATCTGGCATGCAATGACTATATCTTGTATATAATATTTGTATTAACTTATCCCTAATTTGTTTGTAATTTTTGTATTAATATAATTTACTTCGATAATTTTAATTTTAGCTCTGAGGATGATCGCTTCGCGATCGTAACGATCATTAGCCAAATAAATTGTTGATACCAGACAACATCTTTTATTTATCATACTTAAATATTAGAAGGTATCTATCTCACCAGCGAACTAATGAATTAGTGGGAGGTAAAAATTCTACTTTTTCTAAAAATTAATCCAACAAATGAAAATGACGTTCGTTGCTAGGATGCCACCTTCGAAACAAAAGATAACGCTACTCAATTGTGTCCCATCAATTCATGGTTGTTTTGGTTGTTACAACTAATAAGATTGTCGCAACAATTATACAAAATTTAACATTTAGAATCTTTAAGTATACCGTAAAGTAATGCCAACGACATTATACACATTTATTTGGGATAAAAACGACTCAAATTTTTGTAATGGGGATTTCCGAAGTACAAAGCTCGTTCAGAAGATAAGTTTCCCTTGGTCGCCAAAAAAAAGCAAGCACTTTGTTGTATAAGATGCAATGCATATTGCACTATTTTGTCACATAATCACCACCAGCACTAAGACATTTGACATACCGTGAGATCAACATTTCCCTTTATGAAAAAGTCTTCCGTCTGGGATTAGTGTGTGTCTCACACCCACCTACAACTCAGCGTCACTATGGTATGCGTAATGCTGAGCGGGCAGGAATTACTTGAGTACAAAAAGACAGAAATTGCAGGGGTGGATGGTGAAATACCTTCAAACGAATTTGTATAGATCTGTTGTGAGCCGAGCCGGTGTGGCCGAGCCGGTGTGGCCGAGCCGGTGTGGCCGAGCCGGTGTGGCCGAGCCGGTGTGGCCGAGCCGGTGTGGCCGAGCCGGTGTGGCCGAGCCGGTGTGGCCGAGGCGGTGTGGCCGAGCCGGTGTGGCCGAGGCGGTGTGGCCGAGCCGGTGTGGCCGAGCCGGTGTGGCCGAGGCGGTGTGGCCGAGGCGGTGTGGCCGAGCCGGTGTGGCCGAGCCGGTGTGGCCGAGCCGATGTGGCCGAGGCGGTGTGGCCGAGGCGGTGTGGCCGAGGCGGTGTGGCCGAGGCGGTGTGGCCGAGGCGGTGTGGCCCAGGCGGTGTGGCCGAGCCGGACGAACAGACACACAGACAGGAGAGGCAGACAGACAGACAGAGGCACACACACACACACACACAATTCCAGGTCTTTTCAATATTATAGGCGAAAATAAAGGAGCTACTGAAAGATATCCTTCCAAGCACCGTTCTTCATCCCCCGAAAACTTAGTCGGACTTATTACCGGTCAGAGCACTCAGTTGCTAAAATATTGGTCCAGGCAGCGCGCAGCAGCGGCCGAAGCCGACCCACCTATGTAACAATTTAGCCACAACCCCGATTCATGTAATAAAAATTATTTGCCAAGGCAAATCGGCTACAGATTTTGACTATTATCCTATATCATGCTCTTCGTCAGGGAATCGACTTACTGGCGCGCGAACATGTAGAATGAATATTACAATAACTGCATTCATCACTGTGCTCTAGAAAACGTACACAGATAATGAAGTTATTTTTATGCCCAGAAGCTAAATAGTGTCATCTCAGCATTTCCTCAAAAGATCAGAGAAATTGAAAGGGAAAACATGATTGGGATGACCGTTATTGATCCAGGAGCTGAATGATACAGTACAAACGATACATTAGATATCATCATTGTCATCTATATTGTTTTCCTTTTTGATGCTCAGAATACTCTCTAGAAATGTGCCACAGAATCAGTTAAGCACTTATGTATCGATTTTAGTTCATTAACGTGATCCGACAATGTGTTGTAAAGCAATGTATGAGATGTTTGTGATTTTTTTGTAGTGAGCTGTTGATACTGACACCCGATGAAAGTGATTACTACGTTGAGTGTTGTAGTTATGGATATCTGTATTGGTTGAAAATATATTTCCACACGAGTAAATTATTTTAAAAAAAACACTGATTTGTAAATTAAGTGGCATGACAATTGTAGTTTTCCTCGCTTAATAAAGAGAGAATTTGCCGATAATTCTGAAATTATTTTTAGTTGCCTTTCGTGAAGAGCGGCCTTATCTTAGCAGTTGTGAAAATATTTGGAAATATTCCTGTTATAACGGCAGGCGCGTAAGTCTTTAACAACATTATAGAATTCATCTAAGCAGGCAAAATATTTATATTTTATTTTACTTATTATTTTGAGAATTTCATAGGAAGAAGTTTCGAAAACTAACATCCTGTTGAAAGTTTTGGGGTGAACATCAGAAACCAAGGCTAACTAATAAATGAGTTTGCAGTTTAAAAACTCACATTAGATTACAGTATTTAGAAGTACATGTATGAAATTAATAATATTAGGCATAAATCTCTGGCATAAATCAAGATGTTACTTAAAATATTACTTTGATTTCGGATCTCTTGAGTAATGACTTGACGATATTACTATTTCCTAATGAAGAATATGTAAGCAGTTGTGTTATAATGAGCAGAGGATAATTTTCTCTTGAAATACATTGTGCATCTCCCTGGGATCATTTGGTCGGGCAATCCACATTAATACTCCCTCCCTCTTATAAGCCAGAGCCACCGCTGCCCATGATTCGTTCCAGAAATGTTCACGCGCCGGTTGTAGTTAGGCCTCCACCAACCTCTCCCCGTCATCACTCGTACCTCCGCTTCCGCCTCCGCTCCCACCACCCCTCTCGCCACCACTCCTGACTCCGCTCCTGCCTCCACAGCCACCTCCACAGCCACCTCCGCATGTGTGAATTATTCTGGATATTGTCTGGAGTCTGGATATTGTCTCATAAAGCTTTGTATTTGAAATAGAATGCTATAGGTATTTTATAATGAGAATAGAATATTTTTTGTTTGAAACCATGTTTTATGTCCTTTTTTAGAGACAACCGACACAGGGCGCTCTGTTTTAAATAAAACCGTTACCACAAAAGCAACTACCCGCGTCTGGCGAATCTTCCGGTGGGTAGTTGAGTCTCTGCCTCCGCCTCTGCTTCCGGCTTCCTCGCTGCTCCCGAACAAATTGTGATGCCTATGGAAAAAACATCATTACATTGGTTTTTGATTCACATTATAGTGAATAAGAACATATAGTGTCTAAGAACATACTACCGAAGGAGCTTTACCTTATTTGAACATTCGTGTTGACTTAAGTTTTTAATATAGCCTGCTGAGACAGTGTAAAATAATATACTAGTTAACATTAAGACGTATTAAAAAATTCTATAACGTACCGTATTTAATATAAAGATGTGAATATTTTCGGCGAATCCTAGTTATTACTTAATACACTATAATCATCTTTACATTGTTAATGATTGTACTTTAATATTTACGACACACAACTGGGTAATGATATAATTTTTCAATCCAGACTTAATTATTGCCTGTTCATAGACAAACAGAATCAAAATCCAACAAACTATTTGGCTCCCGAGTGTTTAGTTACCCAAGATTCATTGAAAGAATGCTTTTTTTCTTAGAATCGTTTCATTTTCCCAATTTTGTCAATAAGATTTCATATTTGCCGATAGTTTAGTATAAGAAAGATATTTTAGCCGATCTGGGGCCTAGGTCGCTAAGGCAGTAATGCCGTGGCGATCTCGGACCGAAGGATCGCGGGTTCGAGTCCCGCCTCGGTCATGGTTGCATTGTGTTCGTCCTTTCACCCCGTAGCATCATCATATCGTATCATCCTCTCAGTTATTATACCGTTACAAGCAATAGTGGTCGCTAATGACCTAGCAGTTGATGCAACCTTAAATAACAAAGAAAAAGATGTATTAATGAATGAGGACAATTTTTATTTGAAACCATATTTCTGAGCACTTCACTCGGATTATCCGGAGGGGCGCGCTACCTAAAACCCTTCCACATAAGCCACAGCCGCCGCTGCCCGTGTTTCGCGCCAGAGGCTCTGGCGGCGGGTAGTTAGGCCTCCGCTCCGCCTCCGCTCCGCCTCCGCCTCCGCTCCCGCACGGCCGCGACGGCCAGCCCCGCCGCCCGGAGGCGCGGCTGCGGAGCGCCTATATTACACACATGCCATCGCATCCTTTTACCGGGCGTCGGCGATGATCAGTTTTTTGAACTCGTTAAAATATCTTACTTCTCGGCGGCTCGAGCCCGGGGCGGCTGGAAGCTCGGAGAAGCTTCTGTGGAGGCGGCGGTGGCGGTGGCAGCGGCGACGACGAGGACGCGACGGCGGCCGGAACAGCAGCAGCTGCTGGTGGCGGTGGAGGCGACTAGGTTGATGGCGTTGGCGTGGCGGAGGGGGAGGCGGAGATGGTGGAGATGGCGTAGGCGACGGTGACGCAGGCAAGGATGGTATCGCGGCGATGGTCGTGGAGGTATCGCGGAGCAGTTGCGTTGGCAACGGCGGAGGTGTTGGTGGGGGTGGCAGAAGCATCGGAAGTTGTGGCGGTAGGAACGGCGATGATAGTTACGAAGGTGGCAGCGTGGGTGATGTCGATTGGGCAAATTGCGTTGGCGAGTGGGGGCGGGAAGGTGCCGGCAGTGGCTGTGGCGGCGGCGGCGGCGGCGGTGGAGGTGGAGGTGGTGATGGTGATGGCGATGATGGTCGAGGTGGGCAAACCTCGAGTGGAGGAGATAACGCCTTGAAGATGAAAGGGAGGAATGAGAGGAGCACAGAAGACAGTTACGGTATTTTAAAACTCAGAAGGCTCACATCTGAAACTTAATTTTTGTTCAACGGTTGTGCATCTATCTGGATCTAGGATAATACATCAATCTGGCTTAACCTTAGTGCGAATACTAAGATGGACCTTTTTTGTTTCTGGGCAGTATATATAGGTTTACTCCCAAACATTCATTCACAATATAATCTCGGTCCGACAAGAAAAGTTAAGATATGCTATAAAAGATGAAGATATATGCTATCATTTAGTGTAGGAGTTTTGAGCAACATATTCCAAGGTTTGTGACTAATTAAGGAATACAAAAAAATAGAAAATGCAATCATACGTTGCCAATATTTGTATTCCTTTGCTAGCGTGTACATCACATACTGATTCATAAATAACGATTAAACGGCCTGCTTTAAGCAAATTCTCATTTGTCATGTGTCATAACATTTTATAACATATTTTCTCCAGGTTTGTAAACAATGCGACAAAAATTAAAACAATTTTATCGGTTTAAAAATTTGAAATTCGCGCCAAAATGAGAATGCAATAAACTTTTTTACCAATATTAAACACAGATTCAATCACGACAAATAAACTCGAAATCTTGTAGGTGTTACTACAATTATGTGCCAAACGCAATCGGAATATCCATGGTGGAAAGAGATGCGTGGGGCTTTTGCGCAGCCGGCTTCAGCCAATGAGCTTCAGCAGGAGCGGATCCAGAGATGAAATTTGGGAGGAGACATTTTTTTATTCAAACTGTTTTGGTCGATTTTGTCGTATTACAGATCATATAGAATGACGCAGACTAAACTTTGAATTTGGCGTCTAAATGTGTTGACAAAAATACCTTCACGTTTAACTAATTTCCTCCGTGTGCAATGTTTTCAGCCTGATACATGCAATAGAGGCTAAGAAAAAAATATTCATGAAAAATACGTTTCTTGTGTCTCTGCAACAGATTGCCCTAAGATTCTGTTTTTTTTTTCTGGGAATCTAATGCAATTTATATTCCATTTCATATGAGGATTAGTATTATCGATTTGGTTTGAAGGCACTTTTCACCGTCTTATTCAACTACATCCTTTGATTAGATGCAGGAGTGTTCCTTGCATTACTTCTGAACTCTTAATGTTCCATTCTCCCTTTCAAACTCTTTCTTGTGGTACACGGAGGCCTTCAATACATATTTTTCGTGGGTTAAACGATTCCAGGGTCCAACAAATCTCATATGAACCTAAGTGTTCGCGTAAAATTTTTTCGAAAATTAGTTGTTATTTTGCAATTCTGAGAGAAATATAAGGCAAGTTTCAAACAATTATTTTCTCAAAATGGCTCCAATTTTTTCTTCATTTTTTTTAAAGTAGAGCTAAGTAGGCTTTTAAAATGTCGGAAGTCCAGTTTGGTAAACTGTAATTTCAATAACTGTCAAAAAATGAACATTACAAAACTACAGTATTTGTGATTGAGGTTTTTTCCTTCGAAACGAAATTTGTTCTAAAAATTTAGATCTTTAAATAACGTCTTGTACAATTTGTTTTTAAAAAAAATAATAATTTTTCGCATAATTAGTGCCTAAAAAAGGCAATTATACTTTTTTAAAAGAGGGTTCCACTTTTTCTTTAAAGTTTTTCCTCGGAAAGAGAAAATAAGGTTTAAAAACAGCAGGTCTCATTTTTGCTGACTTATGAATTTTTGAAAATTCAAAAAGTTACAAATAA
This sequence comes from Gryllus longicercus, assembly GCA_038098605.1. Lineage (NCBI taxonomy): Eukaryota > Metazoa > Arthropoda > Insecta > Orthoptera > Gryllidae > Gryllus > Gryllus longicercus. The sequence goes on from JAZDUA010000040.1 coordinate 1,245,514, forward strand.
TGCGAGAAAGTACGTGCTCTTTTAGCACAACTAGTGTCTCAGTAAAGAACATTTTCTCAAATGATCGACAAGGAATAGTAATAACACATAACTGTCCACTTTAGGGTTTTGTGCAAGTTTGTGGTTTGTGTTTTTTTTCGAGTTTTAGGGTCTTGTGCTTCAACTGTGTGTGTCGGAACGCATTATTGCAGTTCAAAGTACAGTGCGAAAATGTTGAAAAAATTACCGCATGGGAAGTTTCATTTTCCCAGTTCTTTTCATCGGCTGTTTCTGTGTCCATAATATTACCAAGGTAGAAGGGGTGTGCTGAGTATTAGAAGATGCCTTTTTAGTGTATTATTTTTCTCGAATTTCCATCAAAATATTTTAATACGTGTCCTTTTTATTTTGGTTTTAGTTATAGTTAACTGCAAAATTCCTCTGCGGCCTCTCACACGTAACATGCATAAAGTAATTCGGCAAGTTTTCAATGTAGAAAATACGGAATTCATTACAAATGGTGATTAAGTCTTCTAATAACATATCTACGTAATTGGTAGTCGCACTTCAATATCCTGTCAGCTCGATAAGAATCGCGCACATGATTTCATTAGCATATGAGAGAGACATTTTGCATAGTATTATGGGTTAATGGAACATCACCTGTTGTTGAAGCTACCTCGGTCAGGAAAAGCGTCATCGGCGGATTCAACATCTAACAGGTCGTATAAAATGTGTTCTTATTGATTTACAACTTTTATTTAAAGTTGTTCATTGAGATATTATAATTTCTTGTGTTTTCAGAGTAATCTAAACTCACCAAAACCACAAAACGTAATTTATTATTAGTTTCAATTATTGATATTAATGCGTTTCGAGAAAACAAAAATGCAAATACTTGAGCATGCGGCACGGTCGAGACGCAGAATGCAAAGAAGTAAGATGTAAATGTTGAACACCCGTTGATGATGAAGAAGAAAAATAAAATTAAATATTACAATGCAGAAAGAAAGGTAATGTAGAGAAATCGAGGTATAGGAAATGGGATGTGGCACATATGTTGAAAATGATAGAGACATCCTGGAAAATCCTTCTAATTAAAGAAGGTGAAGAAAAAGAAAAGTTTGCGAAACCTGGAACGCTAAAATTCGGGTGATTTAGGAGAAAAGCGAAAATAAAGAATTTGTAGTAGCAGAAGTAGAAAAACATGAAGGTACGAAACAGAGGAAATATATTTTATTGAGAAGCTGGAATATCAAAAGCAGACTAGTACAGTTATGAAGACACAGAAGATTACATGGCTTAAAAGTAAATTAATAAATAGTAATAGTAAAAACTAGCAATAGTAAGAAGTATTAGGAGACTAGGACAGAAGGTTGCAGAATGACGCTAAGTAGAAGAAGAGGACAAAGAGGAGGAGAAGAATGATAAATAGGGAGGAAGGAAGAGGCAAAAAAATTAGATGGGAAAACGAAGTAGGAGCGTGCGGAGGAAAAAGAAAAGAAGAAAATGAGTCGCAGTAAAGGTCGAAAAAAGGTAAAGATGAAGAAGAAAGGGAAGATGATGTAAAAGAAGAAAAAGGAGAAAAAAGAAAAGCAGAAAAACAAAGAAATAGGAAAAGAAAGAGAAGGAAGAGAAGGACGAGAAGAAGGAGAAGAAGAACGAGAAGGAGAAGAAGAACGAGAACGAGAAGGAGAACGAGAAGGAGAAGGAAAAGAAGAACGAGAAGGAGAAGGAGAAGTAGAACGAGAAGGAGAAGGAGAAGAAGAACGAGAAGGAGAAGGAGAAGAAGAACGAGAAGGAGAAGAAGAACGAGAAGGAGAAGGAGAAGAAGAACGAGAAGGAGAAGGAGAAGAAGAACGAGAAGGAGAAGGAGAAGAAGAACGAGAAGGAGAAGGAGAAGAAGAACGAGAAGGAGAAGGAGAAGAAGAACGAGAAGGAGAAGGAGAAGAAGAACGAGAAGGAGAAGAAGAAGAAGAGGAACATGCAATTCTCGTCGAGGAAGAAGCCGGAGAAATTCTTTGTGTGGCATTACCCTCCTGCCCCGAGGGGCTGACAAATTTAGCGTGGCTAGCGCGCAGCGGAACGGCGTGGAGCGGCTGGGCGCGCAGCCTAATAAGCCGGAGCTGAGGAGACAGCGCGGGGGGCGCGGGAGGGGGCATGTTCGAGGCCGGGGGCGGGGCGCCGGGGGCCCGAGGGTAGAGGCATCTCGGGCGGCAGCGCCCCCGCAGCTCCGGGCAGGCCCACACAGCGCCCGCTTAACGAACGCCTTACTCCTTCGCTTCGCCCCCCTTTCTCCGGGCTTTCCGCTTGTTTTCCTTCATTTATTTCCTTGATAAAGACAAAAATTAATAGTACAGTCACTAGGAGAATAAATGATTTTGGACATTTTTTGTAACTCTCTTCACGTACGGAACAGTAAACAAGTAACTGGCAAATCTTTGATTACGAGTCAGTTATATTTTTTTTATCAAAACGGAGTTACCCAATAGCGGGAAAATATTTTCCGTTCAATACATGTATACAAAAATGTGTGCCCCAAAAATGTGAGGGTCGGTAAACTCGTAATCCATATTTTAAAAAAACTTATTTTGAATATTAACAACTTTCATTCTTTCTTCAAAATATCTACGATCGCCTTAGCACCGAGAACATAAATAAGGATAAACTTCCCTACAAAGTCTGTCACTAATATCAGAAATGCATCAACCGTTAAGGACATATTAGTTCAAAAAATTTATATTCTAAAAAATATGCATTTAATATGAAAATTAGGAAAAGAATTAGCAATATTTCCCTCATTTTTTTATTTTATAAAGAAACAAAAATATCTCGTTTATATTACCAATGAGTACCGATTCAGAGATTTTTCTGATAGAGTTATAATTTGAGTGAAGTTTTAAAAAAAGTCGTGTCACTCTTAAAATTCTTTAATCAGAATGACTAATTTATTTTTGTGTGTCAACTACTTTCCACTAAGACTCATTCCAATTATTCGTCCATCTTCCTTTATTATCTAATTATTAGATGAAAATTAGCTCTAAGTGTCGATCGCGACATTTTCCCGAACTATTTTACACCCGTATTAGAATGATTTAAAATTGAGGTAATCATTTTACACACCCCATTATTCCTTTCTACAGTTCTTTTTTTTTCTAACGCATGACATGCACAATTAGAAGGGCGAGCTGTTAGAGAGCAATGTGTTTGATATCAAACTCATATTTAATTGACAGTTTATTAACGTGTCGGGTTTATGTTCATTCAGTTACGATGTCACCTGTGCACAAGTGAAATACAAAGACATCAAATGTGAAATGTTCGGTCAATTCTCCATTAGAACGTGCACATTTTGAAATACGGTGTGTGTTATAAGTGCCCTACACACTTGTAAAACCAGAGAAGGGGGAGCCTCCTCCCTTTATGCCCTCCCTTTTCCTAGGCAGGTAATCACCAGCTTATTTTACCTTCCACTGTAGGCGACCTGTGGTGGGTTGCCCAAGTGCGTGCCTTGGCTCGGCTCTCACGTTTGGGTTACCGATGTAGCCCGCTGATTGTCGAGTAAGCTCGTCCGAGGGGGAGAGGTAAGGCGCTGGAGTGCATCGACTCTAGTTTAGTGAAAGACTGGCTCGAATTCTTGCACATAGCAGGCCTGCTGTAGCCAACATACTGCTCGCCTTCCTCCGCTCTAATCGACGTTGAAATCCCAGCCGGTCTACATGGAGTTTTTGGGAGACGATACGGGTTAGTAGCTGCTTTCCACGGGATTTTTCAGTTTCCCCTGCCTCTCATTCTTCCATTGTTTCATCATGTCCTATCTTCATAATCTTCTAATCATCCAAATCATTCCTCAATTCCATGTATGGTCGTAAGGGTGGGCATATGCTCTGGTAACATAATAAATAATATTTACCTTCTACTGTATAAAAGATGGTAGGATGATCATGAGATATTAATAATGACATAACGAACTTATGGAGGGATTGATGTTCGCTACGTAGTTGGTTTTCTCATATTACCTTCAATAAAATTATTGAAGTAAAAGGGATTTGATTATGATGTTGAGATGATATATTATGAAAAATCATTAGAATTCTTGCTGATAAAATAGAGTAGATAATGAAGTAGAATTATAATATAGCTTCATCTATATTATTAACTTCCGTTATATTAGATAATATTTTACTTATCTTAAGTAAAAATATAATCAATTCAGCTATTTCTATCACTCTATTCCTAAAAATAGGTGCAGCACCTTTCCATATATGATTTCCTTCTGTAATAGAAGGATTATCATGATTAAATTGTTTTATTCTAATAACATGACAAAAATTAGCTTAATTTATTATTTTATCCTATTCATCATATTACCAACCTATAATATTATTTGTTATAATTTCATCTATTATTATTGGTTCTATTGGCGGTTTAAATCAAACATCAACACGAAAAATTATAACTTACTCATCCATCAATCACATTGGTTGAATATTGTTAGGACTTATAATATCAGAAAACCAACCAAGCAGAGGAAACAATGTTTGGCCCGGGACTGAAATCCTGTAGATTTGGGCTATTCCTCCTTGGATGCGTCAAGACCTTGCTTCACCTAAGCCGGCTCGGAATACTGCATGCCATTCTCGATATGATAGAAAGGAATAGTGGTCCTTAGGTTACGAAAGTAAAGAATTTTTGCACTCTCTCTCTCCTTTCTATGTTAATAATAGCATAATTCCACGGACTAATATTCAAACAACTAAATTAAACTGAATCTCACAAAGCCCAACACAAAAAGCAAAATATCACAATAAATCCCCTTATAAACTCTAAGAGCTTCGATAGGAAACGGCGTCGCATTTATAAATCGATAAGGACACCACTAACGTAATACGCAGGGTTGGGCAGTATTTAAATACTTGTGTTTTAAATACTTTTTTAAATACATTTTGTATTTGAATAATTGTATTTGTGATTTTTCTGAGTATGTATTGTAGAGATTATGTAAATTCTTAAAGTGGGTGTATTTCAAAATAGAAATACTTAAAATACTTTAAATACAAATGAAGAAGAAGATGGTATAGATCGAGGATAGTTTCTTTTTGTTTCATTCCATAATAAATGCACCTCATTGAAATAAAAATGAAAGCTCCTTTCAGTTGTTGAATAAGGATCCTCTTCATTTTTAAATGATACATCTAGTAAATCATTAAAAATGCTGAACAATTATCCGAGAGTAAAAAAACGTTTATTTGTTATAACACTAGTTTATGTAATATATATATATATATATATATATATATATATATATATATATATATATATTGTTAAAATGCATTAAAACAGGAATTTTGCATAAATATATATGGCTATTAATATTAAAGTATTGTATTTGACAATTACAATATATTGTTGCATTAACAAAATCACAATACAAGATTATTATATATTTACAGTATTTTGAGTATTTGAAGTATTTTAAATATGCATGGATTTAGCCCATCAAGTTCTAACGTATTTTGTGTATGTATTTAAATATTTATTTATGCAGAATTTTGCTGAAGTATTCAAAACTAAATTTAAAGTATTTTGCCGAAACCTGGGTATACGCATGCCTGGTATTCACCAATCCATCAACTACGAATATAAATGATTCATCAGATTACCTACAAACGCACGTTGTTTAATTTAAAAAAAAATCTCTAGTATTGAAACTAAATAGTCTGCCCATCTTCAAACTCATATCCCACTTTCCAATGATTTTTATTCCGACATTATAAGTACATGCAACACTCTACACCCTCCCTTCAATAAACAATTTTCCAGTAAAAATCTAAAAAGCAGATTTGGGTTGGGCACTTTCCCAAAGATGCTCGGTACGGGCTTAGGTGGCTCAGGGCACCAATTCGTCGCTGCAGTGCCTCTGACCGGGAGGTCCTAGAGTTCGCATCCCGTCGATGGCAGGATTTTCGACACTAACAACAGGCCAAATTCAACCGCTGTCTGGGGGAGATTTCTAGCGGCCGGTTGCTCTGATGGTAGTTTTCCGTGGCTGCTCCGTTCAAAACCTGGTGAATGCCGGAGTAGTACCCTAACAAATAGGTTACGGACCGCGCGCGGTCTTTCCTTCCTCGTTTTTGACCTATCCTAACCCCTTACACCCACTTACACTTTCATGCACTCCACTATCACACGTGCCGGGAGACCAATCGGGAGCTTAGAGCTTGTCCAGACTGAGGTGATGGTGGGAGATACCTGTGCATTCTTGGCTATCCGGGATGAGCCGCGTCTCGGTCAATTGTGCTGACGTTTCGGCCATCTTGCTGTAGTGTTCTTCAGAGCTGTTCGGCAGTATAGCTCATCCCGGATAGCCAAGAATGCATTGACTCCGGCCGCGGAAGCCTACGAACCCGTGGGAGATACCTGATTGCGGAAACCCTACAAACCGACGTGTAGATCAGCGCCGGATGTGGTCATCCAGCCGTGGAAGATCACCGACACCTCCCGAGATAAAAAAAAATGTTGTATACACTTACGGGACGTTTGCTGACCGTAGCAGTTGACACGCCCAAAATCAGTAATCAATCAATCAAACACGTTCGGCAACAATATTGTTAAACGTATGTGCTCTTGAACTTATATATTCCATGAGTAGTAGTATCATTGTAAGAAGGTATACTATATACTGCTATTCCAATAAAAAGAGATAAACACAACATTAGACAAAGTGTGTTCTGCACTATGTGTTACCGAAACAATTATAAATACGAAACAACACCTCCGGGTTGTACGTGGGTGACGGAACGGAAACCCCAAGTGCCGATGGCAATGGACGACTCTCGGCCTTGGAAGCGCTAGCAAGGTGGAGCGCCTGAGATTGCAGTTACACCTTGGGGCGGGGTATTTCTCTTTGGCTCATTAGAGCACGTGAAATGATTCATACCGCTATCAATTTAGTACAAGCTACATCCCTGCTGCGAGCGTGGGCTTAGTGTGACGTTCAACACATCGTCAGGTGCAGCGACGATGACCTCTCCACTTAAAAATTGTTTTCGCTCAGCGGTAGAGTTCGTTAAATAAAAGGGAAGATTTTGATGTCGGTCATCAAGATGAAAATGAATTTTGCGTGACATCGCTATCAAATGGTGTACGTCCATTTTAGAAGAGATGAAGTCAATTAGGGTGTTGTTTTTTTTCGACTCGGGAAAAAATTGTGGTTCTGATAGGCAATTTTAAAGAAAAAAATCGTATCAAGTGATCCACAAAGACTTCTTGCTGCCAAACAAAACTTGAATTAGGATTAATTGCAAGTATTAATGTAGATAATAGTGATGCGAAATCAATAACGTAACATCAATGTTAGCAAACATCGATGTTAAAAATGCATCGACTAAAAACCATCGATGTTTTTCAACATCGATATTTTTAGACTGGATTAGTAACCTCTATCATTAAATTCGTGTGCATTAAAATTTAATTTGACAGTGTTCGTGTTTATCAATTCGCCGAATGAGGATACGAGAAGAACTGGCAGATCCTAGCCCCCAGCATATTTGTTGATCTTATCTCTATGAGCGAAATGAATATGAAGAGAAAGAGGAAATACAAGGGCATGAAGGTCATCTCGGGCCAGAAAGTTTGATCGACGAAGGTAGTGCAAACAGCGTTCCTTTCGTTCCAACAAATGAATAAGTGTTACTATCAGTTATTATTTCTTATTTTAACTCTTACAGTATTGTGATCAAGGGAATTTTTAAAAACAAAACATCGGAAAATAAAATATCTCGATGTTAAAAAACACCATTGTAATACTTCGATGTTTAAGACATTGATGTTTTTGCAAAAAGTATAATACATGTCTTATTTCCGTTAAAATGCCTCATTTTCAAAATGTATAGAAGTTCAATTTCTTTCGCTTTCTTACAATATTAAGATAAGTATTTTTCCCTTAATGAAGTACCTCCCTTAATAATTTTTCCCTTTTTAAACACAGACCTTGAAATAACGTCATGTACAATTTTATATGTACAAAAATATTAGAAATTGTCGCATAAAGTTGAGAAAATGTAAGTATTTTTTAAACATTTTTCTAAAAAAGGCTATAATTTTTTTCTTTAAAGTTTCTCCCTGTATGTGTCTTAAAACTGTAAAAAAGTCCATCCATTCCTTAGAAAGTCAATTACTCACTTGGAATATCATGTCTTTCTTTATTCCATCAATTCAGTTTTACATAGATTGTGATTCTCTTCTCGTGTCTACCCATGCTATAGAACAGCGGTTCCCCACCTTTTTCTTTAATCGACCCCTTTTAAAAGAATTATAACATATCAAAGAAAAATACTTCATCAACCCCTGAATGTTTTTCTTTGTACAGCTTACAACATAATCATGATACAAATAATAGCACATAACTGATTAAAATATATGACCCTGTTAAATTGCCATCGGCCCCCGGAGGGTCGATACCGACCCCGTTGGAAAACCCCACTATAGAGTAAGGATCGTAAGAGCGAAATGTTTAATAGAAATGCCCAAAACTGTACTGCAAGGATGAAAAATGTCTTTTGTAGAATACATGTGTGAAAAAGAGACAACTCGAGACCCACCAACCCCACCCCACTCCACCCCAGCCGTCCACAAAACTCACCTCCTTACAAAATAATTTAGGTAGACGATTACCTGGTTATAAGAGTGTAGGACGCATTGTTATCGACTTACCTCTACTATAATTTGTTGCAGTTATTTGTTTTTGTCATACATTACAAATTATTTTTTCGTCTAAAATTTTTAATACAGATTTGGGAAACAATTCCCTATTCAGCCGGAACATACTTACAGGGTGATTAGATGCTTTCTTAGAAAATGTCAAATTCTGTCATATATTCTCTGTGTATTATATTTTGAAACAATGATTGTCCATATGATATAATGTGTTAATTAGCTACTTGTTAGCCCCGCCATTCCCTTGACAATAAAAAGACATAGCTTATGTTGGACTCGCGATGCCAGGCTGGACGGAGCGACAGGCAGTAACTGCTTTGATGCATCTTCCCAACTTCCGCCAATGGTCACGTGTCTTGTCTCTCGCCGCTGTTGTCCGCGTGAGAGGCCAGCGAGCTGGCGTTCCCTCCGTCCACCCCTGCTCAGGCAGATGCAATGCCGAGGGAGAACGCGGGTGCGGTGGTTGCTACGCAACGGGTCGCCCCTCCCTCCCTCTCGTTTAATTGCCACGATTCGTCAGTGCACGGGCGAATACATTCGAATGATGGCGCTCACACTCCCTTCCAGCCTCTGATTGATTCGCGGCCCGTGCTGCCATGCGCATGGGCACTATGGCAACGGGGAGGGTCGCCCCGGGCCACGCCCCCTTGCTCGCCACCTGCTCCGCGGTCTGAAGACCGCGCCCCGGCAGTTCACTCCACACTTACGTACGCTGCCCGTTGCCGCGCTCCGTGGCGCACGAGCTCACTCCCGGCTACCAAGTTTGTTGGATGTTTATTTATTTGTTCGGTCGGTCGGTCGGTCGGTCGGTCGGTCGGTCGGTCGGTCGGTCGGTCGGTCGGTCGGTCGGTCGGTCGGTCGGTCGGTCGGTCGGTCGGTCGGTCGGTCGGTCGGTCGGTCGGTCGGTCGGTCGGTCGGTCGGTCGGTCGGTCGGTCGGTCGGTCGGTCGGTCGGTCGGTCGGTCGGTCGGTCGGTCGGTCGGTCGGTCGGTCGGTCGGTCGGTCGGTCGGTCGGTCGGTCGGTCGGTCGGTCGGTCGGTCGGTCGGTCGGTCGGTCGGTCGGTCGGTCGGTCGGTCGGTCGGTCGGTCGGTCGGTCGGTCGGTCGGTCGGTCGGTCGGTCGGTCGGTCGGTCGGTCGGTCGGTCGGTCGGTCGGTCGGTCGGTCGGTCGGTCGGTCGGTCGGTCGGTCGGTCGGTCGGTCGGTCGGTCGGTCGGTCGGTCGGTCGGTCGGTCGGTCGGTCGGTCGGTCGGTCGGTCGGTCGGTCGGTCGGTCGGTCGGTCGGTCGGTCGGTCGGTCGGTCGGTCGGTCGGTCGGTCGGTCGGTCGGTCGGTCGGTCGGTCGGTCGGTCGGTCGGTCGGTCGGTCGGTCGGTCGGTCGGTCGGTCGGTCGGTCGGTCGGTCGGTCGGTCGGTCGGTCGGTCGGTCGGTCGGTCGGTCGGTCGGTCGGTCGGTCGGTCGGTCGGTCGGTCGGTCGGTCGGTCGGTCGGTCGGTCGGTCGGTCGGTCGGTCGGTCGGTCGGTCGGTCGGTCGGTCGGTCGGTCGGTCGGTCGGTCGGTCGGTCGGTCGGTCGGTCGGTCGGTCGGTCGGTCGGTCGGTCGGTCGGTCGGTCGGTCGGTCGGTCGGTCGGTCGGTCGGTCGGTCGGTCGGTCGGTCGGTCGGTCGGTCGGTCGGTCGGTCGGTCGGTCGGTCGGTCGGTCGGTCGGTCGGTCGGTCGGTCGGTCGGTCGGTCGGTCGGTCGGTCGGTCGGTCGGTCGGTCGGTCGGTCGGTCGGTCGGTCGGTCGGTCGGTCGGTTTGTTCTTTTTAGTTTTTGTTATTTAAGGTCGATCAACATCTAGGTTATTAGCGGCCACTATTGAATTTAACGTGACGGTTATTGTGACGATTACATGATGATAGGGGGTGAAAGGGCGAACACAAATGCAACCATACCAAAGGCGGGACTCGATCCCGCGATCCTTCGATCCATGATCGCTACTGCACTGTCGTCTTAAAGAACTCGGCCATCCGAATCGGCGTTTATTTGTTTGTTTATCTATTTGTTTATTTATCATCAAAAACGGTAAAAAATGTGAAACGTTTTGAGTGACGTACAGTGTGCGCACGTTCTCTTGACCTCCAGAAGCATTACAACTCTCTTTTCCTGTGCAGTTATGAATTATGAATAAAGGTACCGCCGAGCGTAGTTGGCAAAATTTAAAAACTCGAAAGATTTGCTTCCTTGTAATGTAAAACGTACTTGCGTCAGTAAGCCGGCACTATTGATTGGATTTTGTAGTTTTATTGACGAAATAACAACCCTGACCTACTCTCCTACAACTAGCAAAAAGAGGTTCCAGCAAACGTGCTCAGATAGTGAAGCTATATTTATACCCAGAAACAAAACGAAAGTCTCTGTAGTATTTGTTTAAATGATTAAGGAAGTGGAGGTGGAGTTCTTGACCCAGAAGGTGATCCAAAGAACGTCTATAATTTTGGTTGAACAGAAATGAATGCAGTTTTTTAGAGCATTAATTGTCAGAGTTTGATTCTGTCCTGTTTTCTACTAACTGGCATTTTTTTAAATTTATTTACTTTAGGTGCCTTTAGAAACAACCTAGATCACTAACGACTTATATTACCTTAAGCATTACAAATATTTAAACCGAAGATATGACACGCATTAGATACAACACACAGAAACCAAGAATAATGAATTACAATAATTTTCCTCCAAATCAAATTTGTCGAAACCAGTTTTTTTAATATTTTATCATTAATTTACAGACTTTAGTCGAATTAAAATTTGCATATAGATTGTTTTTAATTACAAGAATTTTTCCTAGATATTCAGCAGTGTATAATGTGTAGTATAATGTGACTTGTAGATTATATTCCTCGAAATTTTAGGCAGGAGTTTCGGGCAGTTTTCTCCATTAGATGGCACTAGGTAAAAGAAGATTGGTCAATTCTTTATATTGTGTTATATTTCTGATCCCTTTTTACTGAAACCATGAATACCGGAAGTTATTAAATCTGTAATTGATGTTATTTCGCGATGGAATTTGTATGTTGCCAAATCTTTTCCTCTAAAAGCTAACTCAGCCTCTCTTCAACATTTTCTAAAAGAATGAAGTCAATGTTATTCTCCTAAATAGGTCAAGAAAAAATGGATGATTAATTAATATTTCCGAGTATGTTAACTGCTTATTAGGTAATTAGTCTCTTCACTGTCGTGAATGTTCTATTCCGGGAGGTGTCGGTGATTCCACCCTTGCTGGATGGTGAGATCCGGCGCCGACCTTCACGTCGGCGTAGCAGAGGTATCTCCCTTCAGAAATCTCCCCCGAGCAAGGTTCCGTCCTAGTCGGGACAAGCTCTAAACTTTCGACTGGTCTTCCTATATGTGTGATATCGTCGTGCATGTAAGTGTGAAGCTTGAGTAAAGTGTAGAGCATATGTCGAGCATGTGTAAGGTCCGAGGTTCTTTTTTAAGGGCTCTGCTTCGACATTCGCCTGGTATTCATCAGCGAAACTACCAATCAGAGCAGCCGGCCGCTAGAATTCTCTAGCCAGCGGCTGAATTCGACGTAGCTATTTAGCTTGTGTCGAAAATCCACAACCGTCGGGATGCCAACCCGAGAACTTCCCGTTCAGAGAGGCTGCAGAGAGCGGCAAAGTTGCACGTGAGCAACAGTCAGCGGACGAAAACTCGGAGAAACCTGATCGAGAGCGGGGAGCTCTCTCATGGGAGATCAGGACGGCCGTCCCCCCACCGCCCCCTGCCGGCCAGTGCGAAGTAGAAACAATAAAAGGCGTCCCACGCGGCCTGGCGCGCAGCCTCTCAAACGCGAGATGGATGAGGCGGCCATTTGGGTGCGCCAGCGCCCCGGGCAGAGGAGCCGATGGCCCGCACCCCGAGCCCGCCGCCCGCCGCCCGCCGCCCGCCGCCCGCCGCCCGCCGCCCGCCGCTCGCCGCCCGCCGCCGACACGCAAATAAAAACCGACGCTCCAGCGATCCCGGATCAGGCCGAAGGCGTCATTGGTAATGTGGGAGCCCCACGGTTCCAAACCTCGCTTCCGTGTGGACAGCCATATGCAGCAATATGTTATACGTATGCGATACACTGCGTTCTTTCAATAAACTATCAAGGGACACAAATTACATTCTAGAATTATATATGTTCTATTAGTATGTTTCGTTTTGTTCAAAGTCAGATTATTGTAAGATATTTAACAAAATTTGTATTTATCTACGTTGGCAGATTTTTGAAGTATAAAAAATATTATCATTACTGTAAATATTATCTTGAAAACTGTACTGAAAAATTTTCTGCACGAAATAATTGCTCACATTCTTCAGCAATCAGTTTCCTTCTTATTTAAGATTTTATATGAAAGGTATCTACAACTACAAAATATTCTCATTTGGTCGCACCTTGCTCGCCAACAGGGAGATGTACGAGTCGATAGCCCAGACTCCTTTATACTGCCCGCCGCGTCACGCAAATAAAAGCAGACGCTTCACACTGATTGATTGATTATTTTGTATTTCCTGCCGCGTCAGCTGCTATGGTCATTATTCCCATAAGAGTGACGTATTTTATGCACGACATGTGGCCATTATCTTCCGCCGCTTGATGGTGAGATCTAGTGCCGATCTACACGTCGGCTTCTAAGGTTTTCCTCGTACGGGAATCTCCCACTAGTGGAGTACCGAGTTCTAACCTTCCTACATGTGTCGTAATGTTTTGTATGTTTGTGTATGTTAGGAGCGAGAATAGGTCAAGGTACAGGAAGGAAAGATCGCGCGCAGTCCAGGGCCCGTTTGTTAGGGTTCTGATCGGCATTCGCCTGGTGTTGATCGAAGAAACCACTGAGAACTACTGATCAAAACAGTCGACTGCCAGAATTCTCCAAACAGCGGCTTAACTCGATCTATCCTTCTATCTACCTACCTACCTACCTACCTACCTACCTACCTATCTACCTATCTATCAAATGACGAAAATCCTGTCACCGTCGGCCTGGAACCTCAGGTTTCCCGGTCAAATACACTTCAGGGACAACAAGTTGATGCACTATGCCACCTTCCATGTCCTTGTTGCCAATTGGCGCTCCTTCATTCATTTGTTTGTTTGCAATTGGCTCAGGTATATAAGACTTCCACTCTTCTTCATGCTATATACCGGGAGAGATGGCTCAGGGCATCAAATGATGTCACTGCAGTTCCTCTGACCGGGAGGTCCTGGGTTCGAGTCCCGACGATGGCGGGATTTTCGACAATAGCTTGTTAGCTAGGACGAATTCAGTCACTGTCTGGAGAAGAATTCTAACGGCCTGCAGCTGTGATAGGTGGATTCCCGTGGTTTCTCTGATCAACACCAGGCGAATGTCGCTAAAAAACCCTTATAAAACGGCCCACAAACCGCGCGCGACCTCACCATCACGTTCCTTGTCCTATCCTCACCCCTTAAACACACACACATACACTAACATGCACTACACTACCACACATGCCGGTATACATGTCACGAGCTAAGATCTTGTCCTGTCTGGGGCGGTGCTCCGCTGGTGGGAGGTACCTCGTTAGGGAAAAGCCCACTTGCCGACGGTAGGTCGGTGCCGGATCTCATCAGCGGGGGAAAGACCATCGCCATCTCTCAAGCAAAAACATGCATTACACTTACGGGACTAATGACCCTGGTAATTGACGTGCCTGGAATCAATAATCACTTAATCAAAAATTTTTCATGCTGTCTCATTGCTCGTTACAAATATAGGAGTAGTAAGCCACGAGATATAAATGAAATTAGGTCGTGTGTTATTTGTGATTGAAGACTATTTTACATTTTACGTTCTTGTATTTTGTATTTTTTGTATTTTAAGGCATTTTATATTGTATGTCACATTATTTTACTATCAATTACATATTTAAAAGAACCATCAAGTAACAAACCTTTTTCGAAGATGCATGACTGGAGAGCTCTGGCAGCGGAGGGATGATTCTCTTTGTTGGGAGGGATGATGTTCACTTGTTTTTCAAAGAGTCACTTTGGTCCTATGTAAGCATAACTCGACTACATCATCCATACTATAGAAAACATACCTATTCACGAAACACACTTTTCGTGGAAAGTACTTTTCGAAAACTCTCAAGAATAAGGGGTGGTGTCAGGAAATACAATAAAAATATATCAACTATTTTTTAAATGTCCAAAAGCCGATCAGATGGCCGAGATCGCTAAGGCAGTAGTGCCGGAGTTGTCTCGGACCAGAAGATCGCGGGTTCGAGTCCCGCCTCGGGCATGGGTGTATTTGTGTGTGTTTGTATGAGTGTGTCGTCCTTTCACCCCTCATTATCATCATCATTTCATCTTTCATACCCCCAGAGCTAACAGCTCTGGGGGATAAAAATTGGATTCAGTAGAAAATACTGATCCTCCCCCAATTGGGTGACACATACACCTGCTACCGCGATATATGAGACTGAGCCACGGTAAAATGCAGGATGTATGAATGCGTGGTCCTATGTGGCCTATTCGCGAGGAAGAAGAAGAAGAAATGTCCAAAAAAATGAATTGTACTCCCGAACTCCCTGACAATCCGAACGTTTCTTTCGGACAAAAGAAATATAGTAGATAACAAAAATATGCATTTACATAATCCTGGATAGCTGATGGTAGGCGTTCTCTAATGAAATAATGTCTACATTTAATGAAAATATAACACAATTCAAAATATTTTAGTCGAATTTTGTTGGGTCTAACTTGACCGCATAGCAAAGATATACAAAATTACAACCCAAACTCTTGGGAGAAAAATCGTATCTTTCCGTAAATCATCAGTGCATTTACTTGTGTAATTATCATTATTTAAATTAGAAACGCAATCGTATTCAACACATTTCTTATATAACGAGCGTTCAGTAACACTTCCAAAACAACATCAAAATGTTTTAACAAAATGTTGTATACATAGTCTGACCGTATCACACAAATGCACACAACATTCATAACCCTTATTTACCCGACGAAAATTCTCAGCGGAAAAACTTGTCCCGAGTGAATCACCTGAAAACCCCCCTAAGGCGCAAGATCTTTTTTCTTGAACGCCGCGGCTTCAGCGCGTGTTTATTTCTGTAATCCTCATTATTCAAATGGGCGCAGATTAATAATTCCACACGCCTTATGTGCGCGCGTCATATTTCACGGCGTCTTTGCGCAAGCCTGGGTTCTCGCCTAACGAGTTATTGCTTAATAGACGATAGGCCCCGCTTGAAAACGCCGCCGCCAGGCAAAAGGTGACCCCGTGGGTAATTATTGAGTCACACACATGGGCGAAGAGGCCGCGCTGCGTGACGTCACGGGGCGTAGGGGGACGGGTCCCCGGGGCGGGGGTGGCTCCGCTGCCGCCCCCGCCCCCGCCCCCTCCCCCGCCCCCGCCATAGTCTCCGCGCGATCGCCCTCCAAACGAGAGGGGTCCGTGCGTTGGGCGCCCCGGGCGAAGCAGTGATGACATTACACGGGTGGGAAGGAACATCGAGGAGGTTGTGCGGCTGTGAGACGAGGAAGAGAAGGCGGAAACTTCAGTGGTAGGAGATGGAAGGATGCGGACGTGGCAAAAGGCAAATTAAGCAAGACAGTGACAAGCATAAATATTGGAAAGTGATTGGGGAAGGAAGGGCGAGAAAAGAAAGAGGAAATGGTTGAGAATTGGAAGAAAATTTTTCATGGGAACTCAAGTACTGCGAGAGGTGAGAATATTCAAAATTGGAAAAGGGGGAATATGCAAGAATTAAGAGACAGAAAGAGAGAGAGAGAACGGAATACAGTGAGAGACAATTAAGATAAATGGAGAGCGCCGAAGAGGATTTTGGGTATTTTACAACTCAGTAAAAGAAGCCTGAAATGATACTCGGAATTGAAAATTGATTATTGGTTAAATAACGAATAAGGAGAAAAAGCGACACAGGGATCAAGGACACAAGAGTAATGATAGCTACGGAATAGCTAGATAAAGATGTCCTCCCTCTCATGTACGAACGTCCTCGTACAACGAAGACCGCTCTTCTACAAAATCGAATGTTACCACATTTTGCAATTTTTTGAATGTATTTAAAATTGGCACACAATTTATTTAAAATGGGCGCCTAACTTCATATAGACAATAATAAGCAATAATATCGTACATTTCAAACATCGCACGCTAAAGATACTGTTTTCTTCAAAAATACAGGAACACCATTGCAGAGAGTAAAACAAAGCAACCAAGGAATATAACATTTCAAACTACTTCGCAGCGTTGCTAACAGAGCGCAGCACTGTCCAAGCAGACAGCCGCCAGGAAAGAAATCTCTCAAAAAATACAAAATTCTTAACACGTGTAACTCGCATTGTTGAAATTGTCAGGAGAACCGACTGATCGCCCATCGCGTCGCACACAGAGCAGAAGAAATTTCGCATAACTCGCATTTCAAACACATTTTGGTACCGGAAGAGATGGCTCTGGGCATCAACTGATGTCACTGTAGTCCCTCTGACCGGGAAGTCGTAGGTTCGAGTCCTGACCGTGGCAGGAGTTTCGACACTTCCTCGGCAGCTATGCGGAATTAAGTCGCTATCTGGAGGAGAATTCTAGCGGCCGGCAGCTCGGATCGGTAGTTTTCCATGGTTTCTCCGATCAACACCAGGCGAATGCCGGAGCAGTACCCAACCAAACGGGCCATGGACCACTAGCGATCTTTCCAAACTCTTCCTCGTCCTATCCTCTCCCATTGCACACTTACACTAACACGCACTACACAAACACACATGCCGGAAAGCCGGTCGGGAGCTTTGAGCGTATCTCGGCTGGGGTGTTGCCCCGCTGATGGGAGATACTGGTTGGGGAAAACCCCGTTATCCGGGGAAAACCCCGCCGACGGTAAGTCAGCGCCGGATCTCGTCATACAGCGAGGGAAATTTCACCGCCACCTCCCGAGAAAAAACATGCACTACACTTATGACCCTGATAGTTGACGTGCCCGGAATTACTAAAAACAACAACAACAACAACAACACATTTCGGTGTTAGAATTGAATCTCAGTGAATTATTGATAATTTTTGGAAGTGACTTAAATATTCTGGGCACGTGCCCCCCCGGCTGACGTATCCACGCGGAGATTTGGAAGAAACGAGTAAATGACGCCAAGACAAGTCACACGATATATTTCTTGAAATATTTAGTGTTGGCAAACAGATTTGAACTCCGGCGTATGTGGACAGCGAAATTGTTATTTTTGCAAGGACCATAATCATTGAAAGCTTTGTTTTTAATACG
Source organism: Gryllus longicercus (assembly GCA_038098605.1). NCBI lineage: Eukaryota > Metazoa > Arthropoda > Insecta > Orthoptera > Gryllidae > Gryllus > Gryllus longicercus. Next base: position 1,263,509 of record JAZDUA010000040.1, read on the forward strand.
ATGGCGAACACAAGTTCCACATCATGTTTTCTCCCAGCAAATGCTAAACGACTTATTTCGATGCCTTAAAATCGGAAGCCCCAATTCAAAACATTTTCCTGTTTCTTTGTTTGAATAATCCCTCCATTCTATCCATCAAATACATACGAAGTTGAAAACTGGAATCTTTTAAGGTGCTGTATAATTGTTTTTGCCCCCTCACCCATATAATAAATTTAAGATAAATTAGAGTTTTAGCTAAAATTTGCTCATAAAACATTTGAGAAATGGATTGTAACTGATCAATGAGAACCCCATTAAGAAATATAAAGATAGATAAAAAATAATCAAAACGTGGCGTGGTGATGTTGACATGGATTAGCAATAAAGTTATGGATATGAACGGGTCATCATTCACATAATTATGATCAGCTCTTCTCCAGTCAGTCCTTGTAAACAATTCTGGAACTGCAATTTTGTTTTATATTGCCTAGGCCAAATCTGGTGCAAGTTGAAAAAGATAAATCGGAAAAGACTTTTTCAGTGAAATTGTTGATACACTGGTCATGGGGTTCCATTTGCACTTCTCTGTGGATCTTTGTATAAAACAACCAACGAGCTTGAATAATTATGCATAGGAATTTATTTTCCACCTTTTTTTTCAAATGAGTATGGTTAGCATTGCATAAGACTTGGCAGACGTAGATATAGATATAGATTTATTTAGTCAACAAACAGTAAAACGTGTATGTGACACATGAAAGAGAAGATCATCTGCGCACATTTTGCGGAGTTCTAGAATCCCTTCCCAACGTTTAACTATAAATAGTTGAATGATAAGTAAAACTGAAAGGGATAAAAGATAATTAAATAAATAAAAATAAAATTTAAAACAAAACGCGAGATTAGCAACATTTCAAAACTATACGTTTTCGATCCCGAGATAAAGGCAACTTATTTGCAACCGTTAACGAACTACAGATTTGCTTTATCTACATTGCTAAGTAAATAGTAACTCGCCCTTACATCTACTCCCACCACTACAAGTAAAAGCAGAGATCAACAAAAAGTGCGCATAGTGAAGATACATTTACGTCCAGAAGCAAACTAGGGGCCATCTCAGCATTTGCTCAATGGATAAGAGAAACTGGACAAAACGTGATCGAGATGAGGGTTATTGATCCGGAAGCTGAAGTACATTATTTGTAACAAGCATATTAGATCTTTTTAAAAAAGTTATACTATACAAATGTAAATTAGTTAATTATATATCACAGTTTTGTTAAAATAAACTTTTTTTTCTTTTTGATGATCAGTATAGTCAAGAAGTGTATAGAAACAATTATGAAGTAGAAAATATTTTACTTATAACTTCAATTTGTGTACCGACTTCAATGGTTTAATGTCATCTGGCAATGTATTGTAAAGTAATTTATGTGGATTTCTTGTAGTGAGCTGTTGACACACACTTGATGAACGTGATTTTGTCGACGTGTGTTGTAATTATAAATATTAGTATTGCATGAAAATATGTTCCCCCCATTAAGTAAGTCAGTTTTGACAAATATTACAGATTCGTAAATAAATAGGCAAGGGAATGGTAGGATTCCAAGCTCAATGAAAAGAGGCTTGCAGTGATCACTCGGATGGCATTTTTTCATTATTCGAATAATTTTCTTTTCCAATCTAAAAGTCTTTGTACTACATGATGAGTTTCCCGAGAATTTTATAACATATCTCAAGCGAGAATGCACATTTGCAAATACATGCAACGAGCTGCATGAAGGCTGACAGATTTTAAAAAAATTCTGAATGCGTAACATAAGGAACTTCATTTAGTGTTTAATTTTGTTATATGTCATTCCATTTCAGGTTTGACTGAATTGACGGACCTAGAAGTTTTGTTACCTTAACGTCAGGTAATTGCAGATTAGCTGACAATATTGTGCATTTTCAGTGGAGCATACGATTGCTGATTGCTGATCAATGCAAAAATGCATCGAAACTGTTTTTCCTTCGTTAACTAATAATTTGTTAGTACAAAACCAATTTGAATCTTCTGATATCGTACTATTTATTGTTACTTTTTTGCAAGGAACATTCGTGTCATGGGTAAACAGGGGTAAACAGAGGTAAACAGAACTGTTCTTTCGCATTTGATTGACGAGGGCATATTTATTACGTATAACAGAAAGAGGATATGACCTAAGATCGAACCTTGCGGAACCCCGTAATCAATTGGTAAAGGAATGGAAAGATAAGTAAATAATGTTCTTACGTGCCTGTACTGTATTTCTACTCTTTGAGATCAGTGTTTGAGATACGAGATTATCAAAACTAGGGCGATACCACGAATTTCATGAGAAGATAATTTTGATAGCAAGATGTTATGGTCAATAACATCAAAAGCTTCCGAAAGATCTAAAAATATTTCAATGGGTGCTTAATTTGGGTCCATTGATCTGGCAACATCTTTAAGAAAAGAAAAAAATGACAGTTTCTGGAGATTTTGATTTTCAACTTTTGAACTTTTGGATTTTCTCTGAATTTTCCAAGTGTTATACCTGCTGGGGAACCAGATAAAATTCGGAAATTTGCACACCAATGTTATAGCTGTAATACCAGCCTGCAGTAAAAATTTCAACTTTGAGGTTTAACTGAAAGTAGATTTAAAAATCTGTAAATATAAGCGGGCAATGCTTTATTTCTTCATTGTGGAGTATTTGTGACGAGGAATAATCATATGTTTCCAGCCATTTTGAAATTAAATATTGATTGTTTTACAGTAATGAAAGTATTAAAAACACATATTTATTAACTTATTCTCGTATATTAATCCAGTGTGCCACACTATCAAATACGTGGACATCATCAAGCAGTGGTGTTTCCTCACGAGCGCTATGTCTTTTTCTCATGAAATTTCTCATGTATGTCATTTGAATAAAGCATGTTGAGTAGTGGGACTCGCTAGGGGCGGGGCTCATGTGGCTTCAGCGTCCTCCAGAAGACAATGATATACAATAAAAAACATAGCTCTTACTAATTTTCTATACTAACGAAAGTCATTCAATCCATTGTTTATGCTATAAATTTTAACTATAAGTCAACCAAAAAATCCTTAGTGCCCCATTTAGGTTGAGTAAATGTTTAGGTTGGCAGCACTGTTGATGTAGCGATCCTGCAAACAGACGTTACGACTTCACGGAGAGGCGACCACATGACAGCTGTCCTCGACCCGCCTTCTCCGATTCTTCCTTCCTTCTTTCGGGCGGAAGATGCTCGTTTCATGGTGCCGCACATCGTTTGTCACAACCGGCACAGAGGCGTTTCTTTCACGCTGATCGTAACTCATCAGGAACATCAAAGAGAATCGACGCCGCCAAGAGATTCGTTTAAACGGGAGCTGCGTAGAAATCGTAGCGACACAAAAGAAATTTTCAGGTTTTTTAGAAACAAGGAACTTAAGCAGATTTTAGCAAGTTCCTAATTATAGTATGATAAAACTTTCACATAATCTACTAGAATCTAACTTCAAATTTTTAAAATCCTCGTTACAAGTACATGGTTTGCAAGTGTTGTAATATGTTTAAATCATTAGACGAGACTTACTAGCAGTGTTCAAATTGAATTGACATGTTGGGATGTGTTGTACCGTGGGAGAGCATGAAATAATACGTTTCCGATAGTATAGTACAGGAAATAATGGAATTTACGTTTCCGATATGCAATGACCTGAAAACCTATTGTTTCACTTTCTCTCCCTTACTTCGTAGCAAGAGAACGTATTGCAATTGTGTGCCGTAAAATGGCAAATTTTCAACAGAATAGTAGATTGTAACTGTATGCTTTATTGCATGAGTACATATTTTGAAAACGAGCTACGTAAGAAGCGATTTTTCATATTTGTATTTATGCAATAAAGCAACATTATAAACGGGTTGCGTACTCAATTGTTTTGTAAAACAACATTATAAATTTATATGAGAATCAAACTTAATTTTGCGAAACAGCTTTCTTGCGATGTCTGGGGTATTTGATTTCTGTGCGATATATCGGTGGTCGGCGTGATGACGCAATCATCCGTGCCACAAAATGCTAATTACGGATAATTTGTGCCGTAAACTGAATTTTTAGAAACTATTTCTTGCAACAGAAAATGTCGGCTATAATGTTGCTATTCAAAATGCTCTTTTTTACAGGACCTGGTAACGAAAAACTGGATAAATTTTGTACTGTAGCGATACCGATTTCCTCATACAAAATTTCATAAGGCTGAGGGCAGTTGGGAGAATAAACAGACAGCGTTGCACGTGCAACCTCGCTTATCTCGACAGCCGTTTGCGCCCCCGGCCCATTAAGAAAGTCGTTACAAGGGTCAGTCGTCGAAAGATTCACTGGGAGAAGCACGTGGTCGCATGACCAGCTGCGAAATTTCTAGAACGCTCGCTTACATCCAGGGAATCCCAGAGCGATAAATTCTTTCACGGACAACGTCGCCATTGTGCAAGCATGGCCGGTGTTCTAGAAGGAATTAGAAAATTCTGTACGCTCACAGTGACGCAAAGAGTTGAAACTTCCTTCACTACTCCCGTCACGATTGGTTGAAATAACGTAATGCGCCATTTCCTTTGGCCAATAGCGACGCGACTATTATAAGGAGCTGGAATACACGAGAAAATTGGGTGGGGGCAAAAGTTGACTTGATACAATTTCGACTGAGAGAATATCAGAAAGAGCAGGGCATCAGACGGGGCCAGAGCATTAGACGGGGAGCAGTCGGGAGAGAATCTTCTCCGGGGGGGTAACTATTCGTCGGGGAGAGACCAGTGTGTCTCTGAAAGACTTGTAATTTTTGTCAGACGGAGCCTGAGTTCTAGGCTGAGGGCAGTTGGGAGAGAAACTTATCTGGGGTGGGAATTATTCGGGCGAATGTGCCTATGTGGGACTTATATTATTTTACTGCGAGTTTTGAGCATTGAGCCGACTGCAGGAGACAGAGAAAATTCTCTGGGGTGGGAATTCGCCGTGATGAGAGGCGAACGTTTCTCCGAAGGATTGCTAAACTGTCCGAAGTTGTGTTCGACAATTATTATAATGAGAATCAGAGGTACGCATAGTTAATTACTACGTTCCTGAGATTGAGATCGCCCGGCCGCTCCAAGTCTACCAGTTACTACCAGTCTACCAGTCCCGCTTCGAGTTCAACCAGACTACCAGACGCCGTCAACGCAGCCACGCGCCGCCGCCCCTTTGGTGACGTCACGACCCGACCGCCAGCTGTTTGCCCGGGAGGCCACCGACCTCCGCTGAATTTTTTTTGAAGGACGCTTGCCGCCTCCTCGACCGCGCCCGCCCTCCCGGGCGCGCAAAGACCATTTTCCAGGCAATATCATTCAGGGCATTCGCCCCTGTGTAAAATTTTGTAATGCGGCGCCGCGCTATGGCGCATCGATTTGTAACTTTTGTATTTTACCATTGTAATGTTAATTATAATTCTTCCTAGTTTTTAAGCTTTACTCTGAATACTAACTTTTCATCTTCTTTTCTTTCCACCTAATTTTCACATTTCTTTATTCTATTTACAAGTGTAACTTCCCTGGGGCATTTTAATTTGATTGCCCAGGGATAAAAGTGATTTTTACCAGTGACCAAAGTGTTTGTTTCATGTTACCAGTATCTGTTTAACAATTCCTTCCATCACCGACTGAGCTATTAACCGGGCCGCTTACCGGGCGTTCTCTCACGAGACGACCGGGGGGTGTTACAGTACCTGTGCGTAGTAAATTACTTTTTTCAACTTGTGTAGTCAGAATCCATGTTTTGGGGTTCCTTATTACCGAAAAATCGATTGACGGCAAATCGTCTTTCTGTCCGTTCAGAAGTAGGTTAGTGAATAGTACGTCAAACATTCATAACAATTTCTGGCACCGTTCCGGGATTGATACGGGGATCTTCCAGTCACTGGAGCTGTCGATCGTCAAGGTTTCCCTCAATCATAGGGATAGATTCCTTCAATCATCGATGCCAGTTTCTTCATTCATGATTGTTGGTTCTCATAGTCATCAATACTGGTTCCCTCAATCATCATTGTTGGCGCCCTCAATCGCATGGCATCCCATGGCCTCCAGCATCGATGTTGGTGAGAGAGAAGTTATGAGAAGAGAGAAATGGAGGGAGGGAGGAAGAAAAAGGACAAGGAGCAAGATAAAAAATTAAGAAAGAGAACTAGAAGGGGAAACTGAAAACAAAGACATGTAGATAGCAAAATACATTATGTGATCAAAAGTATCCGGACACGGGGCTGAAAATGACTTACCAGTTCGTGGCGTCCCCCATTGGTAATGCTGGAATTCAATAGAGCGTTGGCCCACCCTTAGCCTTGATGACAGATTCCCCTCTCGCAGGCATTCTTTCAATCAGGTGCTGGAAGGTTTCTTAGTGAAAGGGAGCCCATTCTTCACAGAGTGTTGCACTGAGGAGAGGTATCGATGTAGATTGGTGATGCCTGCCACGAAGTCGGGGATCCAAAACATCCCAAAGGTGTTAGATAGGATTCAAGTTAGGATTCTGTGCAGGCCAGCCCATTTCAGGGATGTTATTGTCGTGTAATCACTTCGCCATAGGCCATGCAGTATAAACAGGTGCTCGATCGTGTTGAAAGATGGAATCGCCATCCCCGAATTGGATTTCAACAGTGGGAAGCAAGAAGGTGTTTCGAATATCTATGTAGGCCCGTGCCATGATAGTGCCACACAAAATAAAATGGGCTGCAAGCCCCCTCCATGAAAAACACGGCCAAACCATAACACCATTATGGACGTGTCCGGATACTTTTGATTACGTAGTGCGAGTGGAAAAAGAGGGACGACAAGGAGAAAACGAGAAGCCAAGAAAGTGACAGAGAGAGTGAGTGAGTTAGAGTGAGTGAGAGAGAGTGAGTGAGTTAGAGTGAGTGAGTGAGAGTGAGTGAGTGAGAGTGAGAGAGTGAGAGTGAGAGAGTGAGAGAGTGAGAGTGAGAGAGTGAGAGTGAGAGAGTGAGAGAGAGAGTGAGAGAGAGTGAGAGAGTGAGAGAGTGTGAGAGAGAGTGCGAGAGAGAGTGCGAGAGAGAGTGCGAGAGAGAGTGCGAGAGAGAGTGCGAGAGAGAGTGTGAGAGAGAGTGTGAGAGAGAGTGTGAGAAAGAGTGTGAGAGAGAGTGTGAGAGAGAGTGTGAGAGAGAGTGTGAGAGAGTGTGAGAGAGTGTGAGAGAGAGTGTGAGAGAGAGTGTGAGAGAGAGTGTGAGAGAGAGTGTGAGAGAGAGTGTGAGAGAGAGTGTGAGAGAGAGTGTGAGAGAGAGTGTGAGAGAGAGTGTGAGAGAGAGTGTGAGAGAGAGACTGAGGGAGAGACGACTCGCATGCCGAGTGGAGAGGGGCGAGCAGGAGTGTTCCGCTGCAGCGGGGGTCGGGTCGTGCGGCGCGCCGCCCGCTATCACGCGGGGCTTCTGGGAACGGCGGCGGTGGAGGCGGGCGGGTGGGCGAGCGGCGACGCCGGTGTCCGCCTCGTTAGCCCCATCGCGATATGAGGCGCCACATGCACGACCCGCGCGGGCCGGGAGGCCGCGGTCCGACGGGGCTGGCGAGCGAGTATTTTTGTGACAGTTTAGGCGTATGGATAAACGAAACATCTGTTGCATCCGCGTCTTGACTTATGAAGCGGACGTGAGGTAGTAGTTACGCGAGGGAACTCAGTCGAGAAAAGCTGTGTCAATATTTTTGGTAAAAAAAGGGGGGTTGCTTACGTTGACTGCATTCAGGAATTTTGTTGTGTTAATGCGGAGTGCAATCCCGGAGCCTCACTGTCGGCATGAAAATGCCGGAGAGAAGCCAGTCAAATTGGACAACTTAGACATATCAATACATCAATACAATAGACAACATATCAATTTAGACAACTTTTTTTGCTCAGCCTAAAAGCCAATGCCAACTACCTTTATGCGTTGTTGTTCAAGTGTGTTGTTTCAAATGTTCAACTTTTCGAATCACTGCCGATTATGCAGCTAATTCCGCGCTTGTTCCACTTGTGCACTAGGCTTGAACACAACACGCACGTGTTCTATTTATCCATTAGCGTAAACATAACAAACACCGATAAAATACTCAACATATCAGATATAAAGAAATTTTGAATTTTTGTTATTTTTAAAATATCATTTTACCGAAATGTACAATGTTTAAATGAAAAGAGAGAATCTTTTCGTTCCTGGTAATAAAAATGATTATCTACTCCGTGATATACTATTATTAATGCAGTGTTTTTTTGCCATTCCCAGATAGCCTGAACAGGAAGCCAAAAACAAAATAAACGCGCTAACTGAATGCGATTCTCTTTTGTTCACTCCTGCATTTATATAATTTTTGAGGAGTCCACCGTCATCCAAACACCTCAGGAAATACTACTGTAGTGCGTAGTGATAAGGTGCATTTCATCTATTTACTTCAACATGCATATCAATAGAAGAACGTTAGTGAAAGTAGTTGAAGGAAACGATGAACGGGATGTCGTTAATACAGCACCATCTAATAGTCAAATATTTGACCGTGCTAATGTTTCTGGAGAAGACAACTTCCGGTCCTCCTGAAAGGATTTGGCTTAGCTGCAACGAACGTCTAGCTCCAGAAACGTGCCATATGTGAAGTTGAATGTGACCATTTCTCAAGCTCAACTTATACCCACGAAACCATACAATGAACCCTATAGTTATTTTCTTCACGCATTCAGCAGGTGTAACGCCATCTCTCTCTATTTCGGTTAGAAAAAAACACAACAAAATTCGCTTGTATCCTCCAAAATCATCTCCACCCCATGGTACTGGTTAAAGTTTTCTTGCACCCATATTCCAATCGTAAGACCATAGTGAAAGCTGGAAGAGAAAACTTTCGTGCTTTTGGTCGTATAAAGAAGGACACATCGATGAGAATCCGCAACCAGTTTTCATGACAGTTTTCATGAATCCGCAACCAACCCAAATATTTATCTCGTTCGTTTGTCCCAATAGAAGACTCAGCAACACACCATTGTTATGGAACTTACCGCTGAGTTCAGAAGTGGATGGAAAACCTAACAGATTGGGGTTGGAAGATCAGGGACTTATCCCAGTCAGTCAGACATCCCAATCGCTCCACTCTAATGCACTTGATATCTTGTCCGTTTAGAAAATGAAGTAGTGTAGGATGCAGCAGATGCAATGACGGGTCAAAATGCTCATAAATATAAAAACTTTGCTGTAAAACATCATGACAGAACATTCACCTCTTCATCTTGATAATTCCCTCCCCGCCCCATCCAGTGAACGAAATGAACTCTCTCCATCAGGAAGACACCAGGGACATCACAAAGCCAGGAACTATGTGAATACTAATGATCGTCGTTACACGTTTTTAAATAAAGTAATATCTAGAAACTACATGAACTATTTACAGGTGTGGGTGACGACCCCCTCTCCTGTTTGCTGAATGAGTTAAGCTCTCGACCTGCTTAGGAAGACACCAAGAATACTAAAGACAGCCGTCAGAAAAGTGAGATTGTAATACAGCAATTTATTATTTTATCAACTAAATACTTGTAGTATTTTTATTCCCTAAATATTACCTATAAATATATTTTTACGAAGATCTATCGATTACACCAAACTTTTTCTGAATATTCCCTCCTGTCAATTTCGAGGAAACTCATGAGCTTACCACCGTCCTTCTGAACTGAAGCACTATATAAATGTGCTACCAAATTTATTTTAAATGACTTTCGTTCTGAGAAGAGTACTTTTCCTAATATCTGGCAAGGTACATAACTAACACCAAACTTGAATGAAATTGCCATGTTTTCAGAAGCTGTGTCATGGAATGTTCTCGACGTACGGACCTCGGCTAGAAATAAAATTATGGCATTTAGCCGACTTTAGAAACAAAACTGACATATTTTTCTTTGGAAGAAATATTTTATGAGGGATTGGGAATATCTTAAATATTTTTAACGCATTAAAATAACTAAATATTTTATTTATTTACTATACGGACTATTTTCTGATCAATTGCAAAAGGTTAACAAAAATATAAATATAAAGATATTTATCAATATTATACATTAGCTCATAAATGAGGAGCAAACATCCAAAAGGTGGCATCTCCATTTGTTAAAAATTGAGTTGTTCTGTTGTTTTTACCTAGAATTTTATTTCCATAAAAAACCCCTGAGATGTCTTTCAATACATTAACTAGTACTCTATTCGTTAAGTTGAAGACGATGTTGAAAAGAACAAAATTCATGCCATTTTTTCATTTTTATTGGAAAAAAGTGAAGTGGACGTGTCACGGTTTGACTGTTATCTCTTCAAATGCAAAAATATTTTAATGTTAATTCTTTTAAGTTAAGAATCTGGTTTATTTTCAAATTTATTTTTATTATATATGTTAAATATTTCAATATTATTAGGGTGCCGCCTCCTAAAGTTCTCCTCCAGGAAACGGCTGATTTCGACCAAGTTATCTAGCTAGTATCGAAAATTTCCCAACGTCCCGACTCGAACCGTAGGACCCCGGTCAGAGTCGCTGCAGAGCCAGCGACAATGCTAGCCGTGAGTTATAGTCAACCGATGGTATAACGGTTATCGTATCGGACCGCAAGGTACATAACGGTTATCATATCGGACCGCAAGGTACCCAAGTTGGTGGGTTCAAACCCGATCGGAGCCGTGCGTTTTTAAGGGCGAAATGATACTTCGAACGCCTTTCTTCGGAGGGGAAGTAAAGCCGGCTGTCCCATGTTAGTAGATTTACTTGCATGTGCAAGATCCTAAATGCAAGAAGCCTAAATGACGCCTCTGAGCTAAACTCAAATCGCCTGTTTCTCGCCCAAGAAATACCTCCTTTCCCTGCTAGTTGGTGAAAGGAGCGTAGCGAAATTCGCGTGGTCAGACGGAAGAGCAGGCCTCATAGCCCGAGTCTCGCCACGTAAAATAAGGCATTAATTCAATTCAATTCAACCGCCCCCCACTCGTCTTCCCACTGGCTCCCCCGGCCGCTCGTGGGGCTTCGGCCGCGACCGCGGCAGTGCGCGGCGACCGCGCGTTGCATTTTCACGAGCTTCCCTGAGATATTCATTATCGTGCTAATGGGCCTCTTAATTAAAATGTTTCGTGACGAGACGGGCGGGTGTGGGGGCGGGCGGCGAGGGACGCGGCCGCCCGCCGGACAGGAGACACCGCCATCGCTCGATCGCGCATTTCCAATGCAAATGCCCCGTCTCCGCTCCCGCTCCCGCTGCCGCTCGCGCTGCGGCCCGTGCGGTGTGGGCGCTCGGCGAGCGGGGAAGCCACCGTGGTGGCGGGGGGGGGAGTCACACGTGACGGGGTACTGATCGCCGTAAATCTTTCATGGACACAAAACGGTGGTAAATATGGTTGATTTTTCGCTGATTTTGAAAACCTAAACTCGCGTTATTGTTAACTAATTGATGGATTAAACTCTTACTAAACCTGGATCTAGCTCTAACTTCTCTAAAATGATTCTTACGAATTCGTCGGTCTGAATGTTCGTGATCATCAAGCCAGATGTGCGTTAGTAACATTAGTTTGATGATACTTATGCTTTAATCACGTCGTGGGCATGAATGTTTGCATATGTTGGAAGATATTTGCCCAGTGCCTTTTTGACAGACCAAGTCACAGAACATTGCAAGCATTTATTATATGTTTTAATAAATGTTTCTCGAGTATTGTGAATTGGTCTGTCAAAAACTTCATTGGCCAAATACCTTAGAATGTATCTATTGATTTGGTGGCTAATTGTTATAAATGTACGTAAGATTGTTTGTGTGTTGTGTTATGGTGGAGCTCTACTAAAAGGCAAATGTCACCTTTCTACCATTTTCTTTCCATTCCTGACTGGCCTGGGTTGCGCAAGTTCTTGGAGTTACATCTAGGTTGTGGGTATGAATAGTGAGTGAGGTATGGGCGTTCTGTAATGTGGCACGGTGAGACATACAGATCGCCCTCTAAGCCATTTCCTACCCTGTCAGACGTAGAAACCCTCAACCCAACCGGCTTGCTTTAGCCAAGATGGGCCTACAGACTATCTTGTCCATACAACCCACTACAGATTGTCGAAAACGGTTCTACGAGTCACTTCCGACAGCCGAAAATCGGGAGCACGAGTCACTCCCGATGTATAAAGATGTAAACATGGGATTGCTAAGAGATTTATAATTTGGCAGATGCTGTAAAGGCTAAAAGGCGACCTGATCAAAGGTAAGTACTTCGTATCACTACTAAGATTCATTAGATTTCTCTTGATAAAAATCAATGCTGACTTCTCTCAGCAATGCCATACTCGCTGCTGCTCTCATTCACAGCCAGAGTTGGTTTAATGGAAATATAGAGAAGTCCCATGAATGGACGCATAAAACGAATAAAACAAACGTGGAACAAAATACTTTCATTCGTGCTCGGAGTAATATCCGTTGGACGCGGTACACTTTTGACATCGACGATAAACCTGCAAGAGTTAGTCAGAGAAGGCCTCTTAGTGGATCGAACAAAGCGCTGGTGCCACACGTCTTTTCAATGTCTGATACGTCTACAAAATCTCTACGTTTCAGGACTGCCCTTGAGACGTAGGAACAAAAATATGCCGCCAGGCGCCAGATAAGCTCAGTACGGTGGATGTGCTCGAACAACTACACTTCGTCTTTCCAAGACGTTGCGTACACGTTTAGCGCAATGCGAGCATGCATTGTTATGCAGCCGACTCAACTTATCATTCCTGTGCCCACAACAGCTTCGTACAATTTGTCACTGGCGGTTTTTCCTTCCGGGAAATATTCCCGTTGGATCATGCTGATACTATCGAAAAACACATGAAAGAGTGTCTTTATTCTGGACTTCTGGTCGCGCTTCATTTTGGGGGCGCAGGCTCGCCGGTGATCGCTATTCCATTGATGATCACCTATGACGATGGTTTGAAGAAAGATTGGATCGTCGCTACACATGTCAATGAAATTTCCGGCAGTGAGCTTGCGTGTTTCCTTCTGCTCGTGAGTCAATGAGTGGGTCACAAACCAGGAACGGGCCTTGCACTTACCCAGATCTTGGTGGATGATGATGCTAACATTGTCCTAGCTAATTCTCATTTCCTCCGATATCCATCGTGGAGTCATGCCACGATTCTGCAAAAGTATCTGTTGCGTCCGCTTGAAATTGTCTATCGTCACATTTATTGTGGGACGACCCGAATGTGGTCCGTCATCCACGGTGTCCTTTCCTTCTCAAAAGTGGTTAAATCAATCGTAAACACATATTCTGCTCATTGAATCTGTCCCGCACATCTGCACCAACATTTCATGCATTTCTGTGGCTAGTTTGTAAGAAGACTTCATGATTATCCGTTGGTCGATTTGACGAGAATGCACGTGCGCGCACTGTTCGTCTACAACTGTTCGTCCACTACACTGCACCGCGTTCGTGCGCAGTAATCTGTATGTTGTTTCTCCGGTGGTCGCGCCCCATAAAATATGTTGGTGTATATAAGAGTGGTTAACTACAACACAGTGGGATCGATCTCAATTAAAGTAGGCATCTCATCCTGTATTTTTTTTTTCACCCAGAAGATTTATGTGCTGTTAATTTTGTTGAAACTCTGATAGATAGCACAGTAGAACAAAACTAGATATTCATATTAAATGAAACCCGCATTTTTAATGTATAACGTTAAATAACTTCTAAAGGAAGCGCTCTATGGCATTAAAACTAACTTTGTAGGCCAAAGCCTCAAAGAAACCTTTCTCACACCGTAGTCTACAGGATGTTTTATTGAACAATTCATTGCGTTTTTGCTGGTCCGGCGCTTCTCGATATTACCCCAACTGCTCGGAGATGTGCATAATCTGCAACTAAATGTGATTGAGAGGGACAGAGGGAGGCAGAGACAGAGAGAGACGTTCACAGAGACAGTCACACAAACTGAGACAGGGAGAGACGGAGAGAGATAGACTGAGAGATAGTCAGAGTGTGATAGACAGAGTGAGATAGAGAGAGAGAGACGGAGAGAGAAAGGGAGCGGAAGGGAGAAAGAGGGAGATGAGCAGAACAACGTCTCCCGAGTTCGGCTAGTATTTTATAATTTTTTTAAGGCTTAATTGAACATGTTTTGGTAAGTTTTCTCCCATCTATTTATATACTTTTCACTTACTACTTACTTTTTACATATACTTGTTTTCTTCATAATTTTGTCTCTGATTATTATGTAATCGTATTTTTAATTATATTATTCAAAACAATATCATCAAAATTTCTCATTTATTTCATTTTTAGGTATAAATATATTAATTATTACCTGTTGGCGAATTACACGAAGCGTCATTTTCTAGCATTAAAAGGACAATAAAACATTTTTTTACAATACTTACATTGACCATTGTAGAATCACGACCATTGATAAATAAAATAAAATTGGTTCACGTGATTGGTCGTGTTTACGAGTAGAGAATCAATTAGTTGCTCCAACGTTTCGAAATATTTAATTTCTTCATCAGGGATAGAGTATAAACAATGAACAGTGCATGAGGACAACGAACATTACAATAAATTGATTAATTATTTAACATTACACACATCAACCTAAAACCAAAAATAAAAAAGTATAAACTAAGATAAATAAAACACCAAAATATAGAAAGTACACTACAGAGTGGCTCCAGGAACATTCTTCTGAATTTAAATACTTTCGTTGGCCACCAAAATTCCCAGACGTGAACATTATTGAGAATATCTGGAATGCAACGTGCTGTTCAGAAGAAATCTCCACTCCCTCGCACTCTTACGAGTTTATGGAGAGCCCTGCAAAATTCATTGTACCAATTACCTCCAGCACTACTTCAGATATTAGTCGATTCCATGCCACGTCGTGTTGTGGAACGTCTGCGTGTTCGAGGGCCTTTACACGATATTAGGCATGTGTGTTTTTGGTTCTTCAATGTATTTTTGACTGTTTAAACTCGATACACTTGTTTCAGTGACAAGTAAAATATTTTGTCTGTAATAGTACATTAACATATGATTTTGTGCATTACTCCCAATTTTACCGCGTCAAAACCATTTTGCCAATTTTCTCCAAAATTGATATTCCCCGATCGATCTGAACAAACTCGAGACTCTGGAAGTTTCAACAGGATATTTTGGTTTTTGAGAATACTTTTCATGAAGCCTCAAGATCATTTTCAAAATTTTCTAAATAAAATGGCACCAATTTTTTGTATTAAACTTTGTCCTCCGATAGAGTAAAGAACGCTAAAAAGAATGGCGAAGGTCTCACGATCGTTGAAATCCCAGATATTTTGGTCAATTGGAAAAGTGCAATTTTTTAAGCATCTTCCTACAACTACAATATGGAAGACAGAACGTTTATACTTAATGAATTATGTTCCTTCCAAGAAGATCTTGAAATAATGTCTTGTTAAAGTTTTCAAAAATGAATAGTTTTCGTGTCATTTTGCGAAAAATATAGGCTATTTCTAATTTTTTACATGTTTCTTTCTCAAAAACCGCCTCAATATTTTTTTTTTAATTCTCCCCATACAAAGGTTGGTAAAAAATAGTTCCATGTTTGGCGAACTCTCTGTTTTTTCGAACATTGCAAACAGTGAACATTTAAAAATTACAAAATTGAAGATAGAGATTTTTGCCTTAGACAACGTCTGTTCAAAATCATCTCTTTCAAAATCAGCCAAAAATCAGCTTTTTAAAATAAATCGTGTACAATTTTTCGAGAAAACGAGCAGTTTTCGCGTAATTTTTATTTCATATTAATGCAATTTACAAAAAAAATCTCAAAAACTTTAAAATTGTTTTCTCCAATTTTTTGCCATTGATAGAAGAGACTCTTAAAAGAATGGCGTGGGTCTCATTCTTTTTAACTTTGAAGTTTCAAAAATTACAAATTTCGAAATAAAGCGAGAAAGCATGTGCTGTTGAGCTTCACTAGTTTAAAGTATAATTTGGAGACTAGTTTAAAGACTTCATAGACTTTATAGACTTCACTAGTTTAAAGTATAATAATGTCGGCTAATTACTGAACCTCGCATCGAAAGCAAGTGCCTCCAAGCTTTTCCATGCGGTGCTAACATCACGGCCGTTGTGGCTTCGATTGAGGGGAAGGGAGGGAGGGCAGACAGGAGGGAGGGGGCGGCGGGCGCACGCCGCCGTGTGTTTAGCGCGCGTCACGCACGGCTTGCGTATCAGCGCGCCCGCGAGAAACATCCGTGCGATAACGTCTTAATAGGACAGGCGGCGAGGGCGGCCGCGGGAGCGGCGACTGCAGAGCTGGCTGCTGAGGTGGCGCGGCTTGGCGCGGCGGTGGCAACAGCGATGACGTCGGGACTGCAGCGTAACAAGCTCTTGAGGGAGTCTTTGCGTACATCCCTAATAGGCACCCCCTCACAATTGTTCGTATTTCAGTTTTTCTTCCGATTAAGATGGATATAGTTTTTGACACTAAAGGATCGTATTAATTTGCCTTTTGCCAGCTAGCGGCGTTCCCAACCTGAACCCTGTTTTTATTTATTATCCACACCTAGCGGTGGAGAGCACCACACGTGGAGAGCATGGCATATTCCCTTTACCGTATCCAGCATACCTGGCATACGTTAGCTTTTATCTTTCTTCCACAGCTGTAGAAACTGGGACGATTGAAATGAAAATTTACAACTCTACTTTGCCCGGATCTGGTATCGAATCCGAAATTGCGCCACGGAAAGCACGCTGTCCATAGGCCGGGATATCCGATTTAGATGATCATTAAATGGAAAATTAAAATAAACAACTGAAAATAATTTAATTGTATTACTTAAATGACTTTAAAATTAAATATTTAGTATTTCTATAAAACCTGTCTAAGATTGAGCATAATTCCTGCTTCAAAAATGTTCTGTATTTTCATGTTTATTTTTAATATAGTGTTGCCAGTAATTCAGTAAGAAACTTAAATATATTATTTTTAATTTAATTTTTCCAGCAGAAGTAATAAAGAAAATAGCCCCACATTAATTCCATGGAACATTCGTTCGAAAAGAGACTTATCTGATTTCGTACGCTCAGACTTTAACACTGCTATTGATATAAGATTGGTAAAAAAATAAATATGTGCGTTCATCTTACCCATATTATAATCACTCGTATTTCTCTAAATGACTCCCTTTTCGCACCAAACACAGACGGATTTTACAGTTATAACGATCATAAATCCAATATTAGAAGTAAATTTTCGTGGTAAATTTATTTCTTAGTTTTTAATGAGGTCTGGGACCTGTTGCAATCGCTTCTAAAAAAACTAGCATAATATAATGTAATTCAAATGTAAAGTTCATAACTATAACCTGACTAATGTTTAAACAATAATTATGATAAAATTCAACATTTTTATCACTTATTTAAATTTTGATGTTTTTGCAAACTATTCTCTCCTATGTGTACGTTACCTCTCTAGGCTGAAAGGGTTTGGGCAGTTCCAGGAGATCTGCATAGGAAAGCAAATAACAATAAAAGTGTTTCAACTAAAAAGTCATTTCAAAAAAACCGTTTCCTATCCTTAGAAATCCCACAATTATAGCGCATATTAATCTCCGAACATCAGTGTGATGGATTAAAACAGTTAAAGGCACGAAACGCATATTAAAACTTCATATTCCATCAAACACACATTTTGTCATTAAACGGTAAATAAAAATAAAGAAGAGGGACTGACATGCAGAATAAATTTTTGAGTTGTGTCACATTACGTGTTTAGCAAAATTTATGTCATTAACATTTTCCCATCAATTGTCCATGATTTCCTCAACTTGAAGTCTTGGCAGCCGGCGCTAGCCACCGCCTGAGCATCCTCGCCGGCGCCAGCCGACCTCCCGTAATTGCGTCCTCAGCAGCCGCCCGCGCGGGGGTGGGGGTCGAGGGCGCCCCCCCCCCGCCGCACGCCGGGAGCCTGCAATTAACCGGGAGCCAGCCGGCTAAGTACAGGGCTGTCCAGATGGCGCCGGCACCCGCGCGCGACGCCCTAATGTGGCAGGGGGCGGGCCGGAGGCGGGCCGGGAGCCGAGCGCGGGGGGTGGGGGCCGGGGGCCGGGGGCCAGAGGGCAGATAAACGCCGGCGGTTGCGCAGCCCGCAGCAAAACGAGCAACAGGAGCCGTTGCCGGGAGCTGCTCCAGAGGCCGCTCTCTCGCCCGCTCGCCCACGCCGGTAGGGATGCGACATCGACGTCGTTTTCAGTGTTAAAACATCGGCCACAAAACACTAATGTTAACAAACATTATAATATAATAAAACAATATAATATAATTCAATAAATCGAAGTTAAATAGATCGATCTTTTTAATTAAAAAATAAATCTTGAGTCGATTTTAAATCTCGATTCGTATTTAAAATCGATGTATTGAAAAAGCTGTTTTTAACATTGATTTTTATGCCCGATATTTTAACGTGTTTGATATTTTATTTTGGAAACAAGAATCTGTCAAAATAGCAAAATGCTATAACAATTTTCAGATATCCATAAGATGAAGTTTCTTTGGGCCAAAGTGGTCAAGTGCGAAAAATAAGTAAGTCGAACTTTTGTTGATAAACATAGTGTATTATTTTTGTGTTATCAATCAGATAATAAACGTTTTGTTAATTTTCTGATATTTTTTACTTAATTTGTCAGCTAAATTTTAATTAAGGATTAATAAATATGATCATTGTGAAGTTAAATCATTTCTCCTCATGTGGAAACAGATGTTAGAGGTTATTAAATTGTTTTAGAAGCATTGATGTTCAAAAACATGGTTTTGGATCGATATAGGTATTGCTTTGGAGCATCAAATTTGGTTGGAGATGTTGCATTCTTATTCTCCATGAGGAGGAGGCATGGGGATATGACTACTTGGTTTAAAGAAAATTTTAACGCTATTCGTAAGGTGACATCTCTATACCCTATTGATCAAGAAACTGGCAACTTTGTAATCATGATCGTAAGGTATAATGCGATGTTCTGCTTAGCGACATTTGCTCATCCATTGTAAATAATCAAGTGCTTCTTGTGTAAATCAAAGACCTTGAGTATAACACTGTTTCTAAACAATTACTGAGATATTTTTATACCGCTGTAAGTCGGGAGTCAAACAAATCATCATGCACGAAGAAGTTTTTGATTTTCTTGCCTGTACATAGACGATGATGCATCTTCGACCAGGGATCCATCCCTTGAGCCTAAAGCTGGAGATGATGGCAGAATAAGGAAGAAAGAATCGTGTGCAGTGCGTGACCCTTATTGCATAATCCTGCTTCGGTATTCGCTTGGAAATGACCACGGAAACCAGGGAAACCAAGGAGACGAATGATCAGTGCAATCGACCACGGATTCGATTCCGTTGGGGCTACAAACTCACCTATGTTAAAGGTGTCAAGTAAATGTTTGGCACCGTGTCGTGCCGTGATCAAAACTGCGATTTCCCAATCACAGCTACGCTCGAGTCATAATACTTTGCCTGCGCGATGTCCACTATCTGTGATGGTGTATGAGATGGTATGATGCGCCCGAAATGTGAAAATAGAGTAAGAATTCGTGAAAGGTAACAGGCAAAATGCAAATTTTTCTTTTTATGCTGAATTGTTACTTAATCGATAGATTCTGATGCCCTTATTAAGTGTGTAAAATATTTGTTTAAAAAATTCATAATTACTTAAGTTATAAACAATTCAGTATTTATGCATCTTTTAGTTGCAAAATAAATATCTCACAACAGAGTTGATATAATTTAATGCTTCCAACGGCAACTTGAAGGAAAAAGTATATATTTTAAGATACACAATATTAATTTTTAAAACTTATTAACAATCCCTTTTTTTATTGCAAAATAAAATGTAAAATTAAAAAAAATCCGTGTTCTGCGCTTTTTAAAAATATTTTAAAAAAACATTCTAAGAGGGAATTTAATATAGATTCAGAATCCGTTAAAAAAAGTTAGCAAACATTAATACATAAAAAGTAATTAATATTTTTATCGAGCGGCGCACGGTGGCGCCTTAGCTTGTCGGTACGAACGAGTCGCAGCACGCTTTTGTTTTACAACAATTGTTTTCGCTTAAGAAACCATTCTTATTGTTTCTAATTTCTACGCAAAAAGGTAAGCGTAATTAACATTGCATATGACTTCGTTTTTTATTTTGCAAATTTATAAACAATAATTGTGTATTGTTATTAAATAATCTCGATTAAAAGCGTTAAAATGTTCAATATTACTGACTTTATCAATATTATTAATAACAATAACTGATTTTTCTAATCATTTACATTATTTATTATTTCATATTGTCAGTTCTCATAGTTTTATGTTTTTTATTATTTTAAACAGATTATATAAAATGCCTACCCCGAAGAAATGTTGCAACCCACTTAAAAAATCCAAACACAATCGTGTCTACAAAAATTTGAAGCTGATAACGACGCAGTGGAATCGTATCTTTTCTAATTTAACTGGAAAATATATCTGTGATTCATGCAGAACGTCAATTTATAGTCAAAAAGTTACTGTCTCTTCCGTCGAAAAGGAAATCATTATTGATACTACCGAAGAAGAATCTTTACGGGATGAAAACTACGAGGACAACGAAAAAAATGACCCTACATACAAGGAAGAAACAGCTGAAAATGATATGCTTGGACGTGCAACAAAGCGACAGAAATTGCCCGATGCAGACAATTCTTTGATAGACGAGACTTTGATTCGAGATGTGAACAATGCGTTGTCGAAAGCTATTTTCCGAAGTGAAAAAATCGAAATACTTACAACGCTTCCTGTTTGCATTAGTATAAGGAAAATGCGTGAGTTGTTTGGCGTTTCGCATAAAATGGCATCAAGGGCGAAGAAATTAAGGAAAGAAAATGGCTATAAGTCGCGTCCACCAAAGAAAGTTGGTCGAAAAATAAGTGAGGAAATTATTCAGAAAGTAACAGAATTTTATTTGAGTGATGATACTAGTAGAATGATGCCAGGAAAAAAAGATTGTGTTTCTATAAAAACCGATGTAGGTAGAGAAAATGTGCAAAAGCGTTTACTTTTGTGCAATTTGAAGGAAGCACATAAACGTTTTCAGGAAAAATTTCCTCAGTTTATCATTAGTTGTTCTAAATTTTCAAAACTGCGACCAAAACAGTGCATCTCTGTTAACAAAGCTAGTTGCCACAACGTATGTGTTTGTAAAACACACCAGAACATGAGATTAAAGTTTTTTGCTCTAAAATCCGAATTTCAGAAGAAAAATCACACCTTCACCTTATCATACCATAAGGCATTAAGAGAAATTATTTGCAAAGAAGCTCTTCCATCTTGTCATCTCAGAAATTGCAAAAATTGTCCTGGTGTTACTGCTTTTTGCGAGAAGTTGCATGCATTATTTACAGAATATTCCGTGAAGGAAGTAAAGTACAGGGAATGGATAAGCACTGATAGGTACATATAATTACATTTCAATTTTTTAATTTAATGATAACTTAATATATTGCCTAAATTATGCATAACATGAAAAAATCTATTTTAAACTTTCAATTAATTTTACAAATCAATTTTTTAAAATTAATTTTCTGAGGCAACGATTTGTCAAATTTCAGAAATTTCTTTTGCTATACAATTTTAAATTTAAATTGGAAATTTGATTTTTTATAATACCTTACTGTAACTCTATTAATTTTTGTATAAATAATTTCACAAATAACTTTTTTGCTTATTAGATTTTTTTATCGGGAACGGCTGTGGGAAGATTGACTATCGGTCCTTCCTCATACCAATTACTTTTGCTTATTAGATGTTTTAATATATTTTTCTAGAACTGAATTCGTTGAACAAACAGATTCCATAGAAGCATTTTTAGAGAAGATAAGAAAAGATTTGCCTGAACTACTGACGCATGATTTTATAACAAAAGAACAAAGTGCTTACTTTAGTGCAAAAAAGGACAGCTTAAAGGAAGGTGAATTTTTGGTAACGCTGGATTTTTCAGAAAATTATACATTTCAAATACAAGATGCAATACAGGCGCATCACTGGTCAAATACCCAGGCTACAATTCATCCATACGTCATGTATACGCGAAAAGACGGCAAGATAGTTTCGGATAATTTTGTTATTATTTCTGAAATCGAAAAGCACGATACTGTTAGCGTTCACCTATACAATACAAAACTGATTCAGTATTTGAAAGACAAGTATGCGTGGATTGAACGAATTATTTATTTTTCGGACGGAGCTGCGAGTCAGTACAAAAATAAAAGTAACTTCCTGGATTTGATTCAACATGAAAATGAATTTCGTATTAATGCAGAGTGGCACTTTTTTGCCACTTCTCATGGCAAAAGTGCATGTGACGGTGTTGGCGGGACAATCAAAAGGAATGCTTGGAAAACAAGTATGCAAAGAACGAGATTAGATGAACCATTAACAAACGCAAAGATGTTGTTCGTTTGGGCAAAAAATTGTTTTCACAGGTCAATGTCTTTCGCGTATTGCACCAAAGAGGAATATGAAAATGAAGCAAAACTTTTAAAACCAAGATTTTCAAAATGTAAAGTAATCAAAAACACCCGACAGTTTCATTGCTTTTTACCGAACGATTCTAAGTCACTTAAATGTAAGCGATATTCGTCAGCGTCTGATTACGAAGCTCATAACGTTCTGTAAATAAATTTAATTATTAATAATAATTAATGTGGTTATGTAAATAAAAAATTGTTTTAAGCGAAAATTGGTACTAAAATTACTAAATTTTAAATTAAAAAAAATATTTGTGTTAATATTGAGAGTAAAATCGCAGAAACACAGTATGGTGCATCAAAACCTCCAAGCTACGGTACGCGTCTCGTGGCGCGACCGTGCGCCGCTCGATAAAAATATTAATTACTTTTTATGTATTAATGTTTGCTAACTTTTTTTAACGGATTCTGAATCTATATTAAATTCCCTCTTAGAATGTTTTTTTAAAATATTTTTAAAAAGCGCAGAACACGGATTTTTTTCATTTTACATTTTATTTTGCAATAAAAAAAAGGGATTGTTAATAAGTTTTAAAAATTAATATTGTGTATCTTAAAATATATACTTTTTCCTTCAAGTTGCCGTTGGAAGCATTAAATTATATCAACTCTGTTGTGAGATATTTATTTTGCAACTAAAAGATGCATAAATACTGAATTGTTTATAACTTAAGTAATTATGAATTTTTTAAACAAATATTTTACACACTTAATAAGGGCATCAGAATCTATCGATTAAGTAACAATTCAACATAAAAAGAAAAATTTGCATTTTGCCTGTTACCTTTCACGAATTCTTACTCAATATTTACTTATCCAATCTCTGGTTGTAGTGAACTGGGATATAGTTAACCCTGGGTTATAGTGAACTTAAGTCATTGGTCCCGTTTCACTTACATTACAAATAAGCATAAAAAGATTCGGTTATAGTGAACTTGAACCTCTGTTATAGTGAACCTCGGTTACAGGAAATACTACCTGGAAATTAATTATTTTCTGGAAAAATTGCCGCAGTGCCATATAGTCCAACATTATACCTCGATTTTTTCCATCTCTGCCCCTGGCAAGAGTCAGCTGAAGACAGTTTCATCCAATCGGGAGCCTAAACGTCACCATAGTGTCGTTAGTCAATAGCCACTAATCTCGGTATAGGCAGCTTGAAAAAAATATGGGCCAATGCTCATAATCGAAGAAGTTTCCCGTGAAGTGAACGTAGCGGACCCGAAATGGGAACCTTATTGATGACATCATGCTACTCAGTTTCAAGCTTGGTGTTACGTGGTATTCTGCGGGTCAAAACGCGTTGTATTCTATGTAGGCGACAGGAAGCGCGGGACTGCCACAGCTCCACCCTCCCGATACCCACCGTGCCGCGCGGAAAAGCAATCAGTTTCATTGCCCGTTTGCGCCGTACCGCTATCGAAAGGATCTCATATGTTATTAGGCGAGTAAAAGGGCCTGGGAAGAGTGGGGCTTCCAACAGTGCACGAGGCATTGCAGGGTGCCAAGACTGCATTACGATACTTCGAGAGAGTGGACAATGCAGGATCAAGTAGGGCGAGAGCACGAACTCTGAAGAAGGATCTAGAGAAATTAGTAATGAAGAAAATAATTGAAAATTATTGATTATTTTTAAAGGACAAATAAAAATATTGAATTGTTTGGGTCGTGCTATTAATGTATTTTCTGCATATCTACATATATTCATAAAATAATTGTGGAAAAAGTATACTTAATTTTGACATCCTCGGATACAGTGAACCTCTGATATATTGAACCAAAAATGTTAGCCCCAAAAAGTTCACTATAACCGGAGTCTACTGTATTTCCTCCTTACCATAATTTCTTTTGTCTTTGGCTGTGTTTCTATTCTATCTCATCAAATCTATTTTTTGCAATTGTGTATTTTGTGTGTGGTGTTGAATGGATGGTACAGTGGTATATCATAGGTTATCTTATTAAAAATGGAAATATTTTTTCATGATTTACTCGTCCATTTTATTAGTCGATGTTATTAAAACAAATACAAATAACAATTATACAAATACCTATAATAAGTAAAAAAATAGCATGTACATTGAAACTTCTGACAAGCTGAATACAAAAAAATCACTATTACGAGTATTGTGTTCAAAATCCATCGGGTAACATCTACCGAAAGGTAAAGGCGAGGCTAGGCTTCAACTCTATGAAATTGTTTTTCGCTACTCTATCCACTTGTAAGCAAGATTTTACATGATATCTTATACGTAAGCAACAACTGCACAAAGGCAACAAAACAGAATATTAATATAAAAATCGTTAATGGTAAACGTCACAAACCAACTTGTACCCGAAGTGTGTACTGGTATTGAATTAGCAAACAACTACGGAATGAAATGTGCAGTAGGAAACAATGTACAATTTTGGAACTTCAGGTGCAGCAGTACACTCTGCGTTACAGTTCGGAACACCTTCTTTGACGTAACATTTTAGAAGGAAAGTAGTGTCCAAACCCCAATAAGCGCATGACGTGTTAGTCAAGTGACAAGGATAGTCAAGTGTTTGCCACATAGCGGCCAGCTATCTTTTACTCGATGACTTGAAAACGTTGGACTGCGCATCCGCGAAAAGTGAGAGGAGGGGATGTTCTCCCTCCTTGTGTCCCAACTTACCCGCCACTTACTTTGCTTTCTCCTCAACATTCAACGCGAAATGCGGGAAGTATGGCCGGGATTCCTCCTGGTAGTACATGTTAAGAAATCTCTGTTTATGCTGCGTATCCGAAATCATCGGTCAGAATTGCGATTTTTAATTTGAATACCATTAAAATGATCTTTGAGGGTCAGTGGGGCGGACACCAATGACTGCCCGTCGTTTTCAATCATCTCACTCGAACGAGAGAGCGATCAATTCTCGTAATCTCTTTCCTTGGTGGTAGTGGAGCTAGGCAAAACGTCCTCAGTTAATCTCCGTCCTCACCTATTTTTTTACGTTGTCACGC
Source organism: Gryllus longicercus (assembly GCA_038098605.1). Classification (NCBI taxonomy): domain Eukaryota; kingdom Metazoa; phylum Arthropoda; class Insecta; order Orthoptera; family Gryllidae; genus Gryllus; species Gryllus longicercus. The sequence goes on from JAZDUA010000040.1 coordinate 1,289,052, forward strand.
AATAATTTGACGCTCTGCATTTTGCAATATGAAGCCTTAAAAGTGTTTCTCAGAAAACTGGATATTTTGACTATGTGCATCTTACTAAATAAATGTATATCCATTTACAAGAGACGTCTGATTCCTTAATGACAATTTCTAAAATAGGTAAAACGACCTTATTTGCTTAGGAATGGATATTTGCTTAGGATGCTCAGAAACAGCACATTAGAAGAAAAAAAATCTTGAGATATGCCTTCTTGGCTTAGGAGGCCTTACACTAGAGATCAGTAGTCGTGTCACGTGACAGACTTCTCGTGCATGCGGCGCGCCCAAGGTCGCCGGTGCAGGAACCACTCGTAGTCGCTCGGGTGGCTGGTGTCACTAGTTTCGCTGCTGGTAGTGGCAGATGCACTGGAACTCTGAAGGTTGATGGTAGTGCTGGGATTTCTGCGGTAGCTTTTAGGGTCTCCGGCGCCGCTCCAAGTACTTGATGTGTCCGCTGGGCCACTGCCCGCCTGCAAGTGACCTGCAACACACAAGTTTTAATGATCGAGTAATTGAATCAGTATTTCCTTTTTTGTTGTCTCAATTTAGCTCAGAGTGAGCAGTGACTTTGACCGGGAGATCCTAGGGTTCAATTACCAAGGCAGGATAATTTTCGATACTAACTATATAGCCTGGTCGAAATTATTAGCTGTCTGGAAAAGAAATCTAGCGGCCAGCTGCTTTGATCGGTAGTTTTTCGTGATATTTCCAATTAATACCAGACGAAGCAGTACCCTAACAAGCGGGTCATGGTCCGCGCGCGATCTTACCTTCCTCTTCCTTATCTTATCCTCTCCCGTCACACACACACACACACACACACATGCACTACACTACACGTACGTCGGGTCACCATTCGGTAATTTGTCCCGGCTGGGGTGGTGGCCCACTGAGGGAGAAACATGGAAGGGAAAATCCCCGCATGCCGTCGATAGTTCAGCGCCGAATCTCACCATACAGCGGGGGAAAAACACCACCTCCTCCCGTGATAAAATATTCACTCCACTAATGAGACTAATGAACATTGCAGTTGACATGCCCAGATATATCAATCATGTATTTTCCTGATGCGGCAAGTAGTCAGGTGATTAGCACCGTACGTGCAGTACACGTTTTATCCCGGGGATGGCGGTGTTCCTCCCCTGCTGGAACGTGAGATGGGCCTACACGTTGCCTTTTAGTGTCCTCTCCAGGTATCTCTCCCAGCAGGAGCACGCCCGTTGTGGCAGTATAAAACATGTGCAATAGGTATGTAAGGGGAGTAAGGGGAGAGGATGCGACAAGAATGAGGAAGGCAAGATCGCCCGTACTCCGGGATGCGTTGGGGTACTGCTCCGGCTTTCGCCTGATCGGAGATACAACGGAAAGCGACCGAGCTCGGGAGCCGATCGCTAGAATTCTCCTACAGAGAGTGGCTGAATTTTATCCAGGTATGTCACTTGTGTTGCCAATCTCGGGACTTGAACCCTAGAACCTTCTGTTAAATGATACTGAAGAGGCGTTGCCGCGGAGGAAATGCAGAAAATTTAAGTATCGAGTCTTCATCTAATCAGCTGAATATTTGATATAACGGTAAGAGCTTCCCGCGATGATATATAGTAGATACTATAGATTGATTTCAAAACACCGAATTCGCGGCTCACATCCGGCCATGGCTGAGAATTTTAGGAGATCGGAAGATGTGCAGGATGTCTACTATGTAGTGCTTGAGTATAAGAACCTTTAGTACGTTTCATAAAATTTAAAGCCCTCGACGATTCACGACCTTTCTTGCCTCGCGTTCTTGCCGGCGTTTCTTGCCTCGAATAAAGAAGTAAAACTAGTGGTCCTACAGAATGGCACAGGCTTTCACGTATTAGTTTTCTATTTTCTTTGGCCTGGGCTGGCTATTCGGACTTGCCACTTTCTCGGCTAGATGCCATCAATCGCCACACAAAGTGCTTTTTTTAATTTTCTCAATTTTCCGGTTTCCTAATAGTAGAAGCGAAATATTACTTTAAGAATATTGAAGAAGAGTAAAACATTGCCCTAAATGGCAATTTTCGTTGGGACATTTGGTGCCATTTTTATTAAAATAGCGTTTAAGCTTTACAGTAAATGCGAATTTTAAAGTTCCTTTTTCACAGAAATTTTTTGAGATTTCGAAATACGTTTTTGGAAGTCATTTGAAGTGCTTGGACACACAAACGCAAGTCTTCACAAATAGCTGGAAATGTGCATTTGAACGGAGTGAGAGATATTAAAAAAAATTTGTGTAATTTTTGAAGGAAAAAAAAAGAAAAAAAAAGAAACCCCAAAATGAACTTCGTCATATTAAACAGTACAATTGTTGCGATGGAAACGTTTGAAGAAAAACTTTAGAGCCATTTAGGAGAAAATAGTGTTTGGACATGACTGACAATGAGGAATTTTAAGCTCGTTTTCATAGACAAGTATTGAGTTTTGAATGATGAACTTTGAATGATTGAAAGCACGTGTACGCATAAAAAATGTGAACAAATCACCACTAATGTTAATATTAACGACGTGAGGGACAAGTAAAAAAAATATATTTGTGTATTTTTTTAAAACAAACAAACAAACAAAAGAATAGAGCAAAATGGCCTTTATGTCATCTCATAGAGTACATTTAGCACTATTCCCACCAAAAGTTTAAAGACAAAATTTGGAGCCGTTTTTTGAGAAAAACTTATTTTTATTTTTTAACTTTTTTTTAAATTTTCAAAAAATGTAAATGGCCGTAATGAAAGAACTAATTATGTGCAACAAATTTCATTTGAAAGAAGTCCCCCCAAATAATTCAAAATTTTCAAATTTTTGAAAATTCAGAGTTAATTAGAAAATCAGACCTATGCCACATTTTACGTGTGTTTTATTCTATTCTTACAAGACATTTAAAGAAAAAAGTTGGAGCCATTTTTGAGAAAATTTTGAAAATATCCGGGGGCTTCATGTAAAGTACCCCCAAATTTTGAAGAACGTTTTTCAAATCGCTGCGCCTCGAGTCGAGCAGATCGACCGGGGATCCATTTTGGATAAAATCCTACGTATGGTTTAGGCGCTAGTGGTGTTCACGGACGGACGGGCCGAGACGGACGGGCCGAGACGGACGGTCAGAGATGGACGGAGAGACAGAAACGGGTGAACAGACGAAGACGGATGGAGACGGAAATGTGTAAAACATGAATGAATATGTCGTTTTAGAATTTTTTCGGTATCAGGGGACGGTATCAAGAACACTTTTTCGGTATCAGGGGACGCCAAAACGAGTATTTCCCTTGAAACCTCGGAATAAATTTTCCGCAGCATTACTTAACTTTATCTACCATTACGTCGTATATACGTACGTATGTGAGGAAGTAATACATGTAGTTGCTAGTGTTGACAGTCAATGTGGTAACCAACTAGAACATTTTTTACAATACTGCTCATGTCGGAAGTACGCCTGACTAGTTTCCGAGAACCCGTGATTTTAGTAAAATAAGTGAAAATGCAGGATTAAAACAATTTTTAAATCTTAAATAATATTTTAAAGTATTTTCAGTTATTTTGCTGTAATTAAAGATAGTTTTTATATAATGTTTTATAATCGACTATTTTTAATAATATTTTGATATATTTATGACATTTTAAACAATTTTGTTTCAATCTTCATTTTTACTTCTCGTATACGTATGTGTTTACGGAGTAATATACGTAGTATAGAGGAAGTTATGTAATGTTGCGGAAAATCGATTTCGAGATTTCAACGGAATACAGGTTCAAAACGCACGTCTGTTCGGCCGGCCGTCCTTCTGTGAACACTACTAGCGGCTAAATCATACATTGGAGATTGTCAAATTGAAGAAAGTCCTGTCCATCTGGCTCGAAGCTTTGTGATTTTGAAAAACATTCTTTAAAATTTAGGGATACTTTACAAGAACCCCCTGGGTCATTTCCAAAATGCTCTTAACAATGGCTCCATATTTTTCTTTAAATTCCCTATAATAATATAGAAAAATACACTTATAAAGGTGGCATAGGTTCGATTTTGACGGATAACTCGGAATTTTCGAAAATTTCCAAAGTTTCAATTTTGTTCGGCGTCTTCCTGCGATTACAAAATTGAACATAGAGATTTTTCTTTCAAATGAAATTTGTACTCCATATTTATTCATTTCATTAAGGTATTGTATTTTTTCAAAATTTTAGTTTCCGCGCAATATTGTGTGCAATACTAAAAAATTATAAAAACCTGAATTTCTCCAAAAAGGCACCAACATTTTTCTTTAAACGTTTGGTAAGGTTAGTGTTAAATGTTATCTTCAATATGACATAAAGGTGATTTTGCTCTATTCTTTTGTTTTTTCTTCAAAAATTAAAAAATATATAATGTTTCACTGGCCTCTCATGCCCTAATATTTACGTCATCAGCAATTGCTTTACACTATTTCATTTCCGAGTACATGTCCTTTAAATGATGTCTTATGTAGATTCTCGAAATGCAAAACTTTTCTGTGAACACGAGCTTAAATTTCCGCATCTTCAGAAAATTTCAAACATTTTCTCAAAAACTGCTCTAATTTTTTCTTTAAACTCTTCGTATGGATAATGCTAATTGCACTGTTTAAGATAACATGGAATTAATTTTGCTGTGTTCTTTTGATTTTCCAAAAAACACAAATTTTTAGATTCTCACGCCGTTAATTTGCACATTTCCAGGGGTTCGAATACATTATTGCACTTCTGAGTGAAAGTGCTTCAAATGAAGTTAATTGAAAACTCAAACAATTTCTGTGAAAAAGAGATTCGAATATCACGTTTACAGTAAAGCTTAAACGTCATATTCTTAGGAACTGCTTCAAATTGTTCAATGGAGATTGCCATTTACGTGCAGTTTTCACTCTTCTTTAATATTCTTGAAGTATTATTTCTGTTCTACTATTAGGAAACGAAAAAATTGGGAAAATTAAAAATACTAAAAAGTACTTGTGGCGGCGATAGATGGAAGCCGGCAAGAGTATGTGGCAAGTCAGAATAGCTAGCCAAGACCAAATAAAATTGAAAACTAATACGAGTAAGTCTGTGCCATTCTTTAGCACTACTAGTTTGAAAATGGGAGGGTAAATACAATGTGTCATTTCTTTCTGTTAATTATGAGAGTGGTGGCAACATACTTTTCAGAAATTTTAATCTTTGTTTCTTTATTATATAAAAGTACAACTAACGATTTTTCAAAATCCTAATTTTTATTAGTTCAATCATTCTTGATAGCGAACTGACGGTTATCTGCAAATGCGTCAAGCAATTTCTGCAGTTCATTGTAAATTATTTTATGAAAAACTTTTAACACAATCTACAAAAAGGAAGTGGTTGTAAAATTACTATTTGTACTAAGAAGGTATTCACGCTCTCTGGCGTAGCATGCTCGAACTCCTTGATTGGAGCTCTTCAAGATAGTGTACATCACGCTCACTAGAATGCGCCGTAGTCAGTGTTGCGGTACGTACTGCGCGGTAAATACAAATCGACTATGATTTAACGCACTGAATATTCGCGATGAACTGACATTTCTATTATAAGAAGTAATGTCAAGATCAGGTTATCTTCTTGGTGTGATGTTTCTTCTCCTACTTTAATTTGGAATATTGAGTTAATGTCAAATTAAGATAATTTACTCGTGTAAAGTTAATTGTATCAATTACGTTTTAATCTGTAACTAAATTCTCGTGTCTTGTTTAGGAAACAAGAGTTGTTATGTTAGGTAATGTCGAAATTGTATTTTGAAGGGAAATATAGATATTTGTGATACACCCACAATCTCATTTAACAAAAAATAATGGCACAAACTTCAAAATTCAATAATAATGGCGAAATTCAGTGAGTATAGTCTTAAGAAACGGAAAGCAAACAAATGTTTTTGAAAACTGTACATTAGATGCGGCTGGACTGAGTACTATTTCAATCGCGGTGTAAAATCAGTATCCTGAAGTGGAAATAAAACTATGAATTATTACCAATCAAGGTAACATTAAATACCACACTGTACTGTTGACTACAGGAAACGTTTCCCTTCGAAAGTACGGGCAAGTTTATCAGAATTATTAATACATATGAAACTAGGAGTGCTTCAACAACATGTGATTACTCGCAATAATAACTGTTATGTAACATTATAATACTGCAATTTCTGTCCAAAGTATAACATATCAGACGTCACTTGAAAAACTCATTATCAATCGTTGCGCCCAAGATGGGAAAATTAATTATTTAAAGCAAATTCAGGGACTCGAATTAAAAAAACAAAACTCCTTTCCATGCAGCGAGAAACAAATTCTAAGAATTGCAAGCAGCTTGGTTGTGGCATTTTCAATTTTCACATTTTTGGATCTGCAAATTTCAAAAGTTGGCAATTTAAAAAGGTGGTTGCGTTTACTGAATCGGAATTTTACTATATTTGTAAGTGTATTTTGCTTGTTAACAAAATCACGTTTCTTTGCATTTACGGCGATGGAAATGTCATTTGTTCACATTGACATTTCAGAAAAGTATGAAAACCGGGAATGATTTACATAAAATTTGGAATTACTTACAGATCTAATTAGAAAAATACATTGCTCCGCGAAATAGGTCTCTACCTTCAGAAGACGTAGAGTAATAGGCAAAATAGTGTAACTCCAATAGTCGCAATCAAAATTAAGCAAACAGTATTCATAATTCAAAAAAATTGTTCATGGCCTTATTTAGATAGTAATTTTTCCACTGATCTATCAGACGTTTCTTAACATTAGGATGACGGACGTTAAGAAGTCTTTACGTCGAACGGACGATCAGACATTTTTACCGTCAATCAATTTTTCGGTATCAATACCCACAAAACCTCAACTCTGACTACACCCCGCGTCAGAGGTCGTAATTTACTACATATGGGAACAAGATTTATACAATTCTTCTTTACAAGAGCCCGGCAATAAGAGTTTTCTTGTCAAGAAATAGTTGATTTCCGACTATATACTCTTCTTACGAATTAAGGCGAGAAAGTAAAAATTGCGTGGGTCTGAATTTCCTTAAAATCCATGATTTTTCGAAAGTTGCAAAAGTTCAAAAATTGTTCGGAGTCTACCTCAACTACTGTATTGAAGGTAAAGATTTTTTTCGGAATAAAATCTTTTAATGTGGGACAGGTATTTAAATCAGGTCATGTACAATTTTTTCGAGTATATTAGTAGGTTTCGAGTAATTTCGCGTGTAATATAGGTAATTTTTAAACATTTTTCTCATAAGTGCCTCTATTTTTTCTTTAAATTTAATCCTCGTATGTCTCACACGACGATAAAAACGAGTGATAAATTGTATAAGAGTGAAAGATGCTTACCTGTCTCCGTTGTATAAGAACGGCCTTGCCCCAGGTGGCGATGTCTTTCTTGTGGCTGAATTTCATGTTTGTTGCTGTAACTATCAAGATCATGAACATTTGGTCCACGAGGTTTCTCAGGAAACGCTGTTCGATAAGGATTCGTCTTCTTCACTTGTAATAACTGAACTGGATTTGTTGGTTGAAGACGTAAATACGGCGAAGGGTACTGTCCATTACTGTATTTTGAAGGAATTTCTTGTGGCGAAGGAGCTGCTGCGTCATCAACTTCATCTAATCTCTCTTCGGCATTCGCATCAGTAAAATATTCATTATCGTGATGGTGTCGATTAGGTCTCGGGATGCGTTGTTGGGGATATTTCTTTGGACGATGTACCTCCATTGGTTCTTGTTCAAGCTCCTGACCCACTGTTCTGCCTCGCACATCTGCTGCCAATGTAGAGGTTAACGGCGTTCTATATGACGAAACCTGGTCTAGTTTTCTCCCTTCTTTATCGAAATCATCGGTTGTTTTGAATACATTTTGGTTATTCGTATCATCACTAATGTCTTCAAGATAACCTTCATTGATACTTTTCTTGTTTCCATTGTAAACGGAATGTGATGTTTTAACATTATTCCGTTTTGAGTTCATTATTTCTACATCATTGTTTACTCTTTCTCTTGAGGATTTTACATAACTTTTCCGGGAGGAATCGAGCTGCTTTGTCGATTTTGTGGAGGATGCTCTTGCGGATTGAGAACTTGTGTCGGAAGGAGACACATATAGAGGAGGGACCATACTTGAGTCAACGAAAGAAGTTTCTTCCTGGCTTGTTTCTGAGCTACTAAAACTGATATTTTCATTAAATTCTTCTGCGCCGGCTCGAGCGTCTTGGAGGCTAGATACTTCAAAATTCGACTCGTCCCAGAAAGAGTTTCCATTGATGAAGGAAGCATCAGAATTTCTAGAAGATGCGTCTTCCACACTAGTATCTAGTTCTTTATTGGTCGACTCATTCCCACTTATGTAATCTTCTCTAATACGTCCTATCCGCCTTTTCTTCCCATGTGATCCATTGACAGGTACATTATCACATATTGTGCATGGAATTTTGGAATCAATATCTTCTTTGTGTTGACATATGGTTTGTCTTTCCATTTTGATATTCCATGTCTTTTCTGTGCCATCATCACTCTCTCTGTTGTGACTAGACTTTATCTCATCGTCCACACTTGTTTCCATATTTTCACTGGAAAACATGTCGCTTATTCGTTGGGGCGATGATCGAACATCGTTTGGTCTTCTTTGCCTTCGAGAAAATTTCACTACATTACTTTCTCGATTAGGAGCTTCAGTAGCTTCAGATTGCTTCAGTCTCCTACGATGAAAGTCCCAACTTGCTGTAGGTGCGTTAAGCGGAAATTTTGGTTTCGAACACATACTTGCAGTTGGTGATGTATACTCTTTATTTGAATCAGAGGTTTTCTTCACGTGTGTATCACATCTCTTGTTTTGCGGTATTTCACATTTACATTTTTGTGTAGGTGCAATGAGAGGGAGAGTAGGCTTCGAACATATACATACAGATGGTCCACTGTATTCTTCATCGTCAGTGTCGTATATTTCCGTTTGCTCACTACTTTGATGTTTGATCATCTGCGGTTGCTTTGTTACAGTCGGCACTTGACCAAGTAAATCTCTGTTACATTTTTGAGAAGGAGCTACGAGAGGAAGAGTCGGTTTCGAACATATACACACAGAGGGTCTTGCATAATCTTCATCGTTAGATTCGTATGTTTCCGTTTGTTGAGCCTCGCATCTTTCGTGTTTGGTCTTTTGTGACTGAGTTGTTCTAGACGATACAGGTAAATTTCTGTCAAATTTTTTTAAAGGAGATACGAGAGGAACAGTATGTTTTGATCTTATGCGCTCAGATGGTTCCATATATGCATCGTCAGTGTCATATGTTTCCATCTGTTTGCTTACACGTCTTTTATTTTCAGTCATTTTCGATTGCGTTGTTACAGTCGGCACTCGGTCAGGAAAATCCCTGGTACATTTTTGAGAAGGAGCCACGAGAGGAAGAGTGGGTTTTGAACATATACACACAGACGGTCCCGTATCTTTTTCATCGTCAGTTTCGTAGAGTTGCATATGTTGAGCCTCATACCATTCGTTTTTCGTCACTTTTGGTTGCGTTGTTACAGACGATACCTGACCAGAAAAATCTCTATCACATTTTTTAGAAGCTACGAGGGGAAGTGTGGGTTTTGATCTTATACACACAGATGGTCCTGTATATTTTTCATCATCAGTATCGTAAGTTTCGGTCTGTTCAGACTCACGCCTTTGGTTTTTGCTCATTTGTGGTTGTATTGTTACTGCCGGCACTCGATTAGGTAAATCTTTGTCACATTCTTGGACAGGAGCTATGAGAGGAAGAGTAGGTTTTGAACATATACACACAGATGGTGCCGTATACTTCTCATCTTCGTCAATATTGGAGATATTTTCTGGCTCTACATTGATCTTGTGTTTTCGAGTTTCTTGTTTGGTGGTTTCTATCGGCGGCCGTTTCGGTGATCGACAGCCATGTTTTAGGGTTGGTGCAGTCAGTGGAAGAGTAGGTTTCATGCATATACATACAGATGGTCGATTATAACCTTCTTCGCCAGATCGAGATCCCCGTTCTACATTATTTTTAGGTATGTTTTTCGACAATTCTTTAACATAATCTTCAAAACTGAAATCCCAATAACCCGCATCCTCTTCAGACGAGACCATCCCCATTCCTACATTCTCATGCTCTGTGTTTGAGTCCTCTGTCTTAACGTCCTGTTCCTCTTCAGAATTTCTAGAAACTTTTGAAATTTGTGGAGTCTGTTGTCCTCGACTGACCGCGACATCTAATTTTGTTTCCCTATTTGAATTTCTATCATGTACTTGCTTCTCCCCAGAATTTTCTTCTGTACTGTGATCCCAAAATGATGATTCTTCAACAGAACAGCAAAATGACTTTTCCTCTCTCTCGCATTCACTTCGAAAACGTGCTGCAGTAATTTTTTCGTCCTTATAAGAAAATGTTTCATGAGTTTCCCGAGAATTGTTCTCTCTCTCTAAGTTTGTTTGCCTTCGACTTCCTCTAAGAAGCACGTCCGAATATTTTCTCTTTCGTGACTTGTTCTGATTAGAAATCGATATTTGCTCAGAATTTCCAGTAGTGTCTGTCAAACTTTTATTATTATTCGTTTGATCTTTGACATTGTTACAAACTCGTCGATTAACATGCGTTCCTTCATTTCTCGAAACTAATTGTTTGGTAGATGTCTTACTTAATTGTTCACGAAGCCTCTCGTTTTCAGTCAAAACAGCCTTGAACTTTTCGTACCAATTTTCGCCAGCAATATCTTCAGATTCATTGGATTCACTTCCCTCTCGATTAGCAACCCGCTCACGTGAACTGTCGTGCATCAATTTATCGAATTCAGATTTCGAAGCAGAAATGTCACCAGTTGTTGCAGGTATAGTAAATGTCTCTGAAATTTGTTTCTCTTCAGAAGATTCTAGTTGCTTTTGCCAAATGAATGCTTGCCAGTCTTCTTCACTGTAATCGCGAGGAGCATTGTAATGCTCGTAAATCATCCAGGAAGCATCGTCACTAGACGCATGTAAAAAAGTTTGATCTCTTGTAAATGGACTCCTTTCATCAGTCTTTCGATGGACCGAAGATGCTGTGGAAGGAGGAGAGGTACTACGCGATTTTGTACTAGTTTTGTCAGCAGAAAAAGAGCATACTTTTGAATTTCGCCCTTCCGCTTCAGTTTTATGTGAAACTTGATCTGATGAATCTTTCTTGGAAATACACGTCTGAGTGCCATCCTTCATATTTTGTGTGTTGAAATCTCTAATTTTTTGGCACCTCGAGGTAGATAACACCGGTGATTTAACTGCATTTCGATTTTTGATTTCTGAACTCTCTCTGGTGTAGGTTTCCTTACGACTTCTAGGAGGCTGGCGCCTGTTATCTTCGCTATTTCGGTCCTTAGTGTTCTGAGGAAACTGTCGCTGATTGTCACATTTACTGTGCGATGTACTATGAGACGAATGCTGCGTATTATGTGCATGATGAAGCTGCTCCTGTACTGTATTTTGAAGTGTGTGTGCTGTTTGAGCCAAAGTTTCTGCCTGATTAGATTCATCAAAGTCATCCATTACAGTCTCGTTCGGATCTTTCAAGCCAAAATCCCAATAACAATTATCATTAGGGTCTGGATTAGTATTGAGAGCTATCCTGCTCTCGGTAAATGGTTCGACTTTTTTAACATGTTTTTCTGATTCAAGTACAGGCGGCCGTTCAGTATTATGCTCTGGAACAATGTCGTCACTCAGTGAATCATCTAGCGCTTTGAAAAGAAGATATAATATGTTCAGAGCCAGTGTACGGTCTCGACAATGTAAATGATTTGCATGTGAGTCTGAAAGTTTGTCATGATTTTGAGAACCTTTTATAACATCTGAAAAATCAGAATTAACACCTTTGTCTGTTTCAGATTCGATTAAAGTGCTTTTGTGAATACCACATTTGCAGTGGTGAGTATCGGTGGGTGGTTTAGTCTGGATCTTGGGTGGATCTTCCGGAGTTGGAGCACATTGCGTTTCGTGCAGTTGTTTGATAGAAGTACAATTAACCGTTTCTTTAACATCTTCCTCGTCTTCCTTTGAGTTAAATAGTGTCCGCAAGGCTGTTAAATTTATGCACTTCTTTGATATTATTTTTTCATCCTCGGGGAATATACTACCCATCGATGCCGATAGTACATCTACAATTTTTTGGACAGCCTTCGAATTTAAACGTTCCATTAACTTCGAATTTTCGGAAGAACATTCAATTCGAGACTCGAGAGTGCGTAACATATCACTGCAATCGCGACGACTTATCTTCCTGGAGTTAGTGTTGTAATTGGCTTCATCTGCAGTACAATCATGAGAGTCCACAAAATAGCATGGCTCTAGATTGTCTTGTAACGTATCCATACCCTCTTTTATCTTATCTATCAAATCTTCTCGTTCACTCTCCTCAGATCTACAAGTAACCAAATCTGACGAATCTACGTTCGAATCTAAAGATTTAAACAATCTATTCATTCCATCTTTATCTCTTGTTCTACGAGAATTTGTGTCAGAGTGTTCAGAAGATTTGGAACCATTACGATGGGAGTTGTCATCTACCTGAACGCTTTTGGAGAGATGACTGTTATTTGTTGAAACTGTGATTGATTCCGAGGAAGTCATATTTTTTACATTGTGCTGTTCGTTTTCAGATCGAGCAATCGACTCTAGTATATCTTTAAGTTTCAACTGCGGTCCTTCAAAGTCTGAATTCTCATCCAAGAATTCCCAATTTTTTATTTCTTCTTTCTTATCATCCCCCGTGTTCACTACGCCCGTTACTCCGCATACCCCAATGTTTGAAAGTTGTTTACTCTCTTCGTTTCGGAGGGTGTATAACGGTACGTACTGCCATACACTGGTTCCACGAGCGGCATATGTTGAAGATTTTGCATTCGAGTGCAAACCGACAGGGGGCGTGCTGGAAGAACTTTCATCCAGCACCTTACCGCCTTTACATTTTACTTGTGTAACGTTTTGACCCCTCTCATTTTGAAGCACGACGACCGTGGTATTGGAATCCTCTCGCGTGTTCGCGCCGCTTTCGGTGATCGTCTTGGAGCACAACATCTCTTGAAAGCGACGATCGTTCTCCTGCAGGAACGAATCCAGCACCCTCATCCCGACGGGCATGCGGTCCGCGTTTGCGTCCCCTACGATGAACGGTGTGCCCTCGACGTAGCTATCCAGCACGTGCGACTGTCCGCAGCGGCTGCACGTGCAGTTCGACTGCGGCACGTTGCTGCTCGCGTCGGCACCATCGTGTGAACGTGGCCGATCGCGAACGGAGACGGGGTCAGAAACGGGAGTCGGCGTAGAAGTGGGGTTGGGGACAGAGGAGTAAGATCTGTTGTTGGCGGCGTCGGAGGCATGGAATGGGACCGGGTTCGTATCGGGCACACCCACTTTGGTATTGTTGAATTTGGGGTGTTTATATGCGGAGGCATTCCCGACTGGGACGCTTGCAGAGTTTGCGGGTACAGGAATACTACTGATAGGAACACGATAAACGTTAGGGGAAGAAGCGTTTACGGAAGAGGAAGTAAGAGCGGTGGAGGCAATGGGGTTTGCTGCGGGGCCAAGAACAGTCTGTGTTAGTGTTGACACACGACTGGAAGGTTTTTGACCCATTTGTGCGCCAGCTCTGTTATCGGAAGGCGCCTTCTGCGTCGCACTGCTTCCGGAAGACGCAGTCTGAGATGTAGGGGCGGAGTCTGGAGCTCTATGAAAGTTACCGGTGTTTGCGGAAGCGGGCGCCGCTTTGGCGGGCACGTCGTGGGCGGGAGTCGTATCATTCCTGATGTTCGCGTTCTCAATGCCGGCGTCGTCAGAAGAATCCGCGTGAACGACAAGAGCGGGCGTGTTTGTGGCAACGGGTCCGGCGAGGCCACGCTCCGTGCTGTTGCCGGACGTGGGGCTGCGCGACACGGCGTCGTAAGCCGCACCGTCAGCATCGCGCGCGGCGGCGCTGGCGGCGTCAGCATTGTCGGTTTCGGCCGCGCCCGGCGTCGCCGGGGTCTCGGCCGGCGTCGAGGCCTCACGTCCCGCTGAGTTGGCGGAGGCGGGGGCGGGGGCGGGGGTGGGGGCGCCGGCATCGCGGGCGGGCGGCGGCGCCTCCAGCTGCGGCCCCGCTTCGTCGCAAGGTCGCAGCGGCTCCGTCACCGCCGGCGCTGGCACGCACCGCCCCTCCGCCACGGAGAAGTAGGTGGTGGGCGGGCATCTGCGGGGCGAGAAGTGGTTGCATTCATCATGGATTTATATTTACTTTTATTCATGTAGCGTATAAAAGTCAGTAAATAAACTGTATGTGACAAATGGGGTATGAAGTACAAGCTGTGCCCTTTTTAGTGATTTTGAGAAGGTATTTTTTTTAAATAATTTGAAGTACATCGTCTCAACAAATGAAAGAAAATCATTACAAAGTTATCTCCACCTTATTTATTATATTAACCGAAATTACTATATATATATTAATCGTGTATATGCTTTTATTAATTTATCTAACAAATAATATTCCACATTTACTTAACAAAGGGTAACGAATTCATTAGTGTCATTATCATAAAATAAATATCTTTCATATTTGATACCAGAGGCGGATCCAGAGACAAATTTTGGGAGAGGAAAAATGTTTTGGTCGAATGTGTCATATTCTAAAATTATTCTATATTCTAAAATGTTGCAGGCTACACTCAACTCATGCTGCGATATATTTTATTCGTTTTAATGATTATCCCAAAATATTTTTGCTTGAATGTTTCCTGACAAGTTAAAATTAATAGTTACTGAAAAACGTTAGGGGGGATTTCCCTCATTTACGTCCCTGTGGATCCGCGCCTGTTGATGCCGAATATAGTCGCATAATGTCTCAAAATAATTATGCAGCAGAAAATATTTTATCTGGCCAGTAACCTGCCGCAATTTGTCTCATCAAAAATGACATCAAGAGACAAATCAAGAGTTAATTGATTAATATTGATACATTGATTCGTCACTTCATTTAAATTATTTTTACCCACTTTTAAAGAAATGAACCGTTATTACCATGTGTCTGATTTGACTTCCAACATTGGTTGTCATTGTTTTATATATTATTTAGAAAAGGCTTTCTGTAAATTTTACTTATGGTGCCACATCCTAACCAGCACATTGGCGAAAAGTTCAAATAACTGATTAAATTGATTTATTGGGATGATTTGAAACAAAGATCTCACGCAAACATTGATCTCACGATATAATTTTCTTGTTGTTGGCGTTCCAAATAAAATAGACCATTGGCCCAACCAAAAACTAAATACATTGGTCAAACATAGAGAACAAATAACACAAGAATTAAAGAACATATACAAGCTTCGAAACACACTTCTACATCTCATTTCGCCAATAATTTGCTTCAGAGAGGTCACACGTTCAATCCACACACAGATATTCATATACTCGAAATAGAAAAATTATATTACTCTAGATTAACCGTGGAAAACATGTATATTCATTTACACGATAACCTTCTGAATGAAAATATAAACCATAACCACTCCCCTTTGTTAAAATTATAGATAGACACCACTCCCACACTGCACCCTTACAGGGCGGCGCAATAGACAGCGCACCACATCAAGGTCTTTAACACTCCTCCTCAGCCTCCTCCTCCTCCACCCCACAACCTGGACGTTTTCTGGCTTCAAAACGGGAGCTAAGAAACCACTCAAATTACCTTGCACCTTTCTGTTACCAAATTTCACGTTATCAATTTCATTCATTTTCTTACATATATATATATATATATATATATATATATATATATATATATATATATATATATATATATATATATATATATATATATACAAGATTGCTATGATATTATTGACATGATATTGTCCATATGATATGCAGCTATGAAGCTGATATTTCAATAGACAACATTGTTGGCAAAAACATACCTCAAATTATTTTATTCACGAAATTATTATAGTTTGCTTTTATTCTATCATCCCTTGGTCACAATGTGAAAACTCCATGGCGTAAACTAGTTTAGATTACATAACCATTGCGCGAAGCAGTTGCTTTTCAAGCTCTTTCCTATTTACATCAATAAATGACTAAGAATTAATCAATTAACACTGATAGAAAACGTGGTTTAAATCAAATTATTTTCTTAATACCTACTATTTTAAATCAAGTGAAATTTTTGTCAACGTTTTGTCAATAATTACGCAATTCCTGAATGAATGTTATGATCACTATAATTCATTAAAATCAATACAGTGCATTATAAAAAATATGCATAAAGCAAACTGAATATTTTAATATATATCACATTTAATCCATAACTTCACAAAACAATGTCTTTCATTAATACAATGGCCCGTCAATCATACTTCTGAATATTTTAGCTGTGAATATTAGTGATATTCTTCAATACTGTAAGAATTGTATACTTTCTAGCAAATTGATATAAATCAAGAAAATTTCAGTTTAAAATTTGAGGACGGGCAGTATGTGCAGAGAAGTAGTTCGAAAGAGTTTCTTTGCCCCGTGATATCATTGTACGAAAGTGTTCTTTGGCACAGTCGCGTTATGTTTTGCAAATTTATTAATAATCGCCCTTCAAAATAACTTTAGGCACCGTTAGCTGTGGGTAAAATTGTTCATTTTTATACGGTTATAGAAAAATGTTTTATTTGATGTCAATTTTTACTGCTTATTAAGAACTTTTAGTATATTTCGCCTTCCAAGAGAATACAAGGGATATTAATAATCTCAGAACTGAAGGCTGGGATCTCTAAAGCATTCTCTTTTTTGGGAAGGCAAAATGCGGTCCAGTTCTGCGTGATCCAAATGCCTGTTAAAGGGGTTCCTACGTGCTTATTGAGGGGGCGAGGATAGGGGCAAACCGAGGACCCTAAACCTGAGGACACAAAATTGGCAGATAAATGATTGGGGATGGGCAAGCTTTTGAGGAGCTGGCTACAGAATCGTCACTCATTTCTGTAGCACGATTTCGATTTCGAATGACTAACATGTGGTTGGCGAAGAGATCTCTATACAGATTTCCATTGGGTTTTCTCTTTTACCTGCCTCTTATTCCATCTCGTCTCAATCACCATTCATCTCATCTAGCCCTTAGAACACACTAATTCATGGACCTCAATGAACATAGCAGTTGAGAGGTCCGTGATTAAATAATTATATGAATAATAACTGAAGGAAACTGAGGGAAATGTGAACAAGTCAGGACAGATGAGCAGCCAATGACGAAGATTTGATGAAGAACTGCCGAATGAGAAGAGCCTCGTCGCAGAATCAAATGATTATTTCCGGCTGAGATAGCTCAGGGCATCAACTAATTGCACTGAAGTGCCTCTGACCAGGAGCTCCTAGGGTTCGAGTCCCGACGTTGGCAGGATTTTCGACAAGGACTGGCCAGAAAACAAGGTCGAATTTAGCCACCGTCTGGCGCATAATTCTAGCGTTCGGCTGCTCCGAACCGCAATTTTCTGTGGTTTCTTTGATCATTACCAGGAGAATGCCGAAGCAGTACCCTAAGAAAAGGGCCAAGGACTGCATGCGATCTTTGCTCCCTCTTCCTTGCCCTATACTTATACACACACTTAGCTACTTGCTCTACACTGTCGCAACAATGTCGGGAGTTTAGAGCTTGTTTCGGCTGGGGCGGTGCCCCGCTGGTGGGAGATACCTAGTTGTGGAAAACCTTGCATGTCGATGCGTAGGTCGGCGCCAGATCTCACCATGGAGGCAAATGAGTGCCAATTCCCGTAATAAAAACATACACTGCGCTTACGGCACCTATAACCATAGCAGTTAATGCGCCCGGAGACACGAAATAACACTGGTTAACAGCATTTTTGTAATAAAGAGTGTGAGTTGTGTTCTTAGCTAAGACGTGGACGCTAAATTCGAATATGAAATCAGTTTTTGCCAATCGAGGTCCGTTTTCTTGTGACACGCTGCTCCCTATCTACTGAAATGCTTGAAAACGCTGCATATTGGTTATTTTGCTGTAATTTAATTTAATTATTCTGCATATGTAATTATTTAGGAACAAATTAAATTTGTACAAGGAATTTCTATATATGACACTGAATTCAGAAACTTTACCTCTAGGAAATGGAAGATTTCACAATTTTGCTGGTAAGCCATGTTCGAACAGATAAAATCGCGTTGTTTTTCTTGCCAGTTGGGGTCACAGCATTGAAAGCTCTGATAACGTAGAAAGTGGCGTAGATGTGACTGCTTGTTGTTAGTGAAGGTTTGTGTATTAATTGAGAAGAAGAAATGCTGAGCAACTGTATAATTTGTCCAAATTCGTTTTGTTTTATCTGTGAAGAATTAACTTTGGAATCGCAAAAAAAAAAAAAAAAAAAAAGGAACCTTAATCCTCCGATAAGGAAGTGTTACGACTTTTTTCGGGTGTATAATAAGCGCCCAGGACAAAAAATGGGTCCTCCTTATACAAATTAAATTTTTTTGAGTTTCGTGTGTTACTATTTTTGCATATCACGTGCTCACGTGCTGGTTAAAAGGTTCACGACACATGCCCCTTTGCTGTTTCTATGATTTGAAGGGAACCAACTGATCGCACACCAGACTTATTTCTGTACGATAAAATAGTTGAAATCACCTCAAAAACGAAGAAAATTGTGTAACATCCTAATTTGCCTTACGCTATCAGGCATTTATGTAGCAGTGAAGAATTGCCTGATGGAGACATATTAGAAATTTAAACTGCTCGTCACTTAGCAAATATGAGAAATGCAAATAGAATATACGTGGAGATCTCAAGATAATTGCGATTCTGCTTGGCATGTGCAGCTCGGGTACACAAAGCTGATTTCTAGGAGATTGGGACAGCAGAGACAGAAAGCAATCGCTATTGCAAAAAAATGGCCTGCTCGGTTTTTAATTACTGCCTGGACAGAGAAATTTGGTTAAAACTCCTCTTGTTTACCCCAAAAATGTGTTCTTACCTGCACTGCACATTATATTGGGTCTCGTAAAAAACTTCGAGAAAGCCGTGGACGAAACATCACGTGGATTCATGTACAAGTATTTACGAGAGAAGTTTCCAAAAATCAGTGAAGCAAAAGAAAACGAAAATGAAAATGTGCTGATAAACATTTAGTTGATTTGATGAGTGATGTTGAAAAAAGGCATTACTGTCTTTTTCATAAGTGCCTGGGAATACTTTTAGTCAACCGGAAGACAGAGATCTGTCATGAACTATTCGGATCATACTATGGGATGTAACATGACATTTAACTACAAATTTTGAATGATCATTTGAACTTCTCCACGGCGGCGCCGTTAGTGAGAAACATGGCGAACGGTACCCTCAGGACATTTCTCAAATGGAAAATCCTTTTCAAGCCAATTGAATGAAGCAGTGCTGTCTGACAACTGCTGGACCTACTGCCGAAGGCATCGGGAAGGGACATTTTTTAGGTATGTTTCTTCACTGTTTCTTCACTTCACTTAATACTTATGTCGTATTTTTTCCTATATGCATTTGGATATGTTGTTATTAGAGCGTGTCAGTTTGCCAGACATTTAATACACAGGGAGACATACGCATTTACAAAAACGATTTTTTCATGAACGCTGAGGCCAATACGAACATTCTAGATGTTGATGGAGAGGGAAATTATCTCCAAGAAACTGTGTTTTGTTCTTGTACCAGAATTTTTTTTTTTTGCAGACCAGTGTAATCAATGAAGTAATCAAATTAACCTTAACGTGATCACCTTAGCGCCCTCGCCCTCGCCCTCGCCCTCGCCCTCGCTCGCGCTCACCTGTAGACGGCGCGCAGACGGAACGCGCCCCGGGTGCCGCAGCGGCAGTAGCGCGTGCTGTCGCCGGGCAGCGGGCACACCCCGCCGGCGCCGCAGTCGGGCAGGTGCGGGGGCGGGGCGGCGCACACCAGCACGGGCCCCGCGCACACGCCGCGCACCACGAACGCCGCCGGCGCGCGCGCGCCCGCGCCCGCGCCCGCCCTGGGGCCCTGCTGCCGCGGCGCCGCGCTGCCCGCCAGGGGCCCGCGCCCGCCCGCGCCTCCGCCCCTCGCGGCCCCGTCGCGCGCCAGCCGCCGGCAGTCGGCGAACTCCAGCCGCCCGCCGCCCGCGTCGCGCGGCGCGCTCTGCAGGGCCTCCTGCGCACACACATGCGCGCATTATACACTTAACAATACACGGGGCCTGTTTAGTGGTAAAAGAGCAACATTAAGTTTATTTTTATTATTTTTATTATTTTTATTATTTTTATAATTTTTATTATTTTATTAGTAGTATTGGCGTATATTCCATTATTCACCACGCTACACGATTAACACGTGTGTAATTTACAGGATCAGCTTTTTAGCTGTAGCCTGTCTCAGTACGACAAGGTTGTTACGCCTTTTGTGAATTATGAGATGATAGGATGATGATGATGATGATGATGACGACGAGGGGTGAAGGGGACAATCACAAATACTACCATGTCTACGCAGGACTCGAACTGCAGCCTCTTCGGGGCAGACGACGGCTACCGCAGCTGTTTGCGCCGCGGGGCTGACTTATAATTAATATTAACTTATTATTAATATATAATATTATTATGTAATTGTTCGTAGCACAGTACGAAGAGAAGACACTCAAATAAAAATTATCAAAGACTGGCAACCAATTATAATTAACTACATATCAATAAATAATTTTAAGTTATTACGGAAATTGAAAATTAATGAGAATTTATTAATACAAAAATAAGACATTCATGATTACAAAACTTTAAAACTGCCATTACTGCCCAGAAATGTCTTGACCAATGACCAATAAGCAAACTTTCCGAGGCGTCCCCATCCGAATTGACTGAATTTTGGGTATGTTATAATAGAAGAAGAAATAAGGATTGCATTTTTTTTTTCTTTTTCTGTAAAGAGATAATATCACCCTCCCATGTGACAGCGAAATGAGGTGATTTCAGTGTCATAGAAAACTGGAGTATTTTGAGCAAACGCAATTACAAAATATACTGTGACCAAGACCATTACAAATCCACTTTGGTGCATTTCTTTATTAGTTGTTTGAAGGATAAACTACTCTCAATTATGACGTCAATTCCAAATGAAGTGTATTAAAAGTACGTTGTCTCACGTAACCAAATAGTAGGACGGGAATATTCTTAAAAAATGTATTTCTTTTTGAAGGAGAATCGATATGTGTTCATTAAAAATTATTAAGCGAAATATTCTTCGGATATTGCTGCGGAAGCTACGTACGATAGCTTGTTGTTCCCATATCATGTTAACGAGAAACTGAAGGCTTGTTGTTTGCACACTTCCACGCTTACATAATATATTTTAGTTTACGTTCACGTTCACTATTTGAATAGTTACATCGAATGACAGGGCACCAATCTTTTTCATTTAAATTAATAAAAATAATGAAATAATTAATAAAATATATAATAATTGGAAAAATATATCATGATTAATGAAATAAAATAAATAAATAATTACATTTATGGCCGGTCAGATGGCCAAGATCGTTAGAGCAGTAGTGCTGCAACGGTCTCGGGCCAGAAGACCACAGGTTGGAGTCCCTCATCGAGCATGGATGTATTTGTGTATGTCTGTATGTGTGTGTGCCGTCCTTTCACATCTCAATATCATCATCACCTCATCGTCCATACCCCCAGGGCTAACTACCTCGAGGTATAAATTTCGGGATTAAGGTAAATTCTGACCCCCTCCCCCCAGAAATGTACTTGCACCTGCTAAAGCAGGATGTACGCTTGGTTCGAATTGGCATGTACGCGAAAAAATACATTTAAGATTATAATTAATTGTGAATCAGTCCTGCGTTCACTGGGCAGGGATCTAGAAAGTATTTTAGGGCAGAAGACCAATTACAAATCGATCCCCCAAAATATGTTACAAATGTAACTATTTTTGTAATTGTTGCAATGAACAAAAAATCTACAGGTGTATTCATAATGTGAATCCTGCTTTGGATGTTATGAAATCTTTATCTGGGAATTATTTTGAATAAATCGAGTAAAATTACAACGTGTCGGCTTTGGGACGGACATTGGCCCCCGTGACCCACCCTTGAATCCGTCTCTATCACTGGGCCCAGGGCTCTTAGTAGTGTAAATCCAGGCATGGGATCATTACTCCCAGATTGCTACTTACTGCAGCGTGTCCGAGGAGCACGACGGCAAGTCCCGCGAGGTGGGCAACGCCTGCGAGGCAGACGCGGTGGCGGCGGGGGCGGCGGCCGCAGGCGAGCGGGGGAGAGACCGCGGACGCGCGCGCCAACATGACTACGCCCACGCAGCCCACTGCGCTGCCTCGCGGCCGTCGCGCGGCGTCCGCTGCCCCCTCCCACGCTCACACGCCCCCTCGAACCTCTTCCGCCTTCTGTGGCCCCTCCCGGCCCTGCCTTCCCCACGACCCATCACTGGCTCGGACGCTTGCCCCTACCTAACATTTTCACTAGCTACCGATTACCGTGCATCTCACTATTCAATGATTGTTCCCTAGTCAATCGTTCTCCGTCAACCGTCTCCCCGCCAACCGTTGTCCCGTCAACCGCCGCTCCGTCAACCGTTGCCCCGGTAATCGTTACCCTGTCAACAGTTGTCCGTCAACCATTCCTCCGTCCTCTACGTAAATCGTACCCCCGTCAACCGTTTTCCCATCAAACGTTTTCCTGTTAACCATGCTTCCATTACCCGTTCCCACGACAACCTTTCCCCATCAACCTTCTCCGTTGACCATCTCAGATCATCTTTCCTTTTCAAAATTTCCCTATGAATACTCCTCCGTCAACTGTCCTCCATCAATATCACCCCGTCAACCGTCTTCCCGTCATCCACCGGCCAAGGTGGCTCAAGGCATCTCTGATGTTACTATGATGACCTCTGATGAGAGGTCTCTAATGACCTCTGACCGGTCGGTCCTAGAATTCGAGTCCCAACAGTGGAAGGATTTTCATCATTGGCTAGATGGCTAGGTCTAATTCAACCGCTGTTTGGAGAACTTTTGACTCCGCCTGCTCTGATCGGTGGTTTTCCGTGGTTTTCCGTTCTCGGATTAACACCAGGCGAATGCCGGTGCCAGTAATAAACGTGTTTCACCTGTTTCATCTTCTTTCTTCCCCCCCTCCCCCGCCTTCCAAACGGCATCTCTCTCCTTCCTCCTCTTTGCCCATCCTATTCCACTCTCTTCTCTAAGATTCCCAGTCAGTCATTTGTCTCCTATTGCTGAGGTAATAATATCTAATTTTCAAGATGAAGAGCAATTAGTCGTTTTTCCAGGCCAGTGCTGTGTTCTCAGTTACGAACGAAGAATTCTTCCTGTAATTGCACATTATGCTTTAAGTCGCGTATTCATTTAATTTGCGTACATCAGTTATTTTATTTAGTATTTATTTTACTTCAACAAACATAAATTGTAAGTGATGAAATGAATTGTCTTTTATCCTTTCCATAACCTCTATCTCTCCGGCCCCTCGAATATCTGAAAATGGACAACCACGAGAATGATATTGTTTTAAAATGCTATTTGCGTCTTTTGTACGTGGGATCGTTCCTGCTCCGTCCCCACTCGGAAGCTACAACCTTTACTTCAATGGCAGACCTCAGGTTCATCCTATACCCGGACTTTAAAGCCTCGTTTAAATATTTAATTTGAGAAAAGGCTCAAGTTTGTCATAAGTTATTCGTTTGTTTTGTTAATATAATACTCTATTTTTGTAGCCACAGTAAGTCACTAGAAAGTTCTGTTTTCCGCCTCGAGGATATTTGTCGCTATGGAAGATTAGACAAATTTGTGTATATATCAAAAGATAACATTGTTTAGAAAAACTAAGAACATTTTTAAATAATTCTTTTTTAATAAAAATTAAGATATCAAATATGAAAGTGGAGAGACTTTCAATAACATCTTCGTGAATTGATTATATTCATCATAAGATAATGTACAGTTTTTCCTGCCGAATATGACAATAAGAGAAATTTTGATATGTCTTTAGCTATTTCGTACGTTTGTAAATTACAGCATTGATGTGTAATGTGGTAAGTATTTTAGTATCCCGCCGTAAGACGCGATTCAAATAATTGATTTTTTTATTTAATTTATTTCCTCTCTTCGGAATAATTGGGAAAATGTGACATTTCCCTTTCTAAAACAAATGATTTATTTTTCATGTTCTTTCCACCACTATGCATTTTTCCTACCGTTTATGTTACATTCGCTGTTTTTTTAAATTTATTTTTATCTTCTTTCTAAATTTCCTGTATCTGATCTATTTTTTTCCTATCGTTTATGTTACATTCGCTGTTTTTTAAATTTATTTTTATCTTCTTTCTAAATTTCCTGTATTTGGTCTATTTTTTTTTTCTATATCACCTATATCTCGTTTCTCGTTGCAAAAAGGCGGTCGCTACAGAGAGGGCGAAGGGGATGGCCGTAATATTTTTAAGCAAAGAAGAGCGCTGCATTTCGATGATATCGTTCTCGGAATATACGTATATATTTGGGGAAAAATTCTCTGTACGATTTAAGTACTAGCGTGATGACAGACTGGAGACAGGTAGAAGAGGTGGAGAGAAGTTTTGTAAGATTTTTTCCCTATTTGTTTGAAGTTGAGTTTATCTAATTTCCCTTTTATGTTTCCCAAATTGTGCATTATGAATTTTTTTTCGGTTAATTTGTTACATCTTCACCATTACATTGCTTTCGCTATTGCTTATTA
This sequence comes from Gryllus longicercus, assembly GCA_038098605.1. NCBI lineage: Eukaryota > Metazoa > Arthropoda > Insecta > Orthoptera > Gryllidae > Gryllus > Gryllus longicercus. The sequence goes on from JAZDUA010000040.1 coordinate 1,313,845, forward strand.
TTACATAGCTTACTGTACCTGATACAATTTTTTTTCTAATTTGTTAATATTGTAAATAAGTTATATAGATGTTTCAAATTATGCCATACGCCAAGTTTTATTGTAGGTGTTTTATGGTTCGAGTAAGTAAGACAGGCTTACATTCAAGAAGATATATTATGGTATATTTTTTCAAAAACATATCATGTTGAACTTTTGATTTCTTTACTATGTTAATTTTTATATATTTTTTTAGCACTGAGTAAGACTACGAAACGACCAAATGAAGCATCCGCAACTTTTTATATAATATTGTATTTGATTTGCTACTAATTATAATAAAAGTTTCAAATCAATTCACCAATATTAATCTCGCATAGAGTGCTGTTAACTTCGTACCCCCATCTCTAACCATCCGCCTCTTCCAGAAACGTCGTTGCTGTTGCTCCTCGTAGTCTGTACTCGCGAACGATCAAGACGTGAGGGAACTCGCTTGCTTGGCGAAAGAAAAATAATTGTTTCAAGCATTCACCTTGAAAGAGCCCTGGGACTAAATAATGACAGAAGAGCCTACAAACACAATGCACTGGAGTCAACATAATGAAAACTAGGCCATACGAGGTTTAGTTTATAGTTCAGGGTCTTACGTGCTTTTCCAGTAAAGGAACATACCCATTTTTTAAATGTATTGCATTAAATATCTATTAACATTATGTTTCTTAACAATATTTACATTGTTAGATAAGAAAGCAAGCAGGTAAAATATTTACAACTAAAAAACATTTGTATTAGAAATATTATTTTGGCTTTGAAAGAAGACCCAATTTCGATTGTTATGTTTTTATAGAAGTGCACCAGACCTGATGCCATTTTGTCCGGCTGATGCATTGCCCTGTTCAGAAAGTACGCTTTCCGTTACTTTAATTACTGGAACATTTACTATTTCCTGTAACGAATGGAGATCCGTTAATTGGAAAGATACAAGGAAGACATAATCAATAGTTTTAAATCTATCCTTTAAATTTTGTTCTGTATTATCAAAACCAATTCAGTAATTATTGTGTGATCTATTTACATTGAATTATAGTCTACTGATTGTATTAAATAGTTGCAGTTTCAATGGCATGTAAATTACATTACCAAATTTCGTAAGAATCTCCTTTCATTCGATTTTGTTAGGAGCGGTAGCGTACCTTCGCAAACTCATGTGGAGTCATAATTTTCAATATATTGAATAAACATCAATTTTACAGTTTCGAAATATTAAATTAGGTACTTGTTGCTCTTGTCTGGTTTCTATTATTTTTATTTCTAATTTTAGCACGTACACTAAAACGCCTTCGTGACATGGTTATTGCTCGTTCTACACTTCTTACTCTCTGCATATTCAAAGCCAACCTTCTGAATGCCTTCACACATGTAAACAATAATTAGGACGACGTATACGAAGGCTGGAAAAGGGCAGTCACTACACAGACGGAACACGGAATAAGTCGGTAACACTGCAAATGGACCCAACCGCCCACCAGAGACTGCCCAGAAGACAAAAACACCACATCGAATCACAATTCAAAACAAATCTAGTGTTTTAGATTATGAAACAATTTCTTTGTTTTCCTGATCCCCACAACCTTCGTCTATCATCGACCAACTCACGCACAATTTAACACAATCAGGCTAGAAAACGCATCAAGACAAAAACACGAAAAGCTGTGCATACTAGCCCACCTGACAACAAAGAGACTCCTACTGAGCCTAAAGCACAGGTACTACTTTTATCAGACAGCCATAGCCGATCTTTCTTGCATTTACAATAGGAAGTTACCCTTCTGTTACTCAGTTTCGTCTGTTTATAAAGCTAATGGTTTACGGATATGACTGCAGAGTTGGACATCCACTAGAAGACACTGACCAATCGGGACAGTCATTATCACAGGAGGGCAGAACAACAATTTTGCCGGACACTTTACACCTGAATAACATGTAAACAAATTACAACGTGTCACCCAAAACACTAACATTGTAGTTTCGACTCTGCTCTTTCTGGTACAACAGCCCAACACGATGCAGAGAGTTTAAGCATGCAAATCAACAACTAAAATTGTATATAAGGGAAACAAATGTCACACTTTCTGAAAACAATTCCCTCTTACCAAAACGCTTTACCTGACATAGTCTCTCTGCATCTTGCTGGAAAAAACTTGGTAGTAAGCTGGCACGGCACTTACAAAACTCCACTCCCACGTAGTCTCCTGCTAAAAAGCCACACGTCAATTTCCTTACTTTCTCCACCCTTCCTCTATTTCAAACCCTTATACCATACCTCGTCCTCTTAACTTACTCCCGTTTCTCCCAATTCCAGTACCAATTCCTCTCCACCTGATGTCCCAATTTCCTCACAACCTGTAAATTCACAACCTTCTTGGACAAGTTACAACCTCCAATTAACTAGAAATCTTGTAGAGAATACTGTTTAAAGACATAGTGTACAATCCGGCGACAGTGGCTAGTCTCTTCAACCAATATTTTTCGAGAATCGTGCCTCTTCTCACTATGGGTCTTAAGACACACAATTCAAAATAAGACGTTTCCACAAAAATTTTAGACGAAATGTTTGTTTCCGGAACTTCTTTCAATGAAATTTTGAAAATAATTGGAAAAATAAAAAATAATAATTGGCCGGTTTAGTTGAATGTCCGGATTGTTTATTTTAAGAATTGTGCGCCTGCCATTATACACCGGTTAATTCACATTTTAATGCATCCTTACGCACCAGAACATTTCCGTGTATTTTCGAAATAGCTAAGACTAAACCGCTTCTCAAAAAAAGGCACAAAAAATGAAATTCAAAATTCCAATTTCTCTTTTGTCAGTTTTCTCAAAAATATCATTTTTTTCGCCAACGTCGATTTAGAAAATCAAAATTTAAGGAAACAGCCATATTTTATTTCTTTAAGGATGTCGCTGCATCAGTGGATGTAAATGAAGTACCTATTGGAATAATTTTTGATCTCTCAAAAGTATATCACATTATTAATCATAACAATTGACGTTCAGAACAATTTGACTTTTAATCTCCTCTTATTAAAGAATATCAATTTTGGAAAAAATCATCTGAACGGTTAAGGCGCAGGGGTGGAACACAGACAGAGATAGAGAGACGTTTTTCCATCAATAATTTTTTCCGTGTAAAGAACCCCCAAAACGTGGATTCTAATTACACAACGTTTTCAAAATTGTCTCCAAAAATTCTGCTCTCTGGATTAATTTTTCCCCCAGAGAGAGCACAGGAGTCTTAAGGCACGGTTAAGATCTCAATTTCATTGAACTTCAGACTTCGAAAATTGTATAAGTTCAAAATTTTTCGGCATCTTCCTACATCTATAATATTAAAAATAAGATTTTTTGTAGTTTTGTTGATTTTGTCATCAGGTGACAGTATCAACCGCACACAGCAAAAACACATACAATGCATGTACATTATTTTACAACGCCTTGGGAGATGACATTAAACGATTAAAATCGATGCATAAGTTTAAGTCCCAAGTAAAATCTTTGCCTCTGTACAACCGTTTCTATACAATTAGAGAATATACCGAGCATCCAAAACGAAAGTAATATTAATTTTAACAATGACATTTAATGTATTATATATCATTTGGATTGTATATTTCTAAAGAACCTGTAACAAGTATTGAACTTCAGCTTCTGGGTCAATGACCCCCATCTCGATCAGGTTTACGTCCAGTTTCCGTGATCCTTATGCAAATGCAGAAATGGCCCCTTGTTTTGCTTCTGAACATAAATGTAACTTGAAATTAACTTCTACCCATAGCACGTCACCCACAGTTTATAACTGATTTTGTTGTAAATTAATGATGGATGAATGAATAAAAGAATGAAAGAAAGAATGAATGGACGGGGGGACGGACGGACTGACTGACGGAGGGACGGACTGACGGAGGGACGGACTGACGGAGGGACGGACTGACGGAGGGACGGACGAGATGGACGGATGAGACGAGACGGACGGATGAGACGAGACGGACGGATGAAATGAAATGGATGAATTAAGTAAGTCAATAAATCAATAAATAAAATAAACCCTTAGCTGGCAGAAGGCACAAATTAACCGTAGAAAGTTTGACAAAACACTAAGTTGTGTTAAGTCACCAAGAACGTTTGGAAACTCAAGATATTTTGTCATAAAATTATCTTTTTATCTACTTCTTAATTTTTTTTATTTATTCAAACTGTTGTGCACCGAGCTTTCGTGATTTTTATTTCTTTGTTTTTTGCCTATTTTAGCAATTTAAATTCGTTTTGCTTCATTATTTTAGTGCGTAAAGTCTCTGTGTAGTGATAATAGTCTTACATTTACACTTCTCTGCCTTGTTATTTTATTACGAAATACACTAAACCCTCATTAGCACGAACTCGCTTGACACGTAATTCGTCGCCATGTAAACAAAATTATAGAGATCAAAGATGATATATATAAAAAGTCGTCGCCAAATGAACAAAAAATAACCAAAGAGGAGAAATAAAAATTAGATATATAAAAATTAGATATATAAAAATTAGATAACACAAATTTTTATTACAAGAGCAAGATTATTTCTGTCCCATGGACATCGCGATAACGAGGTTTTACTGTACTTAGTTTTAAGCAGAACATCTTTTGACATGTATTCATTAACAGAATAAAAGCAATTTTCTACCAGAAATTTGTGTACCATTATTTGAAAGAATTTTTCGTCTTTTATATATTTCTTAAAATGAATTTCCTAATGTATAATTGATATCATTGCATGTAAATTTCTCAGCCAATAAATATTCCTAATAATTTGCCTTTGCAAAATAGAACATGAAATTATCATCTTGAAATTAATGAATATCACAAAAAAAATATCATTTAATATGTTCTTCTGCATTCAGGTATTAGGCTTGTGCCTGATGCAGCTCTTCCACTCATCTTCTTCTCAAAAGCACAAGATCTCTCTTGCATCCAGGTTTATAACTTAATTCTCGTTTTGGCAATCTAGCTTTTTCATTCTTTTGACATGGTTTTCATTTTTCTCTTATCTTCGATCCAGAATGTTAAGGAGAAGATCTTTCCTTATGTCATTGCTCTATATCTTGTTGAGTCTTGGATCTCTTTTTCTACTCAGGACAATCAAGTGTTTGTGGGAGGGGAGGGGGGCGCCATCACCTTGTAGAACTTTATTTGGGTCTCGCTTCTTTTTTTATTCTTGAGGTGTTTCTTGATAGTTCCCCAAATTCCAATGCCATGGTCTTTCTTTATTATGGATATTATTTAACAAGGCTTGCAGTATTTGTGAAATACTTTCCATGAGTTGAATGAACTGTGGCTTTAAATTGGCTTTGCTGCCTCATAAAGTATTGATTTCCTCAATTTACTAGTGTCTGATTGAAATTTTATTTTTCAGCTTATTAAATATCTTTCTCCATCAGAAATTATTTTCACTGCTCTAGAATGTGGGGTTTATATCATAACATCTGAACTTGTAAAATATTTGCTGAGAGTCTAATATAATTTGAACAGATCTGTAAATTAAATAAATGTATATATTTGTATTATAGATTCAATTGTCACAAAAAAATTGTACTACTGATAGTGAAAGGAAGAATCAAGACTAAGAAAGGAAGGAAGAAAACAACTGCACCAAATCCCTTTCAGCACCTAAAAATCTACAAAGCACAAAAATTAAAACAAACAAGTGATTTCTAGAAAGAATTGTTACTTATGGAACAGAAGACTGGGTGTGATAATAGCATTGCATCGAGAAATAATATGAGCAGAACATTTGAAAAATAGTGAAAATGGAATATTGGTTCACGATTGAGAATAGTCAATGTAATTATACAAAAGACAATGTATAGAGCTACTTCGTAATTTTAGATATTGTGGAAGCAAAGTGCCTGAATTAGCATGGGCATGTACAAGAGAAGGATGAGGAGAGATGACTAATTAATGCAATTGACCTCTGCTAAGAAAGCCTGAAGAGGGAGACCAAAGTTGCAAGGCTAAATGGCCTGAGCCTCACCATCAATAAAGACATTTATTTATGTTATACTAGGATAGGATTCTTCATGAGTGTACAAAACCTATCAGCATCAATGAAAGAAATTCAAAACCTTGTCTGGTATAATTTTCCTTTCTCACTGAGATTTTAACACTACCTTATTCTGGAACCTCTGCCTGCAGAGACAAAACGCAACAATGCCTTCATAATGTCCAGGCTTGCAAGTAGGTTTCCAGCTTCTAGATCAGTGCCAGGTGTAAAAAGGAAAATAATGACAAAAATGGAAAAAAAGATAGGCATCTGAAGTTAAAATAGGGAAAATGAGAATCTTCTGAAACATCTCCAGAAGTACAGTAAAACAATTCCTATTGTTAAAAAGTTTAAAATCATAACAGTAATAGAAAGGCATTGTGTCGAACTTTGGGTCTTTAATTATCATCATCATCATCGAAGTCCATAATTGTATGCATAAGCATATTTTTGTAATTAAATATGACTTGGAAAATAATAAAATTTCTTTATGAAGAAGCCCATTTAAAGCTTTCATATCAGATTAAATTTAGCATATTTTCAATATTTTTGCATATTTTTTGACACTAGACACTTTATTATTTTGAAAGGTGATAAATATTTCAATTCAAAATATTGATAATAATTTTTACTTAATTAGTATTTATTATAATTTGGGTATTGTTGTGAGTAGAATATGTTAAAATAATAGTGAATAGTAGGGGGAAGAAAGATATTCATTGTAATAAAAATTCAAAGGCCCCATGGAATTGATCATTGTAATTGATAATTTACACAATTCAAGAAACATCCAGCCATTGCCAATTACCAATATAGAGATTTATTTTATTTAATTATAAAACTAATAAGACACTTTATACACTACATAACACACTACATAACACTTTCTAATTGATATAAAAATGTGTAAAAGAAACCAGTATTTTAAATAAGATCTTTACAAGACGAGAGCGTTTTCTTCAGAGGTATTTGTTTTCCTATCAAATAAAATGAAATAGATATATTGTACATGGTTATGTTTCTATAAACTTCCTATAGTTTTATTTTTTTAAACCAACTAATTATGTGATGTATTAGCAGCCTAAAATCCATCTCATTAAATATAATATTCAAGTAGATTCTTTTTTTGCAAGTAGGTTTAGTTCTAGTCATTTTATTTAATTTTAAAAATAAACATATATAATTGATACTTAGGGAAGTGAAATATTATCATCAAAAATTATTTTCATTCTTTATCTTAATTTTCTGAAGATTATTTTCAATTCATGAATTTATTCAATACCAAAAGAGATTTTAATAGGAATATGCTCAGTCCTAACATAGACTTAATTATTTGGAATTTTGGGTTCTCAACACCAATATCTAAATTTGACTCCAACATTTGCTGCCACACCAACAACCAACATAACTGTCTCAGTCACATTTACCCATCATTTGCAGCTTTCCCTTACCGAGAAGGTATGGGATCTTATTATGATGGGAAATGTCAGACTATTAGTTTCAAAGGAATTTAGCAAGGATTCTTTACCATGTTACAAGTGTGGTATGGTAAACGGAAGATTTTCTCCCCTTAAAAAATTCCACTGACACTGGCTGGGTTTAAACCCACAAAATTAGGTTGTGAAAACAAGTATGCTTACTCCTGTATGACCTGTATAACATGTACGACGCTTACACCTGTATAACATGTAACCCCCATTTACTCAAAATGACAGACTAGACTTCCATTTTACCATTGTGGCCAGATCTTTTAAATTTTTTCTATATATATATATATATATATATATATATATATATATATATATATATATATATATATATATATATATATATATATATATATATATATAGAAAATATATATTTCTATATATATATATATATATATATTTTAATTAATGATATTAGAAAGAAAAGCCTAGTCTCTTATTACCACAAATATTTTCTTCCCATGTTCACAATTTCTAGGCAAAACTTCTATTAGGTACCTCTAATTAAAATATAAACAAATTAACAAAATACTAACAAAAATATGGTTATTTTTAGATATCCTCAGGGGTTCCCAATGAGGTCATTATAGCCCCCTTGGGGGTTGATGAAATTTTGATGGGGTCAATTATAACCAAAGGGTCAATTGGGGGTTAATAGAGAAATATGAACTGGCATGTCATTAGTACAATCAATGTCCTATTGATTACAAAAGTGAATGAACTTAATTAATTATTATCAGATATAAAGCAAAATAATAAATTACATATTCATTCCTCTTCTTTCATATCTGTTGTTTATCCTTAGAAGTGATAATATTCAAAAAACTCATTTTAACTATGCATTAACAACGATATTCTCCACAATAATATGCCAGAGAAATGTTATGAACTCTTCAATATATCCAAAATTTTGTAATCATTGCAATAAAAAGATCAGACACTTAGTGACTCAAAAGCAAAAGCACCTTCAATTATTGAAAATCGAGATACGAGTTCATTGGTGTATGAAATACTATCTATAAGGCATCTGTGTGCATTTCATCTTGTCATGATAATCGTGTCATGATCGTGATGTCATGCTAGAGAAAGCATAAGGGGTGGATGAAGAAAAAATTATATTCAAAAGGGGCAATGAAAGATATAGGTTGGGAATTCCTGGCATAGATGTACATTTATAAGCAATGTAGGTAGCTTACAAAAGTTTTGCATATTTAAAGTTGATCCTTGGAATTTCTTACTAACACAGATGATGTTGGAGCTATTAGTTAATTATAAAATTATATTTTATGCATCATAATAATAAGCTGCATTCATCAAATTGTACCAGAGCAAAAATTGTTCTAAAAATTATGCATTAATAATATTAAAAATATTAAAATATTATTTTAAAATATCCATGATATGTAATAGGCCTCAGTGTTTTAGGGGCCTTGAGGTCCTTAAATATTTATTTGATTCACACATTTTTAACAAGGACTTTGTTTTATATTCATTAATTTGATCAAAATTTATATTTTTTGTTGCTTGTCATTTCAGTGTCATTATATTTTTGTTGAATATTCTGCTGCTTATTGAATGACATGTAATATCACTTAATAATAACACATTCACTTAACATTCAATAGATTCATTTCAGAACCCCTTAAAACCTTTTGTGCAAGAAAAATAAAACTTTTTTAGAATGTGAATTTTCTATTGAAAAGTTTTCTTCTTGGGTTTTGTGGAAATACTTCAGTGTATTGTGATGCAAAGAATGTCAAGAACTTGAATGTGAATATGAAGACGTGATAATTGAATATATTTAAACTTTAAAAATTTAATTTTTAAAATTTTATGGAAAGTCTGTTCACATCTTGTATTGGGTCTCAGACTTTTCTTATCTAATAAAGGCTACCAAATGTGAAAATGTCTTGTCTTTTATGTAACAATAAATGAACCAGTAGCTTATGTACAATCCACTGAAAATGTTAGAAAACAAGTTCATATCATTTTGAGTCCTTATATGGAGTGTAAAATGTTTATTTCCATGAATATATTAAACCAAGAAAGATGAAATTGTGTGCATTGATCACTAATTTTCTCTCATGAATTTTGTTCTCATTTCCATTTTATTACTTTTGTTACTTCCTTTTTATTACTTTAACATTCAGTAATTTTTAGATTTATAGTATTTTCTACATATTATCTTTCAGAATTTTTTATCAATAGAAAAGAGATTATGATAAATAATGGACAGGTTTTTGTCAATTTTGGTCAGATATTATTTTATGTATCCTTGTCTGTCTAGAAAATCACTTTGATTGTCATAAAATTTTTCCAATGACTTTCTAACCCAGTATTTTATCAGGGATTGATACTATATCTCTCATCCTGTGATATCTTATTATGTTTTTTTTATTGAAAAAATTAATGTTTTGTGACTAAGATTATCACCTTATGCATTGTAGTGGATACTTATAGGAAAATGCAAGAAATTGAAGAACAGGATTACCTAGTGCCATGTTTCATTGCTGCACTGAATTGCCATTTTTAGATAAAGTATAGCGTCTCACTGTTATCTTAAATTCTTTATTTGATGGTATAATACACAGGTTGACACAGTTTTCCTCGCAAGAAATCTGATTAGTGAATCTAGTGCTTTTTTTCATACTGAATTCTGATATGTATTCAGAATTTTTTCATCAGGAACAGTTTTTTTGTGATAGCTACTTTTTAAAATCTGATTTAAACATCTTCTTTGACCTGTCATAGGAACATTTACCTTAGATGTAGAGATTTTATTTAAGTTGTATTTAAGAAAATTACATGTAATATCATGCTGAAACGGAAACAAGCAATATTGTGCAGATTCATTTATGTTTTGACATGCTTAGACAAGTTAGTCTGACATTGTCATGTGTCAGTATTGAGGTGTCTTTGAGCTTGTTAGCACAAATATCCCTAGTGATATATTTCCTTTGTTTGTGTTTAGAAGTGTACTATGTAAGCTGTGTTTTAGTGTTTTGTATTTTCAACATTCCAAAAACCTGTGTAAATCATGCAGATAATTTCTGCTGTATTTGAGGTGAGATGACTTGAAAGAATCAGAGGCAACATTTAACGCCACTTGCGAAAAAGTGTTATCAACATTAATTTGTATTTCATGTTGGTGATTTTGAAAACAGCTGAGCCCCAAATATATGTTTTGTGTATTAAGACTGTTTTCTTGATAGAAAACTGGTACACATCATATGCCATTTGCAACTCCGATGATTTGGAGGGATCTGAAGGATCATCTACGTGACATATTTCTGTTTGATGAAAATGTGTCACATATCCATTTAGTGAATCCTGAAAAATATAGTTACCTCCATTCTATATTAAATTAGGACAAATAAAAAATTTCTTAAAAGCTATGTATAAAATTTCTGATGGATTCGTGTACTTGAAATTTTCCTAAGTAAAGTGATATTAAATTGAAAGAAGGAATTTTTTATTACCACAAATGCAGTTATTAATGGCTGATGAACTTTTGAAGAATTGTTAAATCAACTGGAAAAAGTAGCCTGGCAGTCTTTCAAAACTTTATATTGCAATTTCCTTGGAAACCATAATGCAGAAAACTATCGGACGTAATGGCTGATCTACAATCTTATAAAGCTATGGGATGTAACTTGTCTTTGAAAATTCTCTTCTTATACTCTGACTTAGACTTCCTCCGGAAAAATCTTGGGGCTGTCGGTGATGAGCACAGTGAGCATTTTCATCAGGAAAATTTTATAATGGAAAACAAGTACTAAGACAAGGATACTAGTCTAATATCTTGGTTGACTACTGTTGGACCAAGAAGAGAGATGTTTCACGTACAAAATGTGCCTGAAAATCATCATTACCACTTTCTAGGTACAGAATGAGTAGTCAGAATGTAAGTCAGGATAAGTAGTAGGCCTATACAATTTAGAGTTGGATAGCTTGTTACTGATTTTATTACAAATGATAAAAAGTTCATCTGCTTATGCACAAAACTCCTACCTGATGGGTAAAAACTGAATTACTATTTTAATTCAATATGAAAAATACTTCTAGAATCTGTTATTTTCATTCTTGCATATCATTCACACATATCACAGAAAACTTCTACCTGCTGGGTAAAAATTAAAATGATATTCTAATTCAATATAAAAAATACTTCTAGACTCTGTTCTTTTCATTCTTGTGAAAGAAAAAAGTTTGTTTTTGTAGATCAGTGATATCAGAAACTAGATTTTCTATATTTTTTAAGGATATAAGAAAGCAATTTTGTGTAAGGAAATGCTGATATTTTGCCTACACTTATGGAAATTCTGAGAGATATTCCAATCAAAGATAAATCCTCAAAAATTCAACTTTGTTTCCATTAGAATTAATTTTGATATTTACTTTGCATTTATTCTGTGCACATCCAATAAGACATATTGCAAGCTCTACAATTACGTCTCAAATCCAAATTCAATATCTCTTACTGCTGAATGCCCACTGGCACCCTCATTGGGCTGCTATAATGAAATAATGATTAATGATCTTGGATGAAATGAGAGGCAGGATAAACAGGAGCATCCCAAGCTTAGGAATGTGCAGCCGAAATCTACAAGGGGGCCCAACTACATTTCTAGACACCCCTTTCCATTGAACATTTTTTATATTTATATTTGACATATTTTACTAGTAAATAAATAAAATATAGTACAAAGAGAATTAAATTATAACTTTAATGATTATAATTGATAAATATAAATGGTTTTATGTTAAACACCAAGTGTATTACAAATTTCCTAATTTACTGTCTTTGAGAAATTAATTTGAACTATTGTGAAACAGTTTTGGAATTAATTATTTTATTTTATTACAAATTTTAAAACATTGGTATTTATGCTTGAAATTATAGTGGTAACTAAAGACCTAAGCTGTTTCCAAGTGATCCAAATTAAATTAAATTTTAACAAATAAAATGCCTAATTGACAGTTAAAACAGGAGAAAATCAGACACTGAAAGTATATACAGAAAGAATTTTTTTTTATCACGTGTAGCTATTTTGTAGCTCTTTTGAAAATGTTCAATGGTGGCCACAGCCCATCTGTCATCCCCCCCCCCCCTCTGTGCATGCCCATGAATCCAAGAAAACCAGTCACAAACTCACTTTGTTCACCACGTGGATCAACCAGATACCCAGGTTTCCTGAGTATTTGAACCTAGGAACCCAAAGGAGGCAAGTGAGTGGTGCGACCACTACCCGATGGGCTGCCCAAATATTTTGTTTACAATGATTACTATTTACAATTAAATAACATTAAAATATTAAAATTAATCACTCTGATTTTAATAAAAAGTCAGTTTTCATTATCTTAGTCTTAGATTAAATTAAATTTTACATTTCTTTTCTTAAAAAAAAAAATTACATTACTCTTTTTAGTGAAATGGTTGGGTATGATTCTTACCAGGTATAATATTGACTTTCCATTCTGCAATATATAAAATTTCATTTATAAAATTTTTTATACAACAGTATATAAAGTGTATTTTCCTACTGAATTTTTATGGATTTTTTCTTTCTCAAGATTTGAAAAATCCTAAATTCTCCTTAGATGTAGTAGTGTTGGAGTCAGAATTGAATTATTTTTCTAGGCTGGTTCTGGAAACGCTTTATATAAAAACTTCAAACTTTCTAAATACACAGGTGGAATCAAATACTTTCACGTGTTTGTATGACTGTCTTATGGAAATTTTCTGATAAATAATGCTTAGTATGGTTGCTAGCCACAGGTATATTTTTCTTGTATTTTATTTAAGTGAAAGTCGTCATTTAAATTTATTAATATTTCCTCTAATGCAATTTAGTTACTCAAGAATAATTTATTTGTTATGTTTTTTTCATGTAACGTATTTGAAGCCTCTCCCCACCTCCACCCCATCCCAATTCCTCACAACAGTCTTAGCCGATTGCATTGTGCTCGTGGTAACAGCCATTCGTACGTGCTTTGCACGCTCTGCTGTAAATATAAATATATAAGATCTTGGGATAAATTTTCCGTTCCAAGGCCTCTTCGCCTTGCTGAAGAGAACCGAATAGTTCGAAAACGTCTAGCAAAACTGGGTCTTTCATTTATCCCATTTTGCAGTGACCGCCGATTTGAGATCAAAATGTATGGATCTTGTAAGACCTTGTAAGACCTTGGCAACCCTACTAAAACTCAAAATTTCTGAGTGGTATTTGAGACCCATTGGTCAAGATGTTTTAAATAAGATACCCTTTGGCAAACACTAGCAAACATATTCTTTGGCTTACGCCTACGTCATCTTTTGCTATACTGTTTCGACTTCAATTCGTCTCATCAGCTTCGGAAGTGTTGAGATCAGCAACATGGCTGACCGTATACCCAAAGACAGTAGTGGGGAGATTCTGGAGACTTTAGGATCAGCAGAGGGCCTATTTTTCGGGAATATTTTTATTAGTTAAGGTACTAACACTACTTGTATTTGCTATACACTTTTATAAAGAGGGCCCGGATAAAAATTATGCGGACGGGCCATCACTCGTTATGCTACTGCACCCGTCTAACTTCTAACCATATTCTTCTTAACATATTTAGATTGTTTTCCTTTACTATGTTTAGCCTGAAGAAGGGCAAAAATGAATTCCCCGATAGTGATAGTACAGAATATTTCCTTAATTAAATGTCCATAAAACCATTCAGTTAAAAAATTAATTTCTTTAGTTTTTAAAAAAGGTTTTGTGGAAAAAAATGACTAGAGCATCATGTTTCTAAGTTTCTATACATTTCATATCAGTGAATGGCTCTGTAGCCTATGGTTTTTAGTAAGAATAACTCCGAAAGAATGTAAGTATCTGATACTTGTTAAGGTTTGTTTATCCATTCCATATAAAATCACTTCTGAAGCACAATTTTAATTCCCGCTCATCGTCACATAAGAACGATCCCATTTTAGCGGAGTAATTCATTAGGAAACTTCGAATATGTGATCAACATGTAAATAATTTCGACAAATATTTGCGCACACGAATACTGTGGATTTATGTCACACAAGTTGTGATTTCTCTTTTCTCTCCTTTCTCCATTCTCTCTCTTCTTGTTTCTTGTGATCCTCGTTCCTCGCTTCTCTCTTTATCTCTTCTTATCTTCCACACTCCTCCACACCGACATTGACACTTTTCGATCTTTTTTGCCCTTGCATGTAGAAGTGATGATGTTGATGCTGCAAATGATGCAGGATGGAAATGGGAATGATGGTTGAATCATGATGGAGCAATAATGAAATAAAACTAGTGGGGCTACTGAATGGCACAGACTTTCTCGATTTAGTTTTCCATTTCCATTGGTCTAGGTTAGCTATTCGAACTTGCCACATACTCTTGAAAGCTGCCATCTATGGTCGCCCAAAGTACATTTTTTGAAAATTTCTTAATTTTTCGGCTTCCTAATATTAGAAGCAAATTATTACTTTAAAAATATTAAAGAACAATATAACTTCGTCCTAAATGGCAATTTTCATTGAAAAATTTGAAGTCGTTTTTAAGAAAATGGCATTTAAGCGCTTCTGTAAATTCGAAAATTGAACCTCTTTTCACAGAAAACTATTGTGTTTTTGAAAAACTTCTCATGACGTCATTACAAGCACTTCAAGTTACAAACAATATTGTTTACAAATCGCTGTAAATGTGCACATTTAAGGCATGATAGATCTTTCACACAAATACGTTTGTGTATTTTTTGAATAAACAAATTAATACAGCAAAATCAATTCTGTCATCTTAAACAGTGCATTTACCATTATATGTTGGAAAATTTTAAAATTAGAAAGATTTTTAAAATTTAAAAGACGAGTCAAAAACATGATTTTTTGTAATTTTTGAAACCACAAAAGAATAGAGCAATATGGCGATTATGTCGTTATAGATTGCATTTAGCACAATCTCTACCAACAGTTTAAAAGAAAAGTTTGATGACTTTTTGAGAATATTTTGTTTGTATTTTTTAATTGCGCATATTACTCGCAATATTGCGCGAAAATTACTAAACTGTTAAAAAAATGTATAGGACCTTAAAGAGAGAACACATTATAGAGAACACATTTTATATGAAGGAAAAATGTTTATCTTTAATTTTGTAGTTGTAAGAAGACTCCCGAAAAATTTTGAAATTGTGAAATTTCAAAAATTCATTGTTAAACCTGAAAATCTGACCTTTGCACCTTTATAAGTACATTTTACTCTATTATTGCAAGAAATTCAAAGAAAACATTCGGAGCCATTTTTCAAAAAATGGTGTTTTTCCGAAAATGCGGAATTTTGAGCTCATTTTCACGGTAAACTGTTGAGTTTTCAGGAAAATTTATTTGGCATTATGTAAAGCACATGTATTCAAAACAACTTTAATGTAAAAAATTGCCACTAATATAAATATTAGCAACAAGAGAGACGAGTTCATAAGTTACATTTTTGTAATTTTTTAAAACACAAAAGAATAGTGCAATATGTCGTTTATGTTTGTGAACACTACTGTTGCTTATATAAACCATTTTCGATTACGATTTACGATTTTTCCAAATTGAAGAAACCTCTGACCATCTGGCTCCAGACGAGGTTTTGAGATTTTGAAAACCGTTATTTAAAATTTTGGGGTACTTTACGTGAATCCCCTGCGATATTTTCAATTTTTTCTGAAAAGAAGCTTCAAATATTTTCTTTAAATTTCTTGTAATAATAGAGTGAAATGCATTTATAGGACATATGCCACCTTTTTGATAGATCCTATTTTAGGGTTAACTCTTAATTTTCGATAATTCAAAATGATTGGATTAATTTCAGCGCCTTCCCATAACTACAAAATTGAAGGTACAGATTTTTCCTTCAAATAAAATTTATTCTTTCATTATAAATGTTATTTCTTTCATTAAGGTCAGATACATTCTTTTGATATTTAGTAGTTTTCGCGCAATATTGCGTGCAATACGAGGAATTTTAATAAATAATAAAAACAAGAGTTTCTCAAAAACGGCATCAATGTTTTTTCTTTAAACCTTTGGTCGGGATAGTGCTCAATGTACTCTACGAGTTGACATAAACATTAGTTTGCACTATTCTTTTGTTTTTAAAAAAATACAAAAATGTAATTTTTTACTTGTGTCTCACGTTGTTAATATTTACATTAGCTGTGATTTGTTCACATTATTGTACTCACAAGTATATGTGTTTAAATAATGTCATATATAGTTTCTCGAAATCTCAACCGTTTTCTGTGAAAACTAGCTCGAAATTCCGAATTTTCAGAAGCACTCAAACGCCATTATCTCAAAAACAGCTCCAAATTTTTTGTCCGTTTCGAACAGCTAGTGCTAATAGCACTCTTTTTCTTTAAAGTTCGTTTTGGGGTATTTTTGTGTTTTCGGAAAATACAAAAATTATTTTTTTTTTTTTTTAAGAACTCTCACTCCGTTAATTTGCACTCTCACTCCAGCAATTTGTAGATAAGATGTTTGGAGTTAAAATGTTTTAAATGACTCCTACTGTAGCTTTTCGAAAACTCAAAAATTGTCGGTGAAAAAAGCTTCAAATTTCAAATTTACAATTGCGCTTAAACACTATTTTTTTGAAAAACGACTCCCAATTTTTCAAAGAAAATTGCTATTTTGGACGACGATTTTCTGTTCTTTAATATTCTTACAATAATATTTCCGTTATACTATTAAGAAATCGAAAAATTAAGTAAATTTTAAAAAATATACTTTGGGCGGCGATAGATGGCAGCCGGCAAGATTATGTGTCAAATGCGAATAACTAGTTGAGACCAAAGGAAATTGAAAACTAATATGGGAAAGTCTGTGCCATTATTTTTTCTATATTTTGCCATTCATTTTCTATACAATTAGAGACTATACCGAGTATCCAAAATGAAAGTAATATTAATTTTATCAACGACATTTAATGAATGATTTACCATTTGGATTGCATAATTCTAAAGAACCTGTAATAAGTATTGTACTTCAGCTTCAGGGTCAATGACCCCCATCTTGATCAGGTTTTCGTCCAGTTTCCCTGATCCTCGAGCAAATGCTGAAATGGCCCTTGTTTTATTTCTGAACATAAATGTAACTTCAAATAAACTTCTCCCCATAGCACGTCACTCACAGTTTTTAACTATAATTCCACCCAGTCCTCCCCCAAAAAATGGAGAGAAAACGCGTTTTGGGACTACTTGTGAACTACATCACAGATTTATGCGCCACATAAGAGAAGTGGCTTATCCTTTTGTTAAGCAAATATTGGTAGTTTTGTTTCCTTACGGTGGAAGCTGAGAGCTGAAAAGAGGTACTGTATGATTTGAATCGAAGTGCATCTATCTCTCACAATATATTACGGCAGGAAATCTGAAATGCAAAGGGGGAAAGGGATCAGTCAATAATAGTGTTTTAATATCAACCAAAGTCATGCTTTATTTAATATTTTATTTAAGTACTCTAAAATATTTCACAAAGTTTGTCATGGAAAAATAAGAAAATGACTTGAATAACCAAGAAATGTGAGAAAAATTCCTCCTAGGAAAAGAGTGGTCACTCTGTTATTCTTGAAAGAGTGCAATGTAATATATCATGATATACTATTTGTTTACTTGATATACCATTTCCTTCTTTTACGATTTACTTGATATACTACTTAACTGTATAAAAATAAACATTTTTTTCGAAAATGTATTTCGGATGTTCCTAATTCCAATTTTATCCTTATGGCAAACCTATCTTATTATAAAACTCGGCCGAACCGCCACGTTTAACAATTTTCCCGTCTCATATTATAATAAAATTCATTATGAACTTATATAGTAAGTAAGTAGAGCACTGTAACTTTCTGTTCGCACAAAATAAACTTTTACTGGAGGCGTATTGCGCGCAAAAATGTGGAATACTGCTCCTCCAAGAGCTTTATGAGAACATTTAACTTAGTTTATTACCTTGTAAATGTTCATAAGTTCATCTATATAATTCATTTTTTTGTAATGAAAAATGTACGACAGCAAAGACATTGTTCAGTGTCTGTCGATTTGGTTATTCCTGAATCTCATACTCAAAACTCAATATATCCATTAATTCGAACCTTTTTCTTTTCTCTCATAGTCCCGGGACAGATATCACATTGCGTAGGATATGTTGCATCAACAATACTTACATTGACTTAAAAAAATGGATACTTTTTCATTAGTGGTCTAGTCATCTATATCTTGCGGTATGCCGAGGAAGTGTTTGTAGCATTCAGGGAAGAGCTGAACTTCGGTTAGCAAGCCGTTGCCTCAGGCTACTGGATTACTGCTAACAGCTTACTGAATCCGGCGCTAGTAGCGGCTTCCCGCGCTTATTTCGTCGGGGCGAGCGGCTTAAATGTGACCATTGGTCGTAATGATCATCAGAATGGAGGGCTAATGACTACAAAATCTCAATATACATTTTGAACACTCATCTCTTAAAGCAGCCATTTCTGGACCATCAACCGTTTATAAAGATGACATTTCTGAAACTAAGCTTATTACTTAAATTAACTTAAATTTTTTTGTCCAGACTAGTTTGGTAAAAATACGCAGCTCTTATGCACTCTACGCAAAACACCGCTCCAACATTCTTAAAACAACGAATATATAATTCCTAACCTTGGTGGCCGGGGAACATCCCAATAATGGTAATGGGACTACCGACTTTTACATTTCGTATTCAAAATTAGATGTATGTAATACGTCGTCAAGAAAGAAAGTTTCTGTAATTACTTAATTACAGAAGAAGCTCCTATAAAAGGAAAGTGTAGAGGTATGCACCTTGACCGAAATACCCTGCCGTCCTGATATGCAGCCCTGGTATTCATTTTTGAACACATCAAGAAATTTCCGGCGCCCGCTCAGGATCGAACTTACTATGTCACCAGCATATTTGATACTTACGTGACACTCGTCAATACTGGAGAGTGTATACCGTTTATTAACAAGCGTTTTCATTTGAGAACGCACATTTCTGGTCAACTCAAATTTGTTTCTTTTGCATTAATTCCTCAATTGAATAATTATCTTAATTTCTTCAATAGACGTAGACATCCTAAACGAAACATATGAGCATTTTGTTTTTCATTTATGATTGCAAGATATCGATTTAGCCGAGATCAAAAGCATCAAATCAAAATGTATCAACTACAAATTCATTTTAATGTAATTTGAAGCGAATACTTAAATAAGTATTTTACACTTTCTGAGGGTACACCGAAAATATGCGAAATGAAAGAAAAGTTAATACAAATAATGGACAAAATGTAAGATTTCGTCATTTAAGCGGTTCAAACCCATTCTATTTTTCTATGAGTTAACACGCATTGATCTGTTGTTCAAGTGTCATGGATATAATTTAATATTTTTAACAAGGAAGTTATCATAACGAGAGTTTTGATATTCCCCTTCCTATATGTCATCATGTCTACCATGGCTCCATGCAGTAGCGGATCCAGAAGGGGGCATTGTGCCCATGCCCCCCCCCCCCCCCGAAAGGCGTAGAGAAAAACGTTTGTTACCTTTTTTATTTGCTAAATTTTTAAAAAATATTTATGAATGTTTGAATTATGTTATTATTTGAAAAATTATTGTATAGTATCATATATATAAACTACAAAATTACACAATACGATAACAAATATTATTATTTACAAAATATATTATCCCCCCCCCCCAACGATCGGCTGGATCCGCCCCTGGGCCCATGACTCCATATCCATCCCCATGACCGCACGTTGGTTGCGTGTAAGCGCACACGGTTTCGCTGCTTCGCCACTCTCCTCTATATCCGGCATTGCTAGAGAGGTCTGATGCGGCCGCGGCAACGGAGCGATGGGAGCAACAGGCCTGCGCTCTCGCGGGGGAATGCGACCTCCGTCGGCGTGGGACGGACCGGCTGTGCGGCGCCGCGCCATGCCACAGTGGCCCAAACCACCAACGCGCGGACCGAAACCGACCGGAGGATGCGACTGATTGGGCGGCGCCCCATCAAATCAGACGTCACGTATCTTCAAGATTGATTCATTCTTAGGTGTTTCCGGTCGCGTCAACTGATACTGTAACTATTCCCGTAAGTGTAGTGAATGTTCTGGCGGAGTGCCTCCCCTCTACAACGGGGGATCCGGCTCCGACCGATAACTCGGCTTTCGGAGCTTCCCCCTCTCCAAGTATCTCCGCCAGCGGGACACCGCCGCAGTCGGAACAAATTCTAAGTATGTGTGTGTTTAAGGGGAGAGGTGGGGACAAGGATGAAAAAGGAAATATCGCGCGGGATCTGAGGCCCGTTTGTGATGGTACTGGTACGGACGGCATTTGCCCGGTGTTGATCGAAGAAACCACGGAAAGCTCCCGGTCAAAGCAGACGGCCGCTAGAGTATTCTTCTCCAGACTGCGGCGGAATTCGACCTAGCTAGTGTCGAAAATACGTGACCGTTGGGACTCGAAACCTAAAACCTCCCGAAGTTTAGTCTTTTGAACAGATAAATTGATGTTCAAAAGGAAAACATGTTAACTATCAGCCTAACCTGTTTTTCTTGTGTGCAACAATTACTCGTTAAGAGATTATGTTTTATCTGCACGTTGTTCGTGGATAAAACATTCATCAATTGATAAAATTGACGACAGAATATTTTGAGGGTTCTTTTTACTTTCTCGACATACTATGTACTTACGTAGTAAAGATAAGTATTGTAACGCTGCGGCAAAAATAAGCGTTTTGTTCAACAGCAATAGATTTAGATTTATTTAGTTAAAAAAAAAAAACAGTAAAACTGTGACGTATGGGGAAGGAGATCGTCTGAGCACGTTTTCTTGAGTTCCAGAATCTCTTCCCATCATTTCAACTATAAATAGCTGAAAGATGAGTAAAGCTTAAAAGAAATAAATAAATTTAAAAAATTAAAAAGTGCGAGATTAGCAATTTTGAAAAAAAAAAAACTAGACATTTTCGTTCCCGAGTGATAGAAAACTTATTTGCATCGGTAAACGTATTGCAGGTATGATTTTTCTGCATTGCTAATACTCGTATTGTGGGGCTGTGGGATCCAAAAAGTGGGCAAAATCTTGTTCCTACATGTAGTAAATTACTTGCCCAACAAATTGTGGTCAGAACCTACGTTTTCTCGGTCCTAGATACTGAACAATAAGTTGACGGCCAAACGTCTGTCGGTGTGCGGTCTGCGCTTCCGCCTATACCGTTCAGACTATTTTCTCCAAAAATGATACTCCCCAAAGAATTTGAAATTAATGTTTTGATTTTTGGTTTTAATTTAGGTCTAGATGAAGCCTCAACAAGATTTTCAAAATTTTCTCAAAATGGATTCTATTTTTCTATTTTTATTTTTTATTCTGATAGACCCTGAGATGATTGGCATTCATTTCACGATAGTTGCGTAACTCGTGCTGGGGCTGACTTACTCCCCATTATTACGTCATCCCGTCAACCGAAGAACGTTTGCACAGGAACAATTTATTTATGTTTCACTTTACTGTAAAGACATTTTATGCACATGAATTACTCTTTGATTAAACGCTGGTGTGTTGCCAGGTGAGTTGAAAGGGTGGTAAAAGTGAATAACATGTGGATCCTAAAAGAAGAGGTGCGGCCCCAACTACGATCCTAGGCCCTATTTCCGTTACTCGTAAACTTGACGAATTTATACTTTATTGATAGAATTAATAAATACAATTTATTTCGTGATAAACCATTTACACGGTTGTCAGGTGACTTGGAGTGTATTTTCCCCAAATTTAAAATAATTTCCCACATTGTCAACAGAAACTAATGGTACTACAAGAAAAATACTCTCTTGGAATTTTTTGCCGGTTTTGCAATTTTTGATAATTTAGAGAGCTCAACGAAAATGAAAACATGGTTATTTGAAGCTCTCATTTCTCTACCAAAGGAAAAAAAATAAATAAAGAGAAATTGGGAGCGGGTTTTTTAGAAAAAATGTGAGGTCTCTTGGCTTCAAGTATAACTTACACGAACACTAGTAGTAGTATGAAGAAATTATACATGACCTTATTAATTGATCAATTTTTTAGAACCCATTTCATTATGGGGGGAAATCTATCATGAATATTGTAGTTTTGCAATGTTAATATTTTGCAATTTTCGAAAATAGATAGATTTGACCGAAATTCGGGCCAGCATTAATTTGATAAGCTTACTTTGCACTATTTTATAAAAAACAAAGAACAAATTTGAAGCTGACTTTTAGAAAATAATTGTTTAAAAATTGGATATATTCCACCAAAATGGCGCGAAAACTACTCATATTTTCGAAAATTATACATGTCTTTATTTCAAGATCTGTCTTTCAACAACAGAGTTTAGTAAAGAAAAAATATCTTTCTTCAAATTTGGTGTTGTAGGATGAAGCAGAAAAAAATTTGAGCTTTTTCAATTTTCGAAACTTTAGAGATTTCAACGAAAATTAGACCTGCATTCTGTTTTAAACGTCCTTTGCACAATTGGAGGAAAAAATTAATCAAACAATTTGGAGCCATTTTGTGAAAATTTTGAAAATGTTAAGGCTACATGTAAAGAATCCCAAAAAACAAATATACATTTCAAACTTCCTGGTTATCGAGTTCGTCTAGATCTATTGGGGAATACCAGTTTAAAAAAAAATCGTCTGAACGGAAAATCGTCGAAAAATCGTAGCAACACGATTTATCAACTTTTTCGATATTTGGGCCCAATAGTACGAGATTTTCTGTCGAAAAATGACCCTGTTTTACTGCAGTAATAATGTATACCAAGTGTTGTTGAATTCACATTGTTTCCGCATTGAGAAACACGAACACCCACATACATTTTTTAAAATTTTAATATCTTCGGCACTGAGCACATTTGTGTTGCTCCCGGTTAGTTACTTTGTGCGCGTAGCACAAAGCACGGAGGGAGTTTGAACGCGGTTATTGTCAGTAAATAATGAGAAGGGCGGAGAATGCAGAGGAAGACTGGTGTTTCGGATAAATTGGGAAGTGATTAAGGAGTAATGTACTCTTGAATATTGTCAAAGCACCTCATAATCGGTAATGCCTCAATTGCCTAGAAGACGAGCCCGGAAGGTATTTTCGACGAAGTTCACAATCAAATTAGTTTTTGAAAAAATAACGTCGAAGTGATACTAATCACACGAGAAAACAATCCTAACGGCACGACTGAGACACTTCACAACAATATAGTCAACTAACCCTCATATCATCAATACCGTGTAATTCGAGAATAATCGTAGAGGATATTTAATTCGCGAATCAAAGGAAAAATCCTTATTCACAAGGCCAGATTGGTTGCGAATTGCAGATTCCTC
Source organism: Gryllus longicercus (assembly GCA_038098605.1). Lineage (NCBI taxonomy): Eukaryota > Metazoa > Arthropoda > Insecta > Orthoptera > Gryllidae > Gryllus > Gryllus longicercus. The sequence continues at coordinate 1,337,765 of JAZDUA010000040.1, forward strand.
ACCCCAACAATACCCCGAATTCGATTCGTGGATCACACATGTGAATAAACCAGTAATCGTCATGGAGAGCAGTAATCAAATGACTGCTACTGTCCATTACGAATACTGGTTTCATTTTTATGACCAAGAATTTTGTAGAAGAATGTTTTCTAGCCATCCACAAAATATTTGGCTCCTGAAAATGATACCAAACCCTAATTTCGAAACGTTGAGAATAAAGTCAATAAAGTTTAAATGTGAGTAAAAAGAATCACGGTTACTTCAAAATGTGTTTACAAATATTTCATTATGTAACATGAAAAACAATGTAGAAAAACTAAAGTTTATGTCTATCATTTAAAAAAACTGAACAAAATCGAATGTAATTTACATATTTATTGTAATATTCTAGCCAAGAGTAATCCTGTATCCACTAATCCTAGGGTCGAGTTATCCTTATCTTTAACGTTAACCTTATCCACGAATTCCTCTATCTGCGGATTAATTTCGATTAGTTCATGATTGAGAATACGGCTGTGAGGCATGGAACACAAACATGTGAAATGTATTCGTTTGTAATTTTAGCTATTAATCTTGATCTCTGACAATTCTAACAGGATGATGATCTTGAAAGTAGGTCAGTTAAAGATCTCAAAATTATCTACTGGCTGACGTGCTGAGGGTGACGTTGGCCAGCAAATAACTCTGACATCTTTTATTGACATATTCTCAATACTCTCATCTCATTTAATTTTCTCCACTCAATTAGTTTTGATTGAAGTCGAGAACGTATTGGATGAAAAATGGATTAGTAATGTCTTCTAATGAATGCCAAGTCTCTGATTTTGAACGGTTCTAGTTACCATTGTTACTAAAATTTAAAAAATATTAACGCTTTACGTATTTATAAGTCTAATGTTCTGCAGATTTCGCCAATTATCCCATATCATGTCCTTCTTGTTGGAATCGACTTTCTACCGAAAATGATAAAATGGTTATTTGGATTATTACATTTCCCACAGAGCTTAAGAAATGTGCACAAATAGTAGAGCTACATTTACGTCCAGAAGCAAAACTAGGGACCATCTCAGCGTTTGCTCACAGGATCAGGGAAGTGTACGAAGAACCTTAACGAGATTTTTAAAATTGTCTTTTCATTGTACGAACCTGACGGTCTTAGATAACGGTACTTAACTCACAGCGCCCGGATTTAAATCCCAGCCTGGAAAATTGCGTTTTTTCTTGTTGTTGTTTTTTTGTTTTTTAATGAACTTGAATGAAGGTAGTACAACACACTGAGTTCAAAGACTGGAACCAATTTTCATTGAAGCATTGGAATTTTCAAAACAATCATTTTAAAACTTTTTTTAACTTCACATTCCGATTGGTAAAGAGGTTTACAAATAATTGCTGAAATGTCAGTAGGATAGACTGATAGATATTGTTAGATTACGTAACCGTTACCAATAATACGTGAATGGATGTGCTGTTGTAGCATATTAGTTAAATCATTGCCTTGAAAGTGAAAATACCTTCAAACTGGAACATAACTTCCAACGCTTCTGAGGTCCCGTGTTACAGAGAGGGGATACCCCCCGCGCCCGAAAAATGTAATAGAATGCCGGGAAACCGTCTTATTTTGTAGAACGCAACATACGAAATATGACACCGGTCTTTAAAAAACCGATAGTCTTTTTTTTTTCAGGGCCTACAACGTATCGTTGCCGACGATGGTCAAGTGAATTGCTGCGTGTTAAGCGAGTTGTGTTCGCGCCTGCTGCTCCCCGTCTTTCATCCGCGAAGTTGAATTTTCTTCGCCTTAAACCTGTTTGATGCAGGCCTCGGGGAATAATTCCCTATCCAGCAGTAGCTTATTGGGTTACACCGCCCCCCCCCCCACACACACACGTGTATATAATCCAATACTCTAGTGTTGAATAGAGAATTATTCCCAGATAAATATACATATAGGCCTACAAAGAAATAAGTGTACCTATCCTATTCTCTTATGGGTGAAACTATCTAATACTTTTTACTTGAAGTCTGTTCCAGTAAACTTTATATCTGTTAGTCTTATGCTGTCGTGTTTCATTAAGTCATTTTGACACAATTTATCGCTCATCCTCCTTATACTAGATGATCAAGGGATTCAAACTAGAAGATAAACGGGATTCAATCGTGATTCGACGTAGCGCCACGCACTTAATATCGAAAGCAGTTGGTGCTATTGGATTCGGTAACGATTGCTCCACACGCATTTGGCGCCAATCGCGTGGTCAGTTGACAGTTTCTTAGCGTCAAGAAGCCTTGTCTGAACTCCATCCCACAGACCCCAGAATGAGGGAATCCGCTATATCGCGAATCCAAAACCTGTCTTCGGGGGTTCTCTATACAACGCACATTCATTCCGATGCATTGATGATTCCGAGCTCATCAACTGCTAAGGTCATTAGTCTTGTAATTATAATGCATGTTGTGTGCTCGGGAGGTGGCTGTGATCTTCCCTCGCTGGATGGCGAGATCCGGTAACGTCCTACAGTCGGGTAGCGGGGTTTTCTCCCAACTAGTATCTTTTACCAGTGTGGTACCGCCCCAGCCGGGACAAGCTTTAAGCTCCCGACCTATCGTCCGATATGTACGGTAGTGTAGTGCATGTAAGTGTAAGTGTGTAAGTAAGGGGTAGGATAGGATAAGGAATTGGAGGGAAAGATCACGCGTTTTCGGTCTGATACGGTACTGATCCGGCATTCGCCTGGTATTGAACGAAGAAAGCATGGAAACTACCGATCAGACCAGCCGGTCGCTAGAATTCTCCGCCAGACAGCGAGTGAATGCGACGTAGCTACCAAGTTGGTGTCGAGTATCGTGCCACTGTAGGGACTCGAACTTGGGATCTCCCACTGACAGGGACTGCAGTGACATAAGTTGATGCCCGAACCATCTCTCCCGATCCGCTTCTTCCGCTCCCCCGCCCTAGCCGCACGATTTTGTCCACCACCTTCACTGAAACGGCCCACTGTTCCGCGGTGGCAGCGAAGGCGGCGCGCCGCGGCGGCCGCGGAGGCGTTGGGCTGAACACAACACGCGGTAGTCAGCCCGCGAGGTCGGACGCGGCCGGCCCGGCAATTGCGAAGGGGAGTGCGGTCTGTCGGTGGAACGCTCGGGCAGCGTGGCGCGCGCTTGACAGTTGCTGCGGGGAGTGCTATTGCGTGCGGGCGCAGGTGCCGGTAGCAAATAGAAGTCGGCGGTGAGCTCGTAGAGGATGGCGCAAGTCCCCAAGGCGCCTCAGGAGGCGATCGAGCCCCCTGTCAGCGCGCTGTACCCGTCCCTCGTCGAGTCGCCGGAGTTCAAAGGTGAGTTCAGGTCTGCCATGTGCTTTTGTTTAGTTTGGTTTTTATTGGATGGTATGATCGTAATTTTGTGCCAGCCGAAACGTGCTCAAAACTGATACAAAAGCAATCAAATGTCTTTAAAACAGCTCCTGATTCTATGGTTGTTGATCGATGTGAGCTGTCAATTTGCATTTAATGGAGAATAAAGAACAAAAGGAATATTGCGCTGCTAGCAGATTCAGGGCTTGAGTATTCATACGTTTTAAAATAGATGTGAGAGTTAAGGGGCGTGGTTAGAATCTGATTAGTCTCTATCAACCCACTCTACCCGTCTCTCGACTCACAAGAGTTCAAAGATGAGCTCTGGAACGCCATGCGGTTTTGTTTTGTTTTCGTTTAGTATGTACCAACGTCGTGTTGTCCTCTACACAGTAGCCGAAATCCCATAGATGAGTAGGCTGCGTAAAGTAAGGTTTCGGAATATAAAAGAAATGTTTGTTGCTGAATTACGAGAACCTCAAATTCTCATCGTAAGAGCAATTGGTTAGAATATCTGGAGCCAATATTATATTAAAAGGAGCTGCCACTTTCAATGAAACGTCCAATCACATCGTTGAAATATACTTAAATTCGTTGCTGATTTTATGATTTTTTTTATTTCATTTAAATGTCTTGATGTTTTATGAGTACCTATAACGTATTTATTCTTTATTCAATCATAAAGAAGCATAGGAAAATCTTTCCTCCTAGCAGAGGCGTGCTATTTTTCTATTTTAATAGAATATAAAAGGCTTCTGACAGTTGGTCGCGCAACAACGATGCCAACTGACAGGTATTCGCACGTCACTGATACCTGGCAAGTGATAACGCACTGTCCGGACTCGCGGAAAATAATATAGGCAACTCTCGGAAGTTGTATATTCCCTCTTGTGTACAGTCTTCTTCCGCAATCTGTCAAAAATATGATATGTCGCTCTACAGCTCGCTCACGACGTTTCTGGGAAATTTAGGTTTCCATACCTGTGCGTATATACATATAAAATGTGACCATTTCCGACATTATTTAGGCAGAGTTGACGTGAGAAAACCTTCTGAGATGGGCTCGTGACAAGGCATTGCCAACTCACTAACAAAAAAACAAAAACAAATCGCATCCAATCTTCGCATCATTCTCCAGAGTAGCCTTCTTTCCGACCTCACGTGAATATGCGTGGTAGTACTTCTTTCCTATTTTACTTTTATTCAGTGGCACAACCAGTTTTCTGTGAGGGCTTTACACATTCAGTCAACTCGATATTTTCTTACAAATAATTTTACATTTATGTTGAATTTAAAATTCATTGTAATTTGTTGATTTATACTTATTTGTAATATATTCATTTGATATATTGAGCGACTTCCATTATTATACAAAATTAGTAAAAACGACCTTGATCATTATTTTATTCATTCATTTCTTTGTTACATTTTCTTTTTTATTCTCATTAGTTACATTTTTCTTGCTCCTTTTCTCCTTGTTTTGTTTTCTATCTTTACTTCCTTCCTTTTCTCGCGAAAGTTTAATTCCATATTTCAGTCATCCCAATTCTAATATAGTCATCTAGAAATTGACGTAAATAATCAGTGTCTTTCTGGGCTATTGCCAACCGTGAATTTCTTTCCGTTTTGGAAAATGCTCTACATCAGCGTATTTCTAGCTTTCCATGTACGTGTAAGCTGTTGGGGCAGTGTGAGTCAGCAACTCACTTGCCTGTGTTGCCTGCCGGCGGATTTCCGCCCACTGAATGAGAAGGTCGTAACCGCACACTGATGTCATCTGGCTTTTCGCCTGCTTGACTGGTATTTGAAGTACCCTTGTTGAACAGGTGGGATATACAAAAAGATGCGGAAGAATCCTTGCTGGGGATGTAAAATACAATTTGCCTTTTTCTGTAGTATCTATATTGGTTTGAGAAGAAAATTGAAAATTTTAGTAATAGTAAACAGAAAAAAAGCATCTTAATAGTTTGTACAAACTTATGCGGATCTTTTAATTGTTGGTTTTGCCTTTGCAGGGGGATCAGAAGTCCAATACAACGAAACTTGTATTTTCGACTGTGGTCTGTCGATTAAGTATCCTTTGGAATAAGGTGCTATAATTTTGTGACAGTTCAATTACGGGTAGCGTGTCTGGAATTTTCTTTATGACAAATATTTGTTAATATTTACTTTTCAGTCCACCGAGTAAACTGTGATATTCAACCAGTTTTGTGTATTGTTCACAAATGAAATATTAAACATCTCAAACATAAAGCTACGTGATGTCAGTGTTACGTCGTGGAAAAGGGAGGAATTGTAATTGAGAAGAGATTTCATCATGTTTTACGTCCCTTAGATTGAGAGTGAGCGAACAGACACCGACATCAGCGACTGATTTGGCGTGTGAAAGCGTAGTGAGACAGCCCGCTATTTTAAGGTGCTTACGATGATGTACGTAAAGTTTGTGAAAGCTCGAAATACGATTGCGTACTTCTCTTTTTTCCGGACGGTTATTGTTGATGCACTTCGCCTGACTTGTAAATAGAGTAAATTTAGCTGTCAATTTGGACGAAAGCGTGCGTGGGAGTATTGGGTAGGCGGAGAAACCTGTTGCACGAGAATCAGTTTTCTTGCTCTTCTCGACAAAGTAGCCTCGCTCCCACCATTCGTTGACCAATATAGATATCTCGTTCTCTAACAGTGAAACATAAAATAAGCAATTAATGGCTAACATGATTACTAATATCCCTAATAGGGGTCAAGATTGAAAAACTCCGCAGAGAACAGATGGTAATTTACAGACAGTGCTGCGCATTTGAATGTGCAGTGATTTCACTTGAAGTTTAAAATGCTCATTCCAGACATGCTTTTTGCTGGCAATGAACGATGAACGTACCACGATTTTGAACATGTAGTCGATCGTAATGTCTCAGATGGGGCTACCCCACATTTTCAAATATACTTGGAAGCCAAAGGGCATGTATGATTTGCACGATCAATTCATTACGTAGTCCTAACGTCTTCAATTTCGATAACGATTACAATGAAATAATTAATTCATTTATAATAAAGTTACAACAATTTTTTAGAAACCGGAAAATATTTTTCCGAAAACGGACAGTTTGCACAAATGCTTGTCAGTGCATAGTGAATATATGAGGCATGTAAAATATTCCATATCTTATTGAAAACATTAACCAATATAACAACGAAAATCACGTTTGTTATATATACAAAAAGTAAGTGCAGAATTAGACGTAATAGGTGAAATTCAACACAAAAGTTTGAATTTCTTATTTAATAATGACACTACTTTATATTCAGCGACGTTTTCGTGATGTGAAAGTGATCCGCAAACAACAGATCTGAAATGGTTCTTTGACACATCTCTCCAACGTTGCTCTTATCGATGCGGCGTACGTTTGTTTGGTGTAGCTTCAGGAAGCAATCGATCGCTTCCAGGTGCGCGATATCGTGAGTCCGTGAGCGGGGATCGTCGCCGCCTCGTCTCGCTGCGTAGTAATCGAAGACTGCTGAAGTAGATGGGTCTATTTATTTTTTATTTATTTCACGTCAAAAAGAGTTAAAACTGGGTGTGACGGGCTATGGGGAAAAGTAAATCTGAAGTTTCATTTATGACCAGAAGGAAAAAAGGGGCCCTCTGGACGAAACTGAACGAAAACCTGATCGAGGTGGAGTCATTGACCAGTAGCTGAAGGTGGATACGCTACCTTACCAACCTAAGGTGGGTAGCGTACCCACCTTTAGTATTGAATATTTCGATGTTGCACAAATTTTCAAAATTTTTGAATTTGGGTATAAATTAGTCTTTAATTCGGGCAAACGTCTGGTACATTTAGTTTTTAAGTATCATGCGTTTTTCTTGTGTGGGTATGCTAACTTAACGTTCAGTTAGCGTACCCACATTTAGTGTTGAATATTTCGATGTTGTGCATTAGTAGAAAATTTTTAAATTTGGGTATAAATTGGTCTTTAATTAGAACAAAATTCTGGGATACATTTTTTCAAAATTGTGATAAGTAGGTATGCTAACTTTACGGACATAGACCAGACCTCTCTTCAGTGGGATAATACGGACCTCCGTTTTCTCCAGGTTCTTGGGTGGGAAGCCGCAATCAGTTTCCGGAGTGATGCACTTTCATTAGCCTTTGCAATAAAAGCGTTTACGGCGCAAAGGCCTTATGTTATAGTATACCAGGTTTTAACTGAGGTAACGTAATAGTGCTGACCTAAATAACAGGGATGGACATATTTTCGTAGAGTTGTTGGTTTGAGACTCGCGTAAGATAGGTTTCTACGTTATGAATAAGTGTTCTATGATTTTTAATTGGTAGCCAAAGGCAGACTACCATGTATGTATGATTGTATTATAGCTTTTTTGTGCTCAAAAATGTTACAGACGGAGCAAATTATTCGAAAATATTAGTATTTCGGCAAATATTTATTCGATGAATCTTTGTTGACGTTGACAATTGACGTTTTTTATTTTCTTTTTCTTAAACACATAGGCAGATATTCATGTTCACAATTCATGCATTTAACGCTAGCGTATATTGTGTTGCAACAATTGCATATTGGCACGCTTTTGTGACTAATATTGACGCAATAAATTTATAGAATTTCATTTATATTTTGTTTAGAATTGTCAGTGTACATCACTCATGATCTACAATACTAATACAACTAGAAGAAATAAAGTTTTGTGATCAAACTGTGTCAAGATACCTCAGGTGATAGAAATGTAGGTATCACTTGCTTAAAATTGATGAATTATGTCGTAAGCATTAGTAAATTGCTCTATATGAAATTTTTATTATATTATAAAATTTTATTTTATAATTGTCATATCTCATATTCGTTACCAATACTACTACCCAACAGCCTATGAACTTGGGTTTGAATGGAAATAGTTTTATTATCTTACAAATTAATATTGTTGTTAATGCAAGGGCTCCTAAATAAGTCTTCATTGCCCATCCCCGATGTGAACTAGATTGTTCGAAATTTTCAATTTTGGCACTTTCTGGCGGCCAAAACTATCTTCTATGTTCGACGTTCGCCGCTTAGATATCGACACTGCGGCTTGGGGTATAAACAACTATTTCTTGTGTCTTTCCATGGCCTAAACTAACGAATATGAGATCCAACTTGGACAATTGTCAGAGGTTTTAATTTTGGCGCCACCTGCCATGGTTATTTGATAAGTCACAAGCGTGTCATGACACAGGATTCTCCAAAAACACTCGGGTTTGATCACGTCCCCTCCTCTGATTTGATCATGCCCCCTGGTTCTACCCCCTCCCATGATTTTAACTAGCGCCTCGGTTTTACCTGGTTACCAGAACTTTAACCTGACCCCCCTGAGGTTTTAATTCTTCTCCGGGTTTTAAACCTCCCACGGGTTTTAACTCGCCCTTTCTCAAGGTTTTAACCCGTCCATTGCATTGTAACCCGCCCTTCCCTTGGGTTTTAGATCGCCCCCATATTTTAATACCACCGGTCGTTTTAAGCTTCCCCCTCATATTAACACGACCCACAGAGTTTAACACCCTCACTGGGTGTTACACCGCTCCCCACTGGAGGCTTAACCCACTTGGGTATACGTCAACTGGGTTTCAACCCGCAAACTTGGGTTTACTAAGCTAGTGAGCAAACCCCCTTAGATTAGTACTCGGCTAAATAACGAAAGTGTTGCCATCGATCGAAAGTTTTATTACAAAAACGTTCATGTGGCATGAATCTTGCTGTAACAGATTCAATTTGTTGCATAGAACTTGCGAAGATCATAATGGACCCATTTAATTATCTTATTCTTCTTATTTCCAATTCTTCATTCATTTCTGCACAACTACTGAGACGTATTGAGTGTGGAAATTACATATGGTGTTTTTCATGAATTCATCACGGAATATTGCCGCTTTGAAAAGAGTAGGTGCACGCTAGTGGCTCCACCTGCATACATCGTGCAATCAAAGCACGCTTTGATAGGTTATTTCAAAGGTAGGGAATCATTAGTTAAGCGATAATGTAAAATAGACATGAACGAATATTGTAACTGAATAAGTTCTGCTGACCACTACCTTTTTTATATTACCCTCTCAGTATGGGCACTTTTTTCCTGTTATTAAATTCATTGACGTTTTTATAAAAAATATATTAATCTGAGTTTTTTATTCAAACAGTATAATGATCGTAAAATCACAAGGTTCAATCGTGACATTGCGTCTTCAGAATAACGAGATTGTAACGAATATTTCTGAAGAAAATATTTTGACGTGTTCGAAACTTCAATGTTCAAATCTTCTAGGTACTTACTATTAAAACACATTTTAAATCAATTTTGTAGAAAACCTTTACATAAATAACATAGTTTTAAATGGAATTATGTATCTGAATTACATTTAGTCAACTTCTTCAACATATGGCATCAAATGATTTATTTTATTATGGAACTTCTATTTACAGTAAAAAAATATGAAAAGAGAAGTTCCGTAATGTAATAAATCATATGCTCAAGTTTACTCTTTATAATTAATATACAATATTCCATTAAATTTTTACAGGTGGTAAGTAAAAAAACTTTTAAATGACTTAGTTGTATTTGACAAGATTCTCATCTTTCCTCATTTAGCATTGAACTTAAACCCTATCGCCACCATTCGCAACGTTCGGCCTGATGTCATGGTGTGTATTTAGAATGAAAACCCCGACAAAACTATTCTTTCGAGTTATATATTTTTGTATAATCGATTACAACATAGGATGGATCAATTAAGTTAGCCGCAGCAAATACCAACGAAACGATTTGAGATATCGATCGAGATGGGATTTGCGCCAAAATTGATGCTGGGAAAAATAACATTTTTATTTCTTGTTGTAAGTTTGTGAATTTTCGAGGCATTGGCACAAGTGTCATTCCTTAGACGGAAGTATATTTTAGGAGCATGCTTACGTTCTCATAGTGACAACTCAATGATATACTAAGCATTGCCAATATCCAGAAAGAGACTTGAAAAAAATAGGTGTTGTTTTCAAATTCGTGCGTGCAGTTTTGGATATTCAAATCACGGTGCATATGAATTCATACCTAAATCCAACGACTATTGTGCTGGAAAATGTGAAATATTAAAGCACCTGAGACATGAATTCGTTAAGTTTCAACCGGTGCAATGACAGCCCGACGAATGCAGTATCATGATTCACTGTCCTTGTTCATCCTCGAGTCTCAATCTGGCATCAGTGGATTTTCACCGGTTTCGGAAACTTAAAGAACACCTTACAGAGCAGCACTTTGATTCGGGCGATGAGGTGCGGAAAGAAAGGTCAAACATTCTGTAGTGATGGTATTATAGTTATTTACGACATTAGTGTCGTAATACATTTGATTACGAGATTAGAAAATTGCCAAACGAGCCCGTTAGGCAATTGAAGTGGTACACACTAGAGTGGTAAAGTACTTCATTACGAAACTGATTATAATAGCATAATGTTTCACATTACCTAACCAAAGTGGATAAAGAAACTAATCACTCTTTGCACGACATCTATTCTTCGATGATTGTGAAAAATAATTATCTAGTTATGAGCAATGAAAGTTTTAAAAATGTAACCCATTTTTGACTTAAATATATATTCCAAAATTTCTAAATATATTAGGAACTATTACTTTTTAGCATGCCCTCATATGTTTACGATTTGCTACAATTTTCATGGATTTTAAGAAATTTGTTTTTTTGGTACCCCTAAAATTCTATTTTTTTAAACTTTTCTTCTTCAATTTTATCTGGCGTCTTGCGCGTTATATTTCGAAAAATATGGTAATCAACAAAACGATGTGCCGAGTTCGTTATAACTTCATCCAACGTAAGCGCGTGGGTGTGCGAAAACTATGAGAGCAATACCGGTTTTTCACGGTCGACGTACCCGAATGTGAAATGCAAAAGAACACCATCCGTGGAACTCTGTCTTCATTATTCAGCTAATGCAGTGTAGGCGTTTCAAGGGTGCTCAATATTCCACTCATTATTAAAACGTCTCCAAGAGGTTCTGATGTTATTAAATTTGTTAATAAAGCAAAGCTACGTCTTGAAGAGTAAAATTTCACCAGATACATGAATTGTAATAAAAGCTAATAGTCCATAAAAGTTTAACGTGTTTTAACACCTAAACCGTTTGTCTATCAAAAATCTAAACATGTAATTCGTCGCAAATTTAATGTAATTTATTCTTGTATGGGAATACGTTAGAACGTGATATCGTAGTATTCGAGTTATAAACAAAAAATTGTGAGAAGAGCAATTTTTTGCAATTTTCATATAACGCACATTTACAAGTTAGCAAAGTTTCGGGTTCAAAAATACAAAATATCGGAGAATGATAAAGAAAAAAATATATTTTGTCCCCAGGATTAACTTTTTCCCACAAAATGATTGGATTATAATGTATTGTCTTGGAAATTAGCCGGTGATTTATATGGTACCAACGTTGTACCATTGGAGACATTTTTCACGAGAATTTCTAGATTTGGGGATCACTCTGGACTATTTTGTTAAATGTTCCACTAGTAGTGTAACACAAAAAGACCATAAAAACTTAAAGCAGTTTCAAATTAAGTGATATAAATTTTGAAATTCCTTATTCAGATTTACGCCATTGTGTCATTCAGCAAACTGTTGGAGAGATACATTCATTATACACACCTTACACCATAATACTCTTGCAAATGAAATCGAGAACCTCACGCACTATGAGTTGCTGAATGAGAATTACCTTTTGTGAGGATTCATGATGTAGTGACTCTTGCATAAAGTATTTTTCTCGGGATTTAATTATCAAGTAATTTTTCACGCAATAGCGTAAGAATTATGACCAAAATCTTAAAAGGGTTAGAATGAAAAACACACATTACTGTTTGTCAGCCGGTAAGAGGTATGCAATCGAGAAAATGGTCCAGTTTCGATTCATTGTCTTGAATGAAAGCTATCAAAACAACTTTACCGTTTTATGAAATAGACGTGGTCGGTATTATATTAGCGTTGGTGTTCGAAATTACGTTACGCTTTTCCCTTGCATGTCACACTTTTTTTACTGTCTTTTGACGATAGAGAAAATTCCGTTTTTAAATTGACAACACCATTATTGTTAAGGTTTGTCTTAGTAGTAAAACGATTGCCACCGTCTTTATTTATTAATTTTAATCGTTCACTTTACTGACCTAAAACATCGCACTGATGCGTTTTTTGAACGGATTGCTTATTTTACCGGTATTTTAAAATCCGTGGTCGGAGTAACTTCGGAGAGACGGTCACATTGAACTGGCTTGCTGTACCTGACTTGGAATAACAAAGTGCACAATGGCCACGGCATCCGGCCAGAGTTGAACCCGCAGCCTTGGGATCGCAGAGCGCCCGGATTGCCGCTGACGGAAGCGACCATTTACGGCGAAGCGAATGAGTAAGAACGTGGGTAGAGGAAGCTCTGAATTGTTGGGAAGGAAAGCACACAGCCACAGAGCCATAGGGGGGATGTTTGGTAGGGGTCGAAGTTACAATGAATCTGCGTACAAATTGAACAATAATGTTATACCTCGAGTCACGTCTTGCAAATATTTAGGAATACAGCTGGAAATCTTTACATTTTGTTATGCGGCTTCTGAAAAAGAGTACAATGAGAGCCAAAGAACTAGCATATATGTCATTAGTGCGACCCATATTAGAATATGGCGCGATATGTTGGGACACATACAGAATTTTCGACCAAAAGAATCTAGAAAAGGTCCAGCGTCAACATTTACTTTCAGGGGGACCAGGAATAAAGGAGTATGGGAGTCATTCGAAAGGAGGAGATTGAAGTCACGTCTCTTTGCTATGTGTAAAGCGTATACAGGCCTTCGAGCGTGGAAAGAAAATCAAAGTCGATTAGGGAAATCGGCATATTTCGACAGAGCGGAACACATGCACAAAATTCAGACAAGAAATCAGAAAACGGATGTTGGGAAATAAAAATTCGCGAATCGAACTATTAGAAACTGGAACGGTTTGCCTGTGCCTGATTATTCAACTATTTCTTCTATGTAATTAAGTATTAATAATAATAATATTAATAATAATAATAATAATAATTATTATTATTATTATTATTATTATTATTATTATTATTATTATTATTATGTACAGTGCAGTGGCGTTGTGAAACTGAAGGAAATGAGTGTATAGGAAAGACATCACAGCTCAGTGATTCACAGTACGATGAAGTGAAGTGTGGGGATATGGAATGCTATGAAAGATTGCACGGCGAAACGTTAATTTTTAAAGTTTGTAAATTTTGTAAAGTTGTTAAGTTAGTTTATTCTGCCACCAAGTTCTCAAACTTAATTGCAGAATTAGTAATAAATCTAATTTAATCTAATCAAATCTCGTTGTAGAGTCAGAATCCATATTTTGTGAGTCATTGATACCGAATAATCAATTAACGGCAAAACGCTTGCCTGTCTTGTGTTCAACGCCAGCGCCAAAACTGTTCAGACGAAAATATCAAAATTGGCAAAAATTGATATTCCCTTATCGATCTAAACGAACCCGAGGGCCTGCGAGATTGAAACGGATATTCTGATTTCTAAGGGTATTTTACACGAAGACTCAAAATTTCAAAATTTTCTCTCAAATGGGTCCAAATGTTTGATTAAATTATGTTCTCAGACAGCCTAATGGATGCTTAAAAGAATTGCACACGTTTTATTTGCGTTGATATTCCAGATTTTTCGAAACATTCAAAAGTTTAAACTTTTTTCGTTATCTTTCTAAATCTACAATATTGAACAAGTAAAAATTATTTCCTTCATGAAATATGTTGTTCAAAGACAGATTTTGAAATAAAGTGGTACACAATTTTTAGAAAATATGAGTAGTTTTTGAGTAATTTTGCGTTAAATATGGGTAATGTTTAAACAATTATTTTCTCAAAAACAGTTCCATATATTTTCTTTAACTTTCTTCTTTATGTATGAAAGGGCGATAAAAAATTGGTGCTAGTCCCAACCAAATTTCCAGTTTGTCATATAACATTTTTATTTATTCCAAACTTCACTGTGAACAAATGAAAAAAAGTTTAACCTTCATTAGATCCAAAAAAGAGCTTCTAAACTCTTGGTCAGCGAACGCCTTATTTCAATGTAATAATAAGCGAATGTATAAGAGCTTTAATGTTCAAATGTCAAGATATTGCTCCTTGTTTAGTGTCTTTACGATTCCTTGTGTCTTTACGGCGGTACCTTTGAAACACACTTGTAACTCTTTAACTAAGCTCAGCTTCATCTCGGCTCAGATGAAATCAGTAAATATTTACCGCACTAGGGCGATTTAGTATGAAAAGTGCAAGAAAAAATGAAAAAGGAAAGAAAAACAAACAAATTGAAAAGGGGAATATCGTGCTTTTAAATTCCATGTTGATATTCGTGCAAAAAGTGTGTCAACAAAGGTGTGAGTTGAGTACCTCAGTCCCCTATTATTTGTGTAAGATTACAACAAGGACTCCCAATTTCTTTGGCTCTCAATTACGATCCCCAGTATCCTCCCTTCCATACTACTTCTTGACGCGATTCTCTATTATTTGTTATTCTTGATCAAAAAGGCAATGCACAATGACTGATTCGTAAATCCAGATTGATGTGTACAGTAAATTCATTTCCTTAAAAAAACTGATGATTGATATGATTCGTTGAACACAATAATGAATATATCAGAGGTCTCATTGTCTTGATGAAGCCACTTGCTTACAACTGAAGGAAGGACGTAACACTTGTACTCCAATTATTAACTACACTTGGTCGGTAGCCTGGAGTTCAAGGAGAAACTAGGGGTGAAACAAAAGCACATACTTTTTCGCATTATTTGTAACTTTCGACACTTTCGAAAATTCTGAAAGTTCAACGAAATTGAGACTTGCGACATTTTTAAACGATTTCAAGATGTCTTATTTCAATATCTGTCTTTGGACAACAAATTTCAGTGAGGAAAAAATCTCTATCTCAGTATTGAAGTTGTACGAAGAAGCCGAAAAATTTCGATATTTGCAATTTTCGGAAAATCAGGGATTTGAAAGAAACGATACTTTACTTTGAAGCATCCTTTACGCTATCGAAGGACAAAGTTTAATCCAAATATTTGGAGCCCTTTTTGAGAAAATTTTGAAAATGTTGAGGCTTCGCGTAAAGTACCCCCAAAAATCAAAATATCCGTTTCAAAGTCGTAGAGCCTCGAATCTGTTCAGATCGATCGGGGAATATACATTTTGGAGAAAACGTTTGAACGATTAAGTCGGCAGCGTCGTATTACAATACAGTCTCTTCTTGCGAAGGCAAGAAATAGAAAAAACATATTGGCTGATCAGATGCGTGGCTAGGCGAAGTCAGGGGAGTCAGCCGCATGAGGTTTCCTGCCAACCCTCTATAAAAAAGATTTTGAAAGTATTTCGTGGGTAAAAGTAATAAAAGTAATAATAAGGGATATTCCCTAGTATTGATTCAATTAATTTGGGAGAATTATTTCGAAAAATCAACGAATGAACTGGCTGATAAGTAGTGAATAAAGAGAATACAGTGCATCAGCCTCGTCGTCCATCGTGTTTCCGCTCTGGATAGTCAGCTTCAGAGCGATTTGATCGACGCATTCCGCCCGACCAAGCGACGTATTTGAAAAAGAAAGAAATAAAATTTTCATTGGTAATTTACTCGCAACAGTACAGGTCAAACACATGGATAAATTGCGTGGTTTGTTTTTCACAAGATACAATGCTATAATAAAAAACGTATCAATTATATATAGTACATGTTCTCGCGAAGTGTACAAACCAAAATTTTACAAACTCATTTTCAGAACGCGGTTCCAGAGATGGAAATCTTTGTGGTAGAGAATGGTGAAAAATGATTTTTCACTGGTTAAATCCTTACAACTATTGCGTACTACGTAGATTAAAAAAAAAATCAGGTTTCACGTTTGACAATCGCAATTTAGTGCCTATTTTTCACAGGGTTCCTCGAACCTAGCTACGCCACGTATCAACGTTTTGCGCCGATGAAAACCAATCTTAACAATATCAAAAATAGTTTCGTCGACAAATTGACAAAATCTTAAAACTAAAAAATTGTAATACTAATGTTTCTATTTAGTTTGACTACGGATTATCATTTTCTACCTGTTTCATACCTATTTCTTATATCCACCATTTACATTTTCTGTGATATGTGAGAAATTCCATTGATATGGATGGACAGAGGAGGAAAGTTTATTTCAGTTCCGACTTCGTGATCTCTGGTATGTCTTCCATGACAATGGCACCATTTCTATGCTTGTTTTCATTGATACGATCAAAATCTAATCTCAAAATCTATGTTAATATATTAAATTTACAGTAAAATAATCGGTACAATTCAAAAAGCTGAACCTTGTGCACTGTACAGTGTACGTTCTCGCGATGCTATTTTAGATGTTTCATCTATATAACATGCGTTTTTTTACCACTTTCAAGAAAGTAATGGAAAGCAACATCAGTAGTACATGAATATTGACAAGGATGCGTTTGTATTTAACTCAATTATTTTACTTATTATTTAATATTATTATTTAGTTATATGTGTTTAAAATATTTGAGTTTACATTCTGAATTGAAGTCATTTATCATTAATTTTCAGTTTCACATAAATATTTATATCTGAGAAATGGAAAAATCAAAATCTTCGCGTTTTCCCTTTATATCATAGAAAGGGTCACAAACACGTCAAGATTCCGCTAAACTGACTACACTGTGGGGTTGTAAATATGAGCCGGACGGGCCATGCGCGGTGCGAAATACTTACGTCAAAATGAACTAAAAAACTTTTATGTACGAAGTAAAATAGATTAATTTTCCTAATACAAATCAATGGGATCATTTTAATTCGATAATATTCGTGTTTACTTTCTACTTACTGTTCTAAATTTTCTCCCATCTTAATTTGTAGAGTTTACGAAAGAGACGAAAGGAGGGCGTGCCGCAAGGTACATTACACTGCACTCTAAATCCGCTAATGCATCTCGCAAGAGTTGGCACACGTTGGCATGAGCCTAACGCGGCTCTCCAATGAAGGTGAAACTTCCGATCGAAGGAAATTCCGGAGAAACAGCGCCTGGCCGCCGATCCTCGGAACCGGGTGCGTTGCGCGGCAATCCGTGTTGGCGGGCGGGCGTTGGAGCGCCTGCGCAGTGGGCCGGCCGCCGACGTCATACAGTGGGTGGCAATATGATTCCTGAAGGCATATCTTAATTCAATTCACGGGTGACTTATTTTACGTGGCGTAGATCAGGCCAATAGTCCTGATCTTCCGCCCGACCACGCAAATTTCACTATGCTTCGTTCACCTCCTAGCAGCGACTGAAGCTATCACTCGGGCGACGCAATAGGCGATTAGGACTTGGATCAGACGCTTCTTGTAGGCTGGCCAGAATTTGGCTCAGAGGTTGCTTTTAGGCTTGCCAGAATTTGGTTCAGAGGCTTCTTTTAGGCTGCCAGAATTTGGCATAGAGGCTTCTTCTACGCTTGCCAGAATTTGGTTCAGAGGCTTCTTCTTTGAGGCCTGCCAGAACGTGGGTCTTAGGCTCCTTTTAGGCTTGCCAGAATTTGGCTCAGAAGCTTTTTTTACACTTGCCAGAATTTGGTTCAGAGGCTTCTTTTAGGCCTGCCAGAAGTTTGCTCAGAGGCTTCTTCTACGCTTGCCAGAATGTGGCCCAGAGGCATCTTTTACGCTTGCCAGAATTTAGCGAATTTGGCCCAGAGTCTTCTTATGGGCTTATCATCATTTGGCTCAGAGTCTGCATTTAGGCCAGGTCATGGCAGCTGCCGGCATACGGGTTGCCACCAGGGCCACGCGCAATACACCGAGCTCAATTCTGGGAAGATCAACAAGTTCAAGCGCCTCCACCTACCGTCCAACGTGTTACTTACCGTCTCTACTATTGAATTGAATTGAATTAATGCCTTATTTGACGTGGCGGGCCATCAGGCCCGCTCTTCCGTCTGACCACGCAAATTTCGCTACGCTCCTTTCACCAACTACCGGAGAAAGGAGGTATTTCATGGGCGAGAAACATGCTCTGATGCTCAGAGGCGTCATTTAGGCTTGAGGATCTTTTACATGAAAGTAAATCTACTAACATGCGACAGCCGGCTTTACTTCCCCTCCGAAGGATACGAAGGATTTTTTCGCCCTTAAAAATCCACAGCTTCGATCGGGTTTGAACCCGCCAAGTTGGGTACAACAGTCCGGTACGCTAACCATTACACCATCGCCACCGTTACGCCACTATTAGATTTATTAATAATTCTGCAATTAAGTGTGAGAACTTGGTGGCAGAATACACTAACAACATTACAGAACTTAACAACTATACAAACTTTACAAAATCACATGAATCGTGCAATCATTCATAGAACTCCACTTCACCAAACTTCACTTCACCACACTTCACCGCACTGCGATACAGCGAGCTTAATGTCTTTCTTACTCACTCGTTTCTCTCAGTTACACGTCACTGCACTTCACGCCACTGCACTGCACATATGTCCAGGCAAATAATACTAAACTCTTTTCGTGTTTTATTTACCTGTTCCCACGTAATGGGCGCGGGTACCTTGTTTCTAGTCCACAAATATATTCAATTTTTTACTGATTTCGATCGCGGAATATTCAGTACAATTACTTTGAACTTGTTTTCGGGAACACACAGCTATACAATGGAAGGATGCCACTGCAGGTCCATCCAGGTAGAAAAACTATGAGTAGGATGAGATTGCATTCGGGGGGGATGGCTGGGATCGTACCCCAAGAAAGTTGTCTGTGCCCTGCTGTATGTCCCCAGCTGGACTACTATTAATGTCTACTTAGTATGGATTCAATTAATCTGTATTAGATACCATATCATTGATTTATGCTCCGTGAAGTGCTCAAATGATATCATTTATTTACTGATGCCGTAGGCTTCCGCGGCCAGTAGTACGAATGCTACTGACTTGTTTATTTCTTTTTTTATGTGACGAAATAACAATGTCACGGGTGACACTGCGTTGCAGGCGTCCGCTGGACAGCCGAGATTAACCGCAATATTTCCTCAAATCGTAGTAATATAGTGGTCTTTACCGACATATTCAGCTTAATTCAATAACCGGTATTACATTATATCAGGAAAAGCATGTATAAGACAATTGCCGATTAAAACAGGTTCACACCCATTTAAATGCCTTAGGTATTTTGTGACTGCGTACCAATGATTGTTTTTTTTTAATTGCCAGATAGATAAGAAAAAGAGGTGAGACAGCCTGAAAAGATCTATGATGATGTGACGGAATGTAAAGCAGGGGAAAATAGGAGTAGATTCTGGAACAAAAAGGGACAGAAAACGGAATTGCTTAAATCCAACATGCAACGTTCGATCTTATCCAACGAGTGCAATGATTGTATTTAATTGGCTGTCTGGGTGAAGCCGCGTCCACGGCAAAGGTGCCGTCGTTTCGGTCGCCATTCTGCGACCTTCCTCAGGGCGTAATGCACCCGGACAGCCAATTAAATACTGACTCCGGCCGCGGAAGCCTACGCTCTCGAGTGCAATGATTGAGTGATTACGTTGTGATTCCGAGTGCGTCAACAGCTATCATCATTAGTCCCGTAAGTGTTATATCCCGGGAGGTTTTTCTCCCGCTACTACGTGAGATTCGGCGACGAACTATACGTTGGCTTGCGAGGTTTCCCCCTCCTGGTACCCCAATACCGGGCCACCACCCCACCCGGGACAAGCTCTATTACAAAGCTTCCTAATGGTCCCTCGACATGTGTTATATCGTAGGGGTCGTAGGTGTAAGCAAGAGCAAGGGGTTGGGAGTGGATAAGGATGAGGAAGGGAAGATACCACGCGGTTTGTGACCCGTTTAATAGGATACTGCTCCGACATTCGCCTGGTACTGATCGGTGAAACAACGGAAAAGTACCGATGAGGGCACCCAGCTGCTAGAATTCTACTCAAGTCTGCGGCTGAAATCGACCCAGTTATATAGCTAGCGTCGAAAATCCTTAACCGGCGGTAACTTCCAGTCTCAGCCGTTGCATCGGCAACGGCTATCACTGAGACATCACATCCTTTTGCGAGAGTGCCAAGAAAACCTGCAGCGAACTCCTTTCGTTTTTCACAAATTTCAAATGGAATGAGCAGAATGTGAAACCGAGAACGTGTAATGACCGGTCTCGATCACTACACCACGCGTCAACCCTCGAACTGACTAGGTTTGCTCAAAATGAAAACATGTGACCTTTCAGAACGTCAGTTGCAGGCACTGTATGCTGCCGCTGCCGCGGGCGCGAGCTTCAGCCCGTGAGAGAGGAGCAGCAACGGGCGGTGACGTCACTCGAGTGGAGGTCACCCGGCGCGGCGGCGCGGCGCGAGTCTGCCCGCCGCCGCCTTCCCCCACCCCACCCCACCCCACCCCACTCCACTCCCTGCCGGCTGTTCCGCGGGCGGCAAATGCCTGGTTCAGACGTGCCTCCGCGATCGAGGTGAAAGTGACTCTATTGCGCCGTAAGGAACTCGCGTTCAGCGACGTGCAGAATGAGCGCCCTTCTTCCTCGCCATTCGCTAAATACGTTATCAAAATTTAGCTTTCAACCTCGCTCCGTTTTCATGGCATTTAGAAGCTTTCCATGGCATGTTCAGCCGTGGCTGTTCGTGGCATTTAGAAACACCCACCTCCTGGCGTGATCTCCCCCTCCTCACACACGAATAAAAATTTACCTCATCACAATAGGTGAAATTTTATGTGTACGTACAATCAATTTTTAAATGAAAGACTATGCTTTTTTTAAAAATTAAAGTGACCAGTCATTTCTAAACTGATATCAATAATATAAATATATATTTCAAGGCAATGTTCATTTCTCGCCAACCGTATCCCTCCTTGTTTCTTTTCATAAGGTGAACCCCTGAAGCGAACATTTTTTTAAATTGACTCTAAATCCTCGGAGAAGGAAAATGTTTACCGTTCGAAAATCAGAGCTTCAATAGTGCGTACTTTCTCACATTATTCGTAACGTTTTCAATATTCGAAAACTCAGTGAGTTCAACGAAAATTAATTCTGCGACATTTAGAAAAGCGTAGTATCCCAGAAGAAAACTTAACGAAAAAATTAGAACCATTGGATTATATGAGAAATATTTATAAATTACGTTTACTTCGTGCACAAATTGCACGTAAACCTTTTTTGAAACATTCATTTAAAAAAATCTCTCATCAAGATTGTAGGTTTGAGATGTTAATATTTTGCAATATTTGAAAATATAAGAGTTTACCGAAAATGGGATCTCTGCCACTTTTAAAAGCGTACTTTGCTCTATTTTTACTACATACTCGTCATACGAATGTGTTTTAATTTTTGTTAGTATAGTCGTGAGTTTGTCCCCCGGTGGGGAATTTCTCCTGATTCATAGGCTGACATACCATATTTACCGACATTATATATGCAGCCCCGGATATCACGTTAAAGTGGGGAGGAACAGGAACACAGCGAGGTATCAGCATATAAGATGCACAACACTTATGGGAATAACCACCTAAGTACTTGATTCCTTCGGAATCAAATAAGACTCGTTAACTCTTGTTTCTTCATCAATTTACGCACATATCAGCGGTGTGCTATTAAAGGTAGTCATGCATGGTAAATAAACAGTTAATTTTGCTGTCAAGATGTTATTGTTTATTTCATAAACTCATTTATTTTTTTAACTCCCAAGGGATTTTCCTTAATAGCCTCATTTGGCGAGAGTGGTTTTAGTTATTCAAACTAGACTTTACTGTGAGAAAGGAAATAATCGTCCACAATCAAAGTATAATAATTTTATTATTTATCGCATTCCCAGACTATACTTTCGGGAAAACACATTTCCCATCTTCAGTGGGTCTTGCCCAAGTAACTTGGATCACTTACAAACGTTCACAACATTAGTTCCTTTCTCACATTATGGATTACCACAAGATATCTGCTACCACCCCGGAATTTAGAGCTGTACTTCTATAAAACACATTCCATAAATGCATCTATGAAACATGTCATTCCTCAAATGAATCGCTAATACTCTGGTTTGATTCGTGTGATTCTTGTTCGTATCACTTGCAAATATTCATTAATGGCGTTGGTAGACTGAGTTAGTGTATACTAATTCAGTCGTTGAAAAGAGAATTCGGAGAATGCCCTTGAACTTGGCAGTGAGAATGACTTATCATGCCTTTCTATTTGTGACTGTGCAGTGGGAAAGCAAGCGGTCTCAAGGAGATCAGATTAAGAAAGCAGTCTTTCGCCTGGAGATTAAAAGCAGTCTCTCGTTTAGACGTTTCTGCATCTGGGAAATTCAGATGTAAATCTTTTAGCCAAATACGTCTGATAATAATCTTCAATGCAGATTTTTTCTAAATGCATTAATCGGAAGCCCTACTAAATTAATAGTACAGTCTTGAAATATTAATAAAAATAAGATTAGTACATTATAGTTTTAATGTAATAGTTATTGAAATAATTAATATTGTAGAAGAACGCTTGAAGTTTGACGAGATAAAAACCATTATGAATTAATTGTGACTGAGGTCTTTGGAATATTATCTAGTATTTTTGTAGATTTACTTCAACCTGTCATTATGTTAAAAATTCAGATTAGGAAAGAAAAATAGAGTTTTCAGAGATTTTTGATATGGATATGAAATTCACACATTTTCACAGTCAATAAGTGGACTTCCCCTAGCGATTATTCAAAACAAATCATACGTTTTCATTGGTAAAAACCCGAAGCATGTACATAAAAATCGAATGTTTATAGGGTTTTTTCTTTCTAAAAGGATACAAATGATAACGTTTATTTATAGTTTTTTAATCCGAATTTCCAAACATCTCTGGAATACATCCCAAAACATTCCCTACATCAGAGATGCAGGGGTATTTTCTGCGTCCTGCAGGTGTCAAATGCAAAATATTATTTAAACTTACTTTAGAAACTACATAAAATCTTTTAACTAAACCAGAGAACGTCTTTCGCTAAGTTATACGAAGTACTTCTCCCCACATATACAATTTTTAACTATTTTTTAATAATAAATTAATACATTTTAAGGAACAGTTACTGGGAAGAGTAATTTTTTCAGGAGAAATTAACGATTTTTTTGCTAAATGGAGGTAAAGCTATCCTTAAGCTATTCCAAAATTCAAATATAAAATAAAAATTTAAAACTCCAGGTACGTATAACATTAGAAATAGATTTCATTTGTGATTCTGACAACGTAGGAAATCATATACAGCGGCTGTGGTCCTCCATGACCTGCTATACAAATTTTCGGCCCTCAGGATTTATAAAGTTCACCCTGCACTATACACTTAACACGCATGTAGACTCCTCCCGAGATTTAACATGCAATTCACTTACGAGACTAATAAGATAGTAGTGGACGCTCCCAAAATCAATAACAACGAACTCGCCCAAAAGTAGGTTCATATCTTAAGTGTCAAGGCAATGCGAAAAATCTTTATTCACTGACTGTCATTAAAAGGCATATAGCAATGCGGCCGGGGTGCAGAGGGTATCTTGCTTCGGTTTGGAAAAAAGAGGAGAGGGAAAAAGTTCCTTAGGAAGGTTTCAAAGAGCCCTTATCGCTTGTGGCGGTCGACAAGAACGAAGCTTGCTCCCGGGATTCTTTGAAACGCAATGCATGCTACACGCACCTCAAGCACTCGGACATCAGTATCCGCACGCCACCGCCATACACCGGCTGAGTTTAGCTCAGAGGCAACATTGCCGCTGACTCGCAGTGGCTGTGACCGGGATAGCCTAGGGTTCGATTCTCGACGATGGTGGATTTTCGACACTAAATTGCTAGGTCGAGAGCAGCCGCTAACTGAAGGAGAATTCTCGCTGCCGGCTGCTCTGATCAGTAGTTTTCCGTGGTTTCTCCGATCAGTGCGAGGCGAATGCCGGAGGTGTGCTCTAATAAACGAGCCACCGACCGCGCGCAATTACTCTCTTCCCTCCTTTACACTAATTACGCACACACTTACGGGAGACCAGTCGGAGACTCGGCGCTTGTACCGGCTGGGTCGGTGCCCCGCTGCAGGGAGATACCTGGAGGGACAATTCTCACTTAATCCGACATGTAGGTCGGCGTGGGATCTCACCATCCAGCGCGGGAATGTCACCGCCACCTACAATACACAATTTATCACACTAACAGATATAATGTCAAAGCACTTCCCGTGCCCGAAAATATCAATAAATCAAGCCACCGCTATTCGCGAAATAGGACACTTGTACTGATAAAAAAGCCTTAAGCTAAGAATGGAACGATTAAGACTAAATAAGCTACTCGATAATTCGAAAACCTCTTCAAATTCGAAATCGGGATGATGTACTCGAGGACACAGTTTGCCGTCCATACCTTGAAAACCTGTAATTTTCCAATTAGCAATGGGTCATTACAGGTTACATCTGGACCACTTTTATTCGAAAATATCTACAATTAAAAATATATGTATTACATTGGAAAACATCTAAAATTTAAAACAGGGATGGTTCATTGAAGAGTAAAAGAGGACCTCGGCAATGGGAGTGTATAGTTCCGCCTAAAATACATGTATAGCACTCTGTCCTGGGAAACACACCTTATTGGGACCTGATGTTAGATTAATTAGCAGAAAAATATTGAGGGGCTCGTTTCTAGAGCCGTATGCCTCATTTTGGAAAAAATAAAGAAAACTACTATCAAATTCATCATATCGAATATACTTTTTGTGTGAAATATTGTGTTTATTAATTTTGTTTTATTTATTTACCCCAGAAACAGTTAAAAACTGTGTGTGACGTGCCACGAGGAGAAGTTAATTTGAAGTTACATTTATGTCCAGTAGCAAAACAGGGGGCCATCTCAGCATTTGCATAAGGATCAGGAAAACTGGACTAAAACCTGATCGAGATGGGGGTCATTGACCCAGAAGCTGACGTACAATACTTGTTACAGGTTTTTTAGAATTATACAATACAAATGGTAAATAATACATTAAATGTCCTTGTTAAAATTAATATTACTTTCCTTTTGGATGCTCTGTATTGTCTCTAATTGTAAAGAAACAGTTGTGCAGCAGAAAAGATTTTACTTGGGACTTAAACTTTTGTAACGAATTTAATCGTTTAATGTCATCTGGCAGGTTTTTGTAAAATAACGTACATGTATTGTGTGTGAATTTTTTATAGTGAGGTGTTGATACTCTCATGTGATGAATATGATTACTACGATGAATGTTGTAGTAATAGACAGCATTTGCTGAAAATATATTCCCGCCCTTAAGTAAGTTGTTTTCGACAAAAAACCACTGATTCATAGATCAAGAGACAAGGTAATGGTAAGATATCTAGATTAATAAAGTGAGGCTTACAAGAATCATGTGTTGGTTTAACAAATGACGCTGTACTAGGAGTTACTACATTTATTCTGTACTATGTAAAAAAGAAAGTCGGATTGAAACAGCAAACTTCTTATTTTTCAGAATTACCTTGATGTGACGTGGAACTATATAAAGGAAATACCTTCAATTGTAAGAATAATAAGGACAAGCCATCCCCGTGATTCCTGTAAGCCTACCTTCGAGTATTGCCCGTGCCTTTTCCATTTAGATAGATTTATTAAAGTTCGCATTGAGCTAATGCTCGGTGGCAAACATGATAACAATTAAAATTAGAATTACTAAACATTTTCAACATTTACAATTGGGTTTACTATTAGAATTAGGGGTCGATATCATAGTTCCAATTTATTTCTAGCTAACTCTAAGTTCACTTCTAGTTTACATAACACTTCACTATACTTCACATCACTTCACTGTATAAGGGCCATGACGATAATAATTATGACAATAATAATAAAAGTAATAGTAATATTAATAATAAAAGCGATAATAATATTAACAATAACAATAATAATAGAAGTAATAATAATATTACTACTACTACTACTACTACTACTACTACTACTACTACTACTACTACTACTACTACTACTACTACTACTACTACTACTACTACTACTACTACTACTAATAATAATAATAATAATAATAATAATAATAATAATCTGATTTCTGTAATATTTTACCGATATCTGCCTATGCTGTGTCCCCTCTGTATGTCTTATACATTACGCATAAACGCGCCCGTTCCCTTCTCTTAGATAAGGACTCCCATTCTTCTCGTTCGTCACCAACGCACCCGTGATTTACAAACTTTGAGGCCCGTTTTTGAATTTTATCTAACGCTTCGATTTACCCTTTTCTGTACGGGTCCCAGCATGCCGCTCCGTATTCTAAAATTGGACGAACAAGTGTAGTATATGCAAGGGATTGGGCATTTGGACTACTATTTTTTGGAATACGCATTACAAAGTGCAGCGCTCTCCAGGATTTTTTAACCGTATTGTTAATATGATCCGACCAACCTAAGTCGCTTCGCAGGACCAATCCCAAATACTTACAGTTTTTTATACGTGGTATAACGTTAGTTCCTAATTGATAACTGGAGTGTACATCGGCTTTCGATGAATATTTGTCTCCTATTCTGACTGTTTGAGTGCACCCCGTAAGAAATTCTTTTATTCCATCCACAGGATTATTCGATGATCTATTCCCGTTTCTGACAATTTGGCAATTAAAAGGCTATGTGGAACAAGATCAAATGCCTTAGAAAAATCTAATATTATTGCGTCGACCCTACTCCCTTCGTCTAATGAATCTGCTATGTCCTGACAACGAACTCTTTATTTACGAATTAGTAGTTTTTGATAATTCTGGACTACTTAATAATGGAACATATTTGCAAATTATACAGATATTTATAATTACAAAAAATGCCGTAGGAACTATATTCATCAGTTACCAATATCAACGGCTCTCTAGATGAAATACTGTATATATGTACGTTCGTACAACTCATTGCCAGATGACATTAACAATTAAAATCTATACTCATGTTTACGTGCCAAGTAAAATCATATCTGCTGCAAAACTATACAATTAGAGACTATAATGAACATCGGAAAATAAAATAATATTATTTTAGAAATGATAATTAATGCATTACATAACATGTTTATTGTATTATTCGAAAAGATTAAACATGCATACAATATGTATTGCACCGCAACCTCTGGGTCTATCATCCCCACTCGGATAACGTACCGGGAGAAATGGCTCAGGGAATCAACTGACGTTATTGCAGTTCCTCTGACAGGGTGGACCTAGGTTCGAGTCCCAACGGTGGCAGGGTTTTCGACACTAGCTTGACATCT
Organism: Gryllus longicercus; assembly: GCA_038098605.1. Classification (NCBI taxonomy): domain Eukaryota; kingdom Metazoa; phylum Arthropoda; class Insecta; order Orthoptera; family Gryllidae; genus Gryllus; species Gryllus longicercus. Next base: position 1,365,503 of record JAZDUA010000040.1, read on the forward strand.
AGTCGAATTCAGTCGCTGTCTGGAGGAGAATTCTAGCGGCCGGCTGCTCTGATCGGTAGTTTTCCGTGTTTTTTCCGATCAACCGCAGGCAAATTCCGGAGCAGTACCCTAACAAACGGGCCCCAAACCGCGCGATTTTTCATACCTCTTGCTTGTCCTACCTTCACCCCTTGCTGCGATCTGTGCTTAGCTGTGATCAATGTCGCTTAGATCTAATTGGACACCAATCTTTTTGGCAACGTTGATTGCAATGCAATCGATGTCGCCATCATGCTCGGGTTCCCCAAAGATCCTTAGGCAGTTTCGACGCTGGTACTGCTCAACCTCGTCAGTCCGCTCCTTCAGTTGAAGTTTGAGATCATCGATCTTCTTAGTCTTCTGTAATAGTTTATCTTCGTAACAAGAAACCAACAACCAATTTATTTTCTTCTGCTTCAGAAAGAACCTGCGCAATTTTGCTTATGAAAACATCCGATGTCAGGATACTTTCAATAAGTGAAGCTGAGACAGCGTCATTCGCTTTGGCGTTGCGTGTAGCCGTGCTGTTAAAAAATTAGAGGTAAAAACGAACTTTTAAGAAAATTACTTTTAGGAAAAAACTAAAAGTATTAACAATATATTAAAAATATTAGCAGTATATTAAAAATATAGAGGTTACACTTAGCTTACACCCAGCAGACACTGACGTTGTGTGCGGCGGTCTTCACTTCCGATCCTACTGCTGAACAAAACTCCCTGCTGCGCCGCTAACTGGAAACTACCTGCGGTGATTCTCGGAGTGCTTAGGAAATACGTCCTCACAGCTCGGAGACCATGACAGGAATGAAATTTCAAAGAAAATTGCCATTTGGGGCGCAGTTTTACTGTTCTTTAATAACCTTAAAATAATATTTCTGCTCTACAATTAGAAAACCAAAAAATTTGGAAAATGTAAAAAAAAGTGTAATTTAGGCGGCGATAGATGACATCAGGCCAGAGTATGGGACAAGTTCGAATAGCTAGCCGAGACCACAGGAAATAGAAAACTTCTGTGCCATTCTTTCGCACAACTAGTTTTTTATTTTACTATGTTCTCGGATAGCGCAAAAACGCTTAAAATGACGTATGCCTTTTTTTCCATTGAAATCTCTGCATTTGGAAAATTGCCGGGACAAAAAATTTTCGGCGTCTTGCTACAACTATTGCTTTATTGAAGATGGATATTTATTTCCTTAACGAAATGTTTTGTTCAAAGATATCGCAGAACAAAATTTTTCAACATTTCAAACCTATGAGTAGTTTTCTCGTAATTTTTCGTGAAATATAGGCAATTTTGAAAGAATTCGTTTTTTTTAGTGGTTTCACAATTTGCTTTAATTTTGTCCTTGTATGTGACAACGAACGGTAAATAACGATGCTAGAACATTTTCGGACAACTCTGTATTTTCGAAAATTGCAGGAAATAAACATCGCAAAAACACAATATTGCTGAGAAATGTTTCTTAAATAAAATCGATTCTAAAAATTACATCTTTAAATATGGACAGGAGCAGTTTTTTGAGGGCGTATTTTATGATTGATATTAATGCTTTTATAAAAAGAATTTCCTAAAAAATTCGGCACCAAAATTTTTCTGTTAGTTTTTTTTTTCATGGTTAGAAAATAGATCGTTTAAAAAATGTCTTAGGTCTCATTTTCATTGAATACTGATTTTTTAAAAATTGTTTAAGTACATAATTAACACGAGAAACCACTATTTTTTATAGCGTCGAGAAAGCTGAGTATTGCCGTGCGAGGGTTGTTGTAGCTGTACTTGGCATGCTGACTCGAGGACCTGAGTTCGAATCCCTTTGAAAAAATCTCAAAAGAATAGAAGGAAAGAAAAGAGCCGTTCTTGCACATCATTATTCTTGTTTCACTTGCTAGTTTTTCAGTGTTTGGTCTTTATTTTTTAAATTCTGAAGTTCTCCTGGCTATCGTTTTCTTGATCATGGGTTCCAATGGAAGGCAGTTTGGTTGGATGGTAGCTGCTTATTCATTATACACACTTCACGCCTCGTGGAGACCACTTTAAAGACCTTATTAAAGTAATGACCGATGTTATGACTTGCAGCAAAGGCACGTAGTTTTCCTTATTACTTTTATTACGTTCATTTTGTACAGTCATACTTTCTTTAATTTGCCTATTTTTCTCGGGATTCAAAAACTTTTTTCAACGAAACATTTTTCTGTCGTTTCATCAGCAATTTTTCTTACTTTGAAACTTTGGTGAAAGATATGCAATCCGTTCATGTTAAAACTATTTAATGATCACGTCTGTGATGTTTCCGGTCCGGTATATTGCGTAATTTACAAGTTTTACATGAATAAAAGCAGTTTTGCACAATCGAGTACCTCAAGATATTACGGTTATTTTTTAAAAATAAGGTCCATTTGTGAATAAGAGCGAGATTGACGCACGATCGCCCTAATATGCATGAGTTTCTAAATCCAGCACACTTTGCCCGCGTTTTGACGCCATATCAAGCCGTATAGTATGTCTGCGAGCTGTTCTGAAGAACTTTATAATGTTTAAGAAAATTAAGTCGCTCGCCGATGTCGCAATGGTTCTGCCCAAAGGTCTAATTAGGTCTTTTGGATGGAAACTACTGGATCATCCACCTTGCAGTCCAGAACTTGCACCCACTGACTATCACACGTGATGCTTAAAGGATTCTCTTAGTGGTCGTCTACCGGAGAGTTGGCATCAACGCACTGCAGTCCCTCTGACCGGGAGGTCCTAGGTTCGTGTCCCAACGGTGGCACGATTTTCGACACTAGTTTGTCAGCTTGGTTGAATTCAGTCTGGAGGAGAATTCTAGCGGCTGACAGCTCTGGTCGTTAGTTTTCCGTAGTTTCTACGTTCAACACCAGGTAAATGCCGGAGCAGTACCCTACCAAACGGTCCACGGACCGCAAGCGATCTTTCCTTCCCCTTCCTTGTCCTATCCTCTCCCCTTACACAAATACTAACACGCACTACACAAGCATATATGCCGAGAGACCGGTTGGGTGCTTAGAGCTTGTCCCGGCTGGGGCGCTGCCTCGCTGGTGGCTGATACCTGGTTGGGAAAAACCACGTTAGGCAACGGTATGTCGGCGCCGGATGTTGCCACACAGCGAGGGAAAGTCTACCGCGATCTTCCGAACAAAAGCATGCACTATACTTACGGGACTATGGACTCTGCTCGTTCTCGTGCCCGGTATCACTAGAAACAACAACAACCTTAGTGGTCGACGGTTCAACGACGACGAAGAAATGAAAACAGATTTCATTGACGTCGGAATTAAAAAACGTCTTTAATGGTATAGCAAATGTTTGAACAAAAATGAAAATGATGTAGAAATGATATTATTATTATTATTATTATTATTATTATTATTATTATTATTATTATACCTAGTATTGTAATAATGTTATTACGTTTTGTTCGAAAACATCACAAAATAAAGTTAGGTACAAGTTTGTTTGATTGGTTTCACAGTGTAAGTTTCTGAATATAGCGAGGAAATCGAGAACTCCCTGACACCTCACGAAAGCAAAGATTGCTTACATCCAGTGTCAATGCACTTAATTTTACGTACGTCAGTGTCTCAAATAGCATTCTCCTACGTAAGCTCCAAAGCATGCTGTGCTGAGTACATGCAGTTCGCCAGGTTGAGAAAGTGCGTCGTTCAGGAGTTAGGTTGCTTTCACCAATTCTTCAATAAAACAATATTGGAGGGGATCATCATTTATATGAAATATTTCCCTTACGTTTTCTATTAAACTGACTGCAAAATTTGCGTAATTGCAATGCAATAATTTTGCAATGCACAATTTGTCCTATTATTCTGTCAAATATAGAACAAATGCTTACGCAGTAGAACTAATATATTCAAGTTTACCTGGTGATGGGAGAGAACTCAGGCTCCTGGAACGCTGGTAAAAAAAATAGAAGACAAAATTAATGCATGAATTATTTTTATATTTCTGATATTTAAATGATTGTGTAAAGAAACAAGAGACCTTGCATGCTTAGATACCTTGTTTAACGACGCTAAATAGACTTTTTATCAACTGGAGCAACTTTAACTTACAGTTAATAAATGGGATGGAATAAGAAATAATGTGGCTTCTTGATACTGTAACAAGGAAACGTGTTACAGTATCATGGATCTGCTATACTCCAACGATTCCTTTTTTTAGGTGCACAGTTTAATAAATGTGAGACTTGATCTCCCGATTACTTCTAATTAATTCGTTGTTTATAAATAATCTTTACTATATTAAAGATGGCACAATATTTATATTCACACATTTTTTCTTCTTGCTGCGGACTAGAGATAAAGTTATGCGCAAAAACTGCGAATTTTCGGCAGAAAAACTCTTATTGCCTGGCGCTGGTAACGAGAAAGTGGATAAGAACAGTCGATACATTTAATAAAATTTCTCTAACACGTGGTGTAGCCAGAATCCATGTTTTGTTGGTCCTTGATAGCGAAAAATCGATTGACGACAAAACGTCTATCCGTCTGTGGACAACGCTAGCGGCTAATCTGTTCAGCCGATTTTCTCCAAAATTCATATTCTCCAATCGATCTGGCTGCTGTTGTGATCCCTTAAATTTGAAACCGATATTTCAATTATGGGGTTGCTTTTCATGAAGCCTCTTGAAAGTTTTCCAAAATAAAAAAAAAAGTACATCTTTTTTAAAAATTGTTATATAGTGACAAGGACAAATAAGATAATGGTGCGTGTAAGAATTTTGGAAAATATAAGTACTTTACGCGTAATTTTGCGTAAACTAGTATACGCAATATTTTAACAATTTTTTTAACAAAACAGCTTCAAAATATTTCTTTCTTTTTTCTAATAGAGCAAAGAATGCTTATAAAATGGCGCAAGTCCGATTTTTTTAGAACTATGTATTTTCGAAAAATGCAAAAAATTAACATCGCAAAATTGTAATATCGATGAATGAAATTCGTTCTTAAAAAGTACATCTTTAAATTATGTCGTTTTTCGAAAATGTGTATAGTTTTCGTGTAATTTGTTCGTGAAGTATTGGCTCTTAAAAGATCTTCACATAAAAACGGTTCCCATTTTTTGATTTTTTAAATAGAGGAAAGAATGCAAACAAGAATGGCGCAAGATCCTTTTTCGTTGAACTCTCTGAATTTTTGTAAATTGTAAATGTTACAAATAATGTGATAATATGTGTTATGTATCACCACTAGTTTATATTTAAATCTCGAGATGTTTTGTACATCAGTCATAATTATTTGTATTTGTATCGATACTCTTTCTTGAAAACGATGTCTGTACGTGCAATTACTGTGGATGTAGGACACCTAACTCGCTTCAGGTTTTTGGTTGGTTTTACTGCCACACTAAGAGAAAATATTACTGAGATGGTCTATCGTTTGCTTTCTGCTTGTTTGCTCCTTAAATGTATGAATTTGTTACAAAATTTCTCTTCTTCTTTCGTTTTCTTCTTCTTTTTCTCCGCCTTCTTGTTATTAATAATATCATTGCAATAATTATCATGGAGGTCCCTCTTTCAAGCCGCGGATAAGGGAGGGTCATCTGATAGAAAGCAGTTCTAGGTACAGATCCCCATTTGCGTGGAAAATTTCTGCGTGACTTCACCATGCAAATACCGGAGTGATATCCGCAAAAGAGGTGAGGTATCTTAGATTATTGCTCTTAGTACTCCTCAGGCAACAGGTTTCAATACCAGTTACATGTTATGTAACATAGCTGTAGACGAAATCGGATCGCGACAGCTTTTTTGCAGGACAGTCCTTTTCCCTTACATTTGTCTTTCATTCATAAATGAGCATGGTGCGTCGTGTATTAATATTTAGAAGTTATTCATCCAGCGTACTAAATTCCGTAGCTGCTCGTGCTGACGTGCGATATGCAATTGATCTTGTTATTACTGTTTTTACATTATTCGCTTTATTTAAAGTGTGAATATTATTTAGATAATGTTCATTGTCCTTCTGTGTGTACTAATTAAAATTATATGAACTGAAATACTACAACACCATCATTGAGCCTTATTCTACAGATGGCGGTTATTATAATAATAGCCAGTTAAGTATTATTATTACGTTGTAAATGCGAGAAAGTTAAAATGTGTGAATTAACGTGCAATCTATGCACATTGTTTTCTCTTGAAAACATCTGTTCGTATAATACTAGTATCAATTTACATTCATTGGAGGATCCTGTAGGAGATTTAATGACGTGGCTCGTAAATTCTTCTGGGGAAATCGAATTATGACAGGCTGTTTTGTGATCTTGAGAGTCCCTGCGTGATTGGCTGTTGTCCCCTTTGCCCTTCTGCTTCTTAAGTCGTGTGTCGTATGACACCCACCAACTGTATGGAGCGTATAGATTTGCCCTTTCGGAGAATTGTTTAATTGTTCCGTCAACTCCTAGTCTATAAATGGAAGCAAAAGGTGTCACTCGCCTATTGCATTATAGAAATTCGACGTGACAGTAAAACTAGACGAATTAAATTACGTTTCTTTATAATTTTATATGTTAAAATAAACTGTTTTACCAGAGCAAAACCCCCGGGGTAAGGGCTCAAGAAGCTTTACGTCACTGGGAAACCGATGGCATATTCACAGATGTAGTTTTTACAAGTTTTCTATATTAACAAATGTAATTTAATAACTTATTCGAATTCTTTGTAAGTAACTATGTACTATGATCAAATAAAAATATTTATTAAAAAATAATTCAACAAAAATTCTAGGAAGCATTGAGTCGATGGGACTATGCGCCTAACCCCTCCCTCGTCCTTCTTTGTTCAAAATAACGTGAACAAATGCAATCCAAGATTTCCATTCCTTGGCAGCCTGATGGTACGGGATCTAATGATACCAACACATAAGTTCTCGATACACCGAGACTATAGTTTCGAATCCTGCATAAGGCACGAATGTTGGATGTTGTGTCATGGCGAGATAAACCCTATCACCACGTAAGATCCTCCAAAACCACATCCCATTCGAGACCGTGATACTTCCTTCAAATCGGCTTTCCTTACCCAGGAAGTGCCTACGGGGCATCTTGGCAGTATATCAACATGTGACTGACACGGGCCTACGGGCCATCTTCGACTGCCAATGAGGGGGGAGGTTCCTATTCCGTCCATTGCTAAATTAAATATGAGGATAGAATTAGTGGAGATGTTTCGGGAACTAGCAGCAGGGGATATTTGATGAGGTGAAATGAACGAGTCGCTGAGTGGGCCGAAAGACTAAAACACGGTGGCTATCTAATCAGAAATAATATAATACAATTGAACACGACTCTCGTGTCATGTTTATATAACCGACATTAACAGCATTAAATTAAATTGATTGGCTGGAAATTAGTTTCGATTCATCCTTCAAATTTGACTTTTCGGAAAAAGAGCATCTCGAGATGGAATTCTTAGGAACCGTGTATTTATTGTGATGAGGCCAAGCGGCTGTATGCGCGCTGGTATGAAAAGATCAGAGAAACTATCCTCTCTACAGGTTTTCCACTTCACTGAGTGCACTCAAATGCAACAACCTCTTTACATAGAAATGACCTATTGTCAGTCGTCTTGCTACCGGCTCGCCCAGTTTTGTTTGGGAGACTAACACTCACTCTCGTATTTCTCTTTTAACTACACTTTAAAGCAGAAGTAAAGTATTTTTCTTTTTTTCAGTTCCTAGTGTTTCAGCTTTGAAATCTAAGATCTAATTGATACTTTAATTTAGTTTCAAAAATTCAGGAGAGGATCACTTACCAAATATTAAAATCTTTCATGAGTTTCAAAGAAGCGGTAAATCACAGCATGCAACACGTTTCCTCATAATAATAATAATTGTCCATTGTAGGGAAAACCAATGCTCACATCTCCTCTTATATGCATAATTCATATACAATAACATTAACAATTGTTAGATTCTTAAAGAACAGAAAATTACCCGAGTGTGATCTATGTGACATTTGTAAAAATGTTGAATCAGTAGCCTTCACTGCAATTTTCAATGCCTGTTTGCGGCTAAAGTATTTTCCTTAAACATAAACCTAGCACGAACATTTTGCTACTCGAGCGATTTATCCCAATTACACTGCACTCCTTTTTAACAAGTACAACAACTTTTGTAGTTATTCCGTTTGGGAACAGATCAAATCATTTCACTACCCATCAACTCCTAAGAATTGCAGAAACTATATCTCAAAGTTTCTAAACTCAACACATTCATATAGTGTTGCTCGATATTTGTGAGGCGTGTGAGAGAGAATGGAATTAAAGTGTCCTGTTCAAAATGTCAAATTTAAATATCTCTAACTGCATAAACAAAATAGTTGAAATTTTCTAAGCGAAAGTATCTTTGTGGAAAGAATTTATTATACAATATCTGATCCACATGTTATTATGGTAGGAGTATTAGAAGAATTGGCACTTTCACCCACCAGATTTAATATATTCACATAAGTATATTACCAGTCATTGTAATACAAATAGTCTTAAATGTAAATGACAAATACCTATTTATCGCACATAGATTCATATTGTACAAAAATTTGTAAAGATGATAATATACCTTTAAAACCCTTTAAACTCATATTTCAAATGAGCAAACAACCAGATAATTTAAGTTCATATAGTAAAATGTTACGCAAAGATATGCCCTATTGAACAGTGGGATAGTTGTATTCAGGCCATATATAAATATACTTCTACGGAACACGGGCTGCAAATCCTCAACACTTCTGGGTCTTGAAATAATTTGAAGTTTCCTGAAACCTTTTCACGATCCGCTCCTTTGAAATACAAATCATTTTTTTAAAGGAAAAGTCAGCAGTGGTGTGGCGAGCACACAAAAGCTCACTTTTTGGTAGTGAGCACACAAAAAACGACTGAATCGGCCAATAAAAATCTTTATTTAAAAGGAATAATTTTTGATTGGATCCTTCGACATTTCCACGAAGATCAGTGATAAAACAACTCTCTCCCTGCAGATTTAAATAATGAAAATGCATGTGCTCTCAATTCTGAAGGCAAACTTATTTTCATAACGAAAAGTCATTTGAAAGGACAGACAGACGTTTTCTCCCGGTAAAATGCGCGTTTCAGTGCTTTCACATACAAAGCGAACGAACCATGCTAGGATAAAAATAATGCCTGGTAATGTCAATGACAGAATGAAACAACTTATATTGACAAAGTGCAGCAAAATGCAACGGGATGGAATTCACGGAACTTAAAATTACCTTCAGCGCACGAGACAATATTAAACACTGATTAAACAGGGCCTGAAGATAAATTACGCGGTGCAAAATCATGGGCTTCTTCGTCCCTGCTTCATGAGCTGTTTGAAATGTTTTCTACCAAATTTGTCTTTATGCCACATATATTGCATCTGCATTCAGTGATAACTCATTGAAGATTTTCTATTGTAGTGCAAGGTTTGACATTTGTTCAGCTTTTGATGCAAATTGTCCGTAGGTAGTTTTAAAACGATGATCTGCATACAATTCCTCGCAAATTTCAAAACTAATTCCAATTCCACAAATAATTACAAGCAATTAACTTGAATATGAAATAAAATTTGATTCGTCCACTGTAATTGAAAGCCATTGTGTCTGTAAAAGCAGTCATGTTGATGTAAATGTCATTTTATAGGAGAGAAAAAAATTATTATTTTATCACCCGGGTTAATTCACCACTATATTTTTTACAATAATGGTATGATTAAGGTATAACTAAGTTACCAGTGTTAAGTACAATTCTAAAACATTTCTTGCCCCTTGACATGAACATAGCTCATTTTCGTAAAGTTTTGGTTTATAGGCGAAACACCTAACTTTGAATTTGTTTGCCGGGGCAGTCAAAATTACCAAGCGGGCATGATCCAGTGATTTTATTTTTCTTGAAATTACCAGTCATTGCGATACAAATATGGTCTTAAATGCAAATGACAAATACCTGTTTATCGCACATAGATTCATATAGTACAAAAAATTGTGAAGACGATAATATACCTATAAAACCCTTTAAACTTATATATCAAAAAGCGACCTAGCAGTCTTGCTCCCAGGTCTCGTCGCATAGCATCATTTTTAACCATTCTCTCGTATCTCCGCAACCTCTCGTGTGCGTAAGCGGCATTGTCGACGACCGGAGCACTTTCCAAGAGAAATAGAAATGATCCCGTTTTCTTGCTATGCAGCGTGCTTACTCATATCCTGCGTGAAGAACTCGGTGTTGTACTGCAGCACGAACGTATAATCTGTGTAAAGTGTATTGAGTATGGTCGCGCGTCCTTGGGATTCGAGTGTCCTCTTTCATTGCGTTAGATTCTTGAGAACCTCGCTGGGAATCTACGCTTTCCTCTTTTCATTATAAAACATGCGAGACGTCCTTCAGCTGTGTGGGAAAGCGGTCGGGAGGACGCCGTTTACTCAAGAATGCGGCGCTGCTTTATTATAATTACGCTACTTCTTTCTGTGTCTCAGCTTCACATGTCTTCTCGTGACGTCACGTACTCTCTGCACTGCTAGAGAGTTCATTGTATATATAACATATTTATTTTTTCATTCGGAAGTACATTGTTGAGTTTACTTCGCTTTTCATATGTATTGTATGGCTTACAACTATTCTTATTTCCTAATCTAAAAACTAACTCTAACTACAGGAGAGGGTACGAAGCTACAATCTGCGCCTACTGTTCACAATTGTTGGAGAATGTGTTTAGGAAGGCGTTGAAAGTGTATCGGATTTTTATTCGTGTTGGAATATAGTCTGTTGAGGCGAGGTTGTAGTGGCTGACATGTGGTATAGAGTAGATATTTGAATAAAAGTTATTGCAGAGATGTGCTATATGTTTAATGATGGTTTTTATATTCAATTCTTTATGTAATTGTTTGATGAATATGAACCATGGTGCGTGAGTTGCTAAACGGAGAAATCTATTTTGTATTATTTGCAATTTACTTACGGTTGTAGCTAGTGCGTTAGTCCATACGGGGCGTGCGCGTAACATTAAGGGTCTGATTATTGATTTATAATGTTATGACATTGTTTATTGATAGGCAGATTTTGAAGTTTATTTGAGGTTTTAATTGCGCCATTTTGCTTGTTGAGTTGTGGTTGTATTATGGGGGTTCCAGTTCAGTTTTGTATCTACGTTTAGCCCAAGGTATTTGACTGTTTAACAGTGAGGGGTCCATGGTATTGTATTGTTGTTGATTGTAAAGGCGGAGGGAGTGTAGAAGTGTTTTAGCGAGAATATTTTGGCAGTGGATTTTGTTGGGTTTAATTTAGTTTTCCATATTTCCATAGACCAGGTATCTATTCTGTATAGATGTTGTATTTTTTCACTAATGGTTTTAATTGATTGGCCTTTAGATCTTAAGGTGGAGTCAAGTGGAAATGGACGAGCATCGCTTGGTTTTAAGGATAGAAGTGGGATTTTGGGGAAAAGGGGGAAGGAAAGATCAATGGGGAAAAGGGGAAGGAAAGATCTCTTGGCCTCTGGTGAGTAGATACAGTAGTTATCTAAATTTTAAAATGCGCTTTTCGAAAAGCGAAGTTAAAAATTCCCACGAGGTTTATCTTTGTGTACGTGAAAGTTTCAAGTCGGTAGCTAGTTTTGATTTCGAAATACGGACGAGAACGTTTACTTCTGCCCCGGTAAAATCCATTACATTCTCACCGGCCTTTTAAACCTCATTTTCTTGAAACGTACAATTACGAATTTGAGTCACGGATAACTTTTTGCTGACTTTGAGCATTGCTGTTGCATTTGGTTAAGAAGTGTTGCTAGTAGTAATAACCTACACTATATATATTTAAAATGTTTTTAATATATTTAAAGTGCGTACCATAGATTAAAATCAATTACACTATTTCCGGGTTTGGCAGTATACTTTTGTTTCAAATACGTATTTTAAATATATTTTGTATTTAAAACACTGCATTTTGAGTTTTTTGGTCATGTATTTTGGAGTACTGAATTCATTATAATTTTTATTTTTCTGAGTCACTTCAGGATTTTTGACAAAGATTATTTGAAAATATGGGAAACAAATAAATAAATTCACGTTTTGAGAAAAACAATCGAATTTTTTACAGCAAAAAATTACGCCAAGAATTTTCTTCTTCCTACGTTTCCACTTCTCTTTTTGTAAGATATTGGTGGTACTTCTCGGTGTAGCATCCAGCATTAGTCCCTAACCATTTTGACGTTCTATTTGCACTGAGTTTAATTTCTTTCACATCTTGGTGGAATCTTTCACCCTGTTCTTCATTTTAGGAAAATTAGTTCAAGAGGGAAAGTAGAAAATGTATCATTAGGCTCTTGGAACCACCCTTCATTAGCATGACCACCAAGGACTTAGAAATTCGGGTGATTACAGTTTCTAGAAAAAATATGTGCGACTCTCTTGATTGTTTCTAATTTCTGGGGACAACTCGCTCTCGTTCCAGAGCTGAACCGTGTCTCTACTATTCCAAAAGCACCAAAACCAACGGAATTTAGTGCAGTCTCCTAGCTCTGCAAGAAGCGTGGTTGTTAATTTTAGATCTCCGTATATAGTCCAGTTATGATAATTGTGTTTCGGTTTTGAGAGGTTTATGGTGAGCTTATATAGCTTCCTTTCATATACACAAAATGTCTTACTGTAACTATAGCGTACTTGTTGCCATTGTGAAGAAGAACTGCTTTGAGACTTCTTTTTGATGAATCAATAAGGAACCTACGCTCTTTCACGTCATGTAAATTCAATTTTGCAAAATAGAACAACGTCGAGTAGAATTTCCTAAACTGATTTTGTTTGTCGGCTCTCTTAATGTTGAGTTGCGGCTCGGGACAAACATACGTATTACTTACTTCTTAGAAATAACTACTTATATGGGAGTTTTAATTCCACCCGCCATTTTTGAGGGGTTACTTTTAGTTGAAAATAAATGTATGTATGTATTTAGATTAATCCAACGTTTGCCACCCAGCGGCCTTTCCAGGCCTGGGCTTTTATTTATTATCCACGTTTGTGGATAAGGGAGACATGTGGCGAACATTACTATTCCAATCAACGTACACAACCTCGCCTACTTTGCCTGCCCGAGCTTTTTCTTTTGTCACTCAGCTACAGAAACTGAGACAATTTTGAATTAGGAAGCTACAGCTTCAGTTGTACGCCGACCAGGAATCGAACCCTGGGCGAAAATAAATATTAAGCAAAATAGCTATTCTTTCCGAGGGCATTCCACCAGTGGGACTGGGGCTCCATATGGAATTTGTGAATTACAGATATTATACGAGCATCTTTTCTTGAGCCTCAGGATATCTACTACCCTCACTTCAGTTAGTTGAATTCAAAATAAACGATAGCAACGAGCGTTGTTGAAAAAATCTGATAACATACATATTCCCTCGCTTGTAATAGAAATTATTTTGCATTTAGAAATGAGCTACAAATTTCATACAATAGATGTGGTGATAAAATAATGAAATCTCAACTCCTCTCGCATTGAGCGAAATGAGGACTCGAAAAAGCGTGCGCGGATAATAATACTAGGCATAACGTTTATCTATATAGCTGAAAGTGGTTTTACTATTAAATGTTCTTCTGTAAATTGTTTCTCGGTGCATTAATGAAAATATTTCCTTTGTTACAGGTGAGCCTCGAAAGTTAAAACGAACAATGCAAATCTTCAGTTCGTAAGTACAAAACTGTGAATTTTTCTAAAGTTATTCACAGATATATCTTTTATTTATTAGAAGGATTATCGGGTTAATTTTAGAAATTGCATTCTACTAACATTTAAAGCAAAAGTATAATCTTTCTAATTTCAATTGAGCACCACTTTCTTCAATTGTAACTTTTTAATTCCCTATTTGGCACTACATACTGAAAATGTAGTATGTAGTGTTTAGCTATGTTGCAATGTGTTGCAATGTGTACCACCATGTTGATGGGTAAATGATTCCAAAGGGAATGAGAGTCACTTGCGAGTGTCAGTTGATTCATGTCCGGTTAATACAGAATTTTAGAATATTACGGGGTGATTTCTTCATTGTTAAGGTATTCAAACATGGACACTCATGTACTGGTAGACATGCACAAAATATTGAGTCACTATATTTTCTTTTTGATATATGCTACGTAATGAATACCACCCAATTTAAAGAATATATGGAAATATATTCTTTATTAAGTATGTGATTAGTTGTTGACCGCTGGAAGTTAGAACTGATGGTTTAACAAAATGGCGCAGACTTTCTAGTAGTTGTTACTTCCCCTACCTTCTAGCTAGGTTAGTACCTTCCAGCTACCTTCTATCGCAGCTTAAGGGACATAGCAGGGCCTTCTGCGTTAAATAGCACTCCGCTCGGGCTAATTACCAGCGATGAGCTTTCTCGTGCTCCCCGAAAGAAAAACCGAGTTATCCCTTAAGCTCAGTCGGTCCTCTCATATATATTTTTTAGATTTATTATAACGGCAAATGGGTATGACCCGGTGGCAGTTAAGTGACAATAATTGCAAAAATTACAACACTTGCATTAATAATAATAATAATAATAATAATATAATAATAATAATAATAATATAATAATAATAATAATAATAATAATAATAATAATAATAATAATAATAATAATAATAATAATAATACCGTACAATACAGTACAAGACGAAAAGCAGCATTGAAAAGAGCATTGATCGCGTTCACCGCACTTCACTTCACTACACTTCACTACACTACACTTTTTTGCTTTGAATTACACTGACCATCACTTCACAGCACTACACCGCACTACACAACATTTACTCATTTAATATCAGTTACTGTTATCTTGTTCTAACTTATTTCTAAAACTTCGGACACTGAGAGGAAAAGCTTTGAAAACTGCCGCAGGTAAACTGTTCCAATCTCTAATTGTTCTGTTACAAAAGGAATATATATATATATATATATATATATATATATATATATATATATATATATATATATATATATACTTTGGAAAGGCTTGCATAACTGGGCGAAACATCAGGCACTGAAATGTGTATTAGTATAAAAGATCTCGATGCACCATTTTATTCTACTCACCTAGTGATATAATTGTAAGGGTATCAGTGAGAGACCATTCTTCATAACACAGCTTTTACAGATTTTTCAAGAGTAATAAACTAATTAATTAAATCCTCCGTTCATTTGTTGAGTCGTAGTGGTTCTAGCGAAGGAATGCGCAGCCGAAATTCCCCTCGAAGATGACAGTGGCGACATGGACTTCGTCGGGAATGACGGTCGGAGGTTTCTGTTCTTCAATCCGGAAATTCCTAGCGGTCAACGACGTCAGTTCCCCGCAGTTCCGGTCGCGTGACGGAACGACGAACATACGACGATCCGGTCAGCAGCCAAGGTGCAGTGAGCGCACGTCACGCCTGTGCAACCTTGAGAGCCGGCGTTGCACGAGATTCTCGTCATGCTTGTGCAAGGTCTGCGTACTTTTCCTGTTTTTAACTGTTAGAGGCACGCATTTGCGCATAATAATTCCGATTGTGCTGACCCAAATAGCATACTTGGCTGAAGTTGCAACCGATTTGCGCTACAGTTGTATATTCGAATTCCGAGGAAAGCTGCATCCGCTAATTGGCGGATTCAACTTGGACCCCTTAATAAATATTTCTGGAATAATTTTTAAAATGTTGGATTAAAAAATCAATTTCATTATAATAATTGTTATTATTGTTATTATTATTATTATTGGTGCAAATTAGCGTGCACTCGGTGACAATAAACGCGACAAATAAGTATTAATATTAATTATTACTAAAAATGAATAGAAACTATACAAATGTTTTAAAAACCTATATATATATATATATATATATATATATATATATATATATATATATATATATATATATATATATATATATATATATATATATACGTGACAAAGTTGACTTTCTTATGTCTTTTCTTTGCTTGCGACGGTGTAATGGTTAGCTTATCGGACTGTTAGACTCAAGTTCGCGGGTTCAAAGCCGATTGTGGCCGTGGATTTTTAGGGCAAAAAAATCCTTTGTACGCCTTCCTTCGGAGGGGAAGTAAAGCAGGCTGTCCCATATTAGTAAATTACTGCCTGTAAAAGATCCTCAGGCGTAAACGAAGCCTCTGAGCTAAATTCAAATTGCCTGTTTCATCTCCCAAGAAATGCCTCCTTTCTCCGCTGGTGGGTGAATTTGCGTGCTCAGACGGAACACTGGCTTGAGTCTCGCCACGTAAAATAAGGCAACAATTCAATTCAACTGCTTCCCGTATTTTATTTTGTGTGAGTGATCGCAGCCAATGAAGTATTAAGTTATATTTCAGTTATTTTTATTTTCTTTTGTGCAATATAAGATCTTTGAGCAGGTGAGAATTTAGCCTTATAACTTGCTTGTCTCTATCACAACACTGCCTTGACTGGAATGAATGAATGAATTAATGAATGAATGAATGAATATATATTGTATCGTACTCCGTAGACGTCGGAAGGCTTTATCTCGCCTCCCCCCCCCCGCATCGCGGGTATGGTCGGCAAGAAGCAGCCGGGTCAAGGTCACTGACCTCGAAGCCTCGGACGGATGGGCGGATTCTATTCGGTCGCCCTTCATTAACATGTCTGAAATAATAATAATAATATAAATAATGATAACAATAATAATGTTAGTTTAAAAAATCAGTTAATGGCGCGTGCTGGCATAGAAGCGATCAATCGTAATACATTTTTTATAACTTCAAAAGCTTCAAAATTTCAAAATTTGTCATGGTAAGTACCATTTTCAGCTGTTTATTCCAACTATGCACACAAGTGTCTGCTACCCGTCGCATGTACAATAAGCGAATCATGCCGGATTGACTTGTAAGTGACCGACTAGTACGAGCATCAGCGTTCTACTGTATGAGCAAGATATTAAAGAAAATGTCAAGGAATGTCTTTTACTTTTTCGAATACGTACGTATATACGTAGTATACGGAAAGTTATCTAATGCTGCAGAAAATCGATTTCGAGATTTCAAAGGAAATAAACGTTCAGGGGTCCCCTAAAATCGAAAAAGTGTTGTTTTTTTAAAACGTACAATACATCCATCGGTCGACCGGTCTGTGCAAACTACTAGCGCATATTCCACGATCGATGTAGCTTGACTCGAGGCGCTGCAATTTTGAAAAACGTTCTTCAAAATTTGGAGGGTAACATGAAGCCCCCGGACATTTTCAAAATTTTCTCAAAAAGGTTCCAAATTTTGTCTTTAAAATTTTTGAAAAAAATAGAGAAAAATACACTTATATAGTTGGCATAGGCCCTATTTTCAGGATTAACTCAATTTCAAAATTTTAAAACTTTTCGGGCGTCTTCCTACAACTGCAAAATTGAAGATATTATTTCTTCATATAAAATGTGTTCTTCATAGTGAATTCTTTCATAAAGGTATTTCATCCATGTACATTTTTTTGAAAATTTTAGTAGTTTTCGCGCAATATTGAAGAAGACTGGACACATCTGAGATTGTGGCAATGTTACACGTCATGCGATTGTCAATAAAACTGAGACCTCAATGTGTTAACGCGTCATAAGTGAAAGCCTCTGTTGACCAGTCGAATCCGGACGCGCCTTACTATTACGTCAGTAATGATGACACAGATGATGATGATAACAACACTGTCAACCACCTTCAAATAAAACCTTATTTATTCTTTGAAGTCTGTTAACTATTATTGGTTTGGTGACAGTTTTTCATTGGATTTCC
Source organism: Gryllus longicercus (assembly GCA_038098605.1). Lineage (NCBI taxonomy): Eukaryota > Metazoa > Arthropoda > Insecta > Orthoptera > Gryllidae > Gryllus > Gryllus longicercus. The sequence goes on from JAZDUA010000040.1 coordinate 1,383,307, forward strand.
TCCCTTCCTCGTCCACACCCGGGAACATATTTTTGAAACAACTGCTCAATATGCTGTATTAACTCCATAATGCATTAAACTTTATGTGGGAGAGAATTTTTAATCGATTTTAAACGATTTGAACATTCATTAAAATATGTACATCCATTAATATGTAATTCATTTAAAAATAGAAGAAAATGGGAAAATACTTCCAAGGAGTTGACCACTTTGTACATTATTCTACTGTTTTTGCAGTAGATTCATTTTAATTTTCATTTTCATTTGGTCCATCTTCAGTGTCGATATATTTGATTTGCATATTTTTCTTAGTTACTTTTAATCGTTATTTGCGTTCGGGGTGAACAAAGGGATGTATTGATTTTGTTGTCAGCCTGATTTAACACATTCATTTACACAATAACAATTAGTAATATATTTTTAAATAGCATTACCAATACAATTGTAGTTTTTATCTACTTTATAAATGTTGACTGATTTTGATGTTAAATAAATAGTTTCTCCCATCAATATACGCTTCCGTTTGCATAGAAAATAATAGCACTATAAATAAATATGACGGATGAGACATACAAATAAATATGATTATAGATATGTAACAGAATGAGAGACAGGAGGAACTGGAGATCACAATAAAATTGCCAAAAAATCTATTTCGTTAATCATTAATTCCTTACGGAGTGCCTGGGATGTGAACCCCAGTACACAGAGCTCAACAGCGGGCACGCTGACCCCCAGGCTACGGGGCGCCCTTGGGAAACTGGTTTCTGGCCTTGAGCTCGGTCTCTTTTATTTTAGGGTGCAAATTTGGCTCGCATACGCAGTTGGTTTGCTACTGTTACAGGTACAGATTGAGATGAAAAAATCCGAACACTTCTGGACATTGAGTGTCGGATTTGGGAAAATTTAGTGTTTGTTATGGTTTTGTAGAGTAACCATAAGCTTTGAAAATAATGACTATAGTTACGCTCATTACTGGGACGTCTGTTTTTATGGTCAATATATTCGAAGTATTGTATTCAAAATGTGGCCTTTCTGGTTTTCCTAAGGCTAGAAGCCACTTTTTATGGACCAAAGTGCAACAAAAGAATATAAATTAATTTTATTGTAGTTTTATAAATTAATGATCTTCCCTTTGCAAAAGTTTTTTTGCACCCCCTTTCGAAACCTGTGCACGTTTTATTGTCTATTGATATTTTAAATATGAAGTGGTATATTGAACCATTTCTGCGGCAAACTATTGGATTTTTTCTGTTAAAACCTCCGCTTGGTAGTCCATTCATTAGCGAAAAGATTAAATGTAATTTATAACAAAATAGGTTTTACACTACGCAATTTAAAAATGAAAACAAATCCAAAATCAACTGATTTTTTTCTCTTGATTCAGGGAATATTCGAAGCTTCGCAAGCTTTCCCCGTTTTATGGACCTTGCGGGCACATAAAGAATGCCCCCTGATGCAATAGCCTACAATATGTCAAGTCAGAAATCTCTTGTATGAGGAAACGGTCTGTAGGAAGTACGAAGTAAGAAAGTACGAAGTAATGTGACGTCCGTTTAACCGCGTCTGCGTCTCCAGTTCGCCGTAGCAAAAAGGAAGACGTGGAACACAACGCGTGTTGGCTTCGCCGTCCTAAGGCCGTGTTTGCTAGCAGTTGTTTTTGTCGCCGCTCGCCTCAGTTGTCGAGCGAAACGCGCTGTGGTCAGTACGTGCCCGTACCGTGCTGTGAAGCTTTATAAATAATAAGTGTACTTGCAGTCTGCAATAACCGTTTCAGTGCGCGAGTTTTCGTAACAACGATAAAGAAGGCGATGTGTCCTAATAGTCTTCCTCCCGACACGGGTCAGCAATCGATTGCCACACTCCAATTACCGGTTCAAACAAGTGCGAGTCAAATTCAGGAGCTACTAAGAAACGAAGGTCAAATAAATACAGCTGGTGAAGATCAAGCAAATAGAAATGTGTTTGGTGAGGACGTAGCGATGGACACAACTAGTCAGAGTTTTAGTGTGAAGCGAGAACAGTCTGTTCGGTTTCGGCAGAAAATTGTACAACTTCAACACGAGTTCCTACAGCAAGAAGTGCACCATGTAACTCAGGAACGCAGGTCGCCCTCAGTTCATTTTAACAACTCTTTTCAACTGCACCCTTCTCTTCTTCACTTAAACAGCATTCCACATATTGGTGAATGGTCTCCAACAGGTGAGTGTACGATTGGATTGAACATTCGAAAATAATTTCATGTCCGAATGTGAACATCATTCCATAATGCATTGTTTGTTGTTGTTGTTTTTCTTCTTCGTTCAAGAATGTTTTTGTACATTTGCGGTAGCACGTGACGTTGAGTTGTTGGGCAATCGGTGTAAAACTTTAATGCAACACATTTCTAACTAAAATCCACTTTAAAAATGAAAATTTCATTATCATATATTCATTAGTCGTTTTAATACATTTGCAGAAAAAAGTATTGATTGGCGTAAAACATGAATTTATGGAGATGCAATGAATATTGAAAAATTGTACGTTTTTTTTATGTTTATACTATTTTTCATGATCGCACAACGTGATTATATAATGTACTCGCAAGAAAGGGGAAAACTATATAAACAAATTCCACTCATGCGCAATTATTGTTTCTTTGTATATTGATACCCCTAATTATCCATTTTTTCTGCAATTTCTCTACATCATAGAATGTAGGAATCCCGAGACAGGCAAGAAGTCTCTAATTATCCGGTCGTGTTTGAAACCTTGAAGTGGCCGGCGTCCAGTAGCCAGCAACGTGACGTGCATGCTCAGAAGTAAAACCGCTCAATGCCTTTTCAATCTCGTTCATGTTAACGATTGTGAATGCTCTGTTCTCACTAAATCTGTGCACTCGCGACGATAATCGCGGTGACAGATGTGCGAGTTTCATTTGACGAAACGCGATGAGGGATTTCCGAAGATAGTAAATTAGTTTCGTCATTGCACCCAATGACATTGACAAAAAACAAGGTGAAACAAGATGATTTATTAAATCCTCAATGTACTTTAACTTCCTGTTTCCAAAATAAGCAAATTAGTTGGCCTATCAATGTCCGAAGTAATTTTTACTGTGATTGCATTACGTTTGCATTTCTCCATTAATTATTGAAATATATTGTTAAACCTCGTTAATATTGAAATGCTCAGAAATGTGTCCCGTCATTAAATCAGATAAGCAAGATAGACTGCCACTGACGACCAGCTTCTTAGGACTAATTGTTCTTGGGATATATTTGGATACGCTTCCGGGATGCCAGCGTGAGGTGGAAGGCAATATTGCAAACATCTCTATTTGACACTTGGAGCAGCCTAAAACATGAGATAAGAGCGTATAGTATTCAAAATCATGCATTTCATCAACGTGCAAATGTAGGCTACGAATGTGCGTAGCACATTCTTGTATGTAGACGATGAGTGCGTCCTTTGGTGATTGTCTTTTTTAGAAGATGAGAGCCGGAGATTTGTTTTGTCTTGTGCCATCTGGTGTAGGACAATATTTATATTTATTTATATTGGGTTAGTCAATTTAAATGTCCACCTCGAATATGTTCTAAACGGTTCAAGATATTCACTAAATCAGGCAAAATATATGGACTCACCAGCGGTAGTTATTAACTTTTTAAGGCATTTTTTATTTAGAATATATTGCGTTTCTAAAGTAATTCTAATGTCTTCGTTTTCTAATGTAACACTACACTTTCTTAGATATAGAATGTAGAGATAGGTCTTGAGAAGACGAATTCATGAATACCACACAAGTCGGTATTTGATGAATGAAGACAGGCACAAAAGAATACGAAATCCGGCGTCATACGAAATGTAGATTCTCGGAAGTTCGCGGCGCGGCGCCGGACAGCTTAGCGGTTTCCAAGCCGCGATTCAAAGGGCAGTCCAACGACCTTGGTATCCGTTGCATCCTTTTTCAAGAAACGTCCAAGCGTAGCCATCGTTTGTTTCAATCATTCAAAGTATTTAGTTCACAGTTAATCTAAAAGACTCAATAGAAGTGGCAAAAAACGGCTTGGGTGGCTCAGGGCCTCAATTGATGTCACTGCTGTGTCTCGGACTCAGGTCCTAGGGTTCAAGTCCCGACGGTAGCAAGATTTTCGAAACGAACTAGATAGCTAGATCGAATGCAGCTGCGCCCCGTCTGGAGAAGAATTCTAGCGGTCGGCTGCACTCATCGGTATATTTCCTTAATTTCTCTGATCAATAGCAGGCGAATACTGGAGCAGTACCCTAACAAACGAGCCATTGACCGCGCGCTGTCATTCCTTCCCTTTCCTTGTCATAACCCTCGCCCCTCACTTGTACAGTAGAGAAGTGAAATCTTCCTTTCTGTATGCTTATACACTCACATACAGTACAGTACCTCCCCCTCCCCAACGTGGCACAGCCCCAGCCGAGAGCTCCACAATGGTCTCCCGATATGTATAGTAGTGCAGTGTAGTGCATGTGTGTGGTTGTATGTGTAAGTGTAAGGGGGAGGATACGACAAGCAAGACGTAAAGATCGCGCGCGGTCCGTTTGTTAGCGTATTGCTCCGGTATTCGCCCGGTATTGATCGAAGACACCACGGAAAACTATCGATAGAGCAGTCGGCCACTATAATTCTCCTCCGATAGGGACTGAATTCGACCCAGGCGCACGAACATGTGGAGAGAATTACGGAACGCTCATTGCCACACAGTCACAGCATATGCGCTTTCCGAGGAGCATCGCATTGTCAATATGCGGTACATCACTTTTTGTTTAAATTTGTTGCGTGTTCAAGCCTCGGGGGGCGTTGAGCGCTTTGCGCTTTCGGAACAATCTTCCATTAATATCATCGCGGAAGTAATCCTCCAGTAACAGTATGACATTCCGTTACGTCTCGTCGCAGTCAGTTGTCAAGAGGACCGCCAAGTAGCATCTCCGCGAACGCGCCTCTTACTCCGCGCCCTTGCGTCACTACTCAGTGGCCAGAATTGGGAAGGAATTAGGATAGAAGTACGGTTTAGGACACTTCTCAGGGGTTGGACTAGCCCTTGTGAAGCATGCAATCCTCGTTTTGTCGTAACAAATTTCACATGAGGTTTTACGGGAATCTAACCCGGAACCTCAGTGGTGAAATGCAAGCGACTTTGCCACTGAGCCACGCTCTGATAGCATTTTTCTTCGTTCAGGAAAATAAGCTTACGATTTCGTAAGAGTAGAATAGTACATACGACTTGTTTAATGGTGATGGGACTGAATTTCAAAGTTCCGAAGGCAATTTTGAATCAGCTGTATACTTTCTTTTATTCTTACCCGGTTTTAATACGGTGTAACATCTCTTGAGACATTTCAATACAATCCGAAGTTTTTCTCATCAAACGTGTAGCGTCTTAATCTCGTTGTCACCCAAATTGTGTCGTTGAATTCACTGCCACGAAATTCAGACGGATTATTCGATTGACGTCATAAATTTGATTAATAAATCTAAAATAAATTATTTCATGGGGCCTGCATTTTATTAAAATTTGAATCAAATATACTTACACACTAATGTAAGCCATGGCCCTATGTTTACTATGACACGACAATTTCACATTATAATCACTTTACTGAATGTCTCCTAATTGTTAGGTGTATATATATATATATATATATATATATATATATATATATATATATATATATTGAATAGTCACAAGAATCTTGGATGAATGCGACTCTAATAAAAATATCAAACATTCAACTAACAAAAAATCAATTAAAATTGACGGTACAAACAAATTTGGTTTGCTTAAATAAGTGACGATTTCTCACACGTGAAAGTTGCCCATTATCCACTCGTGGGAAATCGTCTTTAGTCATTCGTGGCAAAGCGAATTAGGCTGCAAACTGTTTTCAAATAACTAATATCGACTTCATTGTACTAGCGCACACTTTGTCTGTAAAAGATAAATTGCTCCGACGCTACATTGCCCTAACACCACTTAATCTGTGTCTCCGACGCTCTGATAACTCTCAACAGTCGGTCTGCCCGTCAAGAATAATGGCTGGCAGAATTGGTGACGTGTCCTCTGTGTGGCGAAGACGAGACGTCTGTCTCCGCTGACGAGCGCTGACGAATTCTGACTACCGATTTCCGGCCTCCTCTGGCCCTCAAGGGCACGCTGGGGCCGCCACCGTCTTGATGGAACCTACGCAATACACACGACGTGGCAGCTATCAATTCAACTACACATGCGAGTACATTAGATGTCCCCAAAAAAGTCTTTTTTTCTAACGCATACCCGATTAATTTCTTTTAATGTCAAAATAATTGTAAATGAAATTTCGTGTGCGTAGGACCACGGCAACCCTTACCGACTTGAATCGAATATTGACATTACTTGCAGACGCAGTCTCACGCGAGCTGGTATATCGACGTGCTAGTAATTATTTGTTATTTTTTTAGTAAACGCGTTGTTTTCGAATTGATAACATGTTGGTGAAATTACGGAGTTCTAATATAGTGTATTTTTAATAGGAGACGTGAAACATCAAATAATGGGTTCAAATCTTCCTTCAAAAAACTTTTCGATGAAGAGTAAAGGGAAGAGTTAAGGAAGAAACGCGGCGTACAAAATATGTCTGTGCGAACTACTTCGACACCATCCTACGAAGCGTTAGAAACGATTCATCTTTTGATTCTAATTAAAATAGGCATTTGCAAGCAGATTTGCTAACGCTGAGGCAGACCACACGACCTGGACAATATTAACGTGGAAATTTTGTAATTGCTCCAAAATTAGTAGCAGTACTTGATAGGGGTCTGCTAATGAGAGATTTCGTGAATATTCTTGAAGTTAGTATTGAGTCACTGGACATAATACTGACGCATTTTCAATGAGTAAGTACTCAATTCAAAGAATTCGTACAAATGAAAAGGAATCGGAAAGAGCGTGCTGAAGCCATAAAAGTTGATTTTCTAAACGACGTACCAGATATTGCGACTGTTCATTTAATTGTGGAGAAAAGGACAACATGTTGTACCAAGGTTGAAAAGCTCGCCAGACAGCGAACGTGCGCAACGTGTTCGGAACGCGATTACAGTCGGCAGTCTTGGAGATAAAATACAAATTATTTGTTGTGATACGACAGCTTCAAATACAAGTCGTATCAATGGTGCCCACGTGCTTCTAGAACAAGAACTTAATAGAGAAATATAAACTTTTGCTTGTCGTCAGCGTGTGTATGAATTGGTATTAAAAAGAGTGTTCGCAGTAAATTTCAGACTAGTGAAGAGTACAAGACCTGATAGGCCATTCTTAAAAAACTTCCAAGGTAATTCGTAAAGTGCTATAGAGCAAAATTTACATCGTGACTGACAGTATTGTTGCAACAATTGACAATATGCTTCCGTTTTACCAACCCGAGTTGGCCAAGAAATAGTCAAAAATGATTATCAAAAGTTGATTGAGCTTTATGATTACATTTTTGGACGGAAACATAGTGAGAAAATTTAAAATTCGATCTCGAGTTGCCGTGCACCATGCTCAATGGGTGGTGAAAGCGATGTATTCCCTGAAAATGTCAATGTTTTCTGCCCAATTGAAAATTATGAGTAAGGATAAGGCAGCAATGTTGCCTGTACATCGCGACATTCAACGACAAGCCATGCATATTGGCAGTAAAAGCACCGAACTGCAATGTGTGCTTTTTAAAGTCAATGAAGACTTATGAAAAGGTTGATAAATGCATATTCAAGGCAGCTTTTACAGATGTTCTCTCTGCTTCTCGCTCTCTCTGCCTCTCTCACTGCCTCTCTCTCTGCCTCTCTTTTTGCCTCTTTCTCTGCCTCTCTCCCTCTCTCTGCTCCTCTCTCTCATCCCGTCCCTCTCTTTCTGCCTCTGTCTCTCTCTTATCCCGTCCCAAGTTCACATATGCAATGATTTTTTTATTTAATTTCATTTATGGTAGACCATTCAATTTATTTGTTTTCTCCTCTGAAGAAACATGCATGAGTCTCCATTGCGATTCCTCGTCTGACATTCATGTGTTTGCGTGCTGCCGTAGTACTGCAAAAACCCTACTTTCTATTTCCTGGAGGATGAACCATTGGTGTTGGGCCGTTGGGGATGGGGAAACAGCTTGTTTGCCTACACTACGGATGGGAGTTTCTATTATACCAACATCACCCATCCAACAAAAGCCTTCAAATATGTACGAAGGATCATAACAACATAATATAATATAATATAATATAATATAATATAATATAATATAATATAATATAATATAATATAATATAATATAATATAATATAATATAATATAATATAATATAATATAATATAATATAATATAATATAATACATAATAAATAAGGATCATAATAAGGATCATTAAACGCCTCTGGCGTGAACCTTTTCGTTTCTTCTTGCGCGTTATCGCGGTTTCTCTACGCTGCCTCGACGCCTCAGCTGAGCCTTATCAGCGCCGCCGCCTCACCTTAACCCTGGCACCGCAAGGCGCCTTGTATACTGAAAACAGGATGACGCAGTAGTCGCGGACAGACCCATCCTTCTTGCGTGAAACGCAGTATTCCGAAGGGGGAAAAATCCTCAGAATCGCTGGAATGCATTTCGCGCACTATTATTTATAGATTTCCGCAGCAGAAATAAGGCTAAGCCTCCGTTACAGGGCATGCACGCCAATTGGCTGCCAGTAAGGGTAGGCGGTGTAGCTAAAATGTACGGTATCTTAAGATTTCAGTTGAGTTATGAGTCGTGTAAATTTGAGTATTTTCATTCCGAGCCAAAAGTCGAAAAAAACAAAAAAAAAACAACAACAACAACAAAGTATCGTTGTAAACCCTAGTCACTGCCGTACAAGGAAATAGTCTAACTAAGTTAGTTTTTTATTTATTTTTTCTGGAGTTCCTAACACAAAAATCCAATTTTCTGGTTAGACGAGAACAGTTTTGTATTTAATTTTTCTTCTCGATATCTTTAAGTTGGCATGTCATTCTGGGCTTTGGCGGCTAAGACAAGGGATGGTGAATGTTGAAGCTCGCAATTATAAGGAATAAATGGTTGTTTGCCTTTGTCTATCACGTTTCTCTCCTCTCGTTACAACTGGGACCACCATTACTTACTAGGCTGTCCGGGTGACGCCGCGTCCATGGCGAAGGTGCCGACGTTTCGGTCGCCATTCTGCGACCTTCCTCAGGGCGTATTGTTGAGCATTCTGAGGAAGGTTGCAGAATGGCGACCGAAACGTCGGCACCTTCGCCATGGACGCGGCGTCACCCGGACAGCCTAGTAAGTACTGACTCCGGCCGCGGAAGCCTACGCTCTCAATGGGACCACCATGCTTTACAAGGGATCCAATTTGACCAGTACCGAATACAAAACTGATACATCTCCCATGCAGTTTGCGTATCTTTATATAAACCGAATTACTTTTTATAAAAAATAAAAATTGAAGATTTGAAGAGTTATTATGTAGTTCTCTGACTCATTTGGATTTTTTTTCGTTATAGAACTTGAGATGGGCCTTATTTGTTTATTCAGTAGAGATATGTGTTATAAGTTCATCAGGATATATTTTTCCAGTTTACAGTGAAATCTCTCAGTTCTAAACAGGACAATACAATAGCAACTGAATTAATTTTCGTAAATTGTTTGATGCTATTGCCTCAAATTCATTGGCAAAATTGTTTTCCATAGCCGAAGATTATTCAGTCGCGGAACCTGAGATTATTATCTGATTTCCGAAGACTCATCCAAAAGTTTTACCAAACAAAATTGTGAACGAATGTTGTTCATTTTGAATATTAATAGATATTTCTATATATTTATTGTAAGTACTTTAACCGCTCTAAGTCATAGCTCACTAGATAATTGAGGCTTATGATTAATGATCCCCAATGATGTTGCGGTGAATTATGATGAAGAAATGGTGAAAAGAGAGGAAGGGAAACGGAATACCCCCGAGAACAAGTGTCGAGAACCCCCGTTGTCCTCGCAAATCCCACATGGATTGGGGGAGGTTCGAATCCCGGGTCCCGGCATTGGAAGACGCATGCGTTAGACATTATGCCACGAGCCCTCCGTGAATATAAATAGACTAGTGACCTTCTAATTTTTATACCATACACTTATTAGTGCGTAGGCTAAGACACCAGAAGCCTCTAGCGCCTTCTTGTGGAAGTTATCCTGAGCAAGTATACCTAGGGTAGTTTATCATAGCTTTCTCTAGGGGCGCTAGTACGCCAATTTTCTCGTTTGATTTGAATACCAGATAGCGCAAGCCAAGGTACGACATCCGCAATCGTATCCAGTAATTCAAATAAAAACTTTGATCGGTGCTAAATTGCTAGAGGATTTAATTTTGCGAGGATCGGCCAAGTACCTTTCCTGGGATTTGTTTTACATGATTACAAGCGTCCGTTTGCATGCTGTCAAGTTTTGGTTCCTCAAAAATCCCCTTTTATTGTGTTTAAACCCGCGAACTTAGGATCAGGAGATTAGGGCTTGTGACCTGAAGCATCAAAAATGCTGCTGAACAAAGCCTGATGTTTTTGGATTTTTCACGACTTTCTAGGGGTCTAAGGAAACCTCTCACATGGCCAGAGACTGCGTACTCGTAATTTCCTTTCCATTTCTGCGCACTTTGGAAATTAGTAATATGTACATGTATGTCTTTGGATTTTTCGCGAGTTCCTGATAATCTAACGAAACCAAACCTGTCCTGGCCAGAAGCTATATAGTTTGCGTTCAATTTCTGCCTGCATTAGATATTAGTAATTTAGATGTTCAAGCATTTTTAGCCGTAACCAACAACGGTTATTCCGTCCGTTGGTTTCTCAAGTTTCCTGTGAATTACTGTACGTCGGACACAAATGGCCGTGAGTCAGCAGAATGTATGTCACAGCATTTCTCAAGTTTTATGAACTAGTGGAAGAACTTTTGTTTCGCAAAGTCAAATCCAAAATAGGAGATATTGCGACACGTCTTTGGGACTCCCTAGACATACGTATGTGGCTCGCGCAATAAATAAATGTGTTGTTAAATAAATGTGTATCTAAATCTACATGTTTAAAGTCCTTGCCAGGCCATTCTTTTCTCTACTTGTCTTTTCATTGCAAGGACTTGGCTTGAGATAGCTGTTGCGGATTCAGAAAGTAATTGAGGAGGCGGGAGAGGGGGGCAATTTCATTTCAGACCCCCCGCAAATATTTTTGAAATGTTCTTTTATTGTTAGAAGTAAATAAAAAACAATATTCATTTTAGGAATCCTTCTTTGGATAAGATGAAATCTGTGTTGGTAATTATTATTAATAAACTAGTGAACACGACAATGTTTCGCTGTTGATATGTATTACACTTCACACGATACTGGTCCCGTGATTGTTAATCACGTTTACTCTACGTTCTGCAAAAATGTTAATACATGAATGATTTTATCGTGAGTATGGGTTTGTTCTATGTCCTGGTTTGGACGTGGTTACCGAGTATCCTACTGTTAAAACATTCTCCCTCAAGTGTGAGCATGCATTCGCTATGTCATTGTCTTGGAGAAATTTGATTTATTTGTCCGAGATATCACAATCGAATAAACGGTATGGCAGCACATAAAATTCAAACAAAAAGATTTTTATACATTAAATAAAATTAAGTAAATTTACAAAAGTAATTAAGTAAAATTACAAAAATAATGGCTTTGGTAGGGGCATGCCCGCATTGGATTCACCACTGCGAGATAATTATGTCTATGCTACAGCAAGTTCTATTTGACCAAAGATTTCACTCCAACATCCCTAGCCTCGGAGGTAAAGCACAAACCTTTGCGGTTTCAGCAGCATTCGTTACATCAACATCGCAATGTTTTCATAGAAAGAAATAATCGGTATTGATAAAATAATATGATATTAACATAATAATCGATACCTGTGGTAGATCTTGCTCCGATGTTAGTTCTCTTGTTTGTATGCGTAATAAAACATGAAGCCTTAACAACACATATTTACCCACTGAAACGAAGCCAGCAAAAATTCTAACAATTTTCACGCCGACAAGGAAAATAGTCACTGTCCTAAAGAGTACTTTGTTAATTATATAAAATCACTCGTCAAGTTAATAGCTGTATTTTCAAGAAGTAGATGTATACTATTAGGTCAACACGTAAGTTTTCAATAGTTCTTACTTGACAGCAATTGGTCGCATAGTAGGGGAGACCGGGGTTATGTGGTCACCAAGGTTAAGTGGCCACTCCCTGCTATTTTTAGACCTTCACCCAATGAACTGGTTATTGGCAATGCAAATATCTCTTTTCAGGGGGACTAAATTATTGACCTGTGTTTTGTTCATTTATGCCAACCTTTGTACAGAAGAACCTGTCAACAAATTATAACAGCTAATGCGACTAATTAAAACTACGAAAATTAAAAAAATTAACTCTCCCAGAGGCAATACTCTCACAACGTTTGTTCGGTTGAGACTTCGAGGAGCGTTCAAAGAGATTGAAAGTTTCTAAACACATGTAGGGCAATTTCACGCACTCATTAATGTACTAACCTTATTGTTATCTCGCAGTCGATTTTTCGACAGAAACACCCGCATTCTGGCTCCCTGATACAGAAAATTGGAATTTTATTTCTTCCATACATTGAATATTACTTTCTAAAATACGTTATGTAGCCAGAATCCACGTTGTTGGGATCCTTGGTACCGAAAATGTGATTTACGGCAAAACGTCCGTCCCTCTATGTCTTTGAATCCCTTCAAATGTATACAGAAGTTTCGCCATATTTCACATTCTCAGATCGATCTGTCTGATATCGCGGTCCCTTGAATTTAAAACGGATACTTTAATTTTGATGGTATGTTATATGCGCCCCAACAACATTTGCGAAATACCTTATTCTAAAAAATGACTCCAAATGTTTTCCCCCCTCGAATTTAGCAAAATACGAAAATAGCAAAGTCTAATTTTCGTTGAATACTTTTTCTGAAACGTAAAATCAAACCATTTGTACCAATATGTTTTCTCTTCAATTGGAAATGCTATCTCGGTGATTTAAGATGTCGCCTACAGAACCTGGGTACCCAGGTTCGTTCCCCCACGTAATTATTACAAATAATACGAGGAAGTGTGCGCAGTTTTAGCAACGTTAGTTTTCATTTTATGAAGAATCAGACCTAAAAGTACATTTAAGGCAAACTGAGCTCCAAGCTAGCGAGGTAAAATTGTTTCCGTAAATTGAGTCGTTATCAGCATAAAATTATACTAAGATATCTAATACGGTCGTCTCCAGTCATCTCGGTCTTTTAATATTATTTGAATTAGACTTGTACGTTCGAAGATCTTGCTTCAATGTTTGGATATATGCACCAGATAATGTTTATTTTTTCAAAGATAACCAACTCTATCACGAGTCCCCTTATAGGACGCATGGTGTTCAATGTCATACAACAAGCGGCACACCCTGCGTCGATAAACTGAGAATGCGTAGGTGAAGTCGGCTGATTGCGAGAGGTGCTGTCTGTGCCAGGTCTGTCTTCGTGTCACTGTTTAGTTTGCTTGCAAAATTACCTCATGCCAAATAGCATCTACCTGTTTTACACGCAATGGCCGGCTTGTATTTGAGTTTGCCTCAAACTTAAAATTATATTTTGAGATTACTGCATTCTGAATTGCTTCTTGACGTAGTAAATCATTATTATTATTATTATTATTATTATTATTATTATTATTATTATTATTATTATTATTATTATTATTATTATTATTATTATTGGCGTATAGGCCATTATTTACCACACTACACGATTATCGTGTGTAATTCTTCCAGGATCAGCTTTTCAGCTGTAACCCTTCTTTACGACAAGGTTGCTACGCGCTGAAGTGTGAATTATTAGATGATAGGATGATGATGACGGGTGAAGGGGCAATCACAAATACGACCATGTCTACGCAGGACTCGAACTTTCAGCCTCCTCAGCGCAACCGGGTGCCTCAACCGTCTGCGTCACGAAGCCGACTTTATTATTATTATTATTATTATTATTATTATTATTATTATTATTATTATTATTATTATTATTATTATTATTATTATTATCTAACTCCTATAATAGGTTAAAACCGTTACTGTACACCAGCTGAGCACGTAGGAAAATATTTGTTTTGGGTGTGATATAAAATGGGATAATTTCCCCAACTATTAATTGACAAAATGAGCCTATCACTTAACAATGAGAATAAGTAACAAATTGCTAAATTCGTGTTTCCAAACGCAAGATCATAACGCGATCTCTTCCTGTTTATTTGCCATTTACGATTCGGTTTTCCGGCATGATAACTGCCTTCATTTCATATTGATTTAGTTTCAGAGCCTCTTCTCTCTGTGATTTCTAAGAGCCAAAACATACGATCGTCTACAAAATATATTTGAAATAAATATTACGTAGATTATAACTTTAGAACGTGTATGAAAACCTTATGAAATAGAGTATTCATAACGTGCTTCTATCATTGTATTATGTTAATTTTTATTTCTCGTTTACATTGTGAATAAAAAGTATTGTAAAGCTACGAAACAGAACATACATTTTTCAAAAAATTAACTTGCGTGTAATTTTGAGTTACGTTGTAAGAATACTGTGATATTCCACATTCACTGTTGTATTAAGACTTGGAAGATTATATTCGGGCGTTAAAACAACACACGAGTGTCCCAAGGGCGTAATTCAAAGGCCTTGTTTAGATTCAAATCCATGACAAGGCGAATATTTTGTATTTATTTCTTTAAGCTTTTGTAGGGATAGAGGAAAATACACTAAATTCAATGGATGGAATGTCTTAAAAAAGCATTTGACTGTTCAAAACTTAGATATATATATTTTCTGAACCTCTTGACTATCCTTTAATTGAAAGTTTTTCAATAAATAAATAAATAAATAGAAGCAATATTATAATACGAGGCATATTCTAAAAGTAAGTTTACTGATGTCGTCAAAAACAAAACGGAATTTCATAGGAAAACGTTATTGTAGCAGACACAGCACATATTGCACTATTGTTTCATTGTATAATCGCCACCAGATTTGAGACGTTTTTCCTAACATGGTTCTGCTCACAACAATTACTCTGCCGAAATTCCGCTTGGAGGTGTTTGGTACACAGTGGTACCTACCACATGCTACGACACTGGGATTAAAATGTTGATCCAAGGTATGACAAATTTCTCAATTCTGATGGCGATTTTGTGGGAAAATACGGCAACATATGCTGCATTCGTTACAATAAAGTTTTAAGTTTTTCAAGGAATTGTGTTTTCTCCTTTTGTTGACGACCTAGAGAAATTAATTTTCTGAATGCGCAACCTCTACGATTAATACGAGAAATTATGTGCTGTTGGAGCACTATTCATTATTCTGATCTCAAAGGATTTATGTCAAATACGATATTGATTTAAAAATCCATGGATTATTGTGGATTTTTTTTAACCCACAATTTAGGCCAACCATTTTGCTACGTAATCTTCATTAACGACAAACGAAAACATTTGTAATTTTCGCAGGAACGTGTTGTTTACGTTGGTGTAATCGCTGGTAAAATCGCTTAAGATAACCTTTCGTGTAGTCTCAGCTCGTGACACTTTAAGTACTCGTAAACATCACTGTTGTAACAGGGCTTCAGTTGCACGCAGTCCTCGGAATCAAGAACAGTTTCCTCTTAGTCTTCAAAGAGTAAACATATATGACTTCACGTTAAAGAACTTAACTCAGAACCTTTCTCTCGACTTATTTCTGAATTTTATACTATAATATGTATAATGACGACGACGATGTGAAGACGAGGAGGAGGAGGATGATTATGATAACGACAGTAATGATGATGATGACAATGATGATACCGGGAAAGGTGGATCAGGGCATCAGCTGACGTTACTGCAATGCCTCTAACCGGAAGGTCCTAGGGTTCGAGTCTCGACGGAGGCAGGATTTTCAGCACTAGGTATTCAGCTAGGTCGAACTCAGTCTTTGGAGGAAAATTCTAGCGAAAGAAATAACACCAAACAGACATGCCCTAACGAACGGGTCTCATGGCCGCGCGCGATTTTTCCTTCCTCTTCCTTGTCCTATTCTCACCCCTTACTTACACACACATTCACATGCACTACACTACCACACTTGTCGGGAGATCAGTCGGGTATTGACAGCTTGTCCCGGCCGCAAGCCGACGTAGGTCTGCGCCGGAACTCCCCATTCGGGCGGGGGGGAGATCACCGCCACCTCCTGCGATTAAAAACATGCACTTCAGTTACGGGACTAATGATTTTAGTAGTTCACGTGCCTAGAATTACCAATCAATAAACCGTTCTCACGATTTTCTCCAAGATTGATTTTTCCCATTTTTTTTTTATCTCGTCGAACTCGAAGATTTGCGACTTTGTATTTGGATATTTTGATTTAGGGAGGTACCATTGAACCTTAACAACAGTTTCAAAATTTTCTCAAAAATGACACCAATTTTTTGGATTAATTTGGATTAAACTGTGAGTAGTTTTGGCGTACTTTTTCTTTATTTTTTGTTGTCGAATAGAGCAAAGTACACTTATAAAAATGGTGTAGGTTCAACTTTGAAACTCTCTGTTAATTCTTAAAAATTGCAAAAGTTACAAACGATGCGAGAAAGTATGTACTGTTGTAGCGTCACTAGTTTCCTCATTACCGTGAAAAGGATTGGTACTGCCTCTGTGTAGAAATGATTTCTTATTCATTGTGGATTTCTTATTGCCCAGAATCCTTAGCTCATTGGCGAAAATTAATTTAGCATTATTATATTTCTCTTATGAATAGGATAAATGATATTCCATTTTTATTACATTTCTGTGTATTGTCATAATTTGTTTCCATGTTTTGATGTTTGATAGATGTACGTGGCAAAGTACATGCCTCAACAACAATCTACGAGAAACTTACGATAATCAAATTCACAAAACAAAAAGATCGGTTGATGTATATTGAAAAAATCGTAAATGCCCAATTACTGTACTTTGTTTGAGTGCTTAAGATCTCCATTCAAGCAGATCTTTCTGTCAACCAAACGTCGTTCCATCATTTTATGTAAAAAAATTAATATTCCTCTTTTGTCTTGTTTAATGTCGAGACGAACATCGGGAGTAAGAACTTCACGCGCTAAATACAATGTTTTGCTTTCTGTTACTCGTCTATATTGACTTACTATACTACGAAAAATTTGCCGGATTTGACGTTAATTCCTGTAAATGCAGCGTAGCAAATTCAATTTTCTCAGTAATGTCGGGTTAGACCATGTCCTCTTGACCCTGTAGATATCAACCCATCCCCAGAGATTACGTTCCACACCACGACGATAAGATAACATTCTGAAACGGGAATCTCGCATATATTCAGTCCGTCTTGTGACACGGGCGGGATATTAATACGCCTTGACGCACGGGGAGCCGTTTAACGCGCGGAACTTATGGCCTGCGAATCTCCGTCGGTCCCAATCGAGCCCGCCCACGCGTACTTGCGCATGTGCGCGCCGCGGCCAACGAGGGCACCGCCAGATGCGCAGCGAGCCCAGCGGCCGCCGCCGCCACGCAGGGATCTCCAAACCTCCCAGCCTCCCGGCGGCCCCGCCGTGAAGCGATCAGGACAAAACAGCGCCCCCCCCCCCAAAAAAAATTTAAAAAATTAAAATTTAAAATAAATCGGCTTAAATTCGAACGTTTGACATTGGAAATTAAAGCTTTATTAAACATTTTAAAAAAATTATAGAAGCTGTTTGGCTGTCCCCCCAACGTACGTAGCTTATTTGGTCTGTCTGAGCTTTCTCTCCTCACGTAGCTATAGAAACTCGGACGAATTGTATTAGAAAGCCACAGCTTCATTTCTGCCCCAGCCGGATCATTAAAATTAAATTATTATTATATTATGAAATAGATATGTTTTTAATGAGAGAGTAGGCTTCCGTGGCCAGAGTCAACAGCTTCTTGACTGCTCGGGAGACGCCAAGTCCTAGGTACAGGTGCCAACATTTCGGCCGCCATTCTACGACTTTCCTCTGGGCGAAAATGAGGATGTTTCGTATTCGCCATGAGGAAGGACGCAGAATGGCAGCCGAAAAGTTGGCACTTGTGCCTAGGACGCGGCGTCTCCCGAACGGGCAAGAAGCTATTGACTCTGGCCGCGGAAGCCTACGCTCTCGTTAAAAAAATATATATCTATTTCATATAATATTTTAATAATTTAATTTTAATGATCCGGCTGGGGCAGAAATGAGGCTGTGGCTTTCTAATACAATTCGTTTAGGTTCCTATAGCTCCGGGAGGAAAGAAAGCTCAGACATACCAAATAAGCTAGGTTCGGTGAGGGGAAAAGGTCTTGCTTGCCACTTGTTTCTCTTACTCCCAGGCATGGATAATAAATAAAAACATGGTCCAGGCCTGTAATCACCACTTGCTGGCCAAAATTGGATTCATTTGACTCTAAAATGGAAAATACATGTATACTTTGTAATGCGCTGGAAAATATTTATTAAGAAAGTTTTAAAAATTTCAAGATTAGAAAAAATGCTTTAAAATATTGTAATAATAATAATAATAATAATAATATAATAATAATAATAATAATAATAATAATAATAATAATAATAATAATAATAATAATAATAATAATAATAATAATAATAATAATAATAATAATAATACCAATAATAATACTTCTTTGGAAGATGACACAAACAAAATGTTTTTTTTTTTCATTTGAAGTAATTGAGGAAAATTATGAAAACTGTATTTGGGAGGGTATCACTGGCAATTCCACAATTGCTGCACGATCATAGCTTTATAATAATTGATCCATTAAATCACATCCGTTGTGGTACAACTATAGGTTGTAGATATAAATAAGATAATATACCTCGTAATAAAGAAGCCGGTGTACTCTTCACGGACTATTTACGGTTGCAAAATGTATTTCAAGTAGGGCAGTGGATTTTCGAAGAAAAGAAAAGCCCCACGTCACTCTCATGGAATGTCAAGAGATCCTGGCTAAATGCCCGGCTCATTCGATAATTCCCGTCCTCATCAGATCCCATTTTCGCTCAACAAGGGAACGACGCAAATAACGGATAAATATAATGTAGCCCGTTGTTTTGTCTTACCCTATCAGCGATTATGAGTATCAAAAATAGTTGGAAGATTTGGGAGCCTAGCTGAATAAGGGATGGATAAAGCTGAATTC
The DNA here is from genome assembly GCA_038098605.1 of Gryllus longicercus. Classification (NCBI taxonomy): domain Eukaryota; kingdom Metazoa; phylum Arthropoda; class Insecta; order Orthoptera; family Gryllidae; genus Gryllus; species Gryllus longicercus. Next base: position 1,402,565 of record JAZDUA010000040.1, read on the forward strand.
CCAACAATTAAAGCCATGTCTGGAACTGACCAAGGGAAATTTCTAAATCCCGGGTATTAGGGGTCGTAGAAAATATGTAAAAATTGTCATTTTTATCTCATTCCCATGTGCAATTTCGTAACAAAATTCTTCTACATTCTCAGATGTACGTACACACCATGCCCTTTCTTACCTCCCATTGTCAACTCAGAAATGAGATCCAGGCGTTAGACATTTTCAAATCATGAAAAGCCTCTACTTACCAATGAACTAAGGGTAATTTTCCCTTAAACAGGCAGGGAATGTCGAAAATTGGCTTAAACTATCAGATTGAGTATCTTTGGTTATTTTGAAGGCAGTTTTCGAGTTAATTCCACAAAATGTCTTCAAATGAAACACTCTTTTGACTTGTGAATCACAACGCCTATATTCATTCACAGAGAATAACAAAAAATATTGGACGTATCACAGCGAATACTAACATTTCTATCAAACACAACAGTTGAAATTAACTTTCAGCATAATTCCGCAGAATACGTTTTCAACGTTTTGATTCAACATTTTTAAATATCAATACCGCTACAATAAAAATTCAAGGGTTAAAAGTCTATTTTTGAGGAACTCGTTTTTCATTAAAGTAAAGCGTCTTTTTTTTATTTCAATTTTTAAGTCTTAAATTTTCCTGTGCTTTTTAGTTTTCAGCATTTATTCCATAAAATGAATAGCTATTTGCATTTTGCGTAAATAATAGATTGGGATCAACATTTCTGTGGTCTCAGAGTAAAAGTCTTACTAAAAGTCTCAAGTCCTTATAAAGTCGATCGTCTTAGAAACTATTACCCTTCGACCATCTTTTAACTGACCTAACACAATTTGCCTCAAAAGTGTAGTATAGTAGAATGCTTATTTGTAGTGTAAAGAAAGAATTTTAAAATTACTGTTCTTGGACTGGTAACTACGGTGTATATCACATGTTTATGTAGCTTATGTTTATGTTATAGTCATTTTCACTTCGAAGAACTTAGAAAATCAGTAATCTTCTTTTGCCGTATGGAACTGAATCTCTTCTTGATGATGCGAACACTTCGCTACGTTGCCATATTCTCACATCGCTCGTTACGGTACATTGCCTGGTAATCCCATAGACGTATTTGTATATGTACGGTACATTTTTTGGGGGATAATCCGAACTATTCCGAATCCGAACAGAGCACATCCTTAATTAGTTCGGAATACTGGAGTTCTACTGCATACGTTTTCGTGTTAGTGTCATTTATTTCAAATGCAAACCACTATCAATTTTTACTGTTTGAAATATCCTTCAGGTCTCATTGCTGATTTACTAAATCTAGTAATTTTAGAAGATCGATATTTTGGGGATAATATTGAGCGTGAATGCCTATAGTTACTGTTGATTAAATATAGATTAAAAGATCTTTATTAGGCCTATTACCGCGATGTCTTGAATCGGCGTAACCTTTGTTACTTCACGTAATTAACGAATTCGGCTTCGCGGTCGTGGCCTTTCAGTAGAATCGTCCCAGCATTCGCCCCAATGACCGAGGAGAACCGCGAAAACCCCGGTCAGGATGGCCGGCTCAGGGATTGAATCCGGGAATGCGAAGTCAGCGCGTTACGCTCTGAGGTACTTCGCTTGGTTTTTGCGTGCATACCGTTAGCCAAACCATCAGTCGGCCTTAAAGTGAAAATTTGAAAACAAAGTTCAGACGAAGAGAGTTGGAATGTCAGCGAGAGTGAGCGGGGGAGACTGGACGGACGGCAAGAACGAGAGGGGCGGCGAAAACGAAAGCGGTGGCAAGAACGAGAGGGGCGGCGAGGACCGGAGCGGTTATGCCTTCGACGCCCCTCGGCGCCACGACTGCTTTGGCGAATCCTGCTCGTATTTCCTGCGCGCGTCATCTTCGCCGTCTGTCCTCGCGTCGTCTGCCCACGTGAAGAGGATTTGGCCGGCGGCCTGGCGGCGTGCTGGCGCAGCGGCGGCGACGGCGACGGCCACTTACGGCAGCGGTCTATTAGGCGAGGTCAGGCGCGATACAGCGCCGGGCGGGAGGTCCCGACCTTATCTCAGTCGCATTCACGGAGGCGGCCGAGTTACGATCCATCTGCCGGCGGGGGAGGGATGGGGCGGGGCGGCGCTGGTGGCGTCGCCGCAGGGACTGTCCGCGTCGCCCAGTGCGGTCGCGAGCGCCCCAGCTGTCAGTCGGTCGGTCGCTCCGGTCGTGACACTGACCGCCAGCGCGCGGGCCGCGGGCGAGGACGGGGCGCGGGGTGGCGGCGGAGGCGACGACCATCGCGTGAGTGACAGGGGGCCGGACCTCGCTTTCGGAAAGACGCCCGTAGTCGTCATTCGATTGATCCACTGCACTGGGGCGGTGAAGGTCGGGAAAGAAAACAAAGCGGGTGGTCGCGTGAGATCGCTGTTGTCGGAAAAAAGTGTGGGGGTGATAAGACGTCGCTTGATTCTTGGAAAGGACAGCTGCCTGTCTGCTACGTTTGATTGTTTCTCGAATGTGACGGAGTGTCGTGAAGTGGCTGGGCGGTCTTGTGGGGACGTTGATGTGGTACTGGGCGAGTGTGATGGTTAGAAAACACGTAACACCTTGAAATTGACGACGATTCCGCGAGACGGCTGTCTTGGTAGGGGAGCCTATCCCTGTGTGGGTGGTTTGGTTTTGATCGGATTTTGTATTCTTAGAAGTTTCTGTTAGAATTCTAACAGTAGTCCTTTAGACGCAGTCTCAATTGCGGCACTGGTTGTAGACGAGGTACCTCCGAAGCAGGGCTGTTTCGCGAGGACGTAGTAGACTACACGTTGCCAAAAAAATCGGGTTATTTGTTAGTTTTGCGGCTACGATATAGAAACGATCGTGATAACTTACGAGTGCGAACCCGTGAGGACATCGTCAACCGCAAATGGTGCGTAAGCACTTGATGACACGTAACTCCCGGAATGCAAAGGAACTGAATCTCCTGAAAGCTTGTGGAAATCTTGACACCATTACGGTTCCGCGAGAACGAGCAGGACGGTATTGTGAAGACCTGGGTCGTCTCGAAGATTGCGTGATCAGGGTCCCTGTTACCGACCAATTAACTGACGTGTGACAGTTTCGCTGTTTTTGAGAGCGATGCTCCAAGTCCGGGAGGACGGTATCGGAATCGATAACACTCGGTGATAATTCCAGAATTGAACGGGTATACACTGTCGTGAACATTCAAAAACTTCAAGGTGACAACTCAGTCGGTCGATTGAGAATCGAAATTTATGTATACCGCCGTGCCAACCACGGGGAAAAGGTCAGTGCTCTTTGTACGAGTTCTTTAGAGATTGTGTGAGCATTAAGAATAATACTATATAAGACTGTTCTGTGGCGATAGTGGTGTGGATGAGTCATGACAAGTTATTAGAGGTTCAAACTGCATGAGTAACTGTCGATGTATAAAATACTCGTTAATGAAGACATACAATTTAACATTCGTTCGAAAATTGAAAATTCAATATATTGTAAGAAAGGTTAAATGTGGCGACTTGATATTTATCGTCCCTCTATTTACCTGAAGTTTCAGAAAAGTTGATCCAGAAGTTAAAAAAAATTCTTAACGTGATCATATGACTTAGTGTTCCATCGTAATTTGGACACTTCACGGCTACCTAATAAACACGGGGATATCATAACACTATGATGAGAGGGACTACGAGGTTCTTGTGAGAAACCGCTATAGCATGCGCGTAGACGCTTTAGATCCCTCTACAAGGAAGTTAAAAGACTTCAAGAAATGACATCAGCATATTAACGCCCGTGACATTGATTGCCATCATTGCTGGTTGCGTGAGAAATACGAGAGGTTTGTTGAGAAAATTATTGCCCAAGGTCACTCCAGCGAGACACGAAAATACGTCTCGAGAATAACAGAAGCACCCGGTTGAAGGGAAAGTCGGCAGATATGACGACTACCGTAAGAAAAGAGATCCTGTCGCCGGAGTTGGTGAAGCAAGCGTTCCCGGGAGCGGTCACCGTGACCAAGGTGATCGTGACGAGGAGCACCGCCACGACGCCGCGGACGTTCATCGTGACGACGGCGCCGTTGGACGCCGAGCCGACGATGGGGACGGTGACGAAAACCGTCACGAGGAAGGTGGTCGCCCCGGGGTCGTCGAGCACGGAGACCGTCGAGACGGTCGTGACGACGTCGCCCGTTCCCGCGAGCGACGCTGCTAAGGACGCCGGGGGCGGCGCCGCAAAAACAGCGCTGGGAACGGAGAAACCGGAAAACTCCGAGGCGTTGGTAACGACGAGGACGATGGTGACCACGGTGCAGAAAGCTACAACACGCACGACGTCTGACGGCGCGGATTACGGATCGCAAACGACTCTGGCCGGTTCGGACACACCCGCATCGCTGACCACCAACTCGCCTGGCGTCACGAAGACGACGACGTGGACCTCCGAAACGAGCAAGTCGAGTTCGGGTGTCGTGAAGAAGGTGACTTCGACGGTGACGGCGGAGACAGCAGCCAGCGAGCCATCGCAGACTGCGTCAGACGCTCCGGAGGGCGGGACGGACGTGCCGTTGAGGCCGGCGTCGGAGACAGTCGTGAAGGCTGAAGCTCGCGCCCCGACCGGAGGGACGCCGGGAGGCGCCAGTTCCTTGGGCGGCGCGGACGCCCCCGGAGGCGTGGCGGGCAAAGCGCGAACCCCGGAGGCGGGGACGAAGCCGGGGACGGCGGGAGCGGGAGCGGGCCCCGGGGACGCGCGAGGGGACCTGTCCAAGATGGAGTTTTTCTCGTTCCTCTTCCGCAAGCAGCGCGTGCGCGGGCGGTCGCGGCCCCCCTTCGCGCCCCCGCGGCCGCCGGGCCCCCAAGTGCCGTCTGTTCCCCCAGCGTCCGCGGCCCCCGCCACCGCCTCGCGGCCCGCAGACCCCGAGTACGTGGAGCGGGTAGTGGTGGCGAACGAGCTAGAAGCCACGCCCACCTCGCGCGGTGAGTAATCATCATCATCATCATCATCATCATCATCCTAAAGGCCTAAAGTGCCTTGTCGATGCCGCCATGACATTCTGTCCTCCGCTGTCCTGTTCATATCTGCATAGTTTTTGATTTGCTATTGGGTTTGAAATTGTTTCAAAATGTATATTCTAGGTCTTGTGAGTAATCGAACATCTTTTTGCAGTCACCCTCGAAGAAGACGTGAGATGTGTGATAAACCAAAATAATTTTGCCATAAATGATAAATTTTGAATTGAAATTGAATTTCCAACCAACCGTAGGTGGATTCTTGAGCCTACATTTGCGTCAATAACACCTATTAATTTTAAATCATTTAATTTTATGATTAATAAATTAAATTTAAAACGCATAAATACAAAATTAATAAAAAACGAATTAATTATTACACTAACATATTATCATTCAAAATAACTAATAATGTTTTTCAAATTAAAATAGTTATTCATTAACAATATAGATTGTCTTCGATAGATTATATTAATCAGGTTCCACTTTATTATAGACAATCAGTTCATTTGAAATAAAATTAACAGATCATAAACATAGTTTATTTCACCGATTCTTGAAAATTCAATGTTTCGGAAGTCTATTGGTCACCATCATCAGGTAAATAAGGTATTTTGATTTTTTTAAACATGTGGGAATATTAAATATATATTTCCTTATGTATAAAAACAATTTCAACGTTTTTATTCATTCAGGTTTGAATGAGAATGTTCATTTTTTTTAATATAGCTATGCGTTATTTACCTGATAATGGACACACAATAGAGCTCCGAAACGTATTTTCAAGGGTGTGAAATAAACTATGTTTATGAACTGTTAGTTTTTTTCAAATGAATTGATTGTTTATATTAAGTGGAACCCGATTAATAAAATATTTATTATTTTAGTAAATTAATTATTAGTTTTTAAATGCATTTTGAGGTTATGTTTGTGAGAAAAGTGTTGTTTTGATTGTTCGCCTTTTTCTGACTAAAACCATTTTTAAATTCATTGCTACCTTCACTTATAACTTCAAAGATAACTGCAATTATTGAAGTTATGAAGGAATAGAAATCTATGAATCAAAAAATTGGCTAAACGGAAGCACTCCTCCATTCCGCTTCGATTACGTACTGCCAGGTGGGGTATCAGATGACGGAGAGTTTGTACTTTTTTAATTTGTGAGCAAAACAAGGTTTCTCGTGCTTGCTTTCGGTGTATGAAAAAGATACTTTTTTTATTGGAAAAAATAGTGTGCGAGTATTACGACGTATGCGCGAAACATCACGAAGACTGTCCGATACAACTTTGCGTCCACTGCGTGTTAAAAAAAAATAGTACGCAACATTTGTGCAGGGTGATTCGCGCCCAGTGGCGGCGCGTGTTTAGGGTGCACGGTTGCACAACCCCATATAATCGAGAAAGATCTTACAATTTATCGCGAATATACATTTTACTTTTAATGACATTAATATTCATGATATCGCAGCAATATCGATGTATATTAAATCATCTTGAAATCAAAGAGCGCCCATTGAGCGCGCCCTCTGGCGCTTGGTGCTCTCCCATGCTTTGCACCATGTCACGATTTTGGCTCTGTTGCTGCGTTTACTGTTTTACCTTCGTTTATTCTTTGGCCCTGTGCTTCAACGCGTCTTTCGGTGGCTTCACGGCTTTCGGTGCGGCAACGAGTCTTGATCAAAGGGTGCGGGGCTCTGTTCACCGAGAGCGGCGCGGCCTCGGATGGGAATTCAAATTTCCTGTCTTTGACTCTAGCTGTAACTTAATTTTATGAATATAACATATTATTGGAAGTACGTAAGATCCGTCAGTTTAGTCAGTTATTAACGTTATTTCATGCATTATTTATAATGTTTGGAGAATTTATTTTCATTTGACTTTCGGTTTCTTGATTCAAAATATACATTTGATGACTCCTCCGTGTAAAGTTTGCCATTCCGGAAGGAAGTTCCTTTCACTCACGGTTAGTGCCTATTTCCGGCTGCAGTTACAGATGAGTAGGGTAGTAGCATTTTCGAAATAAAATTATTTTATTTGTTTAAAACGTGTGCTTGTTGCAATGTGCGATCGCCGTATTTTCGAAACCGTTATTTTTGTTTTGTATGAAATCTATTTCCGTCATTTGTCTCAATGCACTACTAATACAAAAACTCGAGTGATCACTGGAAATCAAAACCAGAACCACGTGCGCGGGAGGTGAATGTTCTTGACACGGACACTACGTATAAAATTATTCAAGAAATATTTCAATATAGACTTTTGTTAATCTTAGTTGTAATTAATTTACATGATTTGCGTATATTTCATTATATATTAGTTCTGAATTTTGGAGATTACCATATTTACGCGAATCTGATGTTCCATCGAATCCAAAGCGCACCCTAGATTGGAAACACGAAATTATGAAAAATGTAATGTAATGCTCGTCAATGACGGAATAATAGGTACAATATTTTATTTTAATGTATGTAATACAACAATACGACCATCTTTTCTGTTTGCCCTCCATATCGTTACTAAAACCCCTCAATAAGATGCCAAAGATAAATGAAACTAAATTGAATTTTTAAACTAAAGCATCAATTGCGTCGTAATAAATGAAAAAAAAAATGAAGTTACGGGCGTTCTACAGAACGGATTTGTATTCGAATCTAAGGCGCCATCGAATCTAATGCGCACCACGATTTGAGTACAACATTTGGTCAAAAAGAGGTCCGCATTAGATTCGCGTACATACGGTACATTTCCGTCATTTGATTGAGCCTACAGTTCGAGAACTAGCCGCCACAATTTGTTATGTAACTTACTGTTTTGGCGCTTGCTGTACTAGACAGACTACAAGACCTTCGAAGTGTAAGAACTAGATGCCGGAATTTTTATTGCTGCCAGACACTCACAACTCACTATCGTTAAGGTGAGGGCATGGATGAAACTAAGTCAATGGGGAGATTTTTGCATAACATGCGCTATACCGTATACGATGCGACCCACTTTTCTTCTTCTGCGCATGCGCGAACTTTAACGTTACGATTGAGTTATATACGATACGATACGAGTTATATAATATACAATACGATACGATTCGATACTTTACGAAAATCATTGGGTGTAATTAAATGACTTGTATCGTGCACGATAAAAGATTAGAGGTCACGATGAAAAAAATGTAATTATTCTCATCTGTGGCGGCAGTGTGTGCTGCTAGGGAGGTGTCTATTATTTCTTTATTCACCCGGGAACACGGGGAGAGGGGATACGAGAGCATCTGTATTAATAATTTCCAATGCGCGCAAGAAATGAAAGAATGCTACGCAGTTTTCGTTTGGGAGGTGTCTATGGTTTTGTTAAATATCCAGGAACTCCGAAAAAAAAAAAAAAAAAAAAAAACTATCTTACTAATTTCTAGTGCGCACAGAAATTGAAAGAAACTATGCAACCTCCAGTGGAGCGGGAGGTGTCTGTGGTTTCGGTAGATTCCCATGAACTCGGGAAATCCTCAAAAACAATGGAAAAACTTTGGATTTTGACTGAAAAATCAAATGCTTTACGGTGCTATTCCGCCTATTCTCATACTGCGCCGGATAAACAATTCGTCGGATAGGATCCCAAATTCAGTACTGGACCTGGGTTCCAGTTTGAGATAATCATCTTCAGGGAGATGTTTGTCGATTCGTCACTGTTTCGTAGTTTGTCTTAAGAATGGGTGGTGTATTATTTAATGAACAATGTATCCTGTTTTTATTTAACAATCAATTCATGTTAAAGCAGGGAATTTTATTTTCTTTATTCCATAATATATCAAAAATAATGCCGAGTATACGACGTTTCTTGAATTATTCACATCAGGTGTAAAATGTCAACAAAAAAACATTGACAAACGTCACAAGATCATTTGACATACAGATAAAATTGAAATTTAAACAAAGGATAAAAGAACTTGAAAATAAGATTAGGTAACTAGCCTAAATTGAATTCAAGGGAAATCAAAATCTAGGGAGACTGCCATTTTCTCTTTCCTTAAAAATGTCGCTTCATCAGCGGATCAAAATGAATCACTAATCTAATATTTATTGGCATTTCGAAAGCGTTTGACGTCATTAACCATAACATTTTGCTCTCAATATAACCTTCATATGGAATTCGTTCTATTGCCCTAGATTGGATATCCTTATACCTTATACATCGTTTAAAAAAAAGTAGAAATGCCGTTCTGGCAGGAAAGAACGTTATTTACGTTTCTTTCCAATTCTTTGCCAATTAAGCATGGGTCACGCTGGAGTCTGAGACACAATTATCTTTCTTTTATACGTAAACAATGTACCCGCGTCCATTAAAAACAGTAGACCTCTTCTGTTAGCTGATGTCACGGATATTCTTTGCAAAAAAGGAACAATGAGTTACGATTTCAGAAACATCAAATTGGTTTAGTAATAACTAATAGATAACAAACGAAAAACGATTTTAATGTGTTTTCGCATTTCAAACCGACTATTGCATGCATCATTGGAAATGAACAATATGCAATTAGCTGATGTGAAGGTAACAAAATTTCTGGGTCTCTCAATTCACCGAAGCTTCAAATAGAATATCCATTTAACTGAATTAAACACTAAATTATGTTCATTACGTTGCACGTTCAGAATTCTTTCAAATTGTCAGCCTTCATGCATCTCGTTGCGTGTATGTTGCAAATGTACATGCCCACCTGAACTCTTTGTCGTAACAAATTTCACATGAGGTTCTACGGGAATCGAACCCGGAATCTCAGACCTCAGTGGTGAAAGGCAAGCGACTTCGCCACTTAGCCACGAGAGCAGCTTCTATTTATAATGCACCGCCCTCTTCCTGTTAACGTTTCTAACCGTTCTCTCAGTATTGAGCTAAAATATAATTTTAGACATTTGTACTTTGACTTCGTAGTAATCTTCTATGATAAGCATTTCGATTTTTGAGATGAGCGTAATAAATCAACATCCAAGTTACTACTACTGATCTGATAGTAGATACTGTAGTGAACCCATCATTTTGCTTTATCCACAACTTTCCTGAAACTTCCTTCCTCCTGAACTTACCATCCTTTTATTATTATTATTATTATTATTATTATTATTATTATTATTATTATTATTATTATTATTATTATTATTATTATTATTATTATTATTATTATTATACACATCAACAAGAATCAATAATAATGGGAGCCTTAGTGCAACAGAATGTCATTTTCAGGAATATATTTCTCTTTTGCAACTACATCATTTATTTAGTCAATATCACCACAATAAAAAACGAATTTTCGAGTGTGTGTTCACATACAAATATGCAACAAATTCTGTAAAGGTCTTTTTATTAATAATCATTAAAAATAAAAAATAAATATTTAAATTAAGTGTCCATAAATTAAAAATGTCATAAAACAATTAACTATTGGCTAGAAATAAAACAATAAAAAAATAATATTGACAAAAATTAATTTTGACAAAATTTAAATAGCCCCTTTTTATACGTATTATCTAAAGAATACCTGAAGAACTTGGCAAGTTATTATAAAATGTTGGAGCTAGATTTGAGAATATTTGGCTGTTCTTGGCGCGACAGCCTGCTGCGTATAAGCAAATTCCTACCAGCGACGTCCCGGCCTTATGTTATGATTAATAATTTTATTGAAGTTGTTTGTGGGATCTCGGCCCGAAGGATCGCGGGTTCGAGTCCCGCCTCGGGCATGGTTGTATTTGTGTTCGTCCTTTCTCTCCCTTTCATGTCATCTTCACAGTTACCATGTCGTTAATGCAATAGTGGTCGCTAATAACCTAGATATTGATGCAATTTTATATATATATATATATATATGTATATACATATATATATGTATATATATATATATGTATATATATATGTATATGTATATATATGTATATATATGTATATATGTGTATATATGTGTATATATGTGTATATATGTGTATATATATGTATATATGTGTATATATGTGTATATATATATATATATATATATATATATATATATATATATATATATTATTGTACACTTCTGCATTTTGTTGTACTATGAACTAAGCGTTCATACCGTTCATGGTGCTTATTGTCTAATTAAATTTTCTTAAAGACACTGCATTTGGAAGTTAGTAATGTGGTGTTGCCACGAACTCGGTCCGCGGCCCTTGGTTGCGGCCACTCAGCCAACGCTGTTTGGGGTCTATCTTCCCAATCGGAAGATAGTATATCCGTTTTGTCGGTCTACGCTGAACTTGCCAACACGAGACTGCATACGCGAGTCACATTGAACCTTACGTCCGGGCGCAAAGCGTAGTGCACTGCACTTCAAATTCATCGAATTTCTCGGAACAGATGTTGCCCTACGAGATACGAGAGATAATAAATGCAGTTCCACGGCTTTTAGCTGCATGGGCACTTACGTCAGAGTGAGGCTCGGCATAGAGGCAAGTGGAATAAATGTAGAATGAAGTTGTTCGTGTCTGAAACATATTAGATGATAGAAGATGTAATACTTTCTCAGAAATTAATTTGGAAATGCACATAACTGTAATTTACAATGAAAACAATTAAGCACATTTCTAGTATAACTTAATTATTTTTTGTTTCTGAAGATATTTTTGTACTTTTCAATTTTTGTATTTTTGTGCTAATTCAATTTTGTGTGTGAATATGTGGAAACTTAATTATAATTAAAACACTGTTATCATAATATTTCATTCACCTTCAATCTCACAACCAAAATGTAAAATAAGTTGATAAGTGGATTAAAAAGACTTGTATGACACCGTTTTGCAAACATTTGATATTTTATTGCACATTTTTGCACCTTTTTGGTGTTTTAAATAGTTTTACGTTTTAGATAGATGTACGATACGAATATGGTCTTCAGTTATGTGGATTGATATGTGCATTGATACGTTTCAGTCCGAATTTATCCATACCCCCAGGATTTTCATTTCTCTTGAATAAGGGATGTACCATCATATTCAAGTCTACGTGATATAAGAAGATAAAACGATTTTTTAGCGTTTAGAGCTAGTACGTTATCTGAGGACCACAATCAGATGACCGAGATCTTTACAAGATGATTATCACATAGTCAGCATGCTTATACGAGTTTGATCAAGAGATAGCAATAAAACTGTGTTGTCTGCATCAGAACACATTTTTGAAAACAGGCGTAGGTTAGGTAGACCAGCAATATAGCTAGACTAAACAGTGTTCGAGGATCCTAGTTATATTCGGTTAATTACCAGAATAACTTTCCTGCAGCAAATGAAATAGCTGTAAACGTCCTAGTAGCTACTCACTTGTCATAAGCCTGAACAACATGATCTGACAAACTAAGAGAAGTTTTGTACTATGACACGGACGAAAACCAGACTGTTTGGTGTAGCGTTCACTTCATTGAGGTGACTTAATTGTTAAAGATGTATGGCCTTCTCCAATATTTTTGGGAGATATGGAAGAATTGAGCGGAAGTCTTTAACAGAAGTTGGGTTAGTTAGTTTAGGAATGTGGCTCATGTGTCCTCATAAGTAGTTCAAAATCAAAACGGAAAAAAAGGACGCAAAATCATTTATACTTTCATAAACCGCCTTAGACAATTTAAATAAGACCCTAATAAGGTCTCCTAGACACATCAGCCGAGACGTCATTGCAGATATATGAATTCTAAAGTTTTTATATAAACGGAATTAGTGCGTATGGATCCTACTCTAGACAACATCTTTCCACAATTAAATGGTAGACAATTATTATCGCAATGGAGGTTCCAAAAGAACACTGCAAAAAACTTCCATCGCCCCTTCAATGGGAACCCAGGGACGGCGCTGAGCCCCTGGCCGAAGAGATAAAAGGCACTGACTGACTGCGATGTGACGAGACTTCACAAAATACGTAAGGGACGATTGCTCCCAGGCGCACAATGCACAAGAAGGATTCAAAGACGCGATGCGTCGATGAAGAAGCAAAAAATTTTTAAAAATCGATTCTTTTGTTGTAGTTGAAAATACTCTATTGTGCAACCTGTCAACCAATAAAAAAAGTTTCTACGTCTTGGTAGAGATCACAAGGCGGGCGCCACTCGGTATTCTCGGCTCGAAAGTTCGCTGGTTCGAGTCCTGCGTCAGGCATGGATGGTTCCTTGTGGCATGGTAAGGTGTTCCCAAACACCGTGTATCACCTTTTAACCCTCTTCCTTCAATTTCTGGCCGACTTGGATGTCACAGTGATTGGGGCATTAAGCCAAAAACGCCTTACGCTTAGGCTGTAGGCTCGAATCTCGCGTGAGGCATGAATGTCTTATGTGTGATGTGGCATGTTGTGCATTCCAAGTACAAATGTCACCCTTAAATCCTAATCCTTCACTTCCTCGGTTGTGTAAGCCTGGTTTGGACGAGTGCGTAACGTGAGGGCTTACGGGCCGCGGCGTCAATGCCGACTAGATGCGACCCAGCTCCCTCCCCCTAAACCGGCCCGTGCACAAAAGTTCTCACGAGCTTCGTCTAGTCTGGAAATAGTATGGGAGATGAACATGTTCCACGCTGATGAGACCGGAGATACTCAGCCGGGTTAGTGTTTTTTGGCGCGTCAACCACTTTTGTAAATAGTCCTGCGAGTATAATGCGTGTTATAGCTGTAAGAAGTTCCTCTCAGGTCGAAACGTGAGATACGGAGCCATCCTACACGCCGGCTTACGGCGTCTTCTCTCGCCAGCGGGGCACCTTTCCAGGGGGGGGCAAGTACTAATTTCCCCACTGGTATCCCGACGTGTGGTATATGCAAGTGTGTGTGTGTGTGTGTGTGTGTGTGTGTGTGTGGGCGTGCGTGCGTGCGTGTACACGTGCGCGCGTGTGTGCAAAGGGAGATAATGGGACAATGGCTGGGGAAGGGATAATCGCGTGCGGTTCGTGGCGCGTTTTGTATGGTTCTGCTTCGGCACTAGAATGGTATTGATCGGAGAAACGGAAAACTGCATATCAGAGCAGCTAACCTCTAGAATTTTCCTCCAGACGATGACTGAATTTTACCTATGACACGAATGATAGCTCAAAAATCCGCCACAGTCGGGACCGAAACCCAGGACGTCCAGATCAGAGACGCAGCAGCGGCAACTAATGTTTTCTCCAAGCCAACTCAGCCAGTGGGAGACTTGTAGGTACACCGAAAGGAATCAAAGACGTAAAATAGGAATACAATAAAAAAGCTTCTGTGAGCGTGATCGTAAGTAGGAAACTATGTGTACTATGTAATTTTTTGTCGGGCGCCGAATAGCAAGAAAACGGGTTGAAGGAAAATACGGGGCATTTTGCCTTTTCGACTAAGTTTTTCGGAAAAAGAACAATTCCATTTGGGGGGGGACGTATATGAACCCTATCCCGGAAACTTGATTAATTTGTATAAAAGGTAGTGTTAATGATGCATTGATTAAGAGATGTCATATCAAATTTCCGGTACCGGTTATCAAACTCGTCCCCTTCTGTGAGTGACATATCGACGTATCTATTATCCGGGGCGTTCCTTGAAATAACTCCCAAAGTTCGATAAGAAAGATTGAGTAACTAGAACTTTGATAACCCAGTCCCAAACGGTAGATCTTCACTGTCGGTGTTATCCGTGACTGTGGCTATGAAAGCGATGCCATGTATCATCTTAGGAAAACTAGGTCCATGGAAGTGTATTCAGATTTCGGTTTATCATCACTCGATAGAGGTAGGATATGTGTGAAGAACTTAACATTGACATCAACTTATCCTTCACTTGCTAAATTCTAACTCAGAATCGAAATATTTTCGTGCTGTATGTACATCTAACGATTTTGTATTTCGCGGTATATGGGTAAGAATTCAAGAACTACTCGCAATATTCCATTAAAAGATTTCGCACGTTTTCTATATATTAACAAAGAGTAATTCACTAAATACCTTCTGTCAGTGAAAAAGATACATTTGAGGATGTTTCACCACTTTAATAGTTGTTGTGATCAGTTAATAATGATTGTAGGCTGACCCCTGTTCAATGGCCCACGATTTTTGAGATAGAATTAATTTTTAATTCGTTCTCATAACTTTTATGGGTTTGTAGGCCTACGGTTTTCGTGTTTCAAAAACTATATTTTGTTACCTTGTTCCACTTCAAGCTGTGTTTTTCGTTCGTTCGTTCGTTCGTTCTTCCCACAATTAAAATGCTTAAATATTTCCTATTCATTTTCTATTTCTTTGGTAAGTTTTCACACTCTTTACATTTGTTTTGAATTCCTCTGCAGTACTTGAAACTAGTTGATTGAATAAATTTATTTTCCCTTTTCTCCTGTAAGTATTCATAAATTAATATTTCAATGTGAAGGTAAATTAATAACAATTGCTAAATTTTGTATTTTATAATAATTTTGTTATTACATTTTTTTACAGAGGTGATTGACCATCGGTCCAAAACTGTTGAACAAATATTGGAAATTCTAAAGAAAGGAACACAACTCTGGAAGGTTCGATCTTTCACTAAATGGTATCGTCGCACATACTACCTCGATGATAAAGAAGGCACTGTTCGGTATGAACCCAGTCATAAAGCGCCCTGTGTGCATTCACCTTTAAGAAGTAAGTGCAATAGTATACATATTTTCAAAAATGTCAGCTAATTTTAAATTAATAGAAGTATGTGTGATATCATTTTTTTTTAAATTTTAATTTAATTTGAATGTATATTGATTTAATTAATTAATACAATTAAATATTTTAAAGTTATAAAGTTTATTTTGAAATTCTGTACTTAGCTCTTGTTTCCACTATTTATTCTCTCTTTAGTTGTGGTTGATGACATAATAGATGTGCGAAAAGGATGGAAAACAGATACTTTCAACAAAATTGAAAAAAAAGTTGAAAGGAGACGATTGAAATTTCCATCACAACCTTCACCTGTTGATGAAAGATGCTGTTTCTCTATTATATATAGTAGTAACAAGCAAAGTTTAGATTTGGTCGCACCAGAACCAAAAATTGCTGATATGTGGGTAAGAGGACTGCGCCACATTGTAACAGTTCTGAAAGGTCTTCATCAGGAAGAAAGATTTGAAAGGTACGTTTGTGAGAGAGGGATTTAAAATCTCCCCCCTCAACATTTTCCATTGGCATTTAAAAAAAAAATGTTCTCTTTGTTTTGTTTTTCTGCCGAATAACCAGATTTTTTCAGAATTTTACATGCCAAGTATCTATGTGTGTGTGGAAAGATTTTGTGAAAACAAATTAATATCGCTGAATGATGTAATGAATCAGTCATAATGATTTAGATTATGTGTTAAAAATAACAGTATTTCAACCACTTCTTGTCAATTAAGTTACTGAGATTTAGTTGAATTTTTCTGTTCCTTTCTATTTCAGTAATATTCAAGTCTTTAAAAGTGTAGCATTACAAGTTACCTACCATATGTGATAGTGAAAAGTGAAAAGACAATTAAGAGAATCTTGTTCAATAGTTCAAATCTTTTTAAATATTTTATTACCTTAATTCAGGAATTTGAGAAAATGTTAAATGCCGGGTTAACAATTGTTAATATTCTTTTACAACTTAATTTTTCAATGTTCAAAAAAACAACCTTAATTCTACAAAGATATGTGAATATGTGTTACTAAACTAGTAGTATTCTTATTTGAGTGAAATTTTTAGATGGTTAGAACAACAATTTCATGAAGCTGATGTGGATCATAACAATGGATTAAATTTTGAAGAGAGCCTAAAATTATTGAAGCAATTAAATGTCAAGATGCCAAGAAACTCAGTAAAGAAATTATTTGATGTAAGTTTGGTATTGTAAAGCATATTTTCAAATTTCTGGAAGGTTTTTTCTAATTTTCTATGTTCTAAAAAATTATTACTTTTTTATATCAGGAAGCAAACACAGTAAAACACACAAGAAATGGAGAGCAAGTGTTGGATGCTGATGAATTTGTGTCCTTCTATATGAAACTTATGACAAGAAATGACATAAAAGATATTTACACCAGGTAAGTCAGTTAACTTGCAGGTTCAAGTAACGTTAAAGATTAGTTCACGCTCATACTAAGAGCCTGCTGGAAGGATCATAGGTTCATATCCATTGAAGGTCTTGAATGTTAGGTCATTGTCTTAAAAATGCATTTTTTTTATCAAATAGTATTGCTTTGTGCTTACTCCATGGCAGGGAAAATTTAACTAATATATGAACCTAGGAAGGTTTTTTGGAAAAATCTGTATTAATGGTACTTTTATAATATGGAATGTAGAAATAATGATTGCAAGATACAGTTTTACTCTAACAAACATTCTTTGAAGTAATTGAGTAACACAACACACCATTAAAAGATTGCTTTAATTCATATTGATTGGCTTTATTGGTACCTATTTATATACTAGCAAATTTTCTTTAAGCATTCATTTCAGTTTGTTGTCAACTAATTCATATTGTTTCAATGGATTGTCAATTTTTTTTAAAGCCTCCTAGCATAAAACTGGTAAATGACACAGTTAGAATATTGTAATTTTATTAGAAGAATGAAGTATGTATCTTAAAGCATTCCCTAAATTTCTGCTATAAAACATTTGATAATAATTCAGTTAATTCTACTACTTTGAAAGAAATAAATGTATTGTTATTCTTGTCAAAAATAAATTGAAATACTTTGAAGTACAGCCTGTAAAAATTGTTGACAAAAAAGAAAGATGGTTCGCAAGTACCTACCTGGGAATTTGAAATGCTGTTCACACAAATTATTTATGATCAATGATGAGAAATGAAGTAAAATCATGTTCGAGAATAGTTTTGAAGTGTCTCATTATGTTTTACAGCTTGACAAATATTCATTTTTGAGACAAAGTCTGTGTGATAGGTGTATTTTTTTAAATTAACTTTTCTTTGGATGATATGTAAGATGAAGAATCTCCTCTCCTATTTGTGTTTTAAATTACAAGCAATTCCATATTGACCCATGGTTTTTTGTGTCTGTTGTAAATATTAAAAGTTAAGGAATTATATTTTCACTAATCTTGAGAACAATTTATATTCAATACTTTTGTCATTTTGTTTTCAGGTACACCAAAAATAAAGAAATGACAGTTGCTGATCTTTTGGACTTCATCCATAAGGAGCAAAAAGGACATACCACTACAAAAGAAGAATGTCTTACATTAATTGAAGCTTTTGAGCAATCTAATTTGAAAATGGAAGGAAAACTCTCATTAATAGGTAGGATACTTTTATATAATGTAAACTGAAACTTCTCAGCTGAATGGAAGTTCACATATTCACTATTATTATTAATAATAATAATAATGTATGTTTTGTAGGATTTACAAATATGCTAATGTCAGAACAATTTGATGCATTCAAGCAACATCATAAAGTAGTATATCAAGATATGCATCAACCTTTGTCACATTATTACATTGCTACATCTCATAACACGTAAGTAATTATTCAATTTCCTTCAGTGAATTTAAATTGACTTATGAATTTTACATCTGTTGTCCTCTAAAACTTTGAGGTGGTTATTTAGAGGTATAATATAATTTTTCTCTCTTTAAAGTGGCTACCATTTTAAGTACCTCTGAAAGATAATGTAATTTAGCATTGTAAGCATCACCAGAGTCGAACTTGAACATTATTTGACTTGCTTAGATTGGCCCTTTAACCATCCAAATAAGAAACAAAGATTGCAAATTGTGCTATTCAAAGATTTTGCTGTTCACAGATATCTGACTGGAAAGCAACTCCATGGGGAAAGTAGTGTGGAAGGCTACATTGATGCTCTAAAACAAGGGTGTCGTTGTGTTGAAAGTAAGTTTTAATTGATTATTTTTGTTAATTTATTGAGATTATAATGGGATTTGTTGTTAATATATACGATCTCGGCTATTTGGGAGATGCTGCGTCCTAGGTACAGATGGCAATGTTTTGGCTGTCACATTGACCTTCTCCGTGTGCTTTTGAAGCACATGTAGATAGCCTCGATGTTTCCTCTTGTGCCTCAGTAACTTCATTGCAGTGTTGATTTTCGAAGTTGTTGCCTTTCTGCTTCACCCAGAGGAGCTGGGGACTGGGGAAGGACAAGGCGTAATGGATTATTTTATGGATTTTGGAGAGCTAAGTTTTTTGTTGAGCAATAGGGATTTTATTTAGCAATAGATGGAAGGGAATTTTAAATGGTATATTTGCTATGGAAAATTAGGATAGGAATGTTTATTAGTATTTGGGAAAGGGAGTGGTTTGTTTAGAATTAAATGTCAGTTGTTTCATTGATGTTCTGTTGATCTGCTGACAAATGTCAAGTTGGTGGGGGAGAGAGTGTAAGGATTTGAAGTTGAGATTTAATATAAGCAGGTTGGAGGATGTGAGTGAAGGATGGTTTCCAAATTTTTGGTGTTCTGGTACCTCACAATAAAAATAGGGAAAAAACAAACAAAAAGTAGAGGTCAAACTCTTAGGACTGGTTGACAGAACCAAAGGTGATGGAACCAACCATGACAGAACCAAATGTCAGTAAAGAGGGGATTTATGTTTGACCTTGATTTCTAAGAGAATGTTAATAGTGAGGTAGAAGGTTTGAAGAAAGGAGGAGTATTGTGGACAGAATGCTAATTGGGATTAGCGGGGTTAATATATAAGAAGCAGGGTCATGAAGGACAGGAAAATGTTTTCAAAAATTCGCCAGTAACAGAGAGGAAGCTGATGGGGAGCTAGCTTGGGATATTTATTGGGTTTTGAGATCATGATAATAGGCTATTTTCCATGGGTTTGTGGGTCACCTTAATGCTGAAGCGGCTTAAAAACTTGCCAATTTTGTTGGTGACTCCTTGAATATATGGTAAAATGGCCATGATGCTACGGGCATCGTCGCTAGCTGTAGTGATGTCATCCGCAGTGCTGGAGGTGGTCGCTGCCGGCCGCGTGGTTTGGTTGGTAGTGTTATCGAGCAGGCGCACCTCGCGGGCAGACCCCTAATACTCCTGAAATTTGACTCTTACTTTCTCCGCCAGATGTCGGTATCAGTTACTATATCCGAACTGTTTGGGGGGAAAGTGAGATATCGTTAGGGCGAATGTTGTCGGAGGTATTTAATTTTGTCGGGCATACCGTCAGGGTTCTTTTACATGCCACAAGTGTGACATGGCTACTGTGGATTTTCCGACCTTAGAAAATCCTGGTACCGCGGCCGGGATCGAATCCGCGCACTGGGGGTTCAAAGCCCTGAAGCTAAAAATGTGCTCTTGAGGAGCTCCATTTTACGGCCTAAGAATTCCTCGTCACACACTCAAGTTTCTCTGGGGGTCAGGGATTGCAAAACCCTCCGTTTAGTAGCCAGGTGAAGGTGCGAACCAGCGAACAGTTGATATGGGTCGGTTTCCTGGGAACACTATACCCTAGACTCCCGTAAGATTACCGACTCGGTACATGTGAAGGAAGGCCAATTTACCCCCGGTTTCCACCTCCATAGTGAACTTAAATTTGGAGTGTGTACTATTGAGGCGTTGGGGCAAGTCTTCTAAGGCAGGAGGGCCGTGGGACCTCATTATTAGCATAGTATCGTTTATGTAGCGGATCCACCGTGAAGGGCAATCTCGAAGGCTTCTCTGTATAAGTTCGCCACCAGAGGAGGGAGAAGCCATCGCTTCTACTTGGACATACGAGTTGCTTAAGGTAGTACTGAACTAATGTGGACGTGAGGCAGAACTCGGCTAAGTCGACCTATTTCGTTGTGAGCCCTCGAGAGCGAAGTTTGATGCGCATGAGCCCGCTTCGTTCACGGGTACTATCAACCCCAACGCATTTCACCTCCGCGCATTTTGCCCTGAAAAAAGGTCGCAGTTTTACGACCGAAGTTTTGGCAACTGTGCCTAGGACGTGACGTCTCCTGTCCAGCCAAGTAAATATTGACTCACACCGAGGAAGCCTGCGCTTTCAAACGGATTGGTTGCATATTTTTAATAAGTTTATAATATAAGCATAATATGCTTAATGTTTATTCCATGAGATGTCACCTTTCCTTGCAAACATTTTCCTTTATAAACAGTTTTAAAATGATGGTATAACAAAATTGAGTTCATCAATAATTACATATTAATGTCAACTTTTAATGGAACTATTTATGTAAATGTACAATAACAATTTATGTCTTAGGGGTCATTCAAAAAATAGGCTTGCAAAAAATACCTTTTTCTACCCTCCACCTCTGTGTAACAACTCATCTCCCTGAAGTCGTATACTCCATTTCAAACCCCTTCCCCTACACTTTAAGCTAAATAAAAGAGCAACTTTAAAAAATGGGTGTTTCATATTTATTTTAATTCATTTTTTAAAATTTAAACTTCAGATACATTTTTCATTAATTTTAACATTATCTTGTTCATAATTTGATGTTAAAAATACAAGAATTGTTCCAAAAATCAGATGAGGATGTTCATTTGTAATCAACTCCTGTGGCCTCATTTGCTATTGACTCGGATGTGAAAATCCTCTTCTCCCTCCTAAAAGCAAATTTTTTTGTTGGCTCTTATTTATGTATTATTAATGTATAAGTAGCTTTTCTACTGTGATCATTATTATCATGATACATATTGTTTCAGTGGATTGTTGGGATGGACCTGATGGAGAACCCATTATTTATCATGGTTACACTTTAACTACAAAAATTCTTTTTAGAGATGTACTTGTTGATGCTATTAAGCCTTATTCATTTCATTCATCAGAATATCCTGTTATTTTGTCTTTGGAAAACCATCTTTCTCCAAAACAGCAGGAAGTTCTAACAAAACATCTTGTTGAAGTCCTTGGTGGTAAGAAAACATTTTTAATTATTTTATCTATTGTGTTTTACTAAAGTAATGAGAGGAATCAGGAAAATTATGTAATTTTTCTCCCAAGTTATTTTATTCTAATTATTATATTGAATTAATTCAACAAGTTTAGCTGCTCAATGCTTATTTCTTGAATTATTATTTGGAGTATCTAAAGGAGTATATTGACGTTCATATAATTCTGTGAATCACCGATTGTGAATTCCAAAGATTTGGAAAATAAATTTTCAAGTTCAAATTCATACCAGTTTCGTTTTTGGTTGTAGATATGTTGTATACTGTACCAGTAAATGATGCCTGGGAGTATCTTCCATCACCAGAAGATTTAAAGCGTAAAATAATAATAAAAGCTAAGAAAAAAGCGGCATCACGTAATGGAGATGATGATGATTCCAGTACTGAAGATGAAGCAGAACCTCCCCCTGGTGCAGACAACAGCAGCAAAGATTTGAAGGTTGGAATGCTATAATTTCTTCATAAGTATATGATTTCAGTTCATGGAAACAATTTTTGCATGTTTTGAACAAAAGGATGTGTAGGCTTATATCACATCAAAGTCTTTCAAGGGCAGATAATAAATGGATGTGTGAATATACTAAGCGTAAAAATGATAGTATTTTTTCCCAACTCACTGACACTATTTGACACAATGTCACTATTTTCTATTAATGGAACATTGTCACTGTGGTACCTATGAAAATGTATTTGTATTAAATAGCACTCAAATCTAATTTATTCTTGAAGAAAATACAAAGTCACAAATTAATTTGATATCAACTTTAAAACAATTACAGGTTGCTTCCGCACCTTCACAAGGAGGACATAAGTAAAAGACATTCATAGAAGAGGTTAAGATAACCATACATAGACTTATCCTCAATCTATGAAATAAAAAAATACGAGAAAAACCTTAATTTTGCTTAATATTTTAGAGCAAATCATACCCCTTTTTTTAATGTACAGAAGAAAAACTGCTTCTAAAAGTTGTGTATAACAATAAACAAATATTGAAATTCCTCATGGTTTAGTTGATTGTTTTGAACTCTATAACAATGACAGAAAGAGCTTGAAGGTTGAAACTAAAGGTTGTGGAAGTAGAATGGGTTAAATAAGTGGAGATATTCAGTTGATTCTCTTTGTCAGTTTCTTCTTCTTTTTCCTCGCGAATAGGCCACATTGGACCACGCGTTCATACATCCTGCATTTACCGTGGCTCAGTCTCATATATCGCGGTAGCAGGTGTATGTGTCACCCAATTGGGGGGGGATCAGTATTTTCTACTGAATCCAATTTTTATCCCCCAGGGCTGTTAGCTCTGGGGGTATGAAAGATGAAATGATGATGATAATGAGGGGTGAAAGGACGACACACTCATACAAACACACACAAATACACCCATGCCCGAGGCCGGACTCGAACCCGCGATCTTCTGGTCCGAGACCACTCCGGCACTACTGCCTTAGCGATCTCGGCCATCTGATCGGCTCTTTGTCAGTTTATGATAGTATTATAACATTTTCAAAAGGTTAGAGTTCTTCCATTTACATAGATAATGTTCCAGGGCCACTAATAACAGAAAGGTGTGATATTTACCACAACACACCATTTGCTCTTAAGGCTTTTCTTCTTAATTTGTAGTACACACTTTAAAAATGTGCCTTTTAAAATTGCTATATGTTTATTATCATTCCTTTTCTTCCAGTTGTTAGAAAGTCCATTGTTAAAAAGATGGACATACATTTCTTAAAAGGACATTTTAAAAACTCATTCCATTGATGAGGTAGTCGAGTTCATATATAATGAACCAAACATAATAAGAATAACTATGTAGGCGAAAAGAACGCAAAAATAACTTTTTTTTGATACTCAAATGAGTTTAAAATTAATTTATTGTTGTTAATGGTTTTACAGGGTAAAAGAGAAGTAACTCATGCTCTCTCCAATCTTGTCAATATTTGTGAAGCCGTGCACTTCCACAGTTTTGAAGACACCGAAGCAAATAGTAAGTATTGTTTTGAAAAGACAGAAATTAAATTACTGTATCAATTTGTTGTTATGTTTAAAGAAGCATATTCTTCTACATATTTTAATATATTTGATGACTTGACTCTTCTTACCATCCAGTTTCTTCATCTTCAAATAATATTTCTGTAAAATGAAGTTACATATTCGAATAGGAATTATGTTGAGTTTAGGTCACAAAAAACACAATCCTTTAAAATGCCATTTCGGGTTTTATTAAGCCTCCTTCAATGTTATAAAAAAAACAACATTATTTTAATGTAGCATCCAAATTTAATCATCATCCTTTAATTCTATTTGCTGTAACCATTATTTTCACACTTTTAATCTCTCTGAAATGTTTAACCAGTTTCTTGAAACTTGTTCTTATGTCTCCCAAACACCATCCTGCTCACACTCTTTCATATAAACCATTTAACGCACACACTGTGTACATTATCACATAATGGCATACAGTCTTATGAAGGTCTTTCACAATGTGTCTGACATTGTTGACATCTCTCCATACAATGAATGTGTCATCATTTTTTAATGATGTTGTTGTCTGTAACCACTGTGTATATGAGGTATAAGAATATGTTTCAGAAAATTGCTAGGGTGAAAAACAGATTTCCATTGTTTTGTGGGGAACTGAAATTAAATTGTTGACTCTCTAAAAATTACAAGGGCTGAGATACAATTTCAACTAACACTGATTCAAAAGAAGAATTTAAGTAATAAAAACATAAGGTACATTCAAAATGTGAAATTATTTTGCAATTTAATTCAAATGTGTTGTGTTTTTGCAAAAAAAATAGTCATAATTAAATATAAAAATTAATTTTAATTATTGAAAAACAATATTTCAATGGATTAAGGGCTGCAGGGTTAGTGTCGACTATTACAATTAAGTGAAATGTCAAAAGTTTTTCAAATTTTATATTCCTAGACAATAATACTTACTTGCATATATAGCACATATGGTAACAGTACATAGATGTCCATCCATTTGTCCTCATCACTGTAAATTTTAAGATGTACTTATATGTTATATTCAACATTTTTATCAGAGATTTAATATATTAATGGAAGTAAAGGGTTTCAGGGAAAATTAGGGTTTCAGGTATCTTTCATCCCTCCCTCCCTCTTTCCTTCCCAGTACACATGTCTATGCCAACGGGTATTTATATGTTATCAATAATTCAATAAGGAATGCATTAGAAATAAGTATTGGGAAAGTTTGATTTAGTCTAAAACTTTTGTGGATTAATGGAGATTTGTTATTGATTTGTGTATAATTTTAATATTTTATTATAAATTATAAATAATTAATATTTTATAAAATTATGTTTAAAGATAGTTATGCCATATGTGTGTAATATGTCATCATTGCACTGTTAAAAACAGCCATATGAAGTGAATGACATTTTACAACAGAGAACAATTTACCTAATAATTATTTTTCTTTGTATTGTGTGTGTTAAAACATTATATATTTTACAGTTAAGATATAATGAAGGTTCAAATAGAAATTCAATATACAAATTCTGAGAACAATTCTACGTATTTTCTTGCTCCTTAAAAGAATACATTCCTCGTTTTCCTAAAAAGTGCACTCGGTTTTGCAGGTGCAACAATATTACCCACTTATCTATTTGTGCTAAGTACCTTTGAATTGATGCCCCTTTATATGTGCCTTTAAAGCACTTGATGAACAGTTTTCAGATATTTACCACTTTAAGTTAAACATTAATTCAATCTAAATAAATTCCTTAGATTAAAAATGGAAAAACAATGAATCTAAACATTCTCAAAAAATTCCATAGGGTCTCTTACATTCAGCCATTGATATGGCCCAAGATGGCTCTGATTATATCTTTTTGTAGTATCAAAAGTGGCATGTTTCAAATGCAACCTGCCCTAAATACCTGAAGTAACTTCTTATTTCAGTTATGATCTGTGTTTTTGTTGCTGAGGAGATTATTAAGTAACAAGTAGTGATATTATAAATGAAGTTTCTACAAATAATGTAATTTTACAGAAAAATGCTATCAGATGGCTTCATTTTCTGAAGCTAAGGCTAACAAATTCATAGAAACAAAGGGACCTGAATTTGTGAAGTATAACACTAAGCACTTGAGCAGAATATATCCAGCAGGAACACGTACAGATTCATCAAATTTCAAACCAATTCCTTATTGGAATGTTGGGTGTCAGCTTGGTAAGTATATCCAATTATACATATACTAATACTAAATTATTCCAAAGATTCAATGTATTTTTTTTTTTTTCATTTCAATGAAAGTTTTATATCTTTTGTCAGTCAGTAAATTAGTGAGTCTGTTTATTGAATTAACCTGTATATCTAAATTGAGACCTTCACCAAGCTTGATATTCTTAGAGGCTAATGTATTGACTCCCTGGTTACATGTTGTAAACTGCAGTAATGTTTAGAACACACCCTTTTTTCCATGTGTATAATTTGAGAAGCGAGGGGGTAAGAGATTGCTACTAATGACAGATTTCATTTTGCTGGAAATATGACATGGAGAGTAATGGACATTCATTACAAAGCTTTTTGTAGATATTTACTTGTTGATGTTTGAAAATTAATTTTTTTTATCTTCAGGGTTTGCTAATAAACACACTCTATATAACTTTTCTTGCTTTGCTAGTATTTGACTAACATACTATATTGCAACTTGCATTTAAAAAAATAAAAATCACACTGGAACACTGCCCATTGAACTGCACTGCAAATTGATATGTGGTCAACTGGGGCCATTATTGACCTGAAAAGTCAATAAAATCTGTTGAGCCAACATGTAATATCTGTTCAGCCAGCTGTGAATTGGCTGTCAAACACCATTTTTTTAATTTTAATTCTTATAATCTAATTACATTACACTATATATATATATATATATATATATATATATATATATATATATATATATATATATATATATATATATATATATATATAATATGTATGTATATATTTTTTTCTTTTTTGTAACTCATCAATCTATCTTCTTTTTATGATATTAATGCATCTATGAATTTTGTTACAGTTGCATTAAATTATCAGCATGCTGCAAAACCAACCCTGTATAATGATGCCAAATTTGATGACAATGGAGGGTGTGGATATGTTCTCAAACCAGAAGTTCTTCGAAAAAATTCTCCCTATGATCCAGATTCTACTGAAAATGACAAGTGAGCATTTCATTAAAATTTGCATGTAGAAGTGTTATGTACTGTAGTGATTATAATGCTTGTATGTAAGAATTTAGTGATGTTATTTATTTGGAGGTCTTCTTGTCCATAGATTTTTCACCCATACATTTGTTTGTCCATGCTATTAGTTAGATCATTCCACATACACTCACCAATATTTTCACGTTTGAATCTTTTTAAATTTATTTCCATTAATAAAATATTTTTAAGATATACTATATATATAGCTTTTTTTATTTAATAACATTACTTTCTGACATGATCATACAAATTTCAGTCACAATCATTGCCATCTATAGGGTCCTCAAATTCTTCATTGTACAGTTTTAGATTGTAAGATGTTGCATTTTGATACTGTTGGATATCCTTGTCGTTCTTATAATATTCTGTCTCCCTTGATAATTGTAATGTCTCTTATAGTGATAGGTAAGTGTGGAAGGTTAGATGTTTGTTAATAGCTGTAATAATCAATTTCTTTTTCAGGCAAAGCCATTAAAACTTCTATATGTCCCCTACTACATAGTCTATTCTAGCTCTGTATATAACAAACAAAGGTTCATTAAATGCTTATTCTGCTCTCTGATTAATTGCATTCACATCATCCTGTGCAGTACTTGCTATTGGGTCTGTCTCATGAGTATATTTTGTTTTTGATGAGTGTGTGTCTGACAGGAAGATTTCTTGACATTTGTTAAACACACTCCATTACATATTTTATGTTTAACGCAATGCCAATACTTATGAGTATTGGCCTTGTTTCTCCCATGATAGTATTGATAACCATAATACTGTAACATATCTTTACCCCTTGTAGTTTAAATAATTGTGGTGTCCTTAGCTGAGAATTTTGAAACTCTGTTAAATATATAGACATGAATACACAATGAATAATTACCACCAAATGAATCATAGTCAACGATTCTTTGTAGTTGAAATATTTCCTGGTTCTAAATGCTTAATGCAAAAAAGTCACATGCCAAAATTTCATGGGTGAAAATCTCATGGGTGGAAATTCATGGGCAAAAAGACCTGAAACCATGTGCTTGTTTTTGAAATGAATACTATTTTGGAGTACCTATATCAGATAAGATAGTAACTGCAGAGTGTATTATAAAACACTTTCATTGCAGGAATCAAGTAACAATGAAGCTAACTGTAATTAGTGGTCAACATATTCCAAAGGCAGATAATGATGCTGAAGGAGAAATTGTAGATCCATATGTTAAAGTAAAAATCGCTGGTCATCCAAAGGACAATCAAAAATTTAAAACTGAAGCTGTAAGAAATAACGGTGAGAATATATTCAATATTTAAGCTTAGATGAGTTACTTCAGTAAATAATTTAGGTGCATCAATTTTGAAATTAATTCCTCTTATTGTTTAGGATTCAATCCGAGATGGGACCATGATATGATATTCACCGTAAAAATGCCTGAGTTAGCAATTATTCATTTTATTGTCAAAGACTTGAGCACTACCGGAAAAGATGTCACATTAGGAACATATGCTATCCCATTCAACAGTCTTCAAGAAGGTATTTATATTTATTTGTAGCATTTTTTAAATTGCTTTTATTACTCTCTTAAATAATTGCCATTTTTTAAGTGTGACTTTGAATATGACACACTAAATGTGCTTGATAATAACTATTACTGTTTATGTGGTTTTCTTTCAGGTTACAGTCATGTGTACTTGAAAGATTATGAACGAAATTTTGTCTCGCCTGCTTCAATATTCATTCATGCTGTTATCATTTGAAGATTACCTAGAAGAGTGTGGACTTAATGAAAATATTTTATAAACTTAGTGCTGCTGTATTTTATAAATTTGAATAAGTGAAAACTGTGAGAACATGTATTTTCAGTGAAGTGTGTATGAAATCTCGTTTTTGTATTTCTCTTTTTATAGTATCATAGGATATTGTCTTATATGATAAATGTGTAGTTTTCAAAAAAATATATATATTATATGATATCCTTCCATTAGATCTGTATATAGCTTCACTAATTGTCAGCGCTTTAACTCAGTTTCTAAGGAAAAGGAAAGGTGTATAATCTTTTTTAATGGAATCAAGCAGTAAAAATTTATTGCAATATGAGGTTTATTACAAAAAATTAGCAACAGTATGACAATAGCACTATTTTTTAAATTTAGGACTTCTCTTCAAGAAGTATGTGATTTTGGTTCAAGATACATTAATATTGGTTGAGCTACAAAGCTGAAAAATACATGTAGTTTTCTTGTAGGCCAACCAAAATCTATCAGCTATGTTTTATTGACTATATTTGAAATATGGAAATATTATTGAACAATATATTTCATTACTAAATGTGTTTTTAAAGAACATAATCTTTTATTGGGTTACTGGTATTAACTCAAGATAGATGCCCTAATAATTTTTAATATCCTCTCCAATCTTTAGTTAAACCTCTTGTACATTATGTTATTTACTTTTGCTATTTGCTTCTTTTCTTCCATCAATGAGAAGATTAAAAGAATAAGTTATCTTCATGGTACCCTTTTTAGTTTTTGAGAAAATTCTGATAATATTTTTATTTCTTGCAGTTGTTGAAGATGTTAGTATGCTGCAATACTACATTTATTTATTTATTAATTTCAAATTCATATTCTTGTCTCTAGCTTTAAAGTAGGGTATTTATAGCTCACCTAGAAAGATATTTTTCTTAATATTGGTTATTTGAAATATTCCTTTTTTAAGCTGTATGTTCATCTTATTGTCTCTTCAGACTAAGACTAATGGATAACTTCACTTTTTTCATTATTTCAAAATTTTATTGCAGAAAATTGGTAATTTATTACAAAAATATGGTTAAGAGCAGGTGTTTCTCTGGGGAGAGAAGGGAAAAAAGAATCAGATCAATCTTTCTAGCAATGAAGGCAATGTTGTAAATGGGTGCCAGTAGTTCTAGTTAATAAAAAACACACGCACACACACACACACACACACACACACACACACATATACACACATATATATCAACATTTGGAGTGGTCCAGGAAATGCAAAGTCAGAATTTTGTGTGAAGCTAATGTCAAAAATTATCTAATTATATTTTTGCAAAGATATTTTCAGAAATACAGATATTACACTGAAAATGGGACCTGTGTCTTATATGCATACTTTGCTCTGGTAAAGAAAAAAGTAAAGAAAATGTTTGGAACAGTTTTTGAGAAGTAATTGTGAAAAAATTGCGCATATTTCTTGCAAAATTACTCCAAATTCATTTCAAAACAAAAAAACAAAAAAAATTGCATGACCTTATAAAGAGATGACTTTGAAGAATAAATTGTTTTAAGGAATCATATCTTTATCTCGTTGTAATTGTTGGAAGACTCCAAACAAATTTCGAAATTTATTAGTTTTCAAAAACTAAGAGGTCAATGAAAATAGAACTTGCGCCTTTCGAGAGTTCGTCGCTATATTCGTATAAAAAAATCAGAGCCATTTTTGAGGAAAATTTGAAAATGTTAAGTCTTCATGTGAAGTACCCCCAACATGAAAATATCCGTACGAAATTCGCAGGGCCTCGAGCTCAACTGAATAACAAAATTTGTTGTATATTAATCGCACGGTTTGCCGCCTTGCGATCTTAAAGGGAAAGGAAATAGAACAGAAGCCAGCAACAAAATGTACGTATGATAAGCTGAACGATAACGGGTCGTCCATAAATTACGTAACGCTAAAGGGGGGGGGCTGAGACAGCGTTACGCTACGTTGGGGATAGGGGGGTATTAGTTAAGTGCTACATAACACTGATATTTATTTAATTTTTCAACATTTATTGAAATAATTCCTTTCCTGTCTTGTACAAAAACATAAAAATATTAACCACCTACTAATGTGTTTTAAAACCATAATAAAAAACAAAAATAAAAGTTATTAGTTGTAAATTGTTACAATAAATGGAAATATTTTTTCAACATTTTTTTAAATCTGTAAGATTACGACGAAAAAAATCAAAACTGATACGAAGTATATTCTAGAATCCTTTTGAATTAGTGCTGTAGACTCTCGCTCTTGCATCATCCACGACTGCGTTTGCAAACTTGTGATCAATCATTTCCCGCCCAAGCATTCTTCCTTCACTCACTTGCCCCAATCTTATTGTTAGGTGCGGCCAGCTAGCCGGCTCGGCCTTCTGGTCCGAGTACGCTACTGCCCTAACGATATCGGCCATCTCAACCAGCAAATTATGTAATTAAAAAAATCATTAAAAATAAAAAGATAAATCCAAAATAAATACAAATGCGGAAAAATATTCCCATTGTAAATATATACATCCTCCCATCAAGGAGAAGCTAGCAATTATGAATCGAGAGACAACCTATTAACGTAAAAAATAGTCGTTATCATTTGCAAAAGGTGTCAAGGTAATCAAGCAAAAAACAGAAATAAAAAAAGATGGAATTGGGAAGAAACATATCAAGAATGGAGTACACTTACACAAGTAAAGGAAAACCGAATATATCACAAAGTATAAATATGTTTTAGGGTTTTCGTACTTTAGACAGAACATTGTCATAAATGATTGTGAATAAATTCGGTTCCAACGTGGCGTAAATTATATTGTGTGTTTTTATACGTAATATTTCGGAATTTATTTGAATATTTTCTGGGTTTATTATTGAGAACGGCAGGACTGTAAAATTAAAATAATGAAAATATCAAGGTGATATTGAGAAATTGAGTTTAATTCTGTGCCTGCCCTCTCAATGTTATTAACATGTTCTTTAATTCTTTGCTTGAAATCACGTTTTGTGTAACCCAGAGAAAAAGCCAGAGAAATCACTACAATTAATGCAAAAAAGTAAATTTTCTTTATTTGTCAAAGAGACATATTTGACAGCCCTAACATGTTAGATAACCAACCCAGAAAAAATTGAAGATTAATCTCAGAGATATTACATGTAAATCCATCTAAAAGAAAATACCGTATAGTATTTCTTTTAATCGATTACATTGTTCATAATTTTTCATAAAAGGTTGCAAACCAACCATTTGCTTCAATATTTTATTGTTGTTAAGATTATACAATTATTTTCAGGGTTTACCAATGATTTTATTAAAAAATTGAGAGAAATAGATTTTTTAGTACGGTGGCCATTTAATGACGTCTCATCAGTATAGCATTGCATCTATTTACCAAAATGGATCACGGGGGATCCAAAAAAGTGTAAAGTAAATTATAAAATGTAAAGTGTAATGTAAAAGATAAATGTAACTTCAAATTAACTTCTTCCCATAGCCCGTCGCACACAGTTTTTAACTGTTTTTGACGTAAATAAATAAAATAAAATTACTGCCATACTTGTACCTATGATACGTACGTAATGGCTTAGTGACAAATTGGACATCTTTGAATCAGTAAGACGGCCGCTTAGAGGCGCCGAAAAGGTATGGCGTGGTCATAATCGGCAGTGAAAATGAGTTTTCTATCATTAAAGCAAAACATTAGCTTTGAACTTGTAATACCAGAGGGCATTAAAGAAAGGACACTTTAAATTCAATAAGGCGTACAGTTTGAGACGCCACATCGGTATGGCACGCAACTCCGACTATCTAACTAACAATATACAACAAGAATTAGCAGTGTACTTATTCCCCATTTGCATTGTTTTGTTTTTGTTGCAACATTCAAAAAATTGTGCAGCGCAAGCCCGACACCTGGACACCTGGACACCTGCAGGCCGCCATACTTGCGTTTCCCTTTTTCTCATAACACTGGCTAATATCTCAAAAAGTTTTAGCTTTGAGCTTATCATTCGTGGATTTTTTTGGTGGCTCCCGGTCTAAGAGAGGCATCTTCGATTTGCACTTCCACACGGGTTTCCGCCACTTCACGGTCCTGCCACGGTGAGTGATATTACGTGGTGTCTCTGTCTACAACCTGACCTTTAGATTACACAAGGCTCATGCGCATATGTGCGCCCATCACAATGTTCTAATTTAAACAGCGCGCAAGATGTCAGTTTGTAGGAGGTTCTCCTCCCCTCAGACCGTAAGGTTGCATTAAAAACCTGTCGTCTCTGGATGTAGCAGCGCTTTGTAATGTAAACGATTATTACATGAGAGGAGGAAACGCTCAGAATTCCTCTTCTAAGCGATGACCAACACAGCAATTAGGAGATTGTGTATAGGATACGTGGCGGATCGTGCTTAGTTTACGCGGTTGCGCAACTCCAGAAAATCGAAAAAAAAATCATATGTTTTACGAATATACATTTTCTATTAATGTCAATTAATATTGCAGCAGTACCGAAGTATACGAAACCGTTTTGGAATCAAAGAGCGCCCGTTGTTACACGCGGCAGAGGTCACGTAGGCCACAGTGTCGAAGCCACCCCCTTCCATGACCGCCGACCCCTTGAAGCACCTTGACGAAAGCACTACTATAGACAGGTCACGTAGGATACTGTAACGGAGCCACCCCTTCCATGACCGCTGACTCCATGATGAAGGACCCTGACGAATAAGGCACACTGACGAATGAGGCACCCTAACGAAAGTACTGCTATAGACAGAGGTCACGTAGGATACAGTAACGGAGCCACCCCTTTTCATGACCGCTGACTCCCTAACGAATGAGGCACCCTAACGAAAGTACTACTATAGACAGAGGTCACGTAGGCCACGGTGACGGAGCCACCCCGCGAGGGACCATGACTAAACTACCCCCCCGACCTACGAGCCCTAGCCTTTGACTGTAATGACGCCTCATGCCAGCACACGCGGAGTAAGTCACGTACGCTCTGGTATTTAAGCTCTGCGCCCATGTCTAAACAAGTCAGATCAGTTACTGTCTCGCTGCCGTGCGGTTTCTCGTCACGAGGTGGCCGAGGTCATTCTCGCTTGTAACTTGTAACTGTTTTTCAGTATCTATTAAATATTTGTATACGAATCGAAGTAAGTTATTTCTGAGGAAACCTTCTCCGATCCGTAACACCGTCGAGCGCCATGTCTCGTTGCGAGCCAGGCAGTGCACCCATGTCACGCCCGTGAGCTTCTAAACTGCACCCACGCATGTGTCTTTTCGTTCAATGTTGTGCATGCGTCTAACGCATGCAATAGCGCATGTTCGGGCAGGCGGCTTTTCTCGGAAAGAGAGGGCGCATGAATAAGTGCCTTGACCATGCGTTTTCTTCAAAGAGCAAATAGTA
This sequence comes from Gryllus longicercus, assembly GCA_038098605.1. Lineage (NCBI taxonomy): Eukaryota > Metazoa > Arthropoda > Insecta > Orthoptera > Gryllidae > Gryllus > Gryllus longicercus. Next base: position 1,436,844 of record JAZDUA010000040.1, read on the forward strand.
TGCCGCTTCAAAACAACGAGCGTACGTTTCTAGTCGTATTTAAGCCTTATTTATTTTTTGTGCGCCAGTTCTGCGTTTGAGTATATGTTGTAATCTTGAGGAAAGTATCGATACTGTAATTTTTGTAATAAAGTTTTCAGAAGTGACATTTACTTCTACTTTATTGAAGACTGCTAGAGACTGAGGTTATGTTTTTCAAAGAGAATCGATCGGCTTGGGTGGCTTAATGCATCCAATATCACTGCAGTGCCTCTGACCAGGAGTCTTAGGGTTCGAGTGCCGACGGTGGCCGAACTTTTGTCAATAGCAAGTGTTTAGTGTATTCGAAAGAACTGCAGTATGTTAAAGAGTTCAACCGACAGAGGTTTTACGCAGCTTTGCAACTCAGAGAATTGAATTGAATTGAATTGAATTGAATTTGCCGTATTTTACGTGGCGAGATTCGGGCCATCAGGCCCGCTCTTCCGTCTGACCACGCAAATTTCGCTACGCTCCTTTCACCAACTAGGAGAGAAAGGAGGTATTTCTTGGGCGAGAAACAGGCGATTTGAATTTAGCTCAGAGGCGTCATTTAGGCTTGAGGATCTTTTACATGCAAGTAAATCTACGAACATGGGACAGCCGGCTTTACTTCCCCTCCGAAGGAAGGCGTACGAAGGATTTTTTCGCCCTTAAAAATCCACGGCTTCGATCGGGTTTGAACCCGCCAACTTAGGTACAACAGTCCAGTACGCTAACCGTTACACCATCGCCGCCCAAACACCACCGCCGCCCAGAGAAGTCCGCGAGATGAAAATAATTTATGAGAATTTACAGATAGCCTGTAATCATGAAATGAGAAAGGGATTTTGCAGACAGAAGATCATGGAAATGGAATTGAAAATCACGAGGATTTACAACAATCCCAAACAAAACAGTACTGTATAAATAATTAAGCCTGGAGTCCAAATTCTCCCACGTCACCCCTTCCGAGTATCTATTTGTACCTATTTGTTAACATTAACTAAATAGTCACACAAAATAATAAAAGTTGTCGGACCCAAAGACCTGACACAGGTTTCTCTATGTATGTGGGCGCGCGCTTAATCCAATTCTGAAGCCAGAATTGCGCCACCACCCTCCAGTTTTTTAAATCGCGGAAAACCACTGTGCCATTGTATTTTTTTTGTTTTTGTGGGTCATTGTCAAATCCTGAGGCTTGGCCCATGTTTCTCTATATATGTTGACGCACTTAATCCGATTCTGCAACCACAATTGCGCCACCATCCTCCAGTTTCTTAAATCGCGGAAAACAACCGTAAAATTCTAAATTTCATTGTTTTTTCGCATTAAGAAAAACAATTAGAAGTTGGTGCGGCAACCCTGGCTTCGGATTCGGATTCAGCGTTTTGACATACATGAAGAAACATGTGTCAAGTCTTCGGTCTGACAACAACTCCCGTAAACAAAAAAAAAGTCACGGTGTTTTTTTGTTTTTTTGGTAATATAATACCGGAGGATGGTGGCAATTCTAGCTTGAGCTTCGTATTCAGCACGTTGACATACATAGGGACATGTGCCACGTCTTTGGGTCTTTTTTATTTCACTTATTTACAATTTTTTTATTTTGTGTGCCTGTGTTATTGGTTCGGCATGAACTAAAATTGTTATATTACATAACATTGTATAATATATTGTATTTAGAACGTTAAAAATTATCTTCTCCAAAAAATGTTATGTGTTAGAAGAATGGAAATGGAATTACAGTAGTGGTTACGATAGAGTCGGATATTGCTTTGTATTATGAAATAATTCACGTTCCATTTCTTAATTTTTCATATTTTCAATTAATAATAAACATTTAAATAATAACTACCATTTAAAAATGTAATTATCGAGCGAAACATTTCTCCCCACTTCCATACCATCGTTGGAACATTACGCTGACGCCGCGTCCGGCACTGGCTTTGCTCCGAGGCTCGGTTCCGAGCAGGAGAGCAGATTTATGTGACGTCACAGAGCATTGAGTTGGAAAGGCCTGGTATAGGCAGTACCAATCCTTACCATGTCGTCAGGTCCATTGTGCGACAAGGAGGAACGGTGTGGCGCTTATGCGTCAAGTTGGACTTACTTTCAACTTCAGGCATGCGATTTTATACCGAAAAGATGCATCGCGTGGACATGGCCTAACTATACTGACTTTAACTCTGGCCACGCGACTCTGTGTATCAACATTGCGGCCCCGAGCGTTTTCGTAACGCGACGACGAAATAAAATGTCTTTGTCTTTGTTCGGATAATTTGCATTTTGCACAACATTGTTATAACTTAGGCTATCTTGAACGGGTTTACTCCAATAGCCAGAGGTCATCACAAGTACTGTCAAGTACTGTCCAAGTACTGTCACATCGTTGATTGCTATTTCTTTGCTACCGTCTTACTCCCAGTATGAGACTTGAAAGGAAAGTAAGTATTATTCACCTCACATGTTTTCTTCAAGAACACTTAACAATTCCGTAGAATGCACGTTCAATACGAACACGCTTTCCAAGTACTGCACTTGAAGTGCACGATTTTGCCTCTACAGCAGTTGTGGCAGAACAATTTTATAAAATTGTTTATATTAGTGTAAAACGTAGTTTATTTTGTTAAAAAATTAGGCCATATTTAGTGAAATATGATAGCGTATTTTATTATTCAGTTTTTAACATTGGAGTTTCTTCACTCCCACTTTTGTACTCCCACTATCTTAATAGTTTATAATTGAGTAGAAAATATTGTATTTCTGTAGGAAATTGTACGTAATTCGAGTATTATTATTGCTCATTTGTTTTTTAGAAGGTTTTTGACGAGTGAGGTTACTAGTTGTATGTCAAATGCAACCCTCCCCCACTTTTGCACCTGCGTTTTTCAGTTTTTATAATACAGTAAATTTTTTCAAAGTACTGTATTTCAGTACAAAATTAGTACTGAATTAATGCATCACAACACTTTTTAAACTTTTTAGTGAGTGGAGTTGTTCGCGCCCTACCTTGACGTCAAGCTTACTCTGCCTCTTTCGCATGTTGTTTTTAATTGTTTATAATTGAGAACACTATTTTCTATTTTGTACGTAATTAGTACAAAATTATAGGCTATTTGATTTTGCATTTCAGGGAAGTGGGGTACCAACTTGACAGACCGCACGCCCTGACAGAAGACTTGACTTGCCCTGACTTGACAGAAGGCACGACCGCAGGGGGCAAGGTGTGGCTGAAGAAGGGAGGGGAAGCAAGGAGGGGAAAGCATCGTTCCTCCTAGGAGCTCCATGGAAGGGGGCGAAGGGGTAGGCGACATCAGCGAATTCCCCTCCGCGCAGATAAAAGAACGGCCCAGACGGAGCTCATTCAGTGCACTGCCGCAGCCACATTGAGAGAACAACTGTATCGCATTAGGCCTTGGAGAAATACGCTTCATTAAGATGAGAGAAATCGTTCACATTCAGATCGGACAATGCGGAAATCAGATTGGTTCTAAGGTAGGAAGAATGCGAACGGTTCATTTTTTTGTAACAAACAAATGCACTTATTTCGGGGTTAAACGCCACAAGTTATCATGATGAAATAATTCCGTTTCCTATTGATGTGCTGTAGAAGGATCAATAAACGTTATGTCGTTTATGCCAACGTTACATTGTATAATAGCTAGAAGGATTTGTACTAATCTGCTTTATATACAGTAGTATCTATGGATTTACACAAAAGTTTGAAAACTTCATTTCTTTTCACTCTCGTGTGTTTCTCTTAGAGTTAATATTTGTTCTAGCGCATAAAGCATGTTGGCAAAACATGCATTTACAATTTTTTGTAGCTTGAAACCTGGGTTTGGCATGCTGATTTTTTTTTTCTTTTTCCTGCTACTTTCAGTTTTGGGAAACCATCTCGGACGAGCATGGTATCGACGCCACTGGAGCCTACCACGGCGATGCAGCTACCCAACAGGAACGGATCAACGTGTACTACAACGTTGTCTCGAAGGGTAAATACGTGCCACGCGCCGTCCTCGTCGACTTGGAGCCGGGGACAATGGACGCTGTCAAGGGCGGTCCCTTTGGCAGACTGTTCCGCCCCGACAACTTCGTGTTCTCGCAGGGTGGTGCCGGCAACAACTGGGCCAAGGGCCACTACACGGAGGGCGCCGAACTCGTCGACGCCGTGCTGGACGTGGTCCGCAAGGAGGCAGAGGGCTGCGACTGCCTGCAGGGCTTCCAGCTCACGCACTCGCTGGGCGGCGGCACGGGCTCCGGCATGGGCACATTATTGCTCTCGAAGATCCGGGAGGAATATCCTGACCGGATCATTAAGACTTATTCGGTTGTGCCCTCTCCAAAGGTGTCAGACACGGTCGTAGAACCGTACAACGCCACCTTGTCGGTCCATCAGCTCGTCGAGAACACGGACGAGTCCTTCTGCATAGATAACGAAGCCTTGTACGACATCTGCTACCGCACGTTGAAGCTGACGAACCCCACTTACGGCGACTTGAACCACCTAGTCTCCCTCACCATGTCCGGGGTCACCACCTGCCTGCGCTTCCCTGGCCAGCTGAACGCCGACCTGAGGAAGTTGGCCGTGAACATGGTGCCCTTCCCCAGGCTGCACTTCTTTGTGCCCGGCTTCGCTCCGCTGACGGCGCGTGGCAGCCAGCAGTACCGCGCCCTGACGGTAGCAGAGCTCATGCAGCAGATGTTCGACGCCAAGAACATGATGGCGGCCTGCGACCCGCGCCACGGCCGCTACCTCACCGTCGCCGCAGTGTTCAGGGGGCGGATGTCGATGAAGGAAGTGGACGACCAAGTGATGAACATGCAGAATAAGAATAGCGTCTACTTCGTTGAATGGATTCCTAACAATATGAAGACGGCCGTTTGCGACATTGCTCCGCAGGGCCTCAAGATGGCCGCCACCTTCATGGCCAATACCACCGCTATTCAGGAAGTTTTCAAGCGCATTTCTGAACAGTTCAGTGCAATGTTCAGGCGCAAGGCTTTTCTTCACTGGTACACGGGCGAGGGCATGGATGAAATGGAATTCACGGAGGCCGACTCGAACATTATCGATCTAATTTCTGAATACCAGCAGCACCAAGAAGCCCCTGCAGAAGATGAAGAGTTTCAGGAAGAACTTGAAGATGTAGATCCGGACGATGAAGATTAATTACACATTTCATGTTTTTATAATTGCAAATAGTGGAGATTTTTTGATAATTGAAATTTATTACCTTGATAAATGTTATTAAATGTTATTAAATAAAACTATTGACAATTTAAATTTTCATATTTCTCATCCATAAAGGTACTGTTAATGTTAAAATTTCCTATATCCGTTCCAACTGTCGGCTTTGGGGAAAGGTGGCCTTCGCGGCGCAAACTTACGTGAAGATCGGGGACTGAGTGGCAGCGAGTTTAAAAGTGCATTTACTGCGGCCCCTGGTCTTGGTTAGAGGGTAAAGTAACAAACCCCAGCGATCTGAATGAAAGATTTTTGCATTGATTAGTCAGAAATAAACCTTTCTTTCATTGCTTTAAATTGCAAAGTGATCAATGAAATGAACGGTAAAATTATTTTAATAAGGAATATAACTATCTTCAAATTTGGCAATAGAGCAACAATAGAGCTGTCTAATGCTTTCGCGAAAAAGGCAGAATTTTAAAACTTTTAAAATACAAGGAAAAAGTGGTTGAAGATTGTCACTATATCTCCAGATAGCGTTTAGATCCAAAGTAGAAATTTCGTTTACTGTTACTCAACTCGTTGTAAATTTACAAAAATAAAATGACTAGGATAACTACAGAAAACATAAATATTTACATAAATTATTTACACTTATACTCTGCAAGGCACATCCGCAGTACTGTGTGCAAGGGTCGGCGAACTGATCGCAATGTTTTGTGGCGTTATGAATCGATGCTTTGGAATTACAAACTGTAGAAGAAAAAAATCAATTTGATCAATCTATGGAAATCAGTATACCATTCTGATCGTTAATATTCATTTTTACCCCTGCGTCAGTCTTCACAAGACCATACATTGCTGTGGTTGTCTCCCCCCGTAAGTGTCACTGAGCCGCGATGGCATTCTTCCCAAAGGGCAACAATTGCAAGGTTTTAGAGGTAATGTTGTCAGTTTCATTTCAAATCACATGTCAGAGAGTCTAATTTTATACTCAAATGACCGTCAAAACGTTAACAAATAATGCGTCGTTCTATTTCTCGTTGTATTTCGGCGTATCCGCATTGTTGAGGGAAAAATACATTTCGGTATCGTAAACCAATAAGATCATAATACACAAAACGTGCATTACAATTACTGAACGTGTTAGATGAAGTAATTTGCTATTTTTAGGGGCAAGATTTATCCTTTTTTGCCTTATCAGGTGCCCGCAAAACGAGTTTTCTGTTTAAAAATCGTCGATTTTTGCGGCAGCATTACAATATTTTTTTCTTTTCTTTGGACATAGTAAGACGTGAAAGTAAAAATTGGTAGAAACCATTTTAATTATCAACGTTTATTGAATGATATGATTTATACTCAAGTATTGTTGTTCACATGTTACACATTTCGTAAAACAAAATATTTACTAATTATGTTTAGATTGTGATGTTTTTTATATTATTTACAACCCAGATGAAAGAAAGTCATTTTCCAATTTAATTTGAATATTGTATTGTAGAATTTACATTACTTGTTAATTTTTGATATTTACAATTTTATTATTTTAAAGTTAAAAATATAATCTAGCTTTAAAAATGCAGTTATTGTTCGAAATTGAGCTGCTTGGAGGAGAATTCTAGGGGCCGGCTTCTTTGATACAGTTTTCCTTGGTTTCACCGATCAACACGAGGTAAATGCTGGAACAGTACCCTAACAATCAGTTCACGGCCAGCAGTACGTGACTGCTTACGTCACAGCTGACGTCATGCTGCGTCAAGTATCCAAGGAAGAGAGCCCTCGCTAAAGTTTTGCTATTTTCGTGTTGCGTTATGGAACAGCAACGATCTACTTTTTCTCAGTCATTTGGTAAGATGGGAGTTATGTAATCGTGCGCCGCAAACGGCAAATTTTCGGCAGAAAAATTCATATTGCCGGGCCCTGGTTACGATAGTGTATAACTCCTGTTGACAAATAAAGTAAATTATTTGCTTCTACACGTGGGGTAGCCGGAATCAATGTTTTGTGGGTCATTGATATCGAAAAATTGATTTACGGCAAAATGTCCGTCTGTAGCTATCGCCTAAACCGTTCAGACGATTTTCTTCAAAACTAATATTTCCCGATCAATCTGAACGAACTCGAGGTTTTGAGAGTTTCAAGCTTATATTTGGATTTTTGAGGGTTCTTTATATCAAAAATTCTTGAAAATGGCACAAACTTCTTTAAAAACCTTTGTCCTCGGATAGCGTAAAAGACGCTTACAAAAATGGTCCAGGTCTCGTGTTCGTTGAAATTCCATATTTTTCGAAAATTGCAAAAGTGCTATTTTCCGGGGCGTCTTCCAAGAACTATGATATTGAAGATCGAGATTTGTTTCATTAATTAAATCTGTTTTTTAAAAACATCTTGAAGTGACGTCATGTAAGGTTTAAAAAAAATTAGTTTTTGCATAATTTTGCGAAAAATTAGGCGATTTTAAATGTTTAAAACTATTTTTTTCTCTACGACGGCTCCAGACTTTTTCTGTAAATTTTTCTCCTCGTATGTATCAAGGGACGCTAAAAATATTGTTCTAGTTCCATTTTTCAAACTCTCCGTTTTTTCGAAAATTGCAACAAAAAAAATTTAAAACAACAAAATTGATGATAAAAATGTTTGCGTTCAAAAAAATCATCACCTTAAAACGGTCATGTAGTTTTTTTTAAACTAGTTGTTATCGCGTAATTGGGGCTGAAATTAATGCAATGTATTAAACAAAATACTGAAAAACCGCACCAATATTTTTCCACAGATAGAAGGGACACGTAAATGAATTACGCAGGTCTAATTTTCGCTGAACTCTCTCCATCTTCAAAAATTGCAAATTTAGAATCAATGCGAGAAAATATGTGCTGTTGTATCACCACCACTGGGTTTTATTCTTAGTACGGTCTTCCGGAAAACCGTTGCGGAAAGGTGCGGGAAACGTGGCTTCTGAGAAAATGTTGAACCTATTTTTCTCCAGTTTATTTCTTAATATTGACAATACTTATATCACTGCGTTCGTCTCTTGGAGTAATTTAGTATGATGTTGGAAAATTATTTGCTTCCTTTTAAGAAATCAAGGTTGTGTCAATTTGCCAGTAATTAAAAAAAGGTACAAAAATAGAAAACGAAATATATTATTTTCCCCATCATCTACAACCTTGGCGCAAACCGCACACGAAATGTATAACCGTTTCGAAGATATTTGCAGTGGCCAACTTAGGGGGATACACCTGCGTATTGAACCATGTAATTGCAGAATTCGGGAATGCTTTTTGTGTTAAAATATGCAATTAATTGCACTGTTATACGAGGGTATTTTATTTGTTGTTTATGACCACTGTGTATGTTCTTTTTGGCCAACCATTTTGTGTGGTTTTGTTCCACAGCATTTCCGCTGCCGCAGGCCACTATTATGTAACTATTTTTGTGGAAGATTCTAAGACTTCTTTGAGGGAGAATGGCAGAAGCCAGCGCGCTGAATCAAGGCTCTGCTGGGGTATGAGAAATCCCGGAACCCCCGAGTTGCAAATGGAAAGGCAGTTGGCAATGCGTCTTCGCCGATTAAATTTCCTGTGAAGAAAAACTGCCTGCTCTTCACGGTCCATTTAAATGGCAAATCCAAAGTGATGGGAAAAACATGTGCCTCAATGGATATATCTGTTCTCGTTTACGCAGGCGTTCGTAGATGTTTGTAAACAAAAAAAAACAGACATTATATTATTTATTTTTAATAGGGTTGAATTGTATGAGATTGCTTTTTACCTATCTTAATAACATAAATTTTAAATTACATCATGATAAACGTTGTGCAGAGAGGTAGCGTGATAAATTGGAATTGAAATAATAAAAGTTGTGCGTAAATAATAACAGTGAGTTATTATTTATTATTATTGCTAACTTAATTATTTAATATTATTAATAATATATTAATTAATAATAATAACAATAATAATAATAATAATAATAATAATAATAATAATAATAATATTTGTTGATCTTATGTGATTTTGTCTTTGAATAAAATCTCAGGATTGAGGTAACCGTGCGGGCTTTTGGTATTGGCTCTTTTCGGCATGAGTAATACTATAGTTGAGGAACTTCTTGACTATTGCGAATGTGTTGAGGATGACAACTTTCTGCAAGTCCATGTACAATGTGTTCGCCATTTTTAACTGTTGTAGACTGTAATGCAAAGTTATGGGGATGACGCCAGTTGCGGCGTCACTGATGCCTATCGTATAAACTTTCTCTATTTTCCATTATTTATTTATTTCCATTGCTAAATCTGGGTACTTGGAAACTTTTCTGTGTGGGATGACTGAAGTTTGTGTGTGTGTGAGTGTGTTTTGTACTGCGATATCTATTAAGTGTTTTTGTTGATTTTATCAATTAGCGTAATGTCTGGCCTGTTGTGTGCCATCGTCTTGTCTGTAATTATGGTTCTGTCCCAATACCCAGATGATCCAGAGGTTTTTTTAAATAAAAAAGTGATTAAAATATATACTCGTACGAGCCTTTATTTTGCCCTTCCATTAGCAACGCTAATTCGTGGCAAAGATGGTTCGGGCAGCGTCGGGCATAAATGAAAACATAGAAAGAACATTAAAGATTCATTGTGAAATAACTGATTCTTTATTTATTCATACATTTCACTCTTTTTATTTGTATTTATATTTTCACTGACAATATATCAATGAAAAATATGAGTGATCTAGGGAAGTTACAATTAAACCAAAACAAAATAATGATTTAAGACTTATAACTGATGCGTTTCTGAGTTCGAAAAAGGGGTTGACCACGGAGTGAAATCTGTCAGTCGATTATTTACATATTTGTGGATGAGGGATGCAATAAAAATAGTCATTTTGTTCCTAAATCAAGCATTCGCCTGGAAATTATAAAACAAAAATTGTAAAGAAATTTTTAAAAAAGGTAACATATTCAGTGAAAATAGTTACTTATGTTGGTCTTAAATATAAAAAATATTGTATATCTTATAAAATTGTTCAAAGAACACAGTTTGTTACGTTACATGCAAAAAAACTCTAAATTCCACCGAAATACGTCAAAAATGAGAAAAAGACAAAACAAACAACACATTTTCGATATTACATCACTACAGTAACATAAGCGAAAATTTGTTTTTCTATGTTATTTTGGGAGTATAATAAGATAATATCACCCTCTTCAGGTTTGGGGGTGAGCCAATTTCACCTATCTTATTCCGCTATACCCAATACGTTGACAAAGGTTACTTCCATTATTTTAATCCTTGAATAATGTCAACACCACAACAGTATTTCCACTATTTTATTGGCGTGGTATAGATTGTAAATGTATATTGTAAGTAAATTGTTATATTTTTAATGTATAGAAAATATATTGCAATGTATAATGTTTGAAAATTTTAAAATGTGTAACAAACAACTTAATAAATTTTATTAATATTGCAATACCTTATGAGGTGTTTTCATTTATATTAATCCTGGACCTAGACAATTGAGTCCGGAATGGGAAAAATACCAACAATACAAAGAATTGTAGTTTGTTCGCATTTGCTGACTTTCTACTAACTTTATTTGAAATTTGATAATGAAATAGGAATTTTTTTTTAAAAAAAAAGTTTTTTCCTGGAAATGTTGATTTTCATGCGTACTAACATGCTCCACTATTAATGTTTGATTGGTTTACTAATTATTAACAGTTGGTTCAATTTAATTCAGAACAAGAGTATATTTTGAGCTTTAGCTCAATTTTCTTTTGAATAATCCGAGCATCTTTTGTATTTGTATTTGGAAGGTATCTCAATAATTCGAATTTAGCGGGATTTTGTACCATTCCGAAGCACCACCATGACAAACCTTGAAGCGCTCTACAGTTTTTTCCTATAACTTTGCGCTCTACAGTTGTTTGCTGGAACGTAGATGTACTTCTAACTTCGATTTTTTTAACGTGGCGTCTCAAGGTTGCAGACGAAAAAGAAAGAGGGAAGGCAGACTCCAAAAGGGAATCGTAAAAGAGGAAGTTGTCATGACGTTCAGCTTTCTATTGGAACTTGCCTTCTCTCTCCCTATTTTGCTAGTGATCTTGAGACGCCACGTTAAAAAAAATTGAACGATTGAACGAGAAGCAACTATACTCCTACTCTCACGAAGTCTAATATGGTCCTATAGCTTCTTGTTTGTTCCATTTCTCTACCGAGCTAGGAATGGCGACGTATGCAAATTGAACTTAACGCGATCAATGGTAAAACCTTAATCTCACGCTAATCTCACGTGAAAAACGTCGGCAGCTAATCGGACAAACTGATGTTTAGCGACATCACGCGGTGAATAAAGAAAATTATATCGACCTTTTTGGGCCAATAACGACGCGCATACTTATTTGTCTTACGCCGTCTACACTTACTTACAAACACGAAAGTGTAGATGGCGTTGGTTGAGTACGTGTTAGATGGCGTTGACTTATCATATTAACTTGGTGGTCATTAGCAGAAAATGCCTTAAAAGGTTCTACCATTGACCACGTGAAGTTCAATTTGGTCGATTAGATTCCGAGGCGTTTCGTATTAATACATACCTATCCTACCAGGAGTTGTTTCTTTGTTACACCTTCATGCTCACAATTAAAAAAGACTGACAATTCGCCATGCGTGTTCTAGACTCCGGCCTATGCGGTTAACATAGAACATTATTGAGCCTGTCCAAAGCATGAAATTGCAACTTGAAATTTTGACGCTTCGCTACGCGTGTCCATGCATGAGCATGGTGATGAGGCTTCGGACTTTGGCCTCAGTATGGACTTAGTATAAAACATATTTGAGCCTGCGCAACGGCTAATTTTCGGTTGTCATTCGAATTACGTTAAACAGAATACCCTCCTTCCCGTCTTTCGTTCTTCATTTTCGTTCACCGATGTCGCGACGCTGGAGTCGACTGGTTACGATAAGGGATAAGAACTGAAATCCCTTTGGGTTCTCTAAACCCTTTCCACCACGCTCTAAACGAGAATTAATATTTAAAAAGTAGAAGTAATTAGTAGTAGAGTAAACATGCTACAACTACTACCGGGACGAGTCGCATTTGATCACCTTTTGTCAAGACCCATTTTTCGTAATTATCATTGCTTTAAAGAAATTGTACTGCATTCTCGCCACTAAATTCTCGAATGCTTTTGTTACAATTAGTTAGAGCTTTAGGGATATTCGGAACACAATTTTCATTTTTGAGTATTCTACAATTCTGGTATATTGGCAACGTCAATTTACATTACTGTAGTGTGATGATTGTGGTATACCTGGTAGTAAGCATGGCCGATCTCTGCATTTTGTGATAGTAATGGTTGAACAAAATATTTAGTACATTGCGGCATTTGTCATATTCAATGACAAACGTATTATTGGAGTGTGACAAATGCTAATTTCTGTTTTCGGATGTCTATTGTAAACTGAGAGTTTTTCGTATCATTTTATTTGACTTCATTTAAGTGTTTAATTAAAATGGGTGATGAAAGCGAAGTAATTGAAAATGATTTAAAGAAACAAGATAAATATGTTAAAGATTCAAAAACGAAAAGGTAACTATAATAGCACAGATTTAGAAATAACTTTCAAAATATAACATAACAAGTTGATTAAAAAGAAGTGTATGTTGTTTGTTGATACTATTTGTGGTTAGGTTCTTGAATTATGTTGTTTATAAGGACAGACACTTTCTGCTTGTAAATCTTAAAACATGACTTATCAATTATCTCCTAATGCTTACTATTTTCAAGTGGATTTGCAGTATATAATTATTTCTGTTGTGAAAGTTCATGATATAAAACCACATCTGTCTCTGAATGTAAATTTGTGTGTGTTGCAATGAAATTGAGAAAATGTAAAAATTCAAAGAATTTGAGTTTTCAAGAATGTCCATGTACATTTTCTAATAGCTTTTAATTATTTCGTTTATAAGTTACTATATTTAATTATTAATGAAGATATCTAAAAAATTCTATTATTACTTAAAATAGTAATTGTAAATTAGTTATTGTTTTGTTATTGGTATGAAATATTAATTCTAATGGTATGTAAACTCTGCTTAGCACATCCATTTCTTTTCTCTGTAATATTATTAATAAATGCTGCAATTGTTGCAGGCATCAAGCATCAATACAGTACTGTTGACTTTCTGAAATGTAAGAATTTGCACTTTCTGTGTGTGAATTTTTAAGTGTTTATCAGAGAAAACCAAGTGTTCAGCACATAATGCACACATTCACAGTTTATTTGATTTGGTATTGTGATTGGTGTGTCATCTAACTTGTACAGAGCATAATGTTTTAAGTCATGATAGTTGTGTTTTCTTCAGTTTGAGGTAGTTTCTCATGTACACTGTCGGAGTGGTTGTTTTGGAATGAATGTATTGAGTGAGTACACGGTACCAGTAAATATTTTAGTTAAGGAAAGAGGAGAGAAATGGAAAAAGAAATAGGGGAAGTTTATGAGCGAGGAAAGAAAGACAGTAAAGAATATATCTGTCATATGTGAAAGACTTCAATTTGTGAAGAAAAAAAAAAAAAAAGAAAAAAGGGAAAAAAAAGGTGGAAAAAAAAGAAAAAAGGAAAAAAGAGGTGTGAATCCACAATGTAATTCAGAAAGGAAGTATTGATTATAATTAACTTAACTGAACAATTTATCTTCCAAAATTCTTATAGGAAGTTTGTATGTGTGAAGAATAAAATTATGAAGGAAAATTGTGAATGGAGTTTCAACAGTTTTGTTATTATTAGCCTCTGATTCTTTTTGATTTGAATTGTAATAGAATGTGGCTAACGAACAGATAAACACTCCCATTATTTTTTTTTTAAGTTCTGCCAAAAAGAGGAACAGGCGCAAAAAGAATAATGTTGGAAGCAGTGGAGAATCAGGAAATCTGGGAAATGGAAACAACAAGGATGGAAATGATGGGGAAAAGGGTCTGGAAAATGTTATGGATGAAGACATGCAAGGCGGCTGTAACATCTCAATACAAGTTAGTATCATTTAATGAAAGGAATATGTGTATTTTTAATTTTGTGAAATTAGTTTTGTGTGATAATAATTATTGAAATAAATACAGCTGATGTTTTGATTTAATTGCATTTATATTTAGGATATTCGTAAAGCAATGGAGGTTCTGTCGTTTCAACAAAAACCAGCTAAGACAACAGAAGAAGCGTTGCAGAAGCAGTATCAATTTTGGAACACACAACCTGTTCCGAAAATGGGTATGTGTTTTAGATATAGTGTTTCTTTTGATACTTCCATTTCTTTTTGTACCTTGTTTTGCGAATTATGTATACTGGTTTCTTGGAGATTAAATGTCCTTGCATTGTTTGAGATGTACTAAACAAATTTTGCCTATGAAAAAGAATACTTGATGTATAAAATAAAGTGAGAGAAAAAATTTCAAAATGTGTTTTATAATAAACTTCTAACAGATTTATGAAAGTATAATATGCCACATGAAGTATCAAAGTATAAATGAACGAATTTAAACTGAAATGCAATAAAAAATATTTTACTGTGGTTATTAATGTTATCACTTCAATTTAATATTAAATTCATCGGTTTGTAATTTGAAATTTAATTTTGGCATAGAATGTTAGATAATACCATGCAAATAGAATTTAATAGCTTAACTTGGTAACAGAATTTTTCTTTTTACTCTTAAAACTTTCGAATATACTAAGAGGGGAGGATTTTATATTTTCTGACTAATAGAGATCAGTAATTTTATAACGACAATGCCGAAATCTAAGAGTAGAAAATTATATTTGTTTCTGATATGTTATTTTGCTGTAATAATTGAAAATTTAGTATATTCATGTTTAATGGTGTAAGGGAAATGGACAAATAACAATCTGATATCTTTGTTACTCCATCATTGCTACTTTTTTATTAGTTGCTATAGAGTGTTCATTGTAGATAAACTGAATTCTGATTTTTTTTTTTTCAGATATAATATTTCATCAATTTTATGTATTAAGTTGTATTCTGATTTTTTGCTACGTTTGACTGACTGTACTGACTATATGATAGATACTTCCATATTTCTTTATTTATTGTACTTGGCAATAAATCTGATTCATTTCGTTGTCTCAAGTGTGTTTTACCCTGTTTATTGATACATTTTCTGAAAACAATTTTTTAAAACTATTTTTTGTGTAGTTCTACTTATTATTATGTGTATTTTTCAAAGAATACCAAAATTAAACAATTTTTGAAGTCATAGTATTTGTATGAACTTCAAGACTGAAATAATCAGTGTGTAAATTCCATATAGTAAGATTCTATTATAAAGTTTTCCTAGTACTTACTCACTTTTGTCATATACAAAAGAACAAATGAATTTGTTGTAACATAAAATTCTTCTTTTTTGTAACACTTCAACTCACTGTAGTATTTAATTTGTACTTTATAAAGAGATGTACATATTGCATTTTTGACATGAATAGCCAGAGAACATTGAGGTTTACAGTAGTAATATAGTAGGGGTAAGTGGAATTGAGTAGATGAGACAAACATAAATTTCAACAAACTAGGAGAATTTTACAATGGACTGCCATTGTTCTAATTGTATTTAAACCTGAAAATCACCTTTGAAAAGAAATTGTCATAGCATAAAGACATTGTAATGTGTGTTGCTTGAGAAGTTGTACAATAATTTTAGGGTGGCTAGTAAAATGAAAAATCTTGAAAAATATATTGATTCTATGAGAAACCTGGTAAACATAAGGAAATTTGAATTTTTTTCACCATGTGCAATTTTGTCTCTGTTAAACCACATTCAAATACATCATTGAGAAGTATGTCAGAATTAATATAATTGCAGAGTACATTCTGATAATGCCAATATTTATATGATTTCAAATTCCCTAGCAAGAGATGATATAATTAATTATTCAGAAAGTTGGAATTTACTGCAAATCAGAACTTGGAAAATGTTTTTCAAGCCTGGAAAATGCCTTGAATTCCAAAATGCCTTATCACCAAGAACTCTGTTTTGTTACCATGATTACGCAACGCAGTTCAGTAGTTCGTTTTGCCTTATCGTGTGTGTAATATGGTAAACACGTTGTTTCTAATTTATTTAGGTGAATTCCTAGTCATTTCATTTTCATTATCTAACCATTATTTTCTAATTATGTCTTGCAAATAAAATGGGATGGTTTCTGAAATAAGGTGACAGAATTTTAATTGGTTAGCCCGTTATATTGTGAAGAAAGTCTTGGAATTACCTTAAAATTCTGTCCTGATAAATGTCTACATGTTCTATGATACTTTCATGAATATTTTGCTCTGTAGATGAGAAGATAACGTGTAATGAGCCTATTGAACCAGACAAAGCATTGTCAGAAATCAGAAAAGAACCTTATTCTCTTCCTGATGGCTTTAAGTGGGACACTTTAAATCTTGATGAACCACTTGTTTTGAAGGAATTGTACATGCTTCTGAATGAGAATTATGTTGAAGATGATGATTCTATGTTCAGATTTGATTATCCTCCTGCATTTTTGAAATGGTAAGAAATGTTTTTTATACTGACCATTGTACTGTAAATAAAGGGAAACATTTGTTTATGTTCAAAAGTCAGCTTTGTCAAAAGTTTTCAATGTTTTGAAAGTACTTTGTCACAGAAAAAATATTTTTGCGAGAGTTTAGGCTGGAAAGGTGGTATTGTATAGAACAGAATCTTTTATTTTTCACAATATTTTACATACTGTTTTTTAAACTCAAAATTTTATGAGGATATCATTTTTATTCGTTAATTTATGAATATTAGAATATCTTCAAATACATAAATATTAAAAAAAAGAGATTAACGTATTGCTTATATTTCTGGCATTTAGTTTTGATTTCTGAACTGAACAGCAATGATGTATGACTGAGAGCCACAGAAACAATGAAGTAATTGCCTGTAAATGAGTGAAAGAAAAGAGCTTTTTGCTGAGGCAATTGATAAAGAGTACAAAATCAATTTTTCACATACATTATCCAAAGAACATGAAGCTACAGATTATGGAATGAATTGTTCATAATATTGCACTGTGTATTGGTTACAAAATACATAACCAGAATAAAGAAATTTTATCTTTTCCTATGAAATCAAATAAAACCCTCTTAATACTTTTTGACAATAATGCTAAGTAATATACTAGAAGAAATTGAAATTAACCTGTTTTTTTCTGAAGCATTCTTACATTCTAGTTATTGGTACGACCAGAAAATTGTGAATGTTGGCTTGCACTTTAAAAGTTGTCGAGAGGACAGGTATCTAATGCGTACTCTACTAACAAAATGTAATGTTGTTGGGTTAGATGTTCTTACTTTGCCTCTTTTTTCTTTATTATTTTCTCCTCCTTCTCTGATACGAAGGCACAGAAAGTAACTGAACTTCATTTGTAAGCTGCATATTGTGAGTGCAGTTAGTATGTCAACTACACTCATATCAGAATATTCTTTAGAGTATATTTAAAATTGAATATTGTTTAATTTCTTAGGAAGTGGGTGATACAAGAAAATTGGACTTTTGTGGATATACTATTAGAAGTTTACATCAAGAATGATTTTATTTACTAAACAGTAAAAAAGATTTACTCTTTTAGAATGTTGATCATAGTTTAGTATCTTGTTTTACTGCATGTAAAATAGGTTTGATCTCTGGAATGCCTATCCCCTATCCTTTACCAATTTAGTTGAATTATAAATAAAAGATTGCAGAAAGTGTAGTTGTAAAGAGAAAGTTTTGCTTTTGTGTAATGGAGACTATTTCCATTACCAACCAATTTAATTTGGTAATATTGCCATTGAAAGGACCACTCTACTTGCATCTAGTGTAATGTGAACTCGAGAAAATATCAGCAGGTTATACTTTCGAAATTAAAAAAAATTAGAGGAAAAGGATGAAAGTTAATTCAATGATTAATTACGCTCTAAGGCTTATTACTCCTATTATTAGATGTTTGGAACTCAGAAACTACACGTTTATTTTTTATGATTTTAATATCTTTTATTACTACTTCAAATTTTGTTTGTCCTTTTTCCACTGTTGCAGGGACTGAATTAGGTTTCATTTAATTTTCCCAAATCTGAAATATTTGAATGGTGAAATCAATTTATTAGAATTTGATTTTTAACCAATATTGAATAATAAATTATTTTGGATTCAAGAGTGGAGTAATTTCAATTTATTGGAAATATGTTATTTATTGTGTAAATGCATGAATTTGCCCTTAATGTTTTCTACAATTTATGTTTACAATAATGCCTAGCTATATTAATGCTTTTGTGTTGTAATGTTTATATTTTTATTATCTTGATAGGGCTCTTCAACCTCCTGGATGGAGAAGAGATTGGCATTGTGGAGTTCGAGTAATAAAAAGCAATCGTCTTGTTGGTTTCATAAGTGCCATTCCAGCAACATTGAGAATATACAACCAGTAAGTATAACCACTTATAAGACATTATTAACAGTAATATATCATTTTAGCAATTAAATCATGTGTACTATTGAAGTCTTGTCTTGTTTGATCCAATACAATGAAGTTAAAGAGATTGTTTCGATACATTAATTTGAGATATGCTTTTAATTTACCCTTAACTAAAAATCTGAAATGTGACATTTATCTATGATCCAGTTCTCAATAAGGAAATTGAAAATACAAACCATTGGAAAATGACTTAACAGTTAGAAGCATTCAGATGTTGGTAAGGTGGAGGAAATACATTTTTGCTTTTTTATCTTAAAGGTAGGAAATGTGCAAATGCATTGCATTGTTAAATTCTGTAATTTATGGGTGGTGGATTTAAAAAAATATATATATTACTTACTGTACGTCCTTGAATATTCCTCTTGGTAGTAATTGAAAGTGGTGTGGTATATGGTATCCAACTGATTCTTAAATCATATAAAGATATACTGATAGCTTTATTGTAGAAAACTAATCATATCTGAACACTTCTGTTCTGAAATCGGTTATCTTTCATTACCTGGGAAGGTTGTATTAAACTGTACAACTCATGTTGAATTTATTGACCCATTGAACATACCAAATAATAAGAACTTGATATGTGCTAATATTGCTGATAAGTTTGTTAAAAAAGTCTAAGTGAAATACTAATGTCTTAAAGTGTATAAGGAAAGTTGTAAGGAATGTACTGATATGATTGTTTTGAGGGTGGTGGTGGTGTTTTATTATTATTATTATTATTATTATTATTATTATTATTATTATTATTATTATTATAATTTTAATTCATAGAATATTTGGGAACTAAGGCAATAGAAATATTTTTTCTCAATAAAAGTTTTAAAAGAAGATTATATTTTGCCTTGTTAGCGTAAAGTATTGTATTAACAATGTTATATGTCATGCTATATTTTTTAATTTATTGCTGGTTTGAGTCTTGTTCTCCACATTAAATTATTGGAAAGACATTTTTTTTGTCAAAGTAGTAACTGTAATAAATATTTTAGGAGATTGTGTAGTAAAGTTATTCAATTTTTACTAATGAATTATCATTTTAATTTGTAATGTATTTTTAATTCACAAATCTTCTGAGAAAAATGTATCAGTTAATGTGAACCTTTCCTTATTAAATAGGACAAAGAAGATGGTAGAAATAAACTTCCTGTGTGTGCACAAGAAATTGCGATCAAAGAGAGTTGCTCCTGTTCTTATCCGAGAAATAACACGTCGTGTCAATTTGACTGGCATTTTTCAAGCAGTCTACACTGCAGGTGTTGTTTTACCAAAGCCTGTTGGAACATGCAGGTATAATTTTTAGTATAAAATATATTAAGACTGTCTTTTTTAAATCATGAGAATTGTAAGAATAATATTGTCCATCTCATTAGTTCTCATGTCTCATTAAATTCTCTTTCTACCAAATTACTTTACATTGCATTTCTATGTTAATGTTCCTCTTCATATTCTCAACAGATACAATAGTATAATTACTACAGGGGCTACAATAATAATATAACTTTTATTATTAGTAGTAGTGATTTTTAATGTCAGTAAACAGGATAGAGCGTGTGTGATACTTGAAAAGAACTAAATTACAGTTTGTAGCTTCTTATTTTGGTGTACTGCTAATCCATCACTTTATAGAAATATCATTCTACAACTCCTTTAAGGAGCACTCTTGAATATTTACATGAGAAAATTATTATTGATGTTTGTTTTGTGTTACTTTTTCATTAGATATTGGCATAGGTCATTAAACCCAAAGAAGTTAATTGAAGTTAAATTTTCGCATTTGAGTCGCAACATGACTATGCAGCGTACATTAAAATTGTACAAATTACCAGAATCAACAAAAACTCCTGGTTTTAGGAAGATGACTCCTGCTGACTTGCCACGTGCACATAAATTATTAGAAGAGGTACTGAACAAAATTTATTTGTATGTTTGGTGTTGTGATTAGATCATTGGTTATTTTTTTTATATTTTTTTAGTATTTGAAGAGGTTTGATTTAGCTCCAGTCTTTTCGGATGAAGACTTCCGGCATTGGTTCTTGCCACAAGTAGGCATTGTGGATAGTTTTGTTGTTGATAATGGAACTGAACTGACAGGTATATATTGAAGTAATGTTGAAGTGAATGTGTAAGTTGGCCACAAGTTTCTCATTTTTAATATCGTGCATTATTTTTTACAGACTTTGTTAGTTACTACACATTACCATCTACCATAATGCATCATCCTGTTCACAAAACTCTCAAAGCAGCTTATGCATTTTATAATGTGGCTTCGAAAACAAGCTGGTTGGATTTGATGGGTGACACTTTAGTTTCTGCTAAAAATGTGAGTTAATAATTATTGTGTATAATGCATATTATTTGGATAAATGAAAAAAAACTAATTCCTTATTGAATGGTAGAATGGCTTTGATGTTTTCAACGCATTGGACCTCATGGAAAATAAAGAGTTCCTCCTGAAGCTGAAGTTTGGTATTGGTGATGGAAACCTACAATATTACCTTTATAATTGGCGATGCCCAGCTATTCAACCTAATAAGGTAAAGTGTTGAATGACATTTGTGATTAATTGTGAGGTTACTTAATTAAAATTTGCAAAACGTGTTTAAGAGAAGAATAATGGACAAAATGTCAAATTGTCTTAGATGCTTTTTTTTTTTTTTTTTTTTTTTTTTTTTTTTTTTTTTATTTTTTTTAACTGCAATTTGTCTGGTTAAATTACCTTTGTATCATACTTTATCATATCAAGAAAACATTTCTTTACAACTTTTGCAAAATACCTTGAAAGGGTGTCCACTTCCAGAAAAGTCTGGGAAAATTTGGAGCATTTTTATAACCATTAGAGGTCATGGAAATTTTTTAAGACAATTATAAAACTAGAAATTATTCTTTGTATAACATTGGCAAGCTATAATTAGACACTGCTTTTATTTATGAAGAAAATATTGTTAATTTACTCTTTCCATGGAAAATCAAAGAATGACAATTCGAGGTACTATGTATTTTGAATTGTTGAGTCTCTCTCACAATGAATTAGTGCCAAAGAATCCAAGATACTATGGAGAAAAGGGCATGGCCATGGTTATACTATGGGCATGGCTGATAACTGTTTTATTATCAGCAGTGTGTTCTATAACAGCTTGGTAGGTGAAAGAACAGTATCTGGTCATCTGATCCTTGTTCTTGCAAAGGCAGTAACTATTAATTTTAACTTGTCCTGAAACTTTCAAGCAAAAATATTTTCGAATAATCATTAAAACAGATAAAATCATATTGCAGCATGTGATAAGTGTAGCCTGTGACATTTTACAGAATCTGTGATCTGGCACCTTTGACCAAAACATTTTGGATTTCCCCTCCCAAAATTTGTCTCTGGATCTGCCCTTGTCTTGTCTGACATAAGTTCTCTAAACTTATCCAATGCACAGATTGAAATATATATTTTGCATATATACTACTATTGCTTAAGTTATAATAAATAATTACTTGGATTTGTAAGTAAATCAAACAATTTTCCTGATTAGTAACGAACTTGATTTTTGCTTTTGTGCTAATTTCACTTCTATACTTTCATATTATCAAGTTGCATGAAATGACAAGTTTTATCCGGAAAGAATTTTAGAATTCAAATGGAACTAAACAGGAAAAAGTTGCCTCTCTTCTTCAATTTAAATTAACATCAAATAACCACTGATATGTGTTGAAAATGAATATTTAAAACAACATAGCATAAAAGGAAGATGAATAAATTTATAACCTCGTAGTGCAAATTATCAATGGACAATAAAGTTTCTTTAAAGTTTTTTTTGCTCTGTAATTTCTGCATTTACATCATTGTTAAATTGGTTTTAACATACTTTTCTTGTGATACTTCAGGTTTTCATAAAACAAGACTTTTGACTTTATCATAAATTAAATCAAAAAAAGAGAAAAAAATTAACCCCATTAACTCTGTGGTGAAGAATGCTTGAATGAAATTTTTTGTATGAAGTTTTCGTCACAATTGCAATACGACACATTATTTCAGCTCTGTGTGTAGATACGTCCTTCATAGGCTTGAATTTGGGCATTTTCATGCAACTGAACTTTTGAGTTACTTGAAGCACTGTGGGCGAACTTCAAATTGTGCACAACTCTTAGAACAATACTGCTGGCAGAATGTACATACTTCACTCCTGACTGATGATCTTATTGACTAACCTACACTATTAATATTTCTTTCTAAAAGTAAAAACTGATACACCTATGAAATTAGAATAGTCTGTGCAGGGTGTCAAGCACAAAACCAGGCTGAAATTTTAGGTTTCACATTATTACCCAATTCTGTGAATTTTTTAGCAGTAATCATTCCTTTGCAAAACATATAGTTTTCAAGGGAGAATAATATAAGAAAAATAAATCCAAGAGAAGTCCGTGTTGAATAACTTACATTCTCTATTAACAGTCACCAATAGGAAAAATGAGCCAAAATAGGAAATTGTACAAGCCCTGAAATATGCATTTCAGTAATATTAATCAAAAAATGTGCAATATCATTCAACATAATCGTAAAGTATGCTGTAGTATTATGCTATGTGCTTCAAATATCCAAAATATTTCAAAATGTGGGCCTAAGAGGACTCCAGTTCAAAGAGGAAACAAAATTTGGAACTTCTCCAACAAATCAGAACAAATAAGCAACTGCATGAAAATATGAGCGTAAATTATAACCGTAAAATTCCTGTACTAAAATTTCTTGACTTATTAATGTAGTGGGAAAGAGACTTTTCACAAATGACTTCTACAAGTTATTCTATTTTGCAATGGTTTCATTATGTGCTGCTCAAATGTGATAGGAATTTTTCTTTTATAATCGCATGGTTGATCATATTCTAAATTGTCAGTAGCAATATTATTGTTGGTTTGGACTGCAACATATATGTGCATATATTGAGTATTTGTGCTTTCTAAGGGTAGATAGCTGATATGGTGATGTAGTGTGATTTATTTTCTGGAAAAAGATGTCTTTTGTTTGCTATCTCTCTCCCTCTCTTCCCCTCTCCCCCTCTCTACCTCTCCCCCTCTCTACCTCTCTCCCTCTCTACCTCTCTCCCCCTCTCTCCCTCTCTCCCCCTCTCTCTCCCCCTCTCTCCCCCTCTCACCCCCTCTCTCCCCCTCTCTCCCTCTCTCTCCCCCTCTCCCTCTCTCCCCCTCTCTCCCTCTCTCCCCCTCTCTCTCCCCCCTCTCTCCCCCTCCCTCTCCCTCCCTCTCTCCCCCTCCTCATGTTTATAATGCGTGTGAATTTTGTGTGATTGTGCATTGAATCTTTATTTAAATAAATATGTGCTGTGAATAAAGATTAATTTGATCAAAATCATTGTTTACTGTTATGAACTTTGTGGTGATGGCCTTTCCAACAAGAGCAGTTAGTGAGTTGCTTCAGATTATTTGAACTATTAAGGAAATGTACAGTACATGAAAATACTGTACAAATCTAAATACTGCAATCGAAAAAAGACAATTACATATTCAACGAAATATTAACAGGTCACAAACATTAAATGTTGTATAAAATATACAAAAAATACAATTTTGCTAAAATTAGAAGGAAAAAATATTTTTGAGTCGTTAGTTATTGTTATTTATATTTATATTAATTGTTGTGTGCAACTTGATATTTATAATGTATGTATGTAAATATGCTTGGTATTCTGGCATATTTATGAAAAGAAATGGCTAGAATGCGAAAAGCCTATTGTACTTAAAAAGTGTGATTTGACAATTATAAATACAAATTATAGAAGTCAAAGCTTGAATTATATAAAACCTGAAATTAATTTCTGTGTGTAATTATATTTTCAGATTGGACTTGTACTTCAGTAGACAAGTGATCATCTTGTGCAGCTGTAGGTTGAGAGTAAGAAAGTACGTGTAAGGAATAGTAATGTGCGAAAGTTAAAATTTTCCAACTTCTGTGAAGATCATCCTTTATCTTCCGTTGCGATGTAGCAGTTTTGTCTGAATATTTCTTCATTATTACATTGATGTATAATATTTTACATCCCATTTTGTTATGTATTTGTAAGTTTTATAGAAGGATATTTCAGCCATTTGCGAAAATGAATTTCTATATTTTGAGAGGTCTTGTAGCAATTTGTTCCAAGCTGAATATACTTTTGGTGGTAGTGATCTTTTAGTTGGTACACCTTTCATAAAAAAGGTGCTAATGACTGAAACACAAAGAAACGAAGGAGCAATGTGGATGTGTGTGAGTTTTTATTTACAAAATTTCTCGCATGTAAAATTTTGGATTATTTTGTATATATATATATGTATATATGTTTCAATTTGCAATTTATTTTCATAAACTTAGAGGCAGGAAGACTTTTAGTGCCCCACTAACAAATGTGTGTTTTTAAAATACTTGAATGGGGTAGCTTCTCTGCTCTTATGCTTCATGAAAGCTTTTTGTTGTCAATTCTATTGTAAATTCCTTGTAAATACATCTCTTCAGAACTATTTGTTTCCTCAATTCTGTTAAAATAAATTTGACAAATGCATTCTGTTCTGTATTTGATTTTGTAACAAATGGAATTTATATTTTTGTTTGCCATATAAAAACAGAGACATTGCTTTTTATCGTTCTTGTACAAATAAACTGAACGATGAAAGATAATGGTGTTACTAATTTTACATTTACTCTTACCTCCAATGCTGTAAATACAGTGTATGCACACTTTGTAAAAACTGCTGATGCATGAATTGAAAATTCTAATTTTCGCACATTCTATGATTGACAGTTTAAATTTTTATGGTTAGAGACAGTGCCTGTTGTGTTGACTTAACTGAACTGTGAGGGAAACTTAAAATTGTAAAAATGTGTGCTCGACTACTTGTAATGTTTTAAAATGAAAATCTTATATAATGGATTGTGTATTCCTTTCAAAATTAAATTTTGAAATACTTTATTATTCTTAGTGTTGGGTTGTATCAGAATTTCTGGGAAATACTTTCCTAGCATAGATGGTCAACATTAAATGGAATTTACAAAGAGATGATCAATTGCATAAGTCCACAATTAATTAATTAGGTTAGATAGCACCTGTTTATTTTTATTATTATTAATGTCATTATTATAATAATTACCATGAAATTATTAATTTAATATTTTAAATTTGGAAGCCAAGTCCACAACTTGACTGATGAGTTTATTTGTGGATATGTGGACGCAAATACTGGCCACATGAAATTCTGTAATTAAGATATGTTGCACTACTCCTGTATTTTCCATTCTTTACTTGTTATTATATATTTGTTTCTTTCCTTCTGTTTTCCTTCAGCTTTCCAATTTGTGTGTAATTGAGTTAGGAAAGAAGAAGAGTTAGTCAAGAAAATTAGAAATGCTTAATGTTATAATCCTTGAGTGACCTGAAGCGAGTTGTTTTGTGATACTGATTTTTTTATGACTGATAGCCCAGCAAACAGAAAAGTATTACTGGCGCGTGGTGCTATTAGACTGCCCTTGCATCAAAACAAGTCAGTCCTGAAAGAACGACACCAAATATTACTTACCAAGGATAGTAGCTTTTTAGAGAGTGCCTGTATAATTGTTTATGTAATCATTTCTATCTCAGGAAATGTAAATTCTTGTGATTTCTTTCTGTACCACTGTCTTAGTTGATAGTTGAAATTATATATTTACAATGTTTGTTATACTCCAATTTGTATGTACAATATAGTTGTTTTTAATTCATGTGGCAAAGTAATGTGAACATGAGTTTAAATTATCATATAAAGACTGTAATATGCTAATGAGTAATTACACGTTTTTATTGATAATTGTGATGCTACAATGGAAATTGTTTATGAAGTCTCAATATATGATTAGTTAAATTGTTTGTTTTAGCTATTTGGCATAATTAAAAATTGTTTATTAGGACCTGTGATCTCATCTATAAAACAGAAACACGATAAGATTTGTTTATATGTAGTTTATGCAATTTTATATTTGAAATACATTTTTATTGAGTTCTCTAAGCAAGAATGCAATAATAATGAGTTCATGTTAAGATTAATATTTGCAAGCTGAGGTACATAAAATTAGTTAAGTTGACAAAATACAAAGAGCATAAATGTTGTATGAAACTGTTGGCTGGGTAGGTACAAATTATTCCTCCCTAGAGAAGTAGGGAGTGTGAATAGTGGCAGTTCACCATCTACGAAAAATAAACCAGAAATGCAACACATAATATATGTGTTACCATGTTACTCAGTGCTCAACCAAAAATTAAGATGGTCTGCGTTTGTGCACGAGGCTTAATTCTGCTTATACTTCTATGTATATGGTAATGGTTTTGTGTCTTTTTTTCTTCGTGAAGTATGAAGTTCAAAATTACAGTTTCTGAATGCATTTGTTGTTAACATTAATACAAGTTGTTTCAAAAAATTCCAGTGTTTGTATACTTTCCATCACAAGAAAAGTATATATTATTCGTACTTGACACTTCCTTTATGGACAATATATTCGTAAAAAGTTGGCTTTCTTGGTCAATGAGTTGAGGGCAAACATTGTGAATACTTGGGAGCGTTATTTATCTCTAAGTGTAGAAGAAAGTACATTAGATTTTGGACAAAATATCTTAAAATACAGATAAATTTATTTTGAATATTAAAAAGTTGCTTAATATTGTGATGATTAAGTTCTTATTATAGATTCTAAAGCTTGCCCAAAGACGAATGGATGAGATGTTCCAGTTATCAAACTCTAAAACTAGAACTAGGTGAGCTGTCATGGAATCAGCTCTTAACACTCTAACCTCCAGAAGTTTCTAATATAGTACTTTTTCTCATCTCTGAATGTTTTATTTTGTCCATGACTTTCTGTACTTGCCATCAATTTGCCTCGGATTGAAGAATTAAGATAGAAATAGATAATGGAGGAAATGACAATGCTGAAATGAAATGAGAGGAAATGGTAGAACCCTATTCCACTGCTCCAGTGAGTTTGGAATGGTTGTGGACAATTAAGGTATGAGGATGGGAATGTGTCCCTAATGTGGTGTATGCTTCAAATATCTAGCAAATAATCAGTGAACTAACTACTTGAACTGCAAATGACGTCTTGCTGTATGGTAATTCACATTATAGTATATATTGTGTGGAAGTTTGTAGCCAATGTTTGTCAGTTATATATCCAAATTCTGTTTTTCTGACCTGAAAAATGACTTCTGCAACAGAGAGAAAGTTGTTTGAGACTGGAATAATAATATGTGCTAGATAATTAAGCAAATATTGAAGATGAGAGAAAATGAAAGATACACCATGTAATATAAACCATGCCTGACATGGAGGCTGCACATATCATTATTGACTCGGATGTCATCAGTTGTCAAGAGGGACTTTCGTCCGAACTTTTGAAAAGTAGAATTTAACTAAACTAAACTGAACTGAACTAAATTATAATTTATTGGATTTTGGCTGTGTTAAACATTTTCTTGATTAACTATCTTTCAGATTGTTAAGAGTTTTTCATTTAGAAAGAATGTAAGCATGGTTGCAGTTGTTTTTCAGTCTGCTACCATACCAACGGAAATCTAAATTGCTGTTAAACTTTGTTGGTACTCGTTCCTTTCAGTTAAATTATTTGTCTTGCTAGATGAATGATTCATTCTCTCTCATTGCACCAGACTCGAGTTCATTCTTGTCTTGTATGTGTAACCCTTCATTCCGGACTAAATTAATTTGTGGGGTGAGAAATGTAGATCTGGCTCTTGCTCTTTTTTCAGAGTTTTTGTCTTTAAGTTCTACAGTTTTCCTTTTCTTTTAAATTATCAGACTTAAATTTATTACCTTTAATTCTTTAACTCTCTTTCCAATTTATCAAGTGGCACAAGCTTTTGTATTCTGGAATGGCTACCCGTCATCGTAATAAATATTAAACAGTAAATTATGTCTAATATCTTGAAACAGGTGAATGAGTGTGTCTTAGATGGACTGTAAGTCAGGTTGCTTTGAATTTATTTTCAACATTAAATAGAACACAAGCAGTGACACACCAATGCCTTAAAGAATGTCCAGATTACACTAACACTTAGTGACCTGTCATTAAACTCGAAGTACTTAACATGTCATGTTCATATTAGTAATATTTACAGATCTTGATCTTCCTCCAATTATTTCTAATAAGTTGTATACTTTCTCAATATATCAAAATCTTTTAAGTTAAAATTGTGTTACGATTGGTTCATTGAAATTTTTTTGAATGTAGTGCACCCATAAATATTAAATTGTATTTTAAATTTCTAGAAAAATGAGGAATTTGATATTGTTCACCAATTACCAAAATAGTGTGTATTCTTTAACTCCATCACTCATAAATGGATGATATACATTTTTCTCTATTTTTTTAAAACTTCAAAAATTATTTTCAATGTTTAATTTCTGGTGAAACATTTGATATTTCTGTTTATTTGAAATTTTGATAGAGGGTCTGTTTTGTGTATTGTCCTGTAATAGTAATTAATTTTTCTCGGAAAATAAGTGATACACTTGTTAATGTGGTCTCTTAAAGATACGATGTTTGAATGGTGAATGTTTTAGTTTTAATTATTGAAGGACAAAAATGTCATTCCTAAACTGAGGGTATTGGCATTATGATGATCATGAATTAATGAAGAATTTTAAGATAACTTTGTAAGTCGTCATTTTTTGCATGAAAGACATTTTTAATACCAAAAATGTGACTAAAAATATTGCATTGAAAATATATAAATATTTACCATATTTGGGATGGAGACCTCAAGTAACTGAGTACTAGATTCAACCTTTCATATTTCATTCTTAGCGACTTGTGTTCACAATCAATATTGACCTAGTTTGCTGTAAAAATGGGGAAGTTATCTGTATTAAAAATTAGTTGGTTTAATTAACAAAGCCATAAACTTGTTACCAAATTTGCTGTAAGTTTGCATTGTCCATGGGTATTTTCAGCAGCACTTGCTTGTGGTCATTTTCAGTTGTTATAAGTCTGAAATATTTTAACTACCAATTCTCTGTTGGTTCTTTTGAAAGTTTTCTGCAGGTATTATCTGAAGGTTCAAAGTATTATTGAATGTTTAAATTATTGCTCTCTCTTTCTCCCTCCTTTTTTTTTTTTTTTTCTTTTTTTTTTTTTTCAATTAAGATAATTCTGAGTAGTGGGTAAAATACGATCATGCAGCTCTGAATAGTATTTTGTTTTCTATTTGTATTCCAAAATTAGAAGGTAAATTTATTTAAAAGTTGACTGTAGCGTTTTGAACTTAACAAACTCTTTTTGAGTTACGGTTACAAATTATATTCTGCATTAAAATATTTCACTTTTGTGATTACAAGAAACTATTTTTTCAATGGTCACAATCTGTAATTTTTTTAATGTCCATTTAATAAAAACAAGTAATGAAACAAATAAGAAAATAATAATACAGTCATGTTAAATAATGAATCTTGCAAATGTAACTTTATTCCAGATGTATCCAAAATTAAAGAAAAAATGTTTTTAAGCGGTTGAGAGAATTTTGATGGTGGGATGGTGATTTGTACATTACCAAACGAAATTTCTGATCTGTACTTGAATGAGAAATTGTGCAATACATCCCAAAGATAGTTGACTGAATCAAGAGAGATCAGGAATTGATCCGTTATTCTTTTTTGTTTCTTTCTAAGGTACATTTCAGAAAATACACTTCCAGATAACAACAATATAAATTAGCATTAGAATACGCAGTTCTGAGTTGTGTGTGCTTTTAGAATATAAAAGTTTTTCCCTTACAGAATGTATTGCCAGTATTTACACAATAACCACAAAACGCTATGTTACACAATAACAATAAGAAAATAAATACAACCTTCTTTCAGGTTATTTAGTTGCCAAAATAGGGAATGAATAATTGTAATTCCACTCTTATATGTTTATATTTTGAAGTATTTCTTGGGCTTCATATTTGTATTGTTACTTCTGCAATATAACGCTTTTATAGTAAATCATATAATACTTTTTAGTTAAGGGTCATGAGGACTTTCAGTAGAGCGTTATATCTGCTTATGTGAATGTCCTTTTATAGACACAAAGGCAAAAGCAGCTAAAAATTTACATGTTGCTATATTGCTATTATAGAATGATTACAGATTTTGTTTTGATTCTCTCTGAGGTCAATTATAATAGTTTGGGTGCTATTTAAAGAGGTGAAGACAAAATAAATTGATATATTAGGGCCTAAAAGGTTGTGTTTGAGTATTTATTAATGTAATTTGAGAACTTTTTAGAACAGTTGTAGACAAATATTATGGATGTACTAGCAATTTCAACCTATTATGTAAGTATTGGAACATAATGGAAATGTGTTTTTAATTTTAGTTTTTGCTCAGATACTTATTTTAAGAAATTAAAAGAATGAAAACTTAAAATATTCTGAAAAGTACTGCAATATGAAGAAAATTGCTAGTATTTTGAAAACCTTTTCTTGGTTTCTGGATTCTAAGAAAAATAGCATAATAAAAAGTGGATCTACTTATATCTGTCAGTCGAAATACAGGTTATCTGTACAAACTATTATTAGAGAGTAGCTTGTTTCAAGGTATACAAAAGCAGTGATAATGTAGTTTTACACAGGGGCAATGGTGATTAAAAAATAGAAATCACTATAGATTCCTAAAACAAGTTGGTTAAATGTCTATGCAGTCTTTTTTATTTGTTTACTCATAGCCTTACTTTTTTGAGTCTCCAGAACTATTTCTTTCTGTTATAGCAGGTTTATTGCATGAGGTACAATGCAGTATTCCATAAACTTTGGAATAAATCCATGGTTATTTGTTCATTGCATATAGGGAACAAGGAACAATATGGCATGGCAGTACAGTTTACAATAAATTGGATTTTCTTTTTTATAAAGAATGGAAATACAAAAACACTTTCAAACATGAACACAAATAATTCAGAGACTCAGAAGTGTTCCCCAAATGATTGAACTTACCTAGAAGACTGTTTTGAATAGTGCAAATATGAATGGTGAGATCTATTTTTTTTCTGTGTCAATACAATTCCATTGATCACTTGAAAATGTCTGTTGCAATTTTTATATTTCCAAAGTGGTTTGTGAAGTTTGAAAGAAGAGATTGAATGTTTCTTGGATATTAGTCAAATGAATAAAAATAGTTACTTTGTTGTGCAGGTGAAAATCTTATTTTTCAAATGCTTGGTATTTGTGGAGTGTTTGTATGTGCTTGATGATAAACAATTTCCATTGGGATACTATTTTTAAGGTTTCCTTGTATTTTTACAACTTTATTGCAGCAAGTTATTATAACAGATCCCAGTGAAAATAAATATGGAATGAATAAATGAAATATTCTGTGTGTAGGTGTAACATATAAAAGGTAAGGAACATACGAGATTTCTTAAGGAAAAATCATTTAGTGTTGAAAGTTCCACGTAGCTCACAAAATTTGCAGGCTGTAGGATAATGCATAATTGATTTTATACTTATTAGTGTCAAATCTTGTTATTGTCATTCCAGATATACCATTGGACCAAGTAATAACCTTTTTTGCTCTTAATGTTTTTTAGAAAAGTTTATGTAACCATAACACCAAGAATATTTTTGCTTTAAATGTTGTGCAAAAAAAATGCTTTTTGTAATTTTAATGTTCATGCTTGTCTGATTAGTCTGGGTTGACAATTACAGGGTCTGCATTCTTATAAAAAGTTAGTTTATTGAAAAAAGGAGCAGAGAGGAGGCTGTTACTATTTAGCAACTCTCTTTAACATACGAATTATATTTATTTTTCACTTGTCCGGATTGATGTTTTCTGTGTGTAAATAGGCAAGCCTTCTTTTACTAGTCTTAATACAAGGCAATAAACATCAATTGTTCTATCTTGTTTTCTTCTTCTGCTGACTTACAAATTAAAGTAGCCTTGCTAATTGCAGCATTTCCCAACTATTTCGTGTTTTCTGTTCCATTTTTGGAGTAATTCTGGAAAATTATTTACTTCAATGTGATTAAACATCTTGGCACAAGAGTAATTAAATACATTTTTATTGAGTACTACAATTATTTTAAGAATTGCAAGTTAATGTTTTTTCAAATGTTTTCATAAATTGTTAATTGTCAAAAACAATTGCATAATTGAAATATTTATAGTAATATCTTTATTAAAAAAAAAATGACAAATTATCTTTCAAGCTATTTTACAATAGTGTATTCGTTTGATTATGAGGTACTCCAACTGTTCGATTTATGGAGGATGTTAACCATTTTCTACTGAGAATGCAATGGTTGCAATTGGAATTTGAGTTCTAATGAAATTGATTTACAAAGTATGTTATTAGAAATAAAGAAATTTCATTCCTGTTTATTCTGATTTTGCAATTTTGATGAACGATTGAATTTGAAGTAGGAGAATATAAGCATTTGCATCTATAGATACATTGTATCAAATTATTTAATGCAAAGTAATTTAGTATGTCTCACATTCAGAACTCTATTGTCTTTTAATTTAATTTGAATTGGAAATAAATATTCAGCTAATCAAATTTGTTCTTTATTTTGTCTTAAGTTTTTATACTATTAATTAGTTATAAATGCTATGAGGTCTACCAGCTATTTGTAAATTCTAGTCCTGAAATGTAATTTGTAAAGTTAGAATATTTAATGACATTTACTTCATTGAGGTACGAAATGAATCAAGTGATTTGTACTAATGCAAAGAAACTCAACCATTGATAGATTTATTTGCATATCCTTTTAATTTCTCTAATATTATTATCTCCTGTTTGCTGTTTATTTAATTTTTATATTTCAAAATATAATAAATGCAACTTTATTTCTCAAAGTTGTTATAGTAATTCGGGAATATGATTTGTAAGCTAAATTGTATAAATTTGAACTTTGTGTGATATTGAGTTCCTACAGTACATTTCATTACTCTTGGGAAAGCCTTATGCTAATTACTGTAATTTATGTTAAGTTGTTTAGAAAAACTTGATGTGGTTTAAAATAGTTGGTTATGAAAATTTTGAGAAACAGGCCAGAAATAATCAGTCCTGTAGATGTGATATACAATTTTATTTGTCAATGTATTTAAGCAAATTCATAGAAATTGCTTGGGAGTAACTCTATGTATATTTTTTGCAAATGCTTCCAGAATTTGTAGTCGCTTGAGAAACATTTTATGTGATTTGCCTTGTGCAATGGCAAAGACACATAATCCTTTGCTTGTGAAGTGCTTCTTCCTTTATAAATGTCAATCTTTGCTTGAAGCAACAGATTGTAATGTACAATAATCAAGTATTTTTCCTATGAAGATTCATATATCATATTGTGGTGAAAATTATTAAGCTTGACTGTATGAATGTTTAAAGAATTTGTAGCATTGAAATGATTTTCTGTCCTCTGCATCTATTAGCTCTAAATTATGAGCAGTTAATTTTGTACTGAAAAGTATAAAGATAAGATTGTAAGAGTTATGGTATAAAGATACTATGAGTTGTAGTAGTTTCAAAATTTTGAGACCCTTTCTTCTAAAGTATGAGCAGTTAATAATTCTTCATTCTTTTAATTAAGACTAGAATATAAATAGAGTTTGAGGACAAAATCTAACTTGTAGCTAGAAACTCTTTGGTCATATAATTAAAAGTTGTTTAAATGTTTTGAGTTATTTTGGGGTGATGAATTGTACTGATTTACTTTCATTTTTTGTCTATCTTTCAATATTAACACTAAAACTAGGTAGTAAAACATTGTGGAGTGAAATGTGACTAAGAGTGCAATTTGGACACTAGTTTATTCATTTTAATTTGCCAAGCAAACTATGTAATTTTTTGGATAAGTGAGAAAAGCATGCAATAATTATAACCAGTAGTGCCTTTTGCCCAGTCAAGAAAACTACCATTACTGATTTGTGTTGGAAGGAATAGGAGGTCACAAAATCCTCTCTATTTTAGTATTGTTTTTAAGTTTCTAAAGAACTTCCATGTTTTTTCAGGATGTCCAAAATATATATTTTATCTGTATTATACATATTTATTGTGTGATAATTTTCATTTGATTGCCATTCCTCTTGTGCTCCTACCAACAAACCAAGAAAAAGATGAAATTTTTGGGGAATTGTGTAATCATCTTTGAATACAACTATACCAATTTTTTGGTGATTGTTTAATTAAGGTTGCTTAATGGTACTTCCTGTTGTCAATGTAATTTTACTATGGAGTGTAGTGAGCACCATTTTACATTTGGCAGCATGTTTGTGAGATGTAAATGAATTGTAAATGCATTTTGCATATTGAAGTCATTTATGGGACTCCAATTTGTAGATGTGCTTCACTGATGATTACTATGCTTCTACATTTATATATTCAGTACTTGTAACATCACATACCCGAACAGATTTTATTGATCAAGGAACCTTTTTCTATGAGTTAGTTTCATAATGGGATTTGTATTGTGGTAGTTAAGCTTCTTTACATGATATTCCAGTGTGTTATGTGTGAAGTAGCATTTGTGAAATGAATGTAATTCAGCTAGCTCATATGTTTTAGAAAGTGCCATAAAGGTTGTTTGAAGTTCTGTTGTCTCTAGTCCAGTTTTCAGAGTATCTAATTTGGGTTATATTGTGTATGTTTTCTTTCATGAGTAACATGTCAATAGTTTCTCTTTCCTGAGTTCTCTATATGTATGTTGTTAATTATGCATTTCTCTGGAATACAGATAATCTTGTTTAAAACTCTGTTTTCATTTTTTTTCGATTGTGGTAATTACCTGGAAGAGTTTATATATTTATTTGTCCGGTGTTTTAAGAGTATTAATTTAGTTTTATTAATATTTAATTTTTTCCCTCTGAAGTGGAATTATTATTAATGATTTTATCCCACTACTTTAGTCATGCAATAATAATAATAATTGATATTTAATTTTAAAAGGTACATTTAGAAAATATGATACAGTTTGTCTACAAAGATATCATAATGTTTGACTAGAGCTCTAATGGATGCTTTAAGAAGCTTTGTATATCACTACTGTCATAAAGATTTCATAATTCAACAATAAAATTCTCAATGTTACTTTCTTATTAATAATTATTAAGAAGTAAAGTGGATTTTATTTTCATAGATATCAGTTATATTTACTGTTGTAATATTCATTTGCAAATAATGACTGCAATGACTTGCAAATAATAATTTGCAAATAATAAATTTTCAAAGACAAAAGAAATTCATTCAAAACAAATAGGCCATATTACTATCTTAACAAAGACCTTAATGTAAAGTAATACGAGAAATTTACAATAAAAAATCGAAAATCATTTGGAATCACCACAGATAAAAGTTTGAAAGATAATGTTAAATAATGTTGGATAATGTTTAATGATACAAAAGTGACACTTGTTTCATGAAGATATCCATATCACACTTAATTCATTAACAAGCAGCATTCAATTTTATCAGTCAGCATCGAGTCAGGAAAGATTTTAGTACTATAATTTTTACAAGTTACTATGATAAAAGAAATCAATAATATAAACTTCAGAAATGCCTTGCAGTTGCTATGAATATAGTGATCCTTTATGAAGATGTTATTTTAATAGTGGTACATCTCCATTTACATTCTTTTTTAAATAGTATTTGAAATAAAATTAAATGTTTATAAAAAATCTGGAATGAAATTAGATAAACATTTGTGTGTGCATATATATAATATATTGCTTGATTCATGGGAGGAGAATAAAAACATTGTTAGCCAGATTGGTGGATACAAGGGTGGTTCTATTGCTTTCTCCTATGAGTTGGGAAGAGAAAAGATTGTAATACTGCAATAAATAGATTTCAATATTTGTTGGAGGTACACTTTTGAGTGACTCTGATACAAAAAGTAATTTTCTTTTAAAGCATCTCTCTGTCCATTTGTGAACAACTAGTACCTAAACTGTGAATAGTATTTTTCAGAAACTGATATTCCTCGATTTATGTAGTTCATCCTATTTTGAAACAAATCTTAAATTTTGAGGCTACTTCATGTAAAGCTCATACTTAATTTTTTATATTAAAAAAAATTAATTTGTTTTTGAATTTCATGCTCAAATAAAGAAAAGTGTATTAAAAGCCTTATTTTCCTTAAAACTTTGAAAATGGGAAAAATTTAATTCTTTAGTGAAATTCAACACCAATATTGGGGCTCCTGTTTGTTCCTAATGCAAACATTATTAATAATAATAATATTTATTGAGTCACATATACAATTACAATCGTGTATGACGAGTCAATATGATGCCTTGGGTGGAGAGATCGAAGTTATATTACTGTTCAGGAGCAAACAAGGGACCATCTCAGCATTTGCTCAAAGGACCAGGGAAACTGAACAAAACCTGATCGAGATGGGGTCATTGGCCTAGAAATACAATACTTGTTACAGTTAGATTAAGATATTATACAGTAGATAAATTATCTGCTAATAATTAACATTAATAATAATAATTACATTAACAATAATAATTACATTAACAATAATAATTACATTAATAATAATAATTACATTAATAATACATATCAATTATGTTTGCAACTACATCAAATTTTACAATAGTAGTACATTCTATATTTATAACTTGAAATGGTGAGGAGGCAAGTTTTGACCAGTTTTCTTCTTCTTCTATTCTCCTTCTATTTCACAGGATCATTTTCAGCTTGAAACAGTTCATATGAAACAGAAAGTCTAATGGAATAAGAAATTCTTATTTATTTATATTTTTTAAGGGAAATGTAATTTGAAAATTCCTTTACACTGTAGAACATGTTGTTAAGCAGGAAAGCTTTCAATTTACTTTTAAATGTATGAATTGTGTTTATGTCTTTGATATCATTGCCTAGTTTGTTGTAAAGTGTAATGCCCTCTATTAGGGTACTTTTTTGATAAAGTGTAGTTTCAGAGTGGGGAACATGTAGGTTATCCTTTTGACGGGTGTTGTAGTTATGTACATCAGAATTTAAAGTAAAAGTGTCTTTGTTTTCCATGAGAATTTTCTTTGTGAAGACCACTATTTCAAATATGTACAAGCATGGTAGAGGAAGAATCCTTAGTTTATTAAACAAGGGTTTGCAAGACTCCAGCTTATGAGTGCTGGTCATTGTTCACAGTATTCTTTTTTGGATAATAAATGTGCGAGTGCTTTCAGGGGCATTTCCCCAGAATATTATTCCATATTTTAGGTAGTAAGTAGTAAGTATTTTAGGTTTAGTAGTATAAATGATATAAAGTACTTTTTTTAATGTTTGCGGAATTTGAATGTGTTGAATGAAATTGTGCCAATTTTCCAAAAATACCTAAACAATTTTTCAAAAAATGCTCTAATTGTTTTTTTAAAACTTGGTACAGATAGGTCAGTTGTTGAAACCCTTGCACATCTAAATATCGACATTACAGGTGTCTTTTGTGATGAAGTGTATTTGTGGACAAAAGAGTTTCAAAAGGCTTCTTGTGGAGTTTCAAAAGATCTCTAAAGTTTTTGAGAATAAGTGAGCCCAAGATAACCCATTTTCAAACAAATTCATACATTTTGACATTTTTTTCAGATAAAAAGTAAGAAAAAGGTGAATGATCTATGATAATCCAACATTTTGATTAAACCATTTGGGTTACGTTAAATTAGGAAATCGTGAAAAAATTTATTTGATTTAACTGAGTTTCTAAAATATGTTAGTGCAACAAAAATTAAACCAGGGTTGGTTAAAAATAGTGTTTTTTTAAACCTGTGGAAGGATACTCTTCAAGGTTAAAACTGGTATGCTGATAGGCCTATTACGAGTAGCAAGTAGTGTACATAAATGATGGTGTTTGTAATGCCACGAGTGCATTGGACATTTTCGATGCAATAAGATAGCATGTAATAAGACGATTTCACGAAATTATGTCTTAATAGGTTTTCAGAATATGCCAAATATAAATTATTTTATTGAATCTCGCACTTTCCTATGACTGTTGTATTGCAGATGATTGCGCAGTAGAGAAAAGTAAAATCGTATAGCAAACGTAGTAAGCTGTAGAGATGTTGATTGATTTTCCCGGGTATGTCAATTGCTTCGGTCATTACTTCCGTTAGTGTTGTGAATGTTTTATTCTCGGAGATGGTGAACTTTTCTCATGAAGATTCGGCGCCGACCTACACGTCGACGTGCGGTTGTTTT
This sequence comes from Gryllus longicercus, assembly GCA_038098605.1. Classification (NCBI taxonomy): domain Eukaryota; kingdom Metazoa; phylum Arthropoda; class Insecta; order Orthoptera; family Gryllidae; genus Gryllus; species Gryllus longicercus. The sequence goes on from JAZDUA010000040.1 coordinate 1,475,741, forward strand.
CTCCTCCAAGTATCTCCCCAGCGGAGCACCACTCCTACCGGGATAAGATTATTTTCAAGGTCATACGATTGAGGCCCCGAAATATAAATATATTTCCATTGAGTTTGTAAGAATATTAAGTAATCGCAATGGTAGATCGAGGGGAGGGGATTGGATATAGGCAGCTAATAACGGCAAATACCGGATGAAAGAAAGTTGGCAGAAAGGCATTTGTCACGTGGCGAAGTTGACAAACATTTTGTGGCCAATGACGCGTGTCAAGCTACATTGCATCAAAGGTGAATCTGCACTGGAGACGAAATATTTTTAAAATTCTTTATCTCTGATTTAAAGTTCTTCTTCCCTGAAGAGTTAGGGTTCAAGAAATTGAAGCTCCTGTTGCTTTGCCCCCTCTTAACTCGCCAGCGACCATGAAATTTAAATCAGAAATAGAGAAGTTAGCCCAAGAAGAGACCAAAATGGCAACTACTACCTGGCTACTGCTGGCAAGATAACTGAAGAAAGCGTAGGCTTCAGCGGTCGGAGTTAATAGATACTTGGCTGTTTCCGTGAAGAAGGTCGCAATATGTCGGCCGAAACGTTGGCAACTAAGCCTATGACATGACGTCAGCCGGACAGCCAAGTATGCACTAACGTAACTGAAGGTTCTGTCGATGCGCTCGTCAATGATATAAATTGGTGCTCCTTTCGTTCGTTCGTTTACAATTGGCTTATTTGCATGTGGCTTCTAACTTACTATATCTTGCCATCTCATCGCCCGATGAAAATATTGTGCAGCATGAGAAATTATTGAAATTAGGACATACCGTGCTCTTTATCCTTGTTTCAAATTCCCCTTTCAGCACGCATGCTGTGGAAACTAGTGCTTACCTATATTGTTTACCGATTACAAAATGCTACATTGCGGTAGAACGCATATGGCAAAATAGACTGTGCCGTCCTCGTACCGCAAAGTAACACTTTACCATAGGCGTGCGCAGTCTAAAACGTGTGTGTGTGTGGGGGGGGGGGCAACTGCATTTCTGGGCCCCCTCTTCCATTAAAAAAAAATAGTTATATATGCCATATTTTACTAGAAAATAAATAAAACATACTACAAAGAGATTGAAAGTATTACTTTAATAAAACAATTGCATTCTTGGCTATCCGGGATGAGCCGCGTCTCGGTCAATTGTACAATTGACCGATACGCGGCTCATCTCGTATAGCCAAGAATGCATTGACTCCGGCCGCGGAAGCCTACGAACGCACTTAATAAAACAATGATTGATTTTATGTTGATCCATTTACATGGTTGCCAAATACATTCGAGAGCCTCTTCCTCAATTAATGTGTATCAATTCTACGAATTATCGGCTTAAAACGGGGGAAATATGGAAATGAACATATTTAAAGAACTAAAATGTTTTAGGACATAGGGCTAAGGGATCCCATTAGAATATTTCAGGGTGGTCACAGCCCCCTGCCCCCGCGCATGTACATTACGAACAATAAACTGAAAATAAGCCCTAGTTTTCATCCAAGAGTGCTAAAAATAAATATTTTTCATAACTTTTGTTATTTATACATTCATTCTACGTTAAACAGCCAATGCGCGGATCGCTCAGCATCAAAACAAACTACTACTATGAACATAGCATGTTACGGGCTCATTGTCCAGTCCACCAGTCGGTTCTTTGCTGAGAAGAGCTAGAAGATGTCAGAATTCATTGTTTGAAGCACAGAAGGAATCCTGAAATGAGAAAATGGAAATTGGAGGAGCTACGATTATCTTATTAAGCTGAGCAACATAAATTGGATTCTGAAAATGACGAGCGAGGGAAGAAATGCTGTCATTTTGGCAAGTCACGACAATGGTTCGGAAGATTTTGTTTCGAAGAATTAGAAGCTAGAAAGAAAGTATATTAATTGTAGGCGGAGACTGCAAGAGGTCAAATATGATTCCTGCGAGTATGACCAAACATTCTATATATAGAGGTACCTATTTCACAATTTAGAATCATTCATTCTCTTGCTTCGGATCACTGTGTTGTGCCCTACTAACGCCATCAGCGGCATTAACCCCGTGTCACAATGAGCTGCTACCTAGAAGGACTGTTTTCAATTCATTCTGTGAAAACAAAATTAGGCATTTTGGGATGTAAACTTGCAGGACCATTTTTGCGTCATTTCCACTCAGGACTCACTTCCAGTAGTTTGTCCGTAGAATTCAGGTTCACTACATGCAAGTGAATAAGAAATAATTCCTATTACATCCTTGTAATGCAGGTAGAGGGTAGGCAATTCGTCTGGTACGAATGTTTGGCAGGTACACGAAATTTCTCTGCGTTAGAATATGCACACCAGTGCACGGCTAGGTGTCTAGCGATCAGGGGCAAGTACACGTATGTTACATTTGTGGTCTGTTGCTTGAGGAGACGTGAGCATTTCCTGCTATTGCAATATTTGCAATATGTCTCACTCGAAGATGAAATTGTAGATATACCCAACCCAGATAAGACATATCCTGAAGATAAGCACACACACAGGTACTCAAAACGACGAGAATAAAAAATACTCAAAACCCAGCAATCATGTATTAATGTTAATCATTATAAACATTGACCTTAAAATGATAATTGCAGAAAATTATATGATATACGTTACTTAGATAGATAGATAGATTTATTAGAACTGCAAATGGGTATAACCCGGTGGCAGTTAAGTGACAATAATTGTAGAAATTACAAGACTAACATTAATAATAAAATAATAACAATAATATAATACAATATAATAATAATAATAATAATAATAATAATAATAATAATAATAATAATAATACCGTACAATACAGTACAAGACGAAAAGCAGCATTGAAAAGAGCATTGATCGCGTTCATCGCACTTCACTTCACTACACTACACTTTTTTGTTTTGAATTACACTGACCATCACTTCACAGCACTACACCGCACTACACAACACTTACTCATTTAATATCAGTTACTGTTATCTTGTTCTAACTTATTTCTAAAACTTCGGACACTGAGAGGAAAAGCTTTGAAAACTGCCGCAGGTAAACTGTTCCAATCTCTAATTGTTCTATTACAAAAGGAAAACTTCCCAAGATCTGAATTTTGTTTCCTTGCTCGAATTTTGTGGGTGTGATCGCTTCGGCCGAAATAATTTGGCTTCGGCCGAAATAACTTGCTTCGCGTGTAATCGCTTCGGCCGAAATAACTTGTGTGTGTGTGTCCGCGCGCGCGTATGTGTATCTCTTCCCCCTTCGCCTATAAAGTTGATATAATGGAAAGGTATCCTGATATTTGAGTCAATCAATCCCATAAAGTGTTCTTGTTATTTCTTTCCACAAACTTATAAAATCATATTTTTATTCACAATGTTTCATGAAACTTGTATTGTCACGAGGTAAAATCATCAGTAAATATTATTGTCATTCATGTTAAATAGGGGGACTATGAGATTGTGGCTAAGGGCCTACTATTTTTGGCTAAGAAAGACACTTTTCCAAATTTTTGGATTTCTATTTACTCAGTGTGCCAATAATTGATGTAATGTATGATGTAATAATACTTGGGTAATAACTTAATGTACCCATTCTATATGATTCATGACTAGAAATACAAATGAATGCAAATGAAAATATGTTGCACAATAGGAACAAATGAATCATATAGAATGGGTACATAAGTTATTACCTAAGTATTATTACATCAATTGTTAAACATCATACATTTCATCAATTGTTACATCAATTATTGGCACATTCTTAGATTGTCGAACCATATATTGGCACAGATTGTATTTGTAGCCCCTGTTTCCAAGAGAATATGCAACCCATTTAACTTGTGTGTATTATTCGGGGCGGGGGAAATATCCAAAAACACCGGTGGACAAATGTGTTGTTTGTTAGTAACTTCCCACCATTTTTTATAGAAAAAAACTGTGTAAGGGAATGGAATTGAAGAATCTCTGTAATAGCAAATACTAAGCTCCCCTTTCAAATGCTTATTTTTTGTTCCTGGAACATTAAGTTTTTTGTCTTTCAAATGTTTAATAATTGCCAGCAGAGTAGATTATCATTAAGCACTTTGTGCATTCTCTAGCATAGTTCATAATTTATTAAGTATTTATTTATGAACGTACTGAGTCAATGATGCAGAAACTATGAGGAATGTGAAACTTTATGACACTACATTGGATTGCAATAAAACAATTGTAAAGTTCAATAACAATTTCTTTTTTTCTTCTTCTTCTTCTTCTTCTTCTTCTTCTTCTTCTTCTTCTTCTTCTTCAGAGTTTGTACTTTTATACAATAAAAATGTTTGCAAAAGGAGACAAAGTAATTAAAATAAAATATATAGAAACAAAAGAGGTAATGTTAAAGAGTTAAATTTAGTTTTAAGAAAATCATACACAGCAGGTCAAAGTGATGTTCTCTAAATAAATATCTGCATTTATATTCAACAGTGTTAAAAGTGATATTTTCCAAACATATACATCATGTGTCAATAATTCTTTGTGAAATTGTATAGAAACACCTTACCTTTTTTTCTGATATGTAAACGTGTATCTTCATTTACAAAACATATTTTATACTATTATTTTCTTGTTCTACAAAAGTGTTGAAAATCTATGTCCAAATTTCGGAAGCGACAACATATTTAAGCAAGAAATAAAATATCTTTATTATTACAGTTTAAAAGTAAAGGATTAATCTGTACTTTGTGTCACAATAAACAGCTTTTATCTTGGAATTTCTTTCTTGTAAATTCCTCAACATGAATTATTGTGTACTTTGTAGATCAAGACTTTCAGCAAATAAGTGCTTAACTTTGAAAAATATGCCTTATGAGGTAAATGAATATAATGAATACCCTTCGGTAAAATAGAATTGATATTATTGATCACTATATGAATATTAACGTATAATATAATTGAGATTCAAAGCAGGTAAATAATGATGGGACAAAATTACTTTTTTATAATTAATTTCTTTTAATGTTTCTGTTATTTCTGTCATTAAAAAAAAAAATCTTGCCTTGCAAGAATTTTTCCTATCATATACTATATTTGCAACATTTACATTTTCTACATCAGCATTACACTCTTCACTTTCCTTGAGTTGCTAGAATTAAAATATATCAAATTATCATAATTTTTAAATAATAAATATATCATGATACCATAACATGTGCCTTGAATAATGTTTTTCCGTTTGTAAATCTTCTGAATATTACATCTCTCAAATTTAGATAACTTGTATATTAAAAATTGTTTTTCATTACAGCCATACTGTTTCAGCAATTTTTCATATAATGGAAATGAAGTGAAAAAGTAATTGTTTCGAGAATATCAAGTTACCAATTATTTTATAACCATATATATCAGTGAATAAACTGTGTAATTATCATTTGGAGATACCCACCTATCCTGTCTTTTAAATTGATGAAATTTGATGAACCTCACTGCTATGACATTAATTGGTATTCAAGGTGTTAAATTGTTACATATATAATTATAATTACAAGGTTTGTTCAATAGATATAAAAATAATTTCTTCTTCTTGTTTTTATGATCTACGTAAAAGGTAATGCATAAATTTCTAGTATCTGAATTGTGGTCAAAATTGTAATTTTTTATTTTAATTTGTCAAAACTAGGAATATAATAAATAACATAAAATGTGCTGCAAACTGACAATGTCAAAAAACATACCTTATTCCAATGACTTTTATTTAACATGTCAGCCAAGATAGCAATCAAAAAATGAATTAACCAGTTCAAAACTGAAAAAAATTAAAAATCATACTTTTTATTTTTAAAAACATATATACACATGCAAAATACAATACTTTTAATTATAGATTACCATGTATCAAGTTTTTTGTCAGTTGCATGTGCAATTTTGATTGTTATTACAGCCTGGATGTGCACTTTAAAAGTAACTTTAAAAATAAAATAAATGTGCAAAATCTGTAACAAGTCAACAGTGATACAGATTTTGTACAATTTCAGAGAGAATAGTGCGTATGATTAATTGTGCAGCCCCTGCATTAGCTCAGTAAGCTGTAAAATAGTGCGAAAATGTTCAGTTTAATGATAACTGTAGAATAAATATCTAGTCTTTCATTTTTGCATAATAATTCATCAGAGAAGTTTAACAGGATTCAACCTACATTCCATTGAAAGAGATTCCATTTATTTTCTTGTAAAGGGGTTAGGAGCATGTGTAAACAAGAAAAATATTACAATTTTCATGAATAATCACATTTATTTTTCTTGATTTTTTAAAGAAGATACAATATTTGTGTTCTATAATTTTGTCTTGTCACTGAGACTTCAAATTATTAATCTTAGTAAACATGAAATTAGTGATATGGACATTGCAAATTTGTATTTATCTTTTGTTACTAGCTGATGTCTATGTTTCTGAATTCATCTGAATGATTTTTGTTTATCGATTGTCATATAATGATAATACGAGAATGCAATTAATTAAAATAGAACCTCATTGTTGGCTTAATTATAAACTACAAAATTATTATTATTTCAAATAATCAAGTTTTTATCAAACATAATATATTCTGAATTATTAATTTCAAGGTCTCTATCACAATGACCTTTTCATATTACTGTTGGAAATACAAACAAATTTCCCAAACTAAAAATATCGGAAACGTGCTTTAAAAAACATACCTACAAAAACAAATATTATTATATAGACACATTTTTGAAAAATCTATTTTATAGATCCATAATGGTTTGCTTTGCCATTTCGTAGTAATCGAAGGAAGGAACCAAATACTAGAATTGTTTTTCTGTGTCTCTGAAAAATTCCTGAATATAAAACACCACGAAGTGCTTTTCGACTGTTTTCATCACTGGGTGATTCTTCAGCAGCATGTGCAGTTTCACTTGACATTTTTGTATATTTTGTATTTATTAATTTTAGCTGTTTATTTTCGAGTAAAAGCAAAGAAAAAGTAAACTTCCAATCCTTTATAATGTCAATTTCTATTTTTAATTGTTGGACTTCTTAATAAAATAGAATTGCATTTTACTAGTTAAATGTGCAACGTGTAACATTTTGAGTATTACCTGGTTAGGTATACATGATAATTGTGCCAAGTAACCAATGAAATATACAAGTACTAAGAATTGCAGTTATTAAATGTTCAATGTGCACCCGCGAAAATGACGCAGTCCAAAGCACTGAAATAGTTTGGTTTCAGTTCCTTCTCAGGTTTCACACTGGTAGTACTTATATCTGCAACTAAGTTGATCTACTTCACAGAGAATTTACTACTTACTCGCGAATCAGTCTAATGGCGGCCTCAGACTCTCCTGCTGTAAATCACTTGTTTGCGGCACTTCCAGGAGAGGAGACGGGCTGCGGGTAGGTCGAACCACCGACACCTCGTACCTTTCGGCTGAAAAACTCTCGGTGACGTGATTCAGAGTGATGACTGGCTTGTTTATTGCTGGTTCCACCTCCTCCAAATGGATATCTTGAAACTGGTTACTAACGTTAATACATAAGAAACCACCATTTTTCTTATCTCCGCTAGAAGCACGTTTAGTGCTCGCGTCCGACGAGGAAGCAGGTCTTACGTTTTGGCTTTCCATAGCTGAACTGGAGGCATCGCACGCGCCGGCCGATCGCAAGGAACTTCTGAAATTAGACACATGATCCTCACTGTATGTCCCGGCGCGATGGACTAACTTACACTCGCTGCTCGGAGGGGTCAGGTGGAAGCCGTGTGTGTCTGCACTCACTTGCGAATCTATACCACTACTGTCTTTTTGTACAGAAAAACTCTTCTCTGATTGACGCCGTACGGAATAATTTGAACAATACTCGTCACATTTCGAGCTGCGCTGGGTAGAAGAATCACTCGCACGTGCACTGTCGTTTGTCTCCAACTGGAACCCTTCTAATTTGTTTTTCACGCATGCGTCGTCACCACAGTAGTTTTGGTAAATGTCAACTCTTTTCTTCTGCTTCTGGCTGCTTTGTGATGTCTCGTGAATTTCCTGTTGGTTGAAACTGTGAATTACGCTGTTTAAATTCTGTAGATGACGTTGAAAGTAATCGTAAGAATCCTGCAGGTAGGCGGATTTCTCCTCTGATCGAAGCGTCGCGTCTGCGGCGGAACTGAGCGGCTTGCTTGTGGATGTGGAGGGTAACTGATGATTTCGAGTGGCGAGAAGCCTTTCCAATGTAGCTTGAGCGTCTTCCCTATTCAGATGGCGTTTAGAGGCTTCTTTCGACGTCAAAGTGGCAAGGTTTTCGTTCGGTAAACTCATTGTGCTCATGAGAAGAGGGGTTCTTGCTTTGCGTTTTCTCGGCTGCTGAACAGTTTCTCGACTGGCGATATCGTGTCGCGATTTCTGCGAGGGCGGTCTTGTCTTCGTTTCGCTATTATGTTTCTTCTTCCGAACGTGCTTTTCGCGGCGTGGCGAAGGGAACGTGAAACTCTTCGAAGGCTTGTTATCGCATAGTGATGTAACAGGGTTTGATGGAAGGACGATGTGCGCCTTCGAAGACAGGCGATGTTGTAGGAGAACGGATTTGCCTTGTAGAAATATGTCTCCGGAGCCCGGGGAGTAGTGGAGCTTGGTGGATTCGCTTCTGCGTGCTGCCGGGGCACTGGCAGCTTTCTTAGCCTTCCCTTCAGCTACGCATGACAGACAACGGCGGTTGTGTTGGTGCGCTTGTTCCCGAGCTTCCACAAGCGACGCCGATTTGCGAAGAGATCGTTGAATAACCAGCATGGAAGATATAAATATAGCTACAGGTCTAGTTTAAAAAAAGACGGGCATATGACGCTCCCCACTAAATCTTCCGCGCCTCCACCTTTCCTCCGTCTTCTTCTAACTCGTTTCTTACGGCGTGACGTCATGAGCGCGCGAAACACGTCCGATACACGTGCCCTGCCCGGGTCGCACCTAGTTTACCGGCGCGTGTTGTCGCTTGCGGGCTACTGGCGGGTCTTGCACCACCGGCTCATATCCATAATGCAGCTCTATCTATAAATCAGCTGGGGAAGGAGAGTTCGATAGGCGAGTGCGGTTCAGGAGTTCGTAAAGTACTACAGCTAAATCGAACTCCGATATTCAATTCCAGGCAGACGAGCGTCAGGTATATTGGATGTATATTAAGACCAAAGCCTTTAAATTGATACTTGACATGAAATACTTTTGGGGAATATGAGACAGTCGCCGCTTTGAGACCTTTTCTTTCCTTAGTTATTAGCTCAAATAAAGGGAACAAAAATAAAAAGAATTCGAATTTTCTAATTGTTTTGATAAAAATTGCATGAATCAGGTGCGTATATCCAGAATTTACAGCTTCGTATATCAAAAATGTCAATTCGAAGAGTTAATACAAACTTTAATCTATGTTGCTACCGGGTTGGCATTGACAACGGAAAAATATCATTTGAATGTAAATAAATAGCTTGACGTGGCGTAATTGTCATGTTTAAAAATTTAATGTATGGAAGTTCACAGCGAACATGAATTTTAAATTTTAAATAAAACTAGTTTTTTTTAAAATTTAGATAACATATATTGAATTCCACAGTTCACCTCAGGTCACGTACATATTTACGTTTCAGAAGATTGGTAGCCTTCCATTCTTTAAGGAGATGTTCAATAAAACACATTTACTTGCATTATTATTTTAAACTTTTAAAATTTGTCTAAATAATTTTTGTTGTGCCGACAACCCGACAAGAGCCCACAAGCCTTCAATCTGTCCTTTGATGCGCTTAGCATCACCTCTGTAGGTGCTGGATGTAAAAAACAACAAAAAAATAAAAGCAGCTTTTTCGTTACTTTAAAAAACAAACAAAAAAACAACAAAAACACGTTTTTAGAGAAATTTCGTGGAATTTTATGGATAGATCCTTTAAAAAAGTCAGTTCCCCATCAGGAGGCTGTGACTGTGTTCAATGACACCTCGTTTGCCTCGATTGGGGGGACCGAAAGTGGTTTAACGGTGAGTGGGAAGTGGTTTAACGGTAGTTTACTATATAAGGATATACAATTCACCTCTTGTGGTCCTGGAGTTAGCAATGTTTAGAATATGCCCAACGAAGAATAATTTAGGATTCTGTCTTAAGAAATATAATGAAATACATTTCTGTATTGTGTTAATGGTTGAAAATCGCTGATTCCTTTTACGATAATGTTTTGGGAAAATCAGAAAAGATTGATATATTCTTGATTTTTTTAAACTTGTAAATACATATCTATTTATATGTAAAAAGGAGGAATAAAAAGATATAACGTATTTTAGAACTCAAATTTGCGTGCTAATTTTACAATACAGAACACGAAAATTAAAAATCTCCCAATTATAATACTTCCAGGTAGTAGGCAATACGTTAACTTTAGTTTTATTTTCAAATCATTTCGTAAGATATCAATCAAATCAAGTCCTAAGATTGTTTTAAGAAGCACATTAATATTTTTATCACTCTTTTGTCCGATTAAATTTCCTATTTTTTCGTATAACTGAAGCAAAATATTGAGATTGGTTCCAAGATTCCCTCTGGTGTCTAAGGTACTTTGCAAAAGCAAGTGCCAACAAGGCTCCAAGAAAGAGGGTGCTATTAAATATTTGCTCTTTACGTGTTATGAAACCATTTTTTTTATTTTCTTGGTATGTAAAGAACTGTATGTATATAAATATGCTATACCGTGTTATTGCAGTATTTGTGCAGTGTTTTCGTTAAAATATTGCAAGAAGTTCATTAGACAAAACATGCCTAAAATTGACTTAAGAGCGTATTTTTGAAGTTTCGTTGTTTCCATTCAGGACACCTGTAAGTGTGTGTTGTGCGTGTGTATACATAAGTCGCCTGGCCACTGCACCATCTGTACGCCCTCCATAAGAAAAAATTATGCTGCTGATCACGAAAAACACTTTTTCTGAAAAAAAAAAAAATCTGGAGTCATGTGTACCACTTACGCCGTATAGAGAAACACTTTTTCTGTTAAAAAAAAATTAAATCTGGAGTCGTGTGTACCACTTACGCCTTATATATCGTATTGTAATGCTACAACAAAAGATATAACGAAATATAATAACTTAGTGTAAATGTAGTGTAATTTTTGTTGAACATAATGACGATAGTAGTTAATCCAGAACGAGCTGCTGCTATTAACTCTTTTTTTCTTACCGTGTGAGTATTTTATTTTGATACTTTTATAAACATTATTTTATTTGATTTTGCGAACTCGGGAATATGTGCTTAGTAGTGGTCAACAAACCTGGCCACATCGCTCCTCTCGACTCACAAGAATTCAATCGTAACTTTTTTTTAATCAAACCGGGATTTACTTTCACTTTCTAACCTACCACATACTTACGTTGTAAAAGGTCGGTAATACAGTGCTGCAGAGAAAATGACGATTTTTCGACCGAAAATATCATATTGTGGGGCCTTGTTATAAAAAAGAGGATAATTCGTATTCCTAAATAGTAGTAAATAACTTTCTCTAAATGTTGTGTAGTCAGAATTCACATTTTGCAAGTCCCTGACCCCGAAAAATTGGTTTACGGCAAACCGTCTCTTTGTTTGGGAATGTCTGTCTGTAAACAACGCTAGCGGTTAAACCATGGGCAGAATTTTCATATGATCATTCAATTGATATTCCCCGATGGATTTGGCTGATGTCGCGACCACTTGAATTTCAGGTATTTCGATTTTTGGAAATACTTTACATGGAGCCTCAAGGACATTTTCACAATTTTCCCAAAATGGTGCCAAATTTTTCTTTAATTTTTGTTTGTCAAATATAGCAATACACTCTTATAAAAATGTGTCAAGTTCGATTTTCGTTAAACTCTCTGAATTTTCGAAAACTGCAAATGTTAAAAAAATTTTGGTGTTTTTCTACAACAACAATAATGAAGATAGACATTTTCTTCTTAGTGAAATCTAATTAGATATTCAAATGGGATCACTTCATTTTTTTTTAATATGAGAAGTTTTCCTGTAATTTTGCATGAAGAATGACAATAAAAATAGATTTTGTAACAACGTTTACAATTTTTCTAGGATAGTGCGAAGTGCATTTCTAAAAATAGCAAAGGTTTAGTTTTTGGTGCACTATCTTAATTTTCGAAAATTGCAAAAATTATAAATGATGGAAGTGTGCTGCAGCAAATAAACGGAAGAGGCACTACTAGTTTTATCATGCATTAATGTCTGATGAAATGACCAAAGGTAGAATTGCTTGTAGTGTTTCCATGCAATGATGTCTTTCAACACAGTGGAATGTTTGTCATGTCATGGAAATTGTTTTCGTGTAAAATGACTCCAACCTGACATCGCGCGCTTAATGATGCATGTAGTTATACTTGTGATATGTGGTGGCATGTTGCCAAGACCGTCGTGAATTCAAGATCACGTCAAAAAGGTCGCCAACGTCGTTGAGAGGGGCAGGTGGGTCTATAATTAATACAGGAGCTTTAAAATTCACGTTGGAGGAAAGTGCCAGGTTTTTCGTTTACGAAAATATAGACCTGCAAGTCAATGTAGTGAACGTCCACAAAATATTACTTTTACTAGTCAAAGGATATAACAAATCTATCAGTTATAGAACATTGTTTAATTACACAATTACTGCATAAACTGTAATAATAAATATATAGTATGATACAGGGATGATGTAGTTCCAACGAAGTACTTACAGGAAGTTATTCTTTTCTTAGTTATCTTCATATTTAACATTTAACGCTTTTATTGACCGTTTTTACAATAGCTATGTGCGAAAGAACACATTGCCGTTATAGAAAATATACTTTTTGTTCCGCATCGAAAACTGGTCACGTGTACGCTAACGATTTTCAACGCCAGGTAGTTTTCTGACAATGTTTTCACGAAGGTTTCAGAAAGCGAAAAGAATAGAGAAAGAGTCTGGATAGAAATCTGGAACAGCATGGTTGCAACTGTATAATAAGCTTCTTTTTGTTTTGACAAAAGGGAAGAATACTTCGTTATTATTCTGTAAGTTGAATTGTAAGTTGTCTTTTTAAGACAATCAAAATGGGAAATTATCCAAACAAATTTCAGCAGAAATACTAATGTATAATTCATATTATTTATTTACAGTTTTTCAAAAACGACCTTTTAGAAGATATTTCTCTCCTATCTTTAGATTCTAAACTATGAGACGGACAATAAAGATAATGTTATAATATATTAGAATAGTTTTAAGTAATGTTTGTAATATATTGTGATCTTTTTCGTCTCTCTCGAGTCGTCTTCAAAAACAGTGTGAATAAGTAAACAATGTGAATTACTCATTTGAATTTCTGCGAATATTATTTGGATGTATTACTTACTAAGTATGTAAAAATATTTCGTTAACTTGCTTAATATTTCGTTAACGTACTTTTGCTGAAAAATAATTAAAAGTTACTTTTTAAAAATGTATTTTATCATTTTGTCAATAAATTCATTAGAGTTTATTACAAACAGTTGTGTAATCTATGAAAGATTGGAAGATATCCGGTCGAATTTTCTGTGACTCTCACTCACGTCCTTGTATTCCGCTTTCTGCTGGCAGTGGTTTCGTGAAGGGTGATCAATCATTTTATACGTCTCGGAGACGATTCCATCAAATCATAATAGCGAACTGCACTATACATATTCGAAATGATGAAATCTTTATTGATTTCTGTCATCAAATATATTTTCTGCGTGCGACCGTGACCTCTTAAAAGGACTTGTGTATATTTAGCATACGAGACGAACAGGACGCGATCTACGACAGGCGATAAATTCAAACACGTTTCGGATTCGAGAGAAACGGAATTTCCATGTTAGCAGTAAGAAATGTTTGACAACCATGCCAAATTAAGGTTAGTACCCCTTTGACACGCATATTTTGTTTCTGAGCCACCCTTTTAAATCTATTTTTGATGCGGTCGGAGGAATCTTCATTACGCGTTCATTAAATATTTGGGTCAAGAATATATCTAGTTAGTCTATGAATATCGTAACGAGAAAGTGGAGGGAGTTGGACGACTAGCTTGACTCTGTTTTAAGGGAAATCAATAAATTTAATTGAATTGTATTATCAGTAGAGATGTAATTTCTGCGATTAACTGTTGAGCAACGTAGCAATGTTGAGAACTGGTGAATGATCGGTCCTGTTCTGAAGACTGGCAGGCGTACTTCCCGTTTTTCATTTATATTCCATCTTCTTGTCACGTGGCAAAAATTAAAGTATAGTTACTTTAATACCTTTTCGCTGAATAATAGTTTCTATAGCACAACCGTTCTTTGTACGATCAAACGATGCAATTATTAAACTATAGCTGCTACAACATATACTTTCGTATGTGCATCGCATTATTTGATATTTTACAATTTTTAGAAAATTATTTGATATTTTACAATTTTTAGTTCAACGAAACTTGCACCTACGCCATTTTTATAGGCGTTCTTCGCATTATCGGAGAGAAAAATGAAGAAACAAACCGGAGCAGATTTTGAAAAAAATCATGTTTTAAAAATTACATTTATTTCACACAAAATTACGTAAAAACTTCTCAATTATAAAACAAGAAGTACATGACTTCAGTGTTGAATACAGACACACTCCTTCGGGGGGGGGGATAATACCTACGTTTATTCCTTCAATTTGTAGCTGCAATTGTCCAATTGTGCTAATTGGTGTCCCTTTTTTGTGATAACAGCGGGCGGACCCAGTAGAGAATCGCTAAAATTAGCAGCACCATCGAAAGAGCGTGTTACTAATTTGTTTAAGAGAGCTTTCATTTCTTTAGTTGTGTGCCAATTGCTATGAATATAGATTCAACGTTAGCATTATTCAACTAAACGTAGAAATTGTTCCTTTACTTATAAAAAAACGGGAATGTGACAACATAATATTTGTAATAAAAATGAACAGACAGTTCATTTTTATTACAAATATTAGTAGATTCATCAGTCACGAAGGGGAAGTATTTATCTCAAAGAAATTGTTTCATTCTCACTATCCAGAATCTTACCCATACAATTTCATAGTTCTGAAACAGTGTATTTGCTAACATACGTGAAGTTTTCACTTTGAAATACTACACATGTTTTCAAGTGAATGTCATTTCTTAATACTAGCTTACGTATTAAAGGTTCATATTTTGTTGTATGGAGTATCTTAAAACTGAGAGACAATTATGAAAATACATGTTTTGAATTAAAGAACACAAAACGTGGCTGTTCAACACGTTTTCGGTTTCATTTTGTGTAATTATTTGCGCATGAACTTCTTCTTCTTCTGCACTGCACTTCTGCCTGTTCCGTCTTCACAAGTTTTCCTTCCATCGTTTTTTGGGTCTTCCCACGTCTCTTCTTGCAAGCGGTTGATAGAGTAAAGCTAATTTAGGTAGTTTTGAGTCATCCATCCTTTGGCGGTGTTGATACCAATTATCTCGATATTTATTTATTTTGCTTCCAATTTCTTCAGCATTTAATTTTTCTCTTATCTTCTTATTTCGAATATGATATTTTTCGCATGAACATGAGCGGTCAATCCCCATAAACTACAATTTTCAAGTTCAGCAGCTTTTGCTTACTTTTCTGATGTGGAGTGCTTTCTAGTTTTCCGGTAACATTTACAAAACAAATGGTGCTACAGAATGGCACAGAATATCTCGTACTAGTTACTTTTCTAATTTCTTTTGTCTGGGCTAGTTCATCGGATGAGCCGCACCCTCCTCCTTTTAAATAAAAAAAATATTTGCATTTTCTCAGTCTTTCGATCCCCAAAGTAGCATTGAAATATGACTTAAAAAATAATATAAAAGAGTAAAACCTTGCCTTCCGTGGAACTTATTGTTGAAGAATTTGGAGCAGTTTTTGAGAAATGTCATTTAAGCGTTGATGTAAATGCGAAATTTGAATCTCTTTTTCACTGAAAACTTTTGAGTTGTCGAGAAACTTCATTGGAAGTCATTTAAAGCACTTCTATTCACAAAAGCAATAATATATACAAATCACTGGTAATGTCAATATTAACGGCGTGAGAGATATTTAATATATACATTTATGTCAACATATTATTGTCAACATATTTTGACATCAAATTCAAATAGTTAAAAGTGAATACAGTTTTGAAATTTATTTTCGACGTGTTAAAGTTTGGAGTAGGGGAAACTGGGGCACCATGAGCCACAAAAATTGGAACATTTAGGAATCCCTTTCATTGAAGGTGATTTATTTCATTTTATCTGTCCAACTAAAGTATGGATATTTTAACATTATGTGGTTATAGTCACGAAATAATTAATTGCGGTGAAATAAAGTAAAAAAAAATAATGGAATGACACATTGTCTCTGGGGTACCATGAGTCAGTGCCTGGGGTACAATGGTTCATAACTATTTCAGAATAACTATCCCTTTTTCATCATTGAGGAGCCACTATAATTTTTAAAATAAGGAATTTGACGAGCACAAGCAGCATGTGCTCACGGAAATGCACTCGAGGAAAAATTAAGATAGGGGTAAATAATTGCCATCAGTGCGGACAAAAATGCATGTTGTTTCAAGAGTTTCCTTCTGAGCATGTTCCACTTGAGACACGGGTTGGCAACCTTGCCCAATGATTAACTTTCCGCTGTTTTGAACTGATGTTTTTGTTTCATCTAAATTGAAGTCGCACGAAGGAATGCCTAGTCGAGGTTCTCGCTTTAACGAATAGTAATAGTTTGAAAAAAGCCTCCACGTTTTGTTGATTGAATGCCGTGTCACGAGAAAGGCTACAACCCTCTGGAGACCTTAGGGACAAATCTCTATTTCCATTGAAGAATTGTACTAACCAGTGTTCTCTGACTGGAGAATCTGGACATTTAACGTTAATTGCAATAGCTGTTTGATGAGCAAGTTTGCGGCATCTTAATGATGGTAAACCATAAAACATTTTGCAGCCAGCAATCACATCCTCTTGGACTTAAGTAAACACTTACTTATGACTGTAGCTTGATTTGAGTTCATCTTCTGCATCAGAAAGTGATTTTATAATTTTTCCTTACGTCTTAATGTTTCCCTCTTGACACCACATTCATCAGCTGCACTTCTTATGATTCTGCCTTCTAGAACCAAAGTAATTGCTCTCTTCATATGTTTTTCCTCGAGTATCCCTTTGGTTGTTTTTCTCTTGTATGTTTAAACCATATCTGATAAACATGTGAAAAAGCATTGCAGCAAGTGACCCATGGTACTCCAACATCATCTGACCCACTTTGCCAAGGTACTTTCAAAGTGGACAGATATGACCTATAACATTAGGTACCGTAACTTACCCACAATGCAGGAAAATAAAGAAAAACTCCAGGGAACTGCAATCTTCAACTTCAATACCAGTATTAAAATGACGAAAAATAATGTCAAAAGAAATATACTTTGCCAATAATTTACTTCGAATGGAAAAGATCAGTTAATACTTAACTTTTCCGTAGACAATGAAGCCAGATCATTGTCTCCTGGATAGAAAAGTATGGTCATCATATAACATTTAATTATTTAATGTCATTAATTTAATTATGATCAGTTTAGCCAACCTAACCATCAAAAATATCAGCAAACATTCAATGTCTCATCGTACCCCATGGTCCATGGTGCCCCGGTCTCCCCTTTTGCCAGTTTTACTTTCTCGTATACGTCCTTATACACGTAGTATAGATAATTATGTAATGGTGTAGAAAATTGATTACAAGATTTCAACGGCAATATACGTTTTGGAGTCCCCTGATACGGAAAAAATGTTTTTTTTTCTTTTCAAAACGTCCGTACGTCCATCCGTCCGTGCGTCTGTCAGTGTGAACACCATTAGAGCTTAAACCATACGTACGATTTCTTCCAAAATGGATGTTCGATCTGGCTCGTTCTCGGGGTGCTGTAATTTTGAAAAACTTGCCAGAGTCGAACGCAGTAGGTTGTCTGTTAGCATTATATTGCAGTCGAGTCCAATTAATGTCTGCGAAGCCTTATAACTGTGATATCATTTAGCTAAGCGAGTATCCACTTACCGCAAAAACCGTCTGACGTAATTCATGGGACGTATCATATTGATTTTTTCTGCGTCACTGAGGAAGATGAGTAACAAAAAATAATTTCTAAATAGTTATTTATGATACAAGTGGTAAGAGTGACCTTTTATTTTGCGGATAGTAAAGGTTGCGAAACTAGGCCAACGGTCCGAGTAGCGCAATCCTGCGAACAAAATTAAAGCAGTTTTACCGGGTATGTCGTACACTATTTTTTAGACAGCCTTACTGACTTTTTCTCCTTTTGGTTCTTTTTGGCCTATTGGCATTTCGTCCTTTTTATCCTTTTGCCTTTTTGGTTATTGTGGTCCGTCAGATCAGAGAGGAGAGAGAGAAAGAGGGAGAGAGAGAAAGAGGGAGAGAGAGAAAGAGGGAGAGAGAAAGAGGGAGAGAGAGAAAGAGGGAGAGAGAGGAGGGAGAGAGAGAAGGAGGGAGAGATAGAAAGAGGGAGAGAGAGAAGCGGGGAGAGAGAGAAGGGGGAGAGAGGAGGGAGAGAGAAGGAGGGAGAGAGAGAGGGAGAGAGAGGGAGAGAGAGGGAGAGAGAGGGAGAGAGAGGGGGAGAGAGAGACAGACAGACAAGCAGCAAGAGAGATTTTATGAGGAAGATTTAGAGACAATGAGAGTTGGAGTCAAGTGTAAGGCGCGACACCGGTCGGGAGCTTAGAGCTTGCCCCGGCTAGGAGGTCGGAGCCGGATCTCACCATCCTGCGGGGGATGATCACCGCCACCTCCCGAAGAAAAAGCATGCACTATACTTACGAGACTAATGATTTTTTAGCAGTTGACGCGCTTGGAATCACTAACCAATCGATTGAGGGATTTGTGATTCCGGTCGCATTAACTGCCAAGGTCAGTCCCACAAGTTTAGTGCATGCTTTTCCTCGGGAAGTGGCGGTGATCTTCCCCCGCTGGTGAAATTTGGCGTCACCCTACAGGCCGATTAGAGGGATTTTTTCCAACCACGTTCATCCCACCAGCGGGGCACCGCCCCAGCCGGGATAAGCTCTAAACTCCCAATTGGTCTCCCCACATATGTAGGAATATAGTTCATGTAACTGTGTGTGTGTAGATAAAGGATGAATATAAGGAAGAGGAAAGAAAAATCCTACGAGGATCTTGGCTCGTTTGTGCACTGCTTGGGCATTCGCCTGGTGTTGATAAGAAACCTCGGAAAACTAACGATCAAAGGAACCGCCGTCCGTTAGAATTCTCCAGATAGCGGTTGAATGCGACGTCGCTATCTAGTGACGAAAATCCTGCCACCCGCGGCTAGAACTCTACAATCTCCCTCTCAGAGGCCCTCCAATGACATTGATGGCCTGAGACACCTAAGCCCGTTAAATATTAGATCTTTCTATCGTTTCAGGTAGAGTTTAAAAGAATAATATTTTCGCATAAATTGCGTGTTAAATTGTGATTATTATCCAATAAAAATTGAAGAAGAGTTATTAAAATAAAACTTCAAATTTTGCTTTAATATTGTAAAGAATGCTTTCGTAAAGAGATTAGTCTCTGCCGTGCTTCTGCTACCAAGACTTTCGGTTGACACTCCGTTTTCGATGGTCTTGACGTAAAAGAAAGTACGCAGTACGCCCCATGACAATGCTTCGAATGGCGTAACATATTCGCTGGGTCTGACGTCTGTCGGGCTGACGTCTGCCACTGAATGTCTTCTGGGAAATGTCTGTGTACTGACTAACTGGCAGGATGTTTTCTGATCACCTACCTCCCGTATCTAACGGAGAATTCACGAAACTTAATGGCAAAGGATATAATATAACACTAAGTTAGGTAATTTGATAATTTGCAGAGCGGTGTTAAGCCTTGAGTGCCTAATCTACTGAATTTCAAGGGCCCTTGAAGAATTAATAATAATTTTGCGAGATTCGCTTAAAAAATAATTGTTTCAATTTGGGTCAAATATAAATATAGAAAGAAATATGAAAAGCTACATGCAATTAGAAGACAAGAAGGAAACCTTGCGATATCTGGTGCGGAGATTCACCGCTGGTTGCGCTCCTTACATTTGAGGGATTGTATCTATTGGATATATTGAACAGATAAACTTAGAAAAGCGATTGCTTTTCTTCTTGCAGGTGAATTAAGTTACAAAGCAATCTTTCTTTCTGTATATTATAATTAATTTAATCAAAAACAAGCTTCCTTCTGTAAACAGGATCATTTAGAATTAAATGAGAACGTACACATATGATGCAAAAGTTTGGTGTAATATTATGCAATGGATCCAATGAGAATTGTGAACGTAAACGTCAATGTCAATATATAGGCGCCCCACACATTCAGCATTCGCCGAGTAGCAAGCTACTACTTGCCCAATCTCGAGCAGCTGATGTGCTCGGCGAATGTTCTCTTCCTTTGATGTGTCCAAAAGGCCGCTATGCGAGGGCTAGTCGGAACACCGAATACCCGTTGCTCGGCAAATTGCAAACAGCCCATCCACTAATCTCGGCACCCGGCACAGTCTCTTCTAAAGCCTTCCACTGCCGCTGTCTCTTCCTAACGACGTAACCGTGGAAGCTTGCAAACTCCAAACTTTTAAGGTTACGTGCACCTGATTCGAAAACAACAGTATCATGTACCACACTCAAGGAACATCTTGCGCTTTCATGAGTCTCATTTGTGCAGTGTGTAAGAACATAAATGGTAATTCTTCATTATCATTGCTCATGAAATGCTCCATATGCTCCTTGCTCTCCACTCATTGCGTCTCTGGTGTAAAAAAACATTGTCACCCTAATCAACTCCACTTACTTACTGTCGTTTGACTATGTAAAATTTCTGTGCCTAAATTGTATTGAATCGGAACAGTATGATGACTGGCTGACTTATATAATGACTTGCGGTCTTCAGAATATATTCTCGGTCATTGTCAATAGAACGATTAAATTTATGTTAAAATCACACATTTTATTTCTTTACGTCTACGTCAATGAGCTAATGTAAATGAGTATGTTGAATGATCATTGTGAATGGAACGATCACATTTTTGTTAAAATCACTTGTTTATGTCTTTTTGTCTACGTCAGCGATTTGAATGAGTCTCAAAAAAATAATTTATTTCTCATTTGAATATGGCAGGCCAACATGTTTAGGCCTGCCCTCTCTTCAAAAGAAAATTATTTTATCACTTCTACAAATTTCTACAACAGGATGAAGAATTTCAAATGATTTCGAATGTCACTTCGAATGAAACTAGAGTTTTTTTATAACGCAGTGTATTCCTCAATATAATATCTTTACATTATTTCATGTAAATAGTTTTGAATATATTAGTAGTTTTCGCGTAATTTTGACTCATGTGGTGTCAAAGATAACTTTTTGAACAGGTTCGACACCCATAAAATGAAAGTAATATCTTCCTTTTGCAATGGAATGTATTTGACAATATTCGATCCTAAAATCAAATGATTTTTTCAAACAAATTGTAATTTTTGCATACTTTTTAGTCATATTATTTGCATTTTTTGTTATTCATGGAGTGTTTGTAAAATAAAAGGTGCAATATATTATAATATTACGTAATCTTTAACATTATTACAAGATAGTGTATGCCGTTCTAGATCCACTAGTTTTTACTCTCTCGTCTTACTACGGAGGAAAAAAATATTGTAATCGTTAATCTTGCGCCGACAATTGGCGATATTTCTACATAAAAACGTATTGCCGAGCCGTGGTAACAAACACGTGAATAAATTATATATATATATATATATATATATATATATATATATATATATATATATATATATATGATTACTTGAGTAAATTACTTCCTCTAACACATGTTGTCAAAATCCATGTTTTGTGGGTCCTTGGTACTGAAAAATCGAGCGACGGCAAAATCACTCTGTGGTCGTGGTCAACACTAGCGTCCAAACTATTCAGGAGATTTTCTCCAATATTGATATTCCCCGATCGATCTGACTGCACTGAAGGTCCTGCGAGTTTGCAACGGATATTTTGATTTTTGAGGGTAGACTACATAAAGCCTTAACATTTTCAAAACTTTCTCCAAAATAGTTCTTAATTATTTTTTTAAATTTAAATTTGACCTCGGATAGTGTAAAGAACGCTTAAAAGATTGACACAGGTGTCATATACGTTGAAATCCCTAATCTATCGAAAATTGCGAAAGTTGAAAATGCTTTCGGCATGTTCCTACGACTACACTATTCGAGATAGAGATTTATTTTTCAATGAAATATGTTGTTCAAAGACATCTTGAAGTAATTCATTTACAATTTTTCGACAATGTTAATAGTTTTGCGTAATTTTGGGCGAAATTTAGGCAATGTTTAAACAATTTTTTGCCCAAAAAGCTCGTAATTGTTTAAATAGATTTTCATCCAAATTTATTTTAGACAGTCGTTTTGTTTTAAATATAATGAAACGAAAAACACATTAAACATTAACCATAATTTAAATTGAAGAATTTTATTAAAATGTTATCTTAATTTTGAATTTTTTATATCTGAGCGTTGCAAAGACTACTTTTCATCTTCTGCAGGAGTTAAATTTAAGATAAACAGAAATTATTAAAAACAATGTTAAATTTTAACTTTAAGGTTATAGTCAAAGTTAGATGACAAACATGAAATTATTATAAATATGTACCAGGTACATATTTACACCTTTACATCTTCGCCGTTCCTAGGCAGATCACAGTGGCGGTTTGCCATTGTCTCGCAGTGGATGAATGACGATAAGGAGGGATCACGATGTTTGATTAATTGATTTAAAAGAAGAAAATTATAATGGTCGCATAAACATCTAGGTCTTGAGTGACCACAAGCTTGTAATACAGAATCACATGTATTTACAAAGCATTCCTGTAATAATAATTATAATAAATACTTATGCTTCACTCTATAACCTACTATTCTTAGTTAAGTTCCTCATTTACTTAGTAATACCCTAAATTAATTTCCTAAACTGTTGAATGCTTCGAGGAAAGGATTCAAAGGTTTTTACAGGCAATCTATTCCATTCTTTTATCGTTCGATTTGTGAAAGATTATTTCCCGACATCTGTTCTCTGCGGTCTTAAAATTTTGTGCCTATGATTCCCCCTACTGATGTATGTAGGAATACTTAGCCGCCGATTCATTTCTTTCCAAGCTGGATGACCACTATAAGCTTTACACAAAGCGCAGAGTCTTGCTACTGATCGCCTGTTTTCGAGTGAATCCTATTCTGGCATTTTATTGTCTCTGTAGTGAGTTACTATATGAAAAATACAGGAGGTTATTATACATACTATACATTATTATGGATTGATTATTTTGTTTCTGGGTGGGTCGACTGCCACGATCATTAGTTCCGTAATCGTAGAGAATTTTATATCTCAAGAGTTGGCGGTGTTCTTCCTCAGCTGGAATGTGAGATCCGGCAACGATCTACACATCCGGTGCCTGGGGCGATCCTTAACCTATATGCAACTTACAGCGCGATCTTTCCTTTCTCATCCTTGTTGTCTCCTCTTCAAAATTAACACTTACATACACTACCACACGTGTTGGAAATCGGGGGAATTAGAGCTTGTCCTGTTTGAGGCGGTGCCCCACTGGAGGAGATACCAGGATCGGGAAATCCCGCAAATCGACGTGAACATCGGCGCCGGATCCAGGAGATTCCATCCACGAGGAACACCGTCACCTCCTGTAATATGCACCACGCTCTTGGGACTACTGACAATTGTAGATGACGCTTCGGGAAACATTACATAATCGAACCGGAACAGTACCTTAGAATACGGGCCACGGACCGCGCGCGACCATTCCCCCCTTCGCTTCCCACCCTTATTCTATCCGTAGGATCAAGCAATGGGGCGATCACGTATCCTCAAATGGCAAATACTATTGATTCAGAAAATCTCCCACAAGGGTCGGTGATCCAGCGAGGCGGGAAAAATGGAATACAAATAAAACAATGCACGAGTGATTGGTGTGTCAAATCTGATTTTCTGCCCTTTGAATGTCCACCTCCCTCAGCCTGGATCGAACGTGCGAACTTGAAAATGAAAAGCCATTGAACTAAACACTATCCTGGCGCCTTTAACCCACGACTTCCTCGTAAGAAAGATTGATCACATCTTCACGAGCGTCTTCAGAGTAGACCTCGACAGCATTAGCCCTGACTGGGTTATCTCTGACGCAGACGCGTGACAGCGCCGCAGTGATGTGCCAAATGCTTGGAGCGGGCAGAACCCTGCAGGGTGGCAGAAATGAAAAATTATGCCGCTTCGAAGTTCTAAGAGGTTAAAAATAGACACGAGCAGTTTAAAAGTACATTTCTGATATTCGTACGTGGTTTAGAATCTGCAGAAGGTTGACGTACTCTACAAGGTGAGGAGTGCGAACAATTTTGAGAAGATGCATTTGTGTGCAAAATTGAAAATTATTTACTTTAACTCTTACATAATTGAATTTCACAAAAACTTTGTGTGAAATATGTTTCTACAATATTCAGATTTATATGTACTTTTGAAATGTTAGTAAAAACAAACAAAACAAAAATTCAATGCTCATGAAAACTAAAAACCATATTTCATAGTTTCGTTTTGGTAGTGCTTGAAAATTAACCTATTAATTGGTTCTCCAGGAAAAGAAAGAATACTTCTTTCAGTTAGCAAAAGTCATCCGGCAGACAGGAGTATTTAAATTCCTATTAATTTGCATTTGATCCGCCTCTTTGCGGATGAATAGGAGTGACAGGTATTTTATCTTCCCTTTGGCCAGGGCTGCACATTCAGCGTTCGTGGCAGCTTCAAAACCGGCAGGTCGTGTAGGGTAAGGCATGAAGTAAGTGGAAATGCAGTGAATAGGCACTCATCATGACTCTCATGAGTAGACATGAACTTAAAATGAAAGAGAATACGTGGTCAGATGGTCTATTCTATTAGGCTTTATGGCAAAACTGAAGTTCAAATGTCAAGTAATGCTTTTTTCGTTGCATTGCTTGAATATTATTTTAAATTGACAATTTGTGGCTTCTCCCTTTTTAGTTTCCCGTTTACATGTGTATAAACGGAGTAATGAAAACGGCGGATTTTCGGCAGAAAAGAAATTCATTGCTGGGTCCTGATAACAAAAAAGTGGATCAACTCAGCTGCTAAATTAAGAAAAAAAATCCTTTAACACGTGGAGTAGCCAAAATCCCTGTTTTATGGGCTCTTGATACCGAAAAAGCCACTTGACGGCAAAACGTCCGTCCGTCTGTCCGCCTGTCAGTCTGTGAACACCACTAGCGCCAAAACAATAAGTACGATTTTTTCCAAAATGGATCCCGGATCTACCCGCGCTGGATGGCGAGATCCGACGCCGACCCTCCGTCGGCTAGCGGAGTTTCTCCCAACCAGGTATTTACCACCAACGGGGCACCGCGTCAGCCCACACAAACTCTAAGCTCCCGACCGATCTCCCGGCATGTATGATAGGGTAGTGCATGTGTGTGTAGAATAAGGGGTGAGGATAGGCCAAGGAATAGGAAGGAAAGATAGCGAGCGGTCTGTGGCCCGTTTGTTAGGATTTTCTCCGGCATTCGCCTGGTGTTGATCAGAGAAACCACGGAAAACTACCGATCTGAGCAGTTGGCCACTAGAATTTTCCAGTCAGCGACTGAATTCGACCTAGCTAGTGTGGAAAATCTTGCCATTGTCGGGACTCGAACCTAGGACCTACCGGTCAGAGGCACTGCATAGATGCACTGAGCTACCTCTCCCGGTAACCCCCCTCCCCCGTCGGGGTACCTCAATCTCTTGAACGTTGTAGTTGTCGTGGTCGTCGTCGTAGTCTTCGTTGACGTAGTTATCAAATTTGTTACTACAAATTTGATACTTTTGTTGTTTGTTGGGCGCCCATCGCTAACAACTACTGGACTCTCATATTCGCCGCCAGGGACCAACAACAGCACCGTTCAATTTACGTATTACTTGTGTTGTTGCCTTGCTGAACAAATATGGCGTCTAGTTAGGAAGGGAACATTTAATTTTGCCAGTCATTTAACCAAGGTTCTTGACATGCCACAAGCGTGACATGAGACGCAGAAGATTTCCGCCCTCGGAAAATTCTCCGTTCCCACCCGGGTTGAACTTAGGCGAGAACTTGAATTGGGAAAATCAGTGTGTCCCCATAATACCGGTACCGGCATGTCCCTATGATACCATTGAAAATTCTGTTGTTTTTCTGCGCACTACCTCAGTTTCCACAGTCACATAACAGATACGCGAGTGGAGTCCTCAAACTGTGCAGACCTGTGCCCCGTGGCTAGCCTGGTGTCAGTGAAAGAGAGAAAGACCGGAGCCCGGAAACAAGGTGTAGTTCGGTGTAGGCCCGGAAACAACGTGTAATTGCGCTCTAGTTGGGCAATAAGTAAATATAATGATCGAAAAAGAAAGTGAATTTGCCTCCTTGAAAACACCTGCCAAACATTTCTTGTTTGGTAATCTTACTGTCCTAGAGAGTGGTGCGACACTGCCTTAATTTCCTGCGCGCCCTGATAGTGCGCCGGGAGTTAACAAATAGTGCAGCTCTGTCATCTCGTCCGGGGATGGTTTAGTCGGCGCCCGCATCGGTGGCTTGGGTTTCACGAAAGAAAGTCCGAAGTAAAGAGCGGCTACAAGTTAGTATTAGACCGGAGTTCTAAATTCTGGCCTACTACGACGCGCCCCCATATTTACATTGCGCACCTGGAGCGCAGCTCTTGTAGAGCGTTTTCTGCCATCTCGTCTGCAGTCGGTCTGGCTGGCTCTATCGTCGCTGGCCTGAGTTTTCCGAAAGGGAGAGTCTGAAAAGAAGATCGGGCGCAAGATACATTTAGTCCAGAATTCTAGACCCCGACCTACCTCGGCGCGCGGTCGCATTTAAATAGCGCACAATTTGTACAGCTGTTTCTGCCATCCCGTCCACGGCAGAGGCTGAGCGACAAGATACAATTAAGATTGACTTAATAAGACGCGCGGTCACGCCATTTCAGAGCCCCAAAAAATGTTCGGACTTTTTTCTCCGAGAACGTACACAGGTGATGTGTCAATATCCACCGTCATTGGATTGTTTCACCAAGTAGTGAAAGAACGGAGGCATGATGCAATTAAGCCGCAATTATGAATCGCCACCTTCCACAGCAAGCTGTTGCGTTTAAATAACGCCCCTACAGTGAACTTTGCCCGTTCCTATTATCGCCATCTCGTCTGAGGGTGGAGTCTGGCAGGTTTCACCGTCGTCGGCCACTGGCATGGGCTTCGAGAAACAGTGAAAAAAGAACGAAGGCAATATGCAATTAAGCCGGAATTCTAAATCGCTCTCTTCCACTGCGCGCAGTCGCGTTTAAATAACGCGCCCGGAGGCTACAGTTTGTCCAGCCCTATTTCTGCCGCCTCGTCCGAGGGTGGAGTCTGGCAGGCTGCACCGTCGTCGGCCACTGGCCTGGGCTTCGCGAAAGAGGGTGAAACAGAACAAAAGGCCGGAGACGAGATGCGCCCGCGATAACCAGCGACGCACTGTCTAACGTTAAGCACCGCGCGCGCTGTTGAACCCGTCGCGGCGCGGCGTGGCGCGGCGCGGTGAGCCTGCCCGCGAAAAGTCCGCGCTCTCGTTTCAGGCGTCAGTCATCGCCGCGGGTCGCGCGTGTGGATGTTGGCACGCGCACCGCACCGGGCAGGCCGCCCAGGCGCCGTTTCCGTACGGGCGAAGATCAACAGAATGTGACAGACGCACAATAGCTGTCTTCTCTCGCTGCGCGCGCCCGCGAATTCTTTGCGCTTCGGGAGACTCCCTGCGCCAAATTGACGTACTCGCAGAAACCGAGTTCAACGTAAACAATAATAAACTCATTAACGTTAACTTGTTAGTTCTTGAAAACTTGTTTCGATGGAGAATGGGCAGCTTTCTCACATTGAATGCCTGAAAGAAAACGTAATGAACACTTTTTGAGATTTACAATTGGCGCACTCATGGAAGGGAAAGTGTTAATGAGGCTTCAGTCCCCAAGAAGCTTAAGACACGTATTCACAAATATAGTGTTTTTACTATTTTTCTATGTTAACGAGTCATTCTATATCTTGATTGAATAAGTTATAAAAAACTGTAAACAACCAATAAAAATATGTTTTAAATTCATCACGAATGAAAACTTCTTTGTTAGAATAATTGAAATGTTCTAGGCACTACGCCTGTTCCTCCGTCACACACACACGTACATCCATCTATCCACACAAATCGTGATTGCCTCTGGGAATCAGACTTTAACTATTAATATGAATTATTATTCCGTATTTATTGTTACCATATCTACAGGAAACTGGCGGGGGCAGTTAAGCTTGATGCAGGATAAGTGGTACCGGGTGCTCATCTCTACTTACCTCCTCTGCATCGTACATTAGCACTCTATTTACGTCAAGAAACGAGTTTGAGAATAATAAATATATGCTGTTACCGGAAAATATGTGTTTTAGGTACGCCTTGTTATTTTTGGTTCAATTGATTTGACTTAATTGATTAGTTATCCCGGGTGAGTCAACGACTAAGGTTATTAGTGCCGTAAGTGTAGTACATGTTTTGTCGCATGAGGTGGCTGCCATCTTCCCCCGCTGGCTGGCAAGATCCGCCACCGTCCTACGTCGGCTTGCAGAGATTCCCAACCAGGTATCCCCCTACAGCGGAACACCACTCCAACCGGGGGAAGCTCTAACTTCCCGACTGGTCTCTCGACAAATGTGGTGTAGTGCATGTGAGTGTGAATCTGAGGGGTTGATGAGAGGAAAAAACAAATAAGAGGAATGAAAGATCGCGCACAATCTGTGGCCCGTGTGTTAGGGTACTGCTCTGGCATTCACCTGGTGTTGACCGGAGAAATCTATAGCTAGTGTCGAAAGTATACTTTCGATACTAGCTTACCAGCCAATAAAATCGTGACGCCGCTTTAAAGGGACAATGGGAACGTGAGGATACGGGTTTTATATCCATTATTAGCAAGATTTTTTTGACAGTTGAGTAAATACAAATATTGCAGGATGTGATTGTGTATCATATTGGAACGTTTAAATATTTTTCAGGGAAAATCTTTAATTTCTTAAATTACTTACAAGTGTTCATAAGTAACACCACGAGTGCTTTGCGAATTGTCGATAAATTCCCGACTCGCAAAGCGAGAAGGGGATTTATCTGAGAATTTTCAGAGCACGAGTGATATTTAATAGAACTATTCCACGAGTGAAATTATGTCTAACAGAGTTCCAACATGCGCCAAATATTGAAAATAACTGAAAGCTATGTTAAAATCAAAGGGGTTATGTCATAATACATACGCTGTTTATTGGACATCCACATAGCGTTCGCCTCCTAAGATAGATGAGTCACTGTTTATGATTGGCCAGTAGGAAGAAGCGGTAAAAAAATAGAAATCGGATAGAAAAAGCGATAAACGTTTTGAGATACGTCGCCCTGATTGGGGCATTTTGAACCTATAGTTAAACACTGTTGGTTTTAATTTGACGAGTGGAATAGTCAAAATAATAGTTCAGACACACGACAAAGCTTAGCGCGGAAAATAGATAGGTAGTGGTTAAAAGGATGATATATATATATATATATATATATATATATATATATATATATATATATATATATATATTATTAATATTATTAAAAAAAGAAAAGAAAAAAGAGAGACTTGATGGTTGTGATCATATAATTGTCACACACAAGTGAAACACAAGCCAGATGTGGAGAATGCCGTAAAACAAAGAAATGTAAAAATGTGTAATGTCGGCTGCCATGCCAACTGCTTTGAGAAATTTCATTCGTAACCACATGAAGACCAGAATACTAATGTTACTTCGTTTCTGTCAGTGTCTGCCTAACATTTCCCAATATTCGATGCTAAAAAAAATTCTTAAATTATTTGTCACCGTTAAGGTCATTAGGTCTCCGAGATTCCCAGACGATCACCCAATGCACGAACTTGCGGTGTCCCGAATTGCTTAACCTCCGTGTCTTCAGAGTGTGGTTAAGCAATTCGTCCGCCGGCACAGATAAGAAAGATAAATTATAAGAATTTAATTACTAAAGGGGAATGGTTTTCAATTCCTTCCGATAAAAATGTACAGTTCTGATGATAAATCTGTGATAAATTAAATTAATTTTGATTTGATAATGGTCGGACGCACTTTCCAGCTAAAAGGACAAACTCTATCAAACTCATTTTTCCCTGTTCAGCTAGTGCTTATTGGGAAAATGATGCGGCCAAGATACATGCTGTGGCCAACATACTAGCGGTCTAATCTGCATACTCAAAGTGATTTGGGCACCAGCTATGAAATCCAGAATAGAAGGAAATGAATGAGTTTTTGAATGCGGAATGTTCTTTTAACACTTACTACGATGTGTTATGCAGTGGTAAAGCACATGAAATACTGGAAAGAGTAAGCACAAAGTACTCAAAATTCTACATTTTTAGCAACTCATCGATAATATAATAATTATTATTCAAACTACTGATGAAGCTAATGATTGAAATGTATTACAGATTATAATATTAAATATTTTTCATTTATGCAACTGATAAACTGTACATTTTTTCGCACGTGCCATTTAATCGCAAAGCATGCACCAACAATGTATGAAAATTTAAACTTTCATATCTAGATCAGCCATACCACATTAGAACAAATTTCATTTAAAACATCTGTAAGATATTGCTGAGTTCTATGTAGAATATTGCGATTGGTACACTGGAGTAATGTATCCGTTTTATCTAAAATCACATAGAATTGTGAGTTTTATTTTGTGTAACTCTTGATAATGTGAGATGACGCTACTGTCATCTTTAAATTTTGTTTGAGTCATAAAAAATCGTATAATTTTTAGTGCAGTGTAAAATGTTTCGTGCAGTAATATATAAATTACTTATTATATATTGAAACCCAGAATATGTGTTTCATTACACTAATTAAATCATTAGTGTAAGAAACCAATTGCTATTTTGAACTGCGCGGTGCGCGCGCTGAGCGCGGCGCGCCGGGGCCGGCGAGCGGCCGCTGCCACCGCCGACGGTGCCACCGCCGCCGGGAGGCTAGCGTGTGAATTTCGGTTGGAACTGGGCACCGCGCACGTGCAAAAAGTTCGTTACGAGAATCGCGGACGAGAGCCGTTGGCAGAACGGTGACCAGAGAGACGCTAGCGGAGCGGCGACGAGTGCGGACGTGTCACGAGAGCTCGCGAGTAATACATGGACACAGTCGACAGGCAACGCAACTGTGGAAATATCTGAAACTGTAGTATATCACAAACGTGTAAATAGAACATTAGAAGTATCAATATGGTAAAAGATTAGTGTTGGTAAAATAATTGATGTCGCTCTTATTAGTTGGTGCGGAGGGAACCTTCTTGAAATCGTGTAGTACAGAACTGTGACCAGTATACAGAATAGGCGCGGGTTGAGTAATTAAACCCACTAACGGACAGTGATTCGAGGAAGGTGCGAAGCCGAGGTATCAAGATCCTGGTCGGGGAAGAATTGCTGGAGCATCAGCCGTGGACGACCACGCCATCCGATGCTGACGGCCCGCAGCAGTAGCAGAGGTCGACAACCCCGTCGGCACGAGCGGCGCTACCAACATCATAGGTATTCGATCGGGGCCCCGAAGGTATGAGAAATGCATTTCACTCTTAATCTTGGTACCAAGGCAGAGTATTAAAACGTTGTCTAATTATGTGAATAACAAATTTGATTTAAAATAAATCTTGTTTATAATTGTAGTTCAATTTATGATTAACCACCCCAACGTTGCACCAACTTATCCAGGGACCCATTCACGTAAAAGATACCCTCTCTTAGTGTTGTATTGCAGTGAAGATACCCGGCACCACCAGGTATGTCACAATATTAATTATATAATATAATTATATATATATATATATATATATATATATATATATATATATGGCACTAATATTATATGATATTGATATTGATATTGATTATATGATATGATATAATATATAATATTATAATTATATATATATATATATATATATAATGGTACTAATATTTGACTAGAAGATAGTATTTGTATATATAATATTGCATTAGGTAATCAAACAACCACGTAATTGCGTAATAATCACAAAAAAAGCTTGATGTAACATTTGTATGTATATCTACAAAACAAAAATGAAAAAAACGACGTACGTGTTTCGTCTAGTCAGTTAGGCCGGGCGCACACGGGAGACTTTTTGTCGCGCAACTATTTCGTCTTTGTTGCTTTCGAGTTGCTTCGGTTTTTGAGAGCTCGCACACGATGAGCAACTGTTTTCTGACAGCAGACCCATTTTCACGGGTTCTTGTAGTGGAATCGACAAGTGCAATTTTTTTAAAGATGGATTTTTTTGAGACTGCAGTGGTTTGTGCTCTCATCATTCGACGCAGGAAAAATCAACGGAAAAGGAAGTATTGGATACACCCTCTCATGTCTGAAAGACTAAATAAAGGGAAATTTACTTTAATATTTGAAGAGTTGAGATGTTACCCAGAGAAATTCTTCGGTTATTTTCGCATGAGTAAAACATCATTTGACGAGCTGGTCGCAATTCTAGGACATACCATCACCTACCAAAATACAAACATGCGACTGGCGATTCCACCAGAAGAGAGGCTCGGTGTTACATTAAGGTAGGTTGCATAAAATTATTCGATTTTTTATTTAGTTTATTATTATTTGTTATTCAACAACACCAGTTAATAAAACTAATCGTTACACAAAAAAAAGTATAAAATATGTTCAAAGCAACTGATATAAAGTTTAGACATTGTTGTGTACGGTGACATCGTACATGGTTTGTGATCCATCTGAATCCACAGAAAAATTTGACAGGTATGACTGTACACTGTCGCAATCTTGAGGAGAAGTAAGGGCGGTGTATGAGCTGTTCCCAGTAGTAGGTTGATTCGCAGACGTAAATGTACCAGTAAATAAACGCACAGGGGTAGAGAAGCTTGAATACCGAACGTCATCACTGAAACTGTTAAGTGTGTCTCTTGGTGGACAGCGGTCCTGGAAATTTCTTAGTACCTGAAGAATTTCAATTTGTGCATCAATCTTACGATGTGTGGGTAGTGCTTTCAGCATAGGTACAAGAGACAACGCAAAATGTGTTTCAGAGTCATCCATGTGTGAAGCAGTTTCTTTTTTCTCTCGAAGTATATCGAGTAAACTTTCTTCATAACTTCTCTTCTTCTTCTTATTTAGATTGGAGGAGGTATTTGGAGAACGAACAAGAGGTGGTCTTTGAGCACTCTCTGTTTCCTCATGTTCCTCATCGCTTAAGACTGGTTCAGCATTTCCACTTGTTTCACGTACTTCTACGGTTGGTAGAAGAAATAACAGTTGATCGTAAAATTTATACTTTCGACGCTTTCCGGCTGGTTGTCCTGACTTGACCGATTTTTGTTCACGCAATTCTCTTGCAAAGCATGTCCTTAGATTTTTCCATCTTCGTTGTACCAGCGTTCCTAGAAAAAAAAATAATACATTGAAACACTTGACATTTTTGTCTTAATTTATTTGGAAGGAATAAAGATGAAAACTATCTAAAATTTTGTTACTTTAAATCATTTATGTAAATTCATAAATTTGTAACTCTTTTTTCAGGTATCTAGCAACCGGATCAAGTTTCAACGATCTTTCATACAACTACTTGATTGGTGCTAGCACAATCCGCAAAATAGTGAAAGCAACATGCACTGAAATATGGAATATCTTACAGCCTATAGTTATGCCAGAGAAAGATGAAGAAGAGTGGTTGCATATTGCTGAACAATTCTATAAGAACACCAATTTTCCTAACATCATTGGTGCTATAGACGGAAAACATATTCGAATAACCCAACCTCAAGGTACTGGCTCAGAATTTTTTAATTATAAAAAATTCTTTTCTGTGGTGCTGATGGCATGGGTCGATGCCGAATATCAATTTGTCTTCATAGATGTTGGCGCGAATGGAGCAGCAGGTGATTCCTCTGTCTTCAATAACTCGAATATGGGCAGAAGGCTACAACGTAACCTTCTGAACATACCCAATGACCGAACATTGCCTAACGATCCAGAAGGTAAACCAATGCCTTTTTGTTTGGTTGCTGATGAAGCTTTTGGTTTATCTAGACACATTTTACGCCCATTTGCTAAAAAAACGCTTACCCCATTAAAGAAAATTTACAACCGCAGGCAAACAACAGCTCGTCGTATGGTTGAATGTACATTTGGCATATTGGCTAATAAATGGCGTATTTTCCATAGACCTCTTGATGTTAGCATCGATTTTTGTGATACGATAATCAAAACATGTTGTGTGCTCCACAATTACGTCCGCAGAAGGGATGGAATCAACTTTACAGATACAGCTTATGAATGCCCACTGCAGAGTATAAACATTGAACCGCAGGCTAGAACTATCTCTGCTGTCAATATACGTAACTATTTTGCAGCCTATTTCACGTCCCCTGCAGGATCTGTTCCGTGGCAGTACGATGGACTTTAATTTCACTGACTCAAGAACAATGAAACTTACTTATTCTATCCACACAACATTATTAAGATGTGTGATAAAATATTAATGTTAAAAATATGTCATGAGCTTTGTAAAATAAAAAACAACTTTGTAAAATAAAAACCTACCTGCTTGTTTTTTTTTCTCGGTAGAGAGTTGTCCCCAGATCGTAGACAACACATTTAAACACACTTCTTCCCATAGCTTGCTTTTCAAATTAGCGTCGGAATAATCCTTCAAAGTTTTATTAAACAATGCTGGCCTCTTTTCTACTTCATTTATGACCAATTCACTATCGATGTCTTCATCCCTCACAAGAGCCATTTTGTAAACTTCAAAGTTTCGAACTGCAGAAAACAAGGGAGATATTTGCACAAATGCCTGAGACGGCAACTAAAATGTCGTCCGTGTGCGCATGTACTAATAAACTATGGGAGGGGAGACAGTACGCAGACAGTTTCGTCACCCTCCTGTCGGCGGCCAGAGCAACTGAAAAGTTGCGTCGCTGTTACGCGGCTCCGTGTGCGCACGTATATATGATTGTACAGACTTTGTGGAAAAGACGAAATAGTTGCGCGACAAAAAGTCTCCCGTGTGCGCCCGGCCTTACTAGTTAGAATATAGAAAATTCGCCTTTTCAATAACGCAAACAGTAAAAAAAAAAGATATCGAAGTTTGTTCGGATGGTTATTTGAATGAAGCATGGCGTATGCCAAGTGTGTTGAGGTTATTTCTGTAAACAGAATGCATGTGGACACTTGCGACATGTTTACTGCGTCGCGAACTCAAATATATGTTTAGCATGCCTTGAAGACATACTTTCCGAATCAATTGCGTGCAGTTTCAAAAGAAGAATACTCATAAATATTTAAATAAGTATATTCCCGCTGCCAAATATTATTTCGATTATTTTAAGATCTTTGAGGTTATATTGGATGTTCATCATCTCAGGCCGGGACCTGCCATCTTAGGCAGGAACATATGTAGTTTGACCAACTTGTGGCCATCTTTAACGCGTAGAAATATCCTGCCTGTTACTAGCAATGTGCTCTATTATTATTATTATTATTATTATTATTATTATTATTATTATTATTATTATTTGTTCTTTGTCTCAGAGTTTATCTCTGGTATTTACTCTTTTAGAGGCCGTACAGGCATATCTCAACCAACGCTAGTGTTGATTCAATACAATGTGAACAATTCTACATGTTTCCAGAATCACAGATTTTTGGGCTTTAGTAATTATGATACTAGGGTCTACGACAAATATTTCCAAGTATCCCTTCAAAGGTTTGGTTACCAAACCAGCTGCTGTGATTACTATTGGGATTATTTTAACTGATTTGAGTTTATACATTTCTTTATATTATATTGCAAGCGGGATGTATTTAGAAATTCTGCTTTATTAATATTGTGATTACCGGATGAGTGACATCAATGAATTTGCAATTTGAGGCACCGCCCTAATTGAGACAAGGTCTAAGCTCTCGACTGGTCTGCTGACACATTGTGGTAGGGTAGTGCATACACGTTTAATGGTGTGCGTAATAGGAGAGAACGTGACAAGGAATAGAAAGGAGGTTTTTGTTGACAGTCCGTGTCCTGTTAGTTATGGTACTACTGTTCCGGAATTCGCCAGATGGGGGAAACCATAGAATTTTACATATCCAGACATCAGAGCATGCAGTCGCTAGAATTCTGCACCAGATAGCCACTGAATTCGGCATAGCTTTGTATTATGTCGAAAATCCTCCAACGTTGAGACTTTACTTGCCAGTGTTTACTTGCCAGTGGGAGGCTATGCAGAAACAACGATAATGCTGCTTCTGGTCCATCTCAGCCGATAATGGCATGGTGTGTGGTGGCTTTCGAACCGGACACTATCACCTGATGGTCTTCTGCATATTAGGCGTCCTGTGTCCAATGGCCTAGATTTACCGAAGATGGTGATAGAATAATATATGTGAGAATAGATATTTTCTAGTGGTGGAATTAAATTTGCATACGACAATACCGGTCATCTGTGCTTTGCTTCCTGACCTCCATTTTAGAAATTATGAGTGTAGGGTGTCGCATTGAAAAATATCACGGGGCTAGAGGGGACGGGATTGGATGAGACGATTCTAGATTCTAGGCGAATCAAGGGTGTGGTTGAGACACACACTCCCCACAATTCAATTTTTTCGTAATTTTATTCTATTAATTCAAAACAACTATCTCTTTTTGATCCCATTTCCAAAGACGTATTTGCAGTGTGAATACAGATTTTGTTTTTTCACGCAAACAATTATAAACATTATTTGAAAAACATTTTGAGGGAGACAGATTAGAACTGAGGTTGGCGACTGAAACACCTTTTTCGTCCGGCCATGATATGTGGCATGGTGTTGACGGGGCGTAGGAGTGAGCGAAGGGAAACAAGACGAATGAATCGAGACCAGACGTGGTGGTGCCCCCTTCAAATTACGCAGTCACACAAATAAAATTATGTTCGTGTCTGGGTATCAGACCATGTTTTATATATGGTTTTGGGATCTCTAAATCTGAATCCGGTGTTCATTTTACTCCATCACATCAGGGTTTTGACATAACCTCAAAAAATATAAAAAATTAAAGATATTTTTAACCGAGGGGTCAGGTAATGATACCTATATGTTTTTGGGGTCACTGAAACCGAATGTGAAGTCCATTTAACTTCAGATTTTTTCATGACTTCAAAAAAATGTAAAAACCTATATCTGCTAGGAGAGAAGGTTAGTGATCTGCCGCCAATGATATTGGCGACTTACCATACAACAACGTGATTAGTGTTGTCCCGTCATGGGTGAAAGCCACCTTCTGTATCAATTATAATTGATATGAATTAAAATGTGAGGTGATGAAATTGTGAATGAATGATGAATGAAAAATGTGATGTGAATGAATTTTAGATTGGGTTTCAGCGACCCAAAAAAACATATAGGTAACATGGTCTGCCCTCTCGGTTAGAAATATCTTTCATTTTTTATATTTTTTGAGATTATGTCAAAATACTGTTGTGATAGTGTAACATGAACACCGGATTCGGATTTAGCGACCCCAAAGATATATGGAAAACAAGGTCTTATCCCAGACACGCACACAATTTTTTGTGTGGCTATGTTATGTTCATGCAATCCTTCTGTTCTTTTCAGATCGCCTCGTTCAATGCTCTTACGCAAGCGTACATGCGTCTAAGATAATTATTCGTCATGGCCATTTGAGGTCTCACGCAGGACTTATGTTGGCTTCCTCCTCAATTAGGACCCTGAGTACATGTCACATCCAGTCTGCTTGTCTAGTGTCGTAATTGTCATTGTTCATTGGCGTAACTAGTGCGCGTGAAATCCCGCAACTAGAAGGAAGGGTACTCACATTTTCTGCAACTTCATGATTCACAGACGTAAATAGACACATTAAATATGCATTTTACGGAGCCATTTAAATAGAAATAGTATGTGGTAGTAGCACAAACATACTACAATATTGGTAAGAGCCCATTCGGTGCAGCATTTAATGAACGCAATGGCATGTAGTTTAGGTAGTAGTACTTCAGTACTCAATTATCAGATGACTGAGTGAAAAGATCTGCATAGGAACAACCATGTGATGAAATAACTGTTCACTAATGTAATAAATTTTCATCTGAACTGTGATGTCCGTTCAAGCCTTTTAATTGGTATTGGAAGTTCGCCCTTCTCTGAAATAGAGCCTAATTCTTTTTGCCTACATCCTTCAGGTTTGTAGGCAACCTGGATGGCAGCACAATTTCAAGTACTCGTATTACAGCAATGGATTCTGGACATTTTCACAGCAGATGTAAGAGTAGGACAAAATGTTGTGCAATATCACCGTGTCTAGTATTTAGCTCTACAACCAGAAGAAATATACCACATCTCTTCCATATAATCACCTCCATGCTTCCCATTTTGCCGCAGCTGAGAGACATGTTATGTATTGTGAACGACCCTATCACTATTGATGACGAAAAGATGTAACCGCTCTAAGACACAACTTGCTTCTCCTGAGTTTTATCGTTCCCACGAGGTTGTTCTTGAATTTTACGAAGAGATTACAATTTTTGAGGATATCTTCGATTTGTAACGAACATTTGAAACATCGTGATTTTTACTGTCTTGTCTTACTTCGTAAGAAGAGAACGTATTATAATCGTGTGCCGGAAAACGGCCATTTTTCGACTCAAAAGACTCTTAATGCTGAGCTCTAGAAACGAAATGTGGATAAATCTTGTTCCTATATGTAGCAAATTACTACCTCTTATGTTGTGTAGAATCCATAAGTTCTTGATGGTGCAAATTGATTGACGGCAAAATGTCAGTATGTCTGTCTCAATGCTATTTATGCATTTAATGCAATTTATAAAAATAAATGTTCTCGCCTAAAATGTTTCTTTAATATTTTTCTACAGATAGGTCTTAAGAAAATGGCGCAGATCTAATTTTTGTTGAATTCTCTGAATTTTTATCTATTTTACGAGAAATTTATTCTATAATACGAGAAAGAATGTGTTGTTGAGGTAGCACTAGTTGAGTAAAATGAAGAGATATATTAAGAAAATAGTTTGTTTGTTTTTTTAAATGATATAGTTCACAAAACGGCCCAGATTTAGAATAAAACACTTGGACTTTGCGAAGTAAATGACTCTTCTCCGATTAAAACAATCACCTGGCAAAAAAATAAATTTTGAAATGTGTCACTTTCCTTGTGCAACGAAGAAATGAGGCCGGCCTCTGGATTTTTCATGGGTGGCGTGTTTGCTTTCCATTACGCAAAGGTCCGGGATCGATTCCTGATATGTGATTTGTAGCCTACGTTAAAATGTAGCAGTATCTCTGTTTTAGGCAATAGTGATTCTGCTAGGGATTCACTAGTAATGAGCCATTGTAATCGTGACTTGAAAGATGTTACTCGAAGGCCGGCTGCTGCTTCGGCACTGAGGATGTGTGAAGTAAGAATTGACAAACGATCTCTTTTCGTAAAATTAAATTGGGTGCATCATTAGTTCTATTCTGTTGGTGCTTTGTGAATCCCAACCAAACTTCGAGCTGATGACTACAAAGAATATATCAAAATAAATGTTAAAAACTTCTCGGGTATGTAGGGGCCGGTCGAAGATACTCGTTTTTGTCAATGAACTTGTAGTGAAAATACGATGTAACACATGTAATATTTATTCTTAATTGTTAGGCAACTAGTAATGCGCTGTTATTTGGCCGATCACGTTGTGACGCATTCAAAGATTTCGTGTACCTGCCGAACACGAGTGTATGACGAGTTGCTTGCCAATCAGGGGCAGATGTTACTTGGGTAATATAGTTACATGACACTTATCCACATGTATATTGGCAAAAAGTATTCGTGTTGGTATTGAATCCATTTGTTAGCCATCGAACTGTGAGACAGCTGAGGTCTATCTTGATGCACGCGCAATTGCTTCGAATCAAAAAGAAAATATTTTTTAATTTTCTAACGATACGTTATTGCTTGTAATTGCCTCCGACACGGAGTTCGACATACAGTGCGTAAGTTACCTGGATCGCATGAAACCTGGTTACGAGAGAAATATAACTGGTGAATGGTGCTAAATGTTCTCTTATGGAGGGAATTGTGCGAGGGAAATATGAACATTCAAACCGAATTAAGTTAACATCTAGTTAAATAGTAAATATGTCAATCTCATTCACCAAAACTACGTAAAAAATAAAATAAGTCATGTAACACGGGCCTCAACTGTTTCTAATGATCGAATGGCGACAAAAAGCCAAAGGACAAAAGGTCAGGGACTTATAAGGCCCCTGGGTGCATAAATGTCTATTATTTTAATAATGACCGATGCTTTAGTTATCATACGTTCTGTATAGTTCTAAATACTAAATATGCCTGTAACAAGGTTTGTATTCCAATTTCTGTGTCAATGACCCTATCTCATTCAGATATTTGGTCCTACAGCCTCCTACAGCCTAGTCCTACAGCGCATGACAGAAATGACGCATTTCAGGAGAGAATTTATCTGAAAATGTCCAATGCATTATTTTTGGTATTTGATAAGATCATTTGAAGAATGAGATTACTTCCATAAGAGTTTCGGAATGAGCCAAATATTAAATATGGCTGTGAAATTCTCTGTAAGTACACACCACTTCAATGAGTACACACCATTGCGGCACCGATATACCGAACATACGATTGGCCAGTAGAGAAAGTGGTCAGAAAGAAAAGAAGCGACATTTTTTGAGATACATTATGGTAAACCAGATGTATTGTCAAAAATTACCGCTGATAACTTCTTGAGTGGTATAATTGGTTTCAAATATTCTTTTAAATTCTACCATACGGTTCGAATCTACCAGTCTACTCTTGTCATCTCTGCCGTCATTTTAAATCTTATTAGTTAAGTCAAAGCACAACCACCCCTGACCCCACAGAAATTTTAAACAAATCTTAAAACATTAATACGGGCTTTCAGGCCAGGCGAGTTTGAAAGCGGCCGTTGAGACCAGGAAACTTCATCCACGGGCGTCAAGAGGAAAGAATAGATTTGGCATGTGCCAGCGAAGGGGAGGGAAGCCCCGGGGTACTAGCAGAGCAGAAAATGTCAAACACGCCGCCGATGGACAGCACGTTGCACTCGGGCGACGGCCAAGGGCACGGACTATGCACTGATTGCAACTGAAGGCTTCATCTCGTAAAACGCTCGTCACGAGGAGGCAACTTCTTCTGATGCAAAACACTATATGGCTTGGGAAGTGGCGCTAACCGCTTTAAAAGACGACTTGAGGTGCCTTTGTGTTCCACAGCGTGCAAGGTTCTTCGGCAGGCGGTCAGCGGAATTTCGGGAGTTTTTAAATGTTTATTTATTTATTTATTTATTTATTTATTTATTTATTTATTTATTTATTTATTTATTTATTTATTTATTTATTTATTTATTTATTTATTTATTTATTTATTTATTTATTTATTTATTTATTTATTTATCAATCGGACTTGATTTCTTTAAAAACAAAACAAATTGTATGTCGTATAAAGGAGCTACATTAAGATCCAAAACCAACCATCTGATCACTGGTTCAATAAAAGAAAACGACAAAATCTCCTAACGGTATATGGTCCCAAACCCAGGAGAAGTTTGTAGTTTTGCAGTAGTTGGCTGAGGCTCATAAAATTCAATTTAAAAAATTGCTAGATCTGCAGTTTTGTCGTTGTCGTAGAAATATTATTTTACAATTTTAATTACATTTGTATTACAGTATTTAGTGACAGGTCATCAACTGTTCAAAAGATTTTCTCCAATATTGACATTCAATGATCGATCTGGCCGAACTCACCATTTTGCAAATATGAAACGAATATTTTGCTTTTATAACATTTTTATAAAATTTGCACAAAAATGGTTCCAAATTTTTGTTAAAATTGCTTTCTCGGATACCGAAAATAATGCTTAAAAATGGCTGAAGTCCGATTTTCCTCGAACTCTTTGTATTTTCGGAAATTTGAAATGTAACTTACTCTAAAGTAAATTACTTCCTCTAAAAAGTTGTGTAGACATAACCTACGTTTTGTGGGTCCTTGCACCTAAAAATCGATTGAGGACAAAAACGTCTGTCTGTCCGCCCGTCTGTGGTCAACGCAAGCCCCTAACTGTTCTGACACTTTTCTTCGAAATTGATATTCTTCGATCGATCTCAACGATCTGAAGGCTTTGCGAGTTTGTAACGGATATTTTGATTTTGGAGGGTACTTTACATGAAGCCTCAACTTTTTTAAAATTTTGTCCAATAAAAAAATGTCTCCATTTTTTAAATGAAATATTATAGTCAGATCTTCAAATAAGGTCATGCACAATTTTGCGAAAATGTGAGTATTTTCTCGCGTAATTTTGCGTGAAATGGTCAATTTTAAAATTATTTTCTCAGAAACGTCGCAATTTTTTAAAACAATTTGAATCGATAGAGCTAGACGCACTGAATAAAAATATTTAAACGTAATTTTCATGTAACCTTTTATTCTCTCAAAAATTACACAAATATATGTTCAAATAGTATTTTAATATAAGGTAATCGTTTCAAATAATGCTAGAAACTACATGCTGTCATTGGTTTAAAACTTGATGAAATTGCATGTAAAAAAGAGGACGTGTTGTTTCTATAGACAAATATAATAAAATGTTCATAAATATGAAAACAACAAACGCACATTATTCATTTAACCCTTGCCTAATCGGAGCCACTTAATATTATTTGTTAAGCACGTTAATATTTGTGGTTTGCTCTCTTGTGATGAGATAGCTAATTGTGTGGAGCATATATTTTATTGTTCCACTCGTGGCACCGAATCCCATATCCCGTCCAAAACGACATCACTGGCGAACGTTATGAAATAAAATGATAATCTCCGAAAGATTCTTCACTCCAGAATGTTGAGTACGTTGGGATAAATTTAATTTTGGTTCTTCTTATGTGTCACAACATTTACTGCATCTTGTTAATCAGTTCAATATCAAGTATTAAATAATGTTTTCTGACTGACGTCGCATAATTTAATGTCTGAGCTTTATCTAGTCATCCGAAATTCTGATCATCTGAATTGGTCCAATCCCTATTTAATTCAGATAATTCGTCTCTAGCTTAATAAACTGAAAATGTACCTGAGCAAAATTTATTCCCCCAAACTAATGTGGCACGCCCGCTTGCCTTTGTGTACATGTGGTTTTGTGACTTTACTGCTCCATTTGGAGTACTTTTAGCGGACAAGGTGAACAGTGACGTCTGTGCGACAGTAGTGTGACATAACAGCGACGTGTCTTACCTCCTCTCGAACGCAGATGTGACGAAGTTATTGTTCATTAACACTGCAAGAGTATTCGAAGACACATAAATGTAACTTCCAAGTAGTCTTTGGGAACACAAATTTTGCTTCACTATCTGTGCACATTTTCTACAGCTCAGTGGAGAATATTATTATTTAAATAGTCGTTCTCCATACTCTCGCATCTGTAAGTCGACACCTTCACGAAGGGCAAGATGAGGGATAATAACCTAAATATGTAGCTGATTTGCCTTTGGAAATAGTTTTTATTAAAGTTTTTTTCAAGTCGAGAAAACGTTTACAGAACACACTTCTCCCCGTAGTATGTCGCACACAGTTTTTAACTGTTCGTTGGCGTTAAATAAATAAAATATAAATGAGAAATGGAGCATGTCTTTTGAC
Source organism: Gryllus longicercus (assembly GCA_038098605.1). Classification (NCBI taxonomy): domain Eukaryota; kingdom Metazoa; phylum Arthropoda; class Insecta; order Orthoptera; family Gryllidae; genus Gryllus; species Gryllus longicercus. Next base: position 1,519,626 of record JAZDUA010000040.1, read on the forward strand.
ATGCTCTCTGAAACTTGTTTCACATTTTTGAAATGGCGAGTTCAACTTTCATACATTTTAACTTCCAATTTCTATATTACAACACTTCTAACTTAGTAAAAAAAATATTAAGTTTGTATAAACTTTAATCGAGACATTTTGACGGTTCTTGGTATCGAAAATGGGTTTTATTTTCCAAAACCACTTTTGCCGTCTATATTCTTCGATCAAAACTAAACACTAATTGCGATCCTTTACTATTTTCAATTGTTTTGTACTCATTATATATACACTATTCGTACCTATTACGTGTTCATTATTGCTTACCCATTATATGTACATCACCTATATGAACGTTTGTGCTTTATTGTACTACTAATAGTTTCATTTGTTTTATACCAAAGAGAACTAAATATCAATATCGAAGATTCCTGCCTGATAAAATATGAAAAGGAGCCACCTCTTTTATTTTAATCAATTGGGTTTTAATAAAGGGTATTAATTCGTAAATAGTTCATAATAAGTGTAACAGTTTTTTAAAATTATTTTCTACACAATGTTTAAAGACCTTGTACATGACACAATTATTTCGTGCTATTAAAGCTGGAAAAGTTATTTTTAAAGAAAATAACCTGGTATACTTATACATTTTTATTTTAATAATTCACATTATTATATAATATAAGTAGTTTATGAAATTAGTTTATAATGTTAAGTTTCAATGCATGAATGTGTATTTTGAAAACCAGCGACTTTAGGAGCGAGTTTTCAAATTTTTGCGAATGCAATGCAACAGCAATATAGAGTTGCTTATGCTATTTTTATAACAGCATTATACACTTATAAGAGTTAATTTTGGGATATAACTTTATCGTGACGTCTTGGGTATTTGCCATCTGTGCGACAAAACGGTGGTTGGCTGTTCCGTTCACCGCTACCTTCCCACGTTTCTCTCGCTGCGAATGGCTGAATGTGTGATGACGCAATTATTTCTGCCATAAACGGCAAAAACGTCATAATCTGTACCGTCATGCTCTTTTATGAACGATTTCTTGTAACGAAAAAGTTGTTTATAATGCTGGAATACAAAAAAACAAACAGCACTTTTACGAATATTGCTCGTAAATTAAATAACGTCGCAGGCTTTCGCGGCCAGAGTCATGATCTGGGCTGTCCGGATGACGCCGCGTCAAAGGCTGTGCCGACGTTTCGACCGACGTATCGCGGCCTTCTTCAGGGTTGTTGAGCTGCAGAAGACCTCAATATGTTGGTCGAAACGTCAGCACCTCAGCCCTCGTCGCCCAGATCATGCTCGTATATATTTCATAACTTAGGCGAATCATGACATTATTTTGTTTAGGGACTGTGCTATTTCTATGTAGAATAGTATACTATATCGTATAAGCTGTTTTGCGGAAATGTTTCCCACGATTTTTGATTTACTGTCTCTTTTTCCACAATTGCCTTATTATCATTCACGTCTGTCGTCATTATTCGATACCCTCCACGGCAGGCGAGTTAGCTAGCTGACACTCCTGTCAGGGAAGTTTATGACATATACCCTTAAGACATTTCTGAATGAAATCTAAATAATAATAATAATATGAATAAATATTATTCCAATCTCTATGTATAAAAATGGATGTTGGTTTGTCGGAGATCGATACACTTCGGCACCGTTTGACCAATCTCCATAAAGCTTGGCATATCTCAGGACTCTTTCATAGAGGAGGTTTTTATGCCGTTCACTTTGTTGTAATCACTAGATGCCACTATAGCATTTGATGGCGCTTAGGGATTAAATTGAATTCCCATTCCACCTGGACGTCGCTGTTGCTGGGCGTTGCCGTGTGTCACGCAGGACAAGAGTGAGCGACGGGGGATGTATACGGGACGAAACTAATGCTGAGCTACAGTTCCGGCAACGTATAAGCAACTCTGACAGTTCTCTCGCCACGTGCTGTGGTACGACATGTGGCCTGCTCTGAAGCAATCAGCGTGCGAGGATTTTTTTACTTTCTCACAGTCAGCGTTCCGCGTTGCCGCTCATCTGACTCACACGAAATCGCTGGGCCGGTAAAGTTCGGCTGTAGCGAAGGTTATAAGCATGATATCAAGACGTGGTGTCGCCTCCCAGTAAGTGTTAATGTTTTGAGATTTAATTTATCTGTCATGTAGGTGCCATGAATTTAGTAATGTGTTGCAATAGCGCATCGAACTGCCAGAGTCGCTTATATGCTGTAGGAGACGACAGTGAGGGGGCGATTGCGGCACGACATCAATCAGATCATAGTAGCGCTAGCGGAGCGGGAGGACGGCGCGGCGGGGCGTAATTATGCTAGTATTTAATAAAACGAGTAAGAATAGCTAATAACGTATATCTGATTGATTCGTGTACATTGAGTTAAAGCACGGAACACTGATGAACCTTTCGCCTCGCTACTCCGTATTAATAAATTGGATGCAACAAGCTCTACATTTAACGAGCAAAATTTACATAGTAAATATAGATCTTGTGGCCCCTTTTTTATTGTCACAATTCGTCACACAAGAGAAATTTGCAAGGATCGCCTTCGTTATTCACGGCGACCTTGCTGTCATTTTCAGCTCCCGGAACATCTGTGAAGTTTCAAAATTTATTGTATTCCTGGACTAACTAGTGGCCTCGAAACACGAGTAAAACCAGCATCTGTCTCTGTTCTTTTCACCAACTTCGCACTCATCCAACTGCTGAACAGCATCTGCGAAAACCGTAGGAGGTGATTCCACAATTAGAATAAGTATATTTCGAAATCACTAGAGATGATAAGATGATAATCGCTAGAGAGATAAAAATTCAGGATGGAATAAACGACTTATTTTAATAAGTCGTTTTTTCCTATCCTGATTTTTGTTGTAATTCCTAATATGGAACAACAGTAACAGCAGCAACAACAACAACAACAATAACAACAACAATTAGAACATACAGAATTCAAGGGGAGTTTTCAGGGTTCTACAATATTCACATTATTATGCAATGTATCATTCAATAACTTTTACACTACTATAAAAAGTAAATTATTTTTATATTCGAGCATTATAAAAGACCTTTTTCTTTATAATAAATCTAACATAAAATTACATCTTATGGCACAGATTATGACGTACCGTCATCACGGGCTACTTGGACCCTTAGGCTACTTTTAAACCCACGTAAAAAATGTTTTCAGCGGTTGTAGTCACTTATACATTGCATTGACCAGTTAGTATGCAGTTTCTTCCGTGTAATGGCAACACAGTTTGGCATTAAACGCGTTTAGCATCATTCGGTGGTACACCTGTAAGTTACAGCACTCTATTAAGTGTTGGGGCTCGAAATTGACCGAATTTCAGCCCTGCAAACTTTTACCTCTACACTGAATTTCAAGATAGTTGATCAAAGGATCAGTTAACATTTTGATAATAATATATTTGTTAATAGAACGGCTATGATAACTTCGTCATCAGTAGAAGCCTTTCCCATTTTTTTAATTTCTCGCCTTACGAATTCTTCGTAAGAAGAGAAAGTTATGTAATCGTGCGGCAGAACACGACGAATTTTCGTCAGGAAAAGTATTATAGTTGAACTCTGGAAACGAAAACGTGGATAAATCCTGTTGCTAAATTTGCTAAGGGGGGAAATCCTCTAACACTTGATGTAGCCAGAATCCATTTGTTGGTTTTTGATACCGACAATTCATTTGACGGCAAAACTGCTTTCATTTTGTGGCCCGAAAAAACAATTTTTTCCCCACATTTCCTCAGTTGCTCGGCTCCGTAATGCTAGAACAGAAACCACCATATACTTATTACTGTTATAGAAGTATTGATTTCATGTCCGGACGGAATTGCCGAGGTGGCTGAGTTAATGGGTACGAGCCTATCTCTACAGAGGGAAGGGTGTCTGGTTCGAGTTAAGTCATGGAATTATTATTTGTGTGACAATTCTGTGTTGCCGCAGAAAATAATTAAAGATTCAACAAACTTTATTGGAAACCATTTGAAGCAATTCTAACCGCAAATAGAATTAATCAAAATAAATAAACTGGAAGTGTCTGTATGTGATTTTCAAATTTTTAACTTTTTTTTTCACATCTCTTATTGGATTTGTAATACGTATTGACAATCAAATTAATTTGTCTCTTTCGGCGCTTATTATAGAAGTGCCAATTCTCTGTAAAACCCGGGTGGCCGAATTGGTTATATGTCGAGTTCGGTCGTAGCGTTTCGTGAAGAACCATTGTTTCGAGTCTCTTATGACTCTTATAGAACTCATTGATTTTTCGACAATTGGAAAAGTTCAAAATTTTTTCGGTGACTTCTTACAACTACAGTATTGAAGATAGAGACTTTTTTCTTAACAAGATCCGTTCTTTACTGACATATCTTGAGACAAGGTCGTGTACAATTTTTCGATAATGTGAGTAGTTTTCGCGAAATTTTGTGTAAAATATATGCAATTCTTATTTTCCGTATACGTACGTATATACGTAGTATTATACGTAGTACAGGGGAAGTTATGTAATGCTGCGGAAAATCGATTTAGGGATTTCAACGGAAATACACCTTTTGGGGACCCCTGACACCAAAAAAGTTCTTTTATTCAAAATGTTCGTCTGTCTGTTCGTCCGTCTGTGAACACCACTAGCGAATAACCCATACGTAAGATTTTTTTTCCAAATTGAAGAAACCCCTGCCCATCTTGCTCGTGTCGAATCTTAAAAATTTTGAAAAAATCTTCAAAAATTGGGGGCACTTTACATGAAACCCCCTGAACGTTTTTCAAAATTCAATAAACGTAAAAAACGATTCCAATTTTTTTCTTTATATTTCTTGAACAACTTGTAGAGTAAAATACGATTATAAAGGTGGCATGTACCCGATTTTCACGATTAACTCTGAATTTTCGAAAATTTCAAAATTTTTCGACCGTCTTCCTACAACTACAAAATTGAATGGAGATTTTTCCTTCAAAAATTTTTTTTCTTCGTAGTAAGTTATTTCATTAAGGTCATGCACATTGTTTTGAAAATATCAGTAGTTATCGCGCAATATTGCGGGCAATATGTGCAATTTAAAAAAAATACAATAACAACATTTTTTTCAAAAACAGCTCCAAATTTTGTCTTTACACTTTTGAGAGGGTTAGTGCTAAATGTACTAAGATGACATGAACGCCATATTGCTCTATTCTTTTGTTTTTTCAAACGTAATTTTATTGACTTATTTCTCACGTCGTTATTAGCGGCAATTTGTTTACATTTTTATATTTATGTGTACATGTGCTTTAAATAATGTCAGATATAATTTTAAATAATCTCAAGTTTCTCGAAAACTCAACCGTTTTCTGTGAAAACTAGCTCAAAATTCCGTATTTTCAGAAACATTGAAACGCCATTTTCTCAAAAACAGCTCCAAATTTGTTTCTTCAAACTTTGCGAACGGATGGTACTGATGGCACTCTTTAATATGAAATAAAGTTCATCTCGGAGGTCTTTTTTTTCTAAATAATTACACATTTTTTTTAATATCACTCATGCCGTTAATATGCACATTTCTAGCAATTTGTAAATACTATTGTATTTGTAAGTTAAAAGACTTTAAATGACTTCAAATAAAGTTTTTCGAAAACTCAAATTTTTTTGAGTGAAAACGAGCTTCAATTTTCGAATTTACAGTTTTAGAGTTAGGTTTATTCGGCTAAAAAACAGCAACAACTGTATGTGACGTTGGGGGGAAAAGATTATCTGCACACATTTTCTTGAGTTCCAGAATCCCTTCCCCTACAGTAGCGCTGAAGCGCCATTTTGTTAAAAACGCTTCCAAATTTTTCAAAGAAAAATTCCATTTAGGACGAGGTTTTACTGTTCTTTAATATTTTTATAATAATATTTGCATTCTGCTATTACGAAACAAAAAAAATAAAAAATAACAAAAAATGTACTTTAGGCTGCGATGGATGGCAGCTGGCAAGTGTATGTGCCCGAAGTCCGAATAGCTAGCCAAGTCCAAAGCAAATAGATAACTAATTCGGGAAAGTCTGTGCCATTCTGTAGTACGATAGTTACTTTCTCGTATACCTACGAATGCACGGAGTAATATACGTAGTATAGAGAAAGTTATGTAATGCTGCTGAAAATCTATTCGAGATTTCAACGGGAATACACGTTTTGGAGTCCCCTGATACCAAAAAGTGGTTCATTTCATGGTGGAAATAATTTACAGCATGGTTCTTTCCAAAATGTCCGTCCGTTCGTTCGTCCGTCCGTCCGTCTGTCCGTCCGTCTGTCCGTAAGTCAGTCCGTCTGTGAACACGGCTACCGCCTAAACCATGGGTAGGATTTTTTCCAAAATAGATTTTCCCTGATCGATCTGCTCGACTCGAGGCGCTCTGATTTTGGGAAACTTTCTTCAAACTTTGGCGGTTCTTTGCATGAGGCCCTATTGATTTTCAAAATTTTCTCAAAAACTGCCCCAAATTTTTTCTCTAAATTTCTTGTAAGAATTGAGTAAAATACACTTATAGAGGTGGCACTAGTCCGATTTCAGGTAAACTCTAAAGTTTTGAAATTTTCAAAATTTTGAATTTTTTAGACGTCTTCCTTCAACTACAAAATTGAAGATAGAGGTCTTTCCTTCAAGTGAAATTTGTTGTCCATAGTTATTTCTTTTATCAAGGTCACGTACATTTTTTTGAAAATTTTAGTAGTTTTCGCGCGATATTGTACGCAATATTTGCAATTTTTTTAAAAAAACCCTACGAAAACTAGATTTGTTTAAAAACGGCTCGAAACTTTTTCGGTACATATGCACTATATGCACTATATGCAAGATGACATAAACGTCATATTGCTTATTCTTTTTCTTTTCGAAAATTACCAACATGTCATCTTTTTACTTCTCTCACGTTGTTAATATGTACATTAGTGGCGATTTGTTTACATTATTGTTTTTATGAGTACACCTAATTTAAAAAATGTCATATAAAGTTTCTCGTAAACTCCACAGTTTTCTATTAAATTGAGCTCAAAATCCCTCGTTTTCAGAAATGCTCAAAGGCCATTTTCCACAAAACACCTCCAAATTGTTTCTTCAAACTTTTCTAACGGATAGTGCTAATTGCAACGTAAAAATGGCATAAAGTTCATTTTGCTATATTAAATTACAGAACAGTATTTTTTTAAAAATATCTCTCACGCCATATCTCTCATGCACATTTGCAGCGATTTGTAAACACTATTGCATTTGTGAGTGCTTCAAATGACTTCTATGAAGTTTTTCGAAAACTCAAAATTTTTCTGTGAAAAAGTGCTTGAAATTTTTCATTTACAGTAACGCTTAGACCCCATTTCCTTAAAAACGACTACAAATTTTTCAATAAAAGTTGCCATTTATGATGAGGTTTTACTGTTCTTCAATATTCTTAAAGTAATATTTCAGTTCGACTATTCGGAAATCAAAAAATTAAGAAAATTAAAATAAAAAAAAAACTGTACTCTGGGCCGCGATAGATGGCAGCTGACAAGAGAATGGGGCACGATCGTAAAGCCAGTTCACACCAAAGAAATTAGAAAACTTTACTACGAGAAAGTCTTTGCCATTCTGTAGCACCACTAGTTTTTATTTAAGTGTATGTCATATATGTGCGTTCATTGTAATATGTAAATTAAAATAATGAAATAAATTGACAAACTTCTCTTTATCCCGCGATATTTACCCAGAAAATCAACATTAAATTCCTCACACAAAACTGGATTTAAAAGAGCGATGACTAATTTTGTTCAGAGGCGTCTCTATATTTTCCAAGAAAGCGAAGTAATCTATACCTCGCTTTGTTCAACGTCTATTCGTTTTCGGTGTATGTATATATATATATATATATATATATATATATATATATATATATATATACATATATATATATATATATATATATATATATATATATATATATATATATATATATATATATGGAATATTATGATACAATATTCGAATCTTTTACATGACCCCCACATGCATATTTTTCTATTGCATGCGACTGTAGTTTCTATTTATTTTCCTATCTCATTTTTACCCTGGGTGGTTGATCGAAGGAAATGTGTGTGTGTGTGTGTTGGCGCGCGCGCGAGAGCGTGTGTATGTGCGTGTGTGTCTTAGCTTTGTCTCTCTCGCTGTTTCTCTCGCTCTCTCTCCAATAATTTTTTATTGTGAAAAAATATGAGATATGGTGAGAAGAAACAATTGGACTTATATGTTGCTTGATAGGACAGTGATTAAAATTGTTAGAAATAACCTAATATTGTTGTTTTTGTGCTGCTATTTCTTTAACAGTAATAGGACATTTGTTCGAACGTAATTTAATGTTGAATAACCCGCTAAAGAATTTGTGTATGTGTGGGCCAATGAGAATTAATTCTTTTGGTCATGTTGCTGTCGTTCGTTCTTCATTTTCCAGAGGGCGCTGATGTTGTTAGTGATTTTTGACGTTTGGATGGAATACAAACGAACTGATCACTTGTTGCTTCATGTGTCGGTGGGTGGAAGTGTATGTGTGAGTGGCGCATCGTTTGTAAGTTGCAGTTTCAGTGGCATTGGTCTATGAAATCATCGTCAAGAATAATTACGTGCATGAATACTGTTCATGGGAATCTGTACGTAGATATCTCAGGGTGTAAAATTTGGAGGACAGCGTGGCAAATTTCGAGGGCTGCAAAGCTGTCACTTTGACTTCATCTGATTAATACTGATCGGTGTCATCAATGAACATGAATTCTGCCGAAGATAATTCAGATGCAGGTAAGCCATCATATCGAATAATAAATTAGTGTTTCCGGCAAACAGAAAATGCTTATGAACCCAACTATCGCGAGTCCGAGTACGTATTTAGGTTGCTTCCCGTTGGTTTACTGTATATTACCGTTACACTAGTATATGCTTATTTCAGAAAAAGTTTTTAATTTCTTACGGAAGGCCTACAATACATACCAAACTGTTGTTCTTAACAAATGTATTTATAACATTGTAGATGTCTTTGTTTTCATAAATAAATTAAAAAAAGGAAAAGTATATTTACAAAAGATGAAATATTGAAAGAAACCTGCACGTCTTTGTCTATTTGTATTAAATAATGTACTAAAAGGATTGATTGTTAGATATTAAATTTTCACCTTCTTTGTAGGTATTCCGAATATTCCTGGACCATACATTAGTCCAGAACAGACTGAATCCTTTCCTCTGAAGCAAGCGTTATATGGTGGAAATAGAAGAGTTTCTAAAGAATGCTGCCCATGCATGGACAGAGATGAAAGTAGTGGTTTACGTGTAATAGTGACATGCTTCTTTGTTTTATCATTGATCATAACTGTGGCATTGGCAGCTCAGATTTATTTTGGAGATTATCAGGTACCTAATAATAATAATAATCCTCCTTGCAATATGAATATCCAAGATATTTCCAGTCATTAGAAAAGATTGTCAGAATGTGTTGATATATAGTTGCTTAAAGTTTGCAAAATATTGTATACTATATCTTAGTATCCAATCTGCAATTGGGAAACAAGGGAAAGGGTTTTTAAATTTTAAAGGTACATGTTGTGTGTTTGAAAAAATGTTGCAGCATATTTTATTATTATTGTTATTATTATTGTTGTTATTTGACATATAGTTTACAACAAGAAATTCTTTTTTTTCTCTTATACCGTTCAATAAGTTGTCGTTAAAGGTTTAAAAGGTTTTTTTTTCTTCTCCATTTAAAGTTACTCCTGAAGTAAACTGGACAGATTTAATAGTTGTTTTCTTAGCTCCTTTAAGGATTTGAACGCATTTACTTTCATCAAAAGTTCTCTCATTTTCCCTTATTACTACTTTAGGAAGATGTTGAGAAAATGCTGAATGTTCTCTCCACGATTAAGTATTTGTGTTTTGGTCAAGTATTTAAATACTGGAATTTCTGTAAGTTTACACAATAGTTCTGATGTTTGGATGTGTTACCTTCCCCAATATATTGTGATTTTTTTGTGAAGTAATGTTAATTATAGAAAATATTGGAGTTTAGAACACAACTTCTATTTTTTAAGAGTTGTCAAGCCCCGTTTAGATTTTTTCAGGTTCTATGAATATGCATGACATCATTTTATATTTCTGCTATTTTTGAGTTCATCAGTTACGGACAAATGTAATGAATTTGATTGGTATTACAGCTAGTACCACATGGTAGTGTTGCCACAGACAGTCATTATTGTTCTGTCATTGGGACAGACATATTAAAGAAGGGTGGCAATTCAGTGGATGCAGCTGTTGCAAGTACATTTTGTATGGGTGTATTGCAGCCACATGTTACTGGTCTGGGAGCGTAAGTTGAACAATACTATATTTAATAAAACAAAGCTACTTTTATGACTGATTTAATTTTTTTTCTCTTTGTACTGTTTCCTTCGCAATTATATATTATGGAAAGGTCTGTAGAACAATTAAGTTTTCAAAATTTGATCTTCAGTATGGGCTGAAGTCGGGAACACGATACATTTTCAGGAAATTGTTTAAACCAGCACTTTGCATCACAGTGGAGGGTACGAGGAGTAATTAGGGAGGTTTTGTGAGAAATCTTTTGAAGGAATGGTATCTTTCAGGATTCACTCAACCGCTCGCTTGACTAGGGTGTACTGTGTTTTTTACTTTTACCTAAATCTGAATATTTTCATACAAGTGCAGCCACAGAAATGGGTTATTTTAATGACCTTATTTGAACGATGATGAGATTCTCATGGTCAGTTATTTATATCTTGATCATTTCAGTGATTTATTGTGTATTTATTGTTTTAGTGGGGGATTTTTATTGGTTTATGACCATAGAAAGAGGCTTGTCTTGGACGTTATTGATTTCCGAGAAATTGCTCCATTAAATTACATGCATTCGCCTAATGAAAGTGCATTTCAAGACATTAATGCTCTGAAGGGACAAGATATTGGAGTTCCAGGACTTGTTAGAGGTCTGGCACTTGCTCATTCACTATATGGAAAGTTGATGTGGAAAGATGTTGTAATGCCATCAGTTTTGCTTGCAAGGTAAGATTCATTTTTTAGTCTGTTAAATTTTTTTCATTTTACTGTGCTGTTATATTGACTTAACACAACCATGCAGAGGAATGACAAGCCACCTTTAACTGCCATCCACCAGGAACAGGTGAATCAAATGCGTTTTAGCTGAAGATTGTGCATGAAGACACTCATTCCAAGAAATGGCATTTCTTGTTTATATGATGTTTTTTGGTATGGTATTACGAAAAGTAATGAACAACACACTGCCAATAACACAAATAAGACGTACTTAGTTACAAACCTCAGCTATTGCCTCAGTTTACAAACTTCAAACCTGTTTGTCATATGGTTGCTTTAGGCCTATTGACGTTAATAACTATAACCAGCCCTGAAATGGCTCAAGATCAATCTGCTTGCTTTCTATGCATTAGGGCTCAGGTTTGATTCCTGTCAGGCGTAGGAAAAATTTGTTGCAGCTGCCACATTGCAGTAATGTGTTTCAGTCTCTCTGTCTGGGCCAATAGAGAAGCTGCAGAGGGTACTAGTGGATGCAGAGTAAATGCATTTGTGCAATTAAAGGTGTTACACATAGGGTGGGAGTTTAGGTGGGTGCTAGGTCACGCTCTAGGCAGGTGAGCAAAGCAATGGCAAACTTTACTTCTCTAGTTGCCATGCTTTCCTTCCATAAATACATTATACGTTAATGTACTTTGATAATTATAATAGTCATGTAATTTACTATTTTTAGAGCAGAAACGTCAATATCACAAGTGTCATAAAATGGACAACCATGCATAAAATGCAAACCTCCCTAAATTGTAATTTTATTTTGTGTCCCAATCGATTATGGCTAAGGCAGATTTTACTGTATTTGGACATAGAAAATGTTCAAAATTATTCGAACCCATAAAAGCATCAATTAGAAGCTTAAAAGTGTTGTAGGTTGTAACACTTTCATTCATAGGTTCCTGTTGTCATTCACAATGTTCTCACAGTAGTGAGTTGATTCCTTCACTTCGGGCAGGATAAGAAAGAGAACCAAATTTAATCCTGGAGGCGGTGACAGCCAGAGGGGTTAATTCTCATGGGGAAATAATATGTTTACTCTCAAGAGCCATACATTGAGAGAAAAACATTTCAGCAGTCTATTACAACTTTTAATTCACTAGAGAATAAAATCGTGCTGACAACTTTGTAATAGAGGTCTATGCATAATGGCTTTGTCAAGCTACTGGCGTGTTCAAGGAAGGCACAGAAAATTTGCACATGCTCATTAGGCAATGGTAAACTATCTCACTTTCTCCAATTGCCTAGTATATCTCATTAGAGCTACTCTCTTGTATCGCTTGGAGGATCCCACCAACCTTGAAGCTGATGACTATATATTCTTTTAATTGAGCAGTGCTTCAATTCAATGTTTTTATTTCTGTTTCTAGGAAAGGTTTCCAAGTTCCACACAGCCTTGCGCAGGCCTTGAGACGATTTAGTGCCAACTCCACTGATAATCTCAAACTGCAAGAAACTTTTAGCTCTCAACCCGGTGCCAATCAAACATTACCTCATTTAGCAGAGGCTCTAGAAAAAATTGCCATCCTTGGACCAGATGGTCGGTAAATCTGTTGCTTTGCATAGATCCGTGCTGATAGACTAAGAGTTCTACTAACACTTCTGTGCTATTCAGGTATTGGTCCTTTTGTATATATTTTTCTCTCATTCCAGTCAGTCAAAATTGCACTTCCTGTAGAGATAATATTTGGGTTTGGAGTGGTACCAATCAGTGCTTAATGAAAGTGATTTTGAGGATTAGTGGGTTTTTGGTTTCACTGCATGATGGTCAGATCTGAAGAGGTATTTGCTCCTCTTGTGGGAATGTATGATACATCCAAGTATTAGTTTGTAGTATCTTAGAGCAGCAATGGCACTAAATGTAGCACTCATCTCTTTCACAACTAATGGCAAAAATTAACAGTGTTAATGCAACAAAAATTGGAAAAGCACAATTATGAAAATTCAAATATTTTGTAATGAGTCCAGGAGAACAATCAGAATACGTATGTTTCAAACATTGTGTATTGCAAGTGCTGGAACAGATGATAACGAGGTTGCAGATGTTCCAATAATTGAACCTGACCCGTACACACAAATTCATTAATTCTTTATATTTAAATAATTTTTGTAGTTCATGTATAAGATGAGTCTGTAACACAATTTAAGTTCTTGTTATGAACATACATTTTATGAAAACATTTTACAATAATGTTTGAAATTTTAAAACGTGTGAATCCCGTGCCAGATAAGCCTCTTAAGACCCTTTACTACATTCTAATTTATGGATTGACTGTTTAAACATTTGTTCTTGAATGTATCTTAGAATAGAACGAAGGTGATGGTATGTGTTGGGGGCATTATCTCTTGTGCACAGAAGAGCTTGTCCTGCATCCTGGAGATATTTGCTGTCTGAAATTATACCTCTCAGTTGTGTGTTTGTAGAAGAGTTGAAGAGTACCATTGGATGCATTTGCAGGGTCTTGTGTAATACAGGGCAGTTGAATGTATATGCATCTCAATATCTTCAGTTCACAAATTTGCATATTCTTCAATCATATCTGAAACCTAGGCTCTCATTGGTTAGTGTGCTTGCTTTTCACGGCGCAACCCTGGGTTTGATTCTCCGGACGGGGCAAAATTATAACTGTGTTTTCTTATGTGCCAGTATCTATTGCTGTGTGACGATGAGAAAGCCCACCCCAAGGTTATGAAGACCAGTATGTACGGTGGAGGTATGTCTTCATGCTAACCACACAAACCCCTTATCCCATGACCGAGAGGCTGGGCCACCGCTGCTCTGTATCAGGCTGTCAAATCAAGGACAGAACATATCTGAAACCAGTTGTTTTTACTTTGACAGTACTTAAGTGTTTTGTCTCGCTTTAAGTGCAGCCTTCTGGATGTATAGAAGAAGAGATATTTTCAAGTAACTGGTGTGCAAAAATTAAAATTTTCTCAGCAAAATGCTATAGAAAACATTTGTTCATCTAATTAGGGAGAATACAATGGTATCTTTTTTCCACCTGAAATGACTCGCCATGAATTTGTAAATATTTTTGAAAGTTCAATTTTTTTTAAGGATTTCAGTAAAATAATGAAGTATATTAATTAACATTCTATATCTTTAATCTCTTAACTAGGTTTTCACGTAGTCATGATATTAAAGATATTGAAAACCTAGTTAAGAGATTAAAGATATTGATAAAGATAAGAAGAAAATTATTAATTATATTATAAAAATGCATGCTTAGAAAATTTGTCAATAGTGCTCTTGGTAGCTCAATTTTGGAATGCTGGACTTACTATGTGGAATACTTGTAATTCTCACATTAACTAATACAATTTTGTTGTATTTTATGTTTTCTGTTATAGTGACAAAATTTCTTAAAAAGAATGTTTCTAGTAATGGATCTAAACTTGGAAATATTTTTCAGGATTTAACAAATGAGCAAATTCATTTTCAAATGTCTTAGTTTCTGCAAACATTTGTAATACTTGTTATGCTTTCTTTTCTTCTTGAAGATATATCTTATTACAATATTAAAACTTTTTTAAAGATTTTTTTGGTGAGAAAACTATCTGATTATTAATGCAGCTTTGATGAAACTCCATTGTCTTTTGTTCACAATACTTAATGCTAAGATATTAATAAATGTTTGTGACACAATTCAGTAAAAGATGGTTTTTATCTCCTATGTTTGCAGAGATTCTTTTCTGTGAAATAGAATTTTAAAAAGACTGATTTATGTAAAATTCATTGTTGTATTAATTAGGAGAGCTTATTTAATCTTGTTTGTACTTAATGTTATTGATTTCACATATTATCAATTAATTCATGTTCTTATCATTTTTCAGTTTTCTACAATGGCTCACTTGCTGCCAGTACGTTACAAACACTTTCTCAAGCTGGGAGTAATATTACAAAGCAAGATCTTTCTGATTACACTCCCAAAAGGCGAAAAGCACTTCAGGCCAAGTTTTCAAACTTCGAAGTTTTTGTACCAGGTGCTCCGTCTGGTGGACCTCTTCTTCTGGCTACCCTTAATCTTTTGAAGAATACAAACATTACTGATGAAGAAGAGATAGTTAGTGTGCTTTCTGGGAAATTAAATGACATGTATGAAAATTTCAAGGGAGATTGGGGTGAGGATTTTCAAGTTCTAACTACAAATATTTTTAGGATATACAGTATAGTACATTTTTATACTACGTATATAACACAGAGAAAATAAGATGCTGAGCAAAAATGGCAATTATTCGACAGAGAAACTTTTTTGTAGATCCCTGATACTCAAAAAGAGGATATTTGTATTTCCACATGTAATAAGACTTCCTGTAACACATCATGTAGTCAGAATCCATGTTTTGTGGGTCTATACCGAAAAATTGGTTTACGACAGAATGTCTGTACATGTTCATCCGTCTGTCCTTGAACAACAATGGCAGCTAAATTTATATTTCAAGATTTTCACCAAAATTAATATTCCCCCATTGATTCGGCTGATGTCGCAGAACCACGAGCTTGAAATGGGTAAATTGGTTTTTGAGGTACTCTACATAAAGGAAAGTGATGTTTGAATATTTTTATTAAAACTGGCTCCAAATATTTTCCTGAGAAGGCAGAGTAATTTCATAGAAATGTTGCAGGTCTGATATTTTATGAACTCTCTGAATTTTTGAAAATTGCAAAAGTTAAAAAAGTTTTCGGCATCTTCCTACACCTGCAGTATTGAAAATATAATTTTTTTCTTAATGAAATGTGTTCTAAAAAATAGGTCTTTAAATGTGATTATAGTAATTTTTTGAAAATATGAGTCATTTCCATGTAATTTTTCATGAATTATTGGGAAATTTAAGAGCAATTGTTTTGTCAACAAGGGGTCAAAATTTTTTGTTTAAATTATTACCTTGGTTTTTCTAACAGTAAAGAAAATTGGTACTTATCTAATTTTTGCTGAACTCTCTGTATTATTGAACTTTGCCAACAATTAGCATGGCAAAAGTACAATATTGATTTGGAACGAGAGAGAGAGAAAAGAAATCTGTTCTGAAAATTGGATATTAAAAATACAATGTTAGTTAGTATACAATAGTTTTCACATAATTTCTGCTTGAAGCAAATTAATTTTTTTTTATATAAAGAACTACTCTGAATTTTTTCTTCAGGTAATGTAAAGGATCCTAAAAAATATGGTGCAGGTCTAATTTTCATTGAAGTCTCAGATTTTTTGAAAATTGCAGTAGTTAAAAAGAATGTGAGAAAGTATGTGTTCTAGCATCATTAGTTATTTTATGTGACTGGTACTAAATTATTGACAATTACACAAAAAGCTACCATTGTGACACTTTTAAAATTATAGATTTTGTCCAGTAAGCATTCAATTTACTTTGTAAGAAAAGAATATATTGTAATCGTGATTGGATCGCGTTGGAAATCTGTGATTTTTACCAGGAATAACTCTTATTGCTGAGACCTGGTAAAGAAAAAGTGGATAAATATTATTGCTATGTATAGTAAATTACTTCCTCCATCACATTGAGTAGTTAGTGTCTATATTTCGTGGGTCCTTTATACCAAAAAATCAGTCTATGACAAAACACAAAAATTTCTCAGCAATCAAATACTAATTCTTCATCTATCCCTTGAAAACCTCTTCAGCAGAAGTAGTGCAGGAAATTCAAATTGCAAATTTTGAAATTTTGGGGGTTTTATTGAAAATTGGGCATGTATGTTATTCAACATGTTTTGCTCTAATTAATTAAAAATTTTTGATTGAATAGAGCTAAGGGCCCTTATGAAAATGTCACAGGTGCTATTTCCAATCAGACCTCTGATTTGGTTTTGCAAAAGTTCAACTTCTTTTTTTCACTTAGTGTGAGTGGTTTCCATGTAATTTTGAGTGAAACAGCCCCAGTTTTCAAAAAATAGAGTAAACAGTTTTCTCAAACCAGCTAATTTTTTCTTTAAATTTGTTTCTTGAATAGAGCAAAATGGGTTCAATAATATGATATAGGCCCAATTTTCAATAAATTGAAATTTCAAAAATTGCAGTTTGAATTTCCTGCACTTCTGCTGAAGAGTTTTTCAAAGAATGCTGAAGAATTAGTAGAGAACAAGTTGCCACATTGAAATCTTACATTTTATCTAAAAATAATAAATGAATGTATTATTTAAAATAAGCATTGAATATGTAGTAATATCGCCACAATATTACTATTTCTCTATGTTCAGTTTGAATTTGAAAATTCAAAACGTTCTGCATCTGCTGTGTTACTTACATGTGTTCTATTCATGGCCTTCAGGTGATCCAGATCAGAATCAAAATGTAACTGAAGTCACAGGAATTGCATGGAACTTTCCAGAAGCTGTTACATCTCATGTTGCTGCAGTTGATCTGAATGACCTATATGTTTCAGTTGTTAGGTAAGTTAGGAACTGCTACATTTTTCAGAAAAAAGTATATATTTTATTTAAGAGACGGATGATCTTTCCTGCAGATATTTTTATTTAACTCTGAATTGCCTGAAATATAATTTTGTGTATGTGCATGTTTTTCAGTGGGTTAAATACATGGTTTGGTTCGCAAGTAATGACTGACAATGAATTTATTCTCAACAATGCCTTAAAGAACTTCGATGTTGGAAATAATGTAGCCAGTCCTAAGAAACGTCCTTTATCATTGGCTGCTCCAATAATAGTCACTGAAAGTGGTCAAGTCTGTGGTCGAAGATTAGTTCTGGGAGCAGCAGATACTACTATAGCTGCCCAGCTGTTGGCTGAGTTACTGTTACTGCACCAAAATGGGACAGCAAGTATTGAGGCTCCACGATTCCATTTTAAACCTGCTGAAAAACTAATTGAATTGGAAGGTTAGTACCTGTCACATTATGATTACATTATTATCACAAATATACTGATTATTTAGATGCTTGAATTCTCTAAATCTGAAAAATATTTCTGGTTCAATAAATCATTTTTATTGAACTTCTTACAACTTGAATTGTAAAACATTTATTTTCACTTAAAATTCTTTGGGGGTTATACATTTTATATTATTTTAATTTTCTTTACATTCTTTGGTGAAATATTAATCCATTAATTATTGATACCTTTTAGTTTGCACTGAATCTATTAAGAATTACTGGAGAGTGACAATGTTGAAAGAAATTTGTGGAATATTTTTATATTACCATTAATAATTGAATGGGTATATGAAGTAATCTGATGAGAGAGGGTGAAAATGAAATAAAATCAAAATATTCAATTTTTATAAGTAGCAATTATTAAATTTTTATGATATAAATTAATATTCACTTTAAAAGGGTTAAGTGTAATACTCCAGGTTATGCAAAGTACTTTTTTATAATGCCTACTGTTACCATGATTCAACTACAGGATTTAACAATTCTCATGTGAGCACAGTCTTTAAAAATTTAAATCTTTTTCTTTGACAGGACTAATGTTACAAAAATGCTATAATTTCTTGTGACAGTAACACAAATAGATAGATAAATATATATACGTTGTCACCGTTGAATTTTTTATTGTCCCTGCAGTAGTCACATACAGTCCGTCCATTTAAATTTATTTCTCTCTTTCTTTTAAATAATATTTACCTTAGAAAAATCTTGTGATTTCACTACCGTTCTACAAAGAATTAATTTAAATGATTCTTTCAATTGATTGTCTTAATTTATTTCGATCCGTTTTGGAGTTACAATATCAGATTTCCAGTCTAGTGTAAGACTTGGCATTACATCTGTTGCTCAGAATGTTGGGTAATGAAAAGAATGGTTATACAAATAAAATGAATGAAATGTGATGTATACTATTTGAGTAATTTTTTTAATGTTCTTGTTAAATATTGTTTGTTATGAAATTCATGAATGTGGAAAATGCATTTCAAAACCCATTTCCACACAAATAAATGACAAAATTGCTCTTCCATAGTCATTAACTGTCCATTTAAATATTTTTAACATCCCCAAGCCTTTTCAATGCAAGTTTCTTTGCTACCTATGCTTATTTGACTAATCTACTTTGCTTTTGTTCACTTTAGGCTATATGTGAACTCTTTGAGTCCCCCCATTACTGCTGAAGTTTCAAAATATGGGTTAGGGCTGTAGCCCGAAGGGTTAAAAAAATCAATACTACAGAAACATCAGTCTCATTTATTGTATTAGTATCAATCCCTCAACCTGTGTAGTGGTAAAAAAAATAATTTTGATTCACCCCTCAGATATGGCAGTGACATCGATTGCTATTGGTTTATGAATTTTGGTATTTTCAGGTTTTAGAGCACCCATTTTAAGTAATGCAACAGTGATTCTACTTCAGCAGATGGGTTTCAAGTTTCAGAAAATTCAGGGCCCGCTCCAAAGCTGCAATGTGGTAGAAAAAATTGGTGACACACTTACATCTCATTCTGATTCAAGAGGTGGTGGAGTGTCTTCCAGATATTGATATTAAAAATTAAGTTATTTTTTATTTGTTCATTTATGAATGCAAGTTTTTAATTTTTGTAGTTTTAATTATTTTTAAACAATAAAGTTTTTTATTTACTTGTTATTGTGGTTTCTGTTTTATTTTGTTTTGAACAGAGTTGTGCCATAGACTATAATTTTACGTGTAAGTGTGTTTTGTATATGCAATCTACATGTAGTCTTCGTGATTCTTTATTATGGTTAGACTATGTAGACGATATAATCTACATGGGCTATTTACTATTTCACATAACCTAATCCAAAAAGGTTGTAATAAGTAGTAATAGAACTAGAACATTTAGATGCAATATTAAAAAAATATTTTCGATTCCCAATAGAAGTTAAACAAAATATGCCACTTCTGATGAATAAATGGCAAACTTCGTAACCAACACAGGTGATTTCGAATTTGGTCAAGGACTGGCATAAATTTAACAAAATGCAAAATACATTTTTCATTTTCGATGGAAATCTAAGAAGTGTAATGTGACACAAAGGCTTCAATGCTAGTTCATTAACTGTTAATTATTCAAAAACACTAGGAAAAAGTTCCAATTAGAATATTGTTGTTGAAAAATTCTAGATACTATGGATTTTCGGAGGAGAATGATAAGTTTTGCAAAAGAAGTACCGGGAGAGGTGGCTCAGTGCATCAACTGATGTCGCTGCAGTGTGTCTCACTGGAAGGTCCTAGGTTTTGAGACCCGACGGTGGTTGGATTTTCGACACTAGCTAGAGAGCTAGATCGAATTCAGCAGCTGTCTGGAGGAGAATTCTAGCGGCTTGCTGCTCTGATCAGTAGTTTTCCATGGTTTCTCTAATCAATGCCAGAGCAGTACACCAACAAACGGGAATTTCCGTATGCTTATGACTTTCCTTCCCATTCTTTGTCCTATCCTAGCCCTCACTTATACACACTAACACTTGCATGCACTACCCTACAGGGAGCCCAGCACACATGTCGGGTGCTTAGGGCTTGTCCCAGCAAGGGCCTGGTTGCAAAAGCCCCTCTAGCCGATGGTAGGACAGTGCTGGATCTCACCATTCAGCATGGGAAGATCACCACCACTTCCCAAACCAGAAACATGCACTACACTTACAGGATTAATGACCTTAGCAGTTAATGTGCCCAGAATCGGTAATCGATCAAGGAAGCCAAAGAAATCAATCTAGGAATGTGCAACAAATTCTATTAAATTGTGTACTATTTAATAACAAACTTGTCCCTTCTTGTCAAATTTGTATTATTATGCATCTTAATATTGTTATTGTAACATCTGTTTATGTACTAAGTATTACTTTAGGTTTATTATAATTGTTAAGTTAGTAATAACCTCCTACTTAGCTCATAACCTCTTCCCAACCCCATAAATATTTTTGATGGGAAGAATGTAAAATGCACAATAATTTTAATTTGTTGTGTTGAGCATTTTCCATTCTTAGGAAGGGATCAAAAGGAGCCCAAAATTACTTTTAGGCTGTTTCATTAACTTCTACAGGTTTTCAATAATATAGGGGATTACTAGAAGAAAACGTCAATTGGATTTTATAATTACCAAGATATTAAAGATCTTATAAAATTTGCCATGGGTATCATTAGCTTTTTGCGATTTCAGAAAGAAACGCACAAGGCCAAAATATTTTAGTCACATCTTATTTCTTATGTGTTTAATTAACAAATTCTTGTACACATTCGTCAAGTATTTCTGAATTTATTTGAAAAAGAATGTAAAAGTCCACAACTCTAACATTGTTTAGCTAAGATTTGTCATTATTTCTAAACAATGGAATTGTGCCCAGAATGTTATTTGAGGTACAACTATTGCTATCTGCTACACGTTTTAAAACTGTTGTAGGATTGTTGTAAATAAGTAGTATGTAGTTGAATTTTATACTTTTGGATGTATTATTACATGTCGGAAAGAAACTAACATTTTGATTACATTTTTCCTTTTCTCTTTTTTTTATATTTAAAAAAATTAAATTCTGATATTGAGATTGCCAATGTATTTATAAATGAAGATTTTATCCTTTTCTATTTTTTTTGCATCTTTTGGAGGTTTTTTGAAGGTGAGTTATCCATTACGAAAAAATCTAACTTGTTTCCATGCATAATGCTAAAAAATAATTAAAACAGACAAACTCTCAACTTGCAGAACTTTAATTCATTGTATTTCATACACAAGAGATGTTTGAAACCAGAGACGTGCATCTACGCTTCCAGTACCATAGTCTACATCTATAGGTAAACAATGTAATCTATGTAAACAAAGGTAATTATCTTTTTTTGAGATGCAGGGGTGAATGCACAAGAGTGATATTCCCCTCCTAAATTGGAAATTTGTGGAGTAAGAGGGGTGCTAGCTTTTCTTTCCCCATTTTTGAAAACTTTTAGTGGGTTGGAGGGTAGCAGAAAAAATGTTTTTTGTGTCACTAGAGAGCCCAAAATTATGGTATAAGAAGTTTTGAGAAATTAGAGTGGTTTTCATTTTTTGTTCTCATAGTTAGAAGTGAGTTTCAACATTTTGAAAAGTGATCAAAAGGAACCGTAAATTCTCTTGTTTTGATAGGGGAAAAAAAAAGAAAGAAAGAAAGAAAAAGAAGAAGAAGAAAAAAAAAAAGTGAGCAGGGAGATCAGCTTTACCACTTCATTTTTGAAGCTTTATTTTCGAGGGCTTGTGTTGTAGCAAATAAAATGTTTTTGGTACCAGTGAAGATCCCAAAATTAGAAAAAATGTTTGGTGCAGGAATTTTATGGGTTTTGTGTTACTGAGCTGATTTCCATTTTTTTATACTCCTAGTAAGTTTCGAAATTTTGAAAAGTGACCCATTAAAAAAAAAATGAATAAGTATGGGTACTAGTTTTACCACTGCCATTTTTGAGACCTTAATTCTGGGGGTTGTGGGGTAGCAAAAACTGTTTTTGATGTCACTAATGGGCCCAAAAGTATGATGCAAGAATTTTTTTTGAGAAATTGGGGTGGTTTTCTTTTTTGTTGTAGTTAGAGCTTCGCAATTTTGAAAAGGACCCCAACATTTTCTCATGTCGACAGTACATTTTTTTTAAATTTTAAGAAAGTGGGGGAGCTAGCTTTATCAGCGCCCTTTTAATTTCTTAATTTGGACGTTTAGGGGTAGCCTAAAATTTGAGGGGTCTGAAATTAGTTGAAACGTATGGCGCAAGAAATTTTGGTTTTGTGAAAGTGGGGACGTGCTAGTTTTACCAACGTAAAATTATCAGTTTTTGTTACTCCTAGAATAATTTCATTGGGGAAACCGACCTCTGAGGTCTCTTTTGTGTGCGTTCCTTCATTTTGTGTAAATGAAAAGGTGACGTGCTCTTGAAAGACAATGCTTAATGGCTGCGTCGCAGTTACTAGCATGTTTGACAGAGGTACAAAAGATTCACACATGCTCGTTAGAGTGGTTGTTATTTTAAATGTTGGAATTTTTGCGATCTCCAACCGTATTTAAAATAATGAAATTCCGAATTATGCAAATCTTGAGAACGCTTAAAGAATATTAACCGTGCTACGGAGCATATGAAGTAGCGTAGATAACTTTTTCATTTTTTCAAACACAAAGACTGTGTAATTAATCGTCTTTTTGCGTATTAAAAGAATTCACCTCGAGCTGCAATCATTGCAAAAATTTCCAACCATAAAAAAAAACAAACCTGTCATAAATAATGCTGTACGGCTATCATATACAACCGTACGCCGAGTACCAACACTGTACGCACTAATTTCAACAGCGCGTTTTTCTTTTAATAGTTATGCATTGCTATTGGAGAGATCCCTTTTCCAGCCGAAGTGCTAAGTCTTTTAAGAAATGATTGGTCTTGTTTGAAAGTTATTTGTATAGACTACGGTCGACGATGACTGAAGTTGTTTTACGTATATTTTATGAAATTATGTATATTTAGAAACTAGTTGAAGGGCTCTGTATAGTCCTTTGCCACACAGAATTGATTCTCAGAATAAGAAAATAATGTCCTTCATTACTGGTCATTGAGTAAAGAAGGGCAAGTATCCTTAGTTGAGCGTCGTTTCGTCCACTAGCGCCAGAAAACTCGCTTAAAAATGTAATTGATATGGGGGTAATGCTATGGTATTATTTTATTTTCTTCAGAAATGTGGTACGGGATTATCTAGAGATCAGCCCGTCAATATAACTAGGAGTGCTACAACGGCACATTACTTTCTCGCATTGATTCTAAATTTGCAGTTTTTCAGAGAGTTCAAGGAAAATAAAACCCGTGCCATTCTTTTAAGCGTTTCTTCTGCTAACTGTGGAAAGAAATTGGAACGGTTTTTGAAAAAAAAAAAAATGTAAAAGAAATATTGCCTGTATTTTCCGCAAAATTTTACGAAATGTACTCATATTTAAAAAAAAAAATGGACACGACCTTATTTCAAAATTTCTCTTTAAAGAGATTTCGTTAAAAAATCTATATCTTCAATATTGTAGTTGTAGACGCCCCCAAAAATTGCACTTTTGCATTTATGGAAAAATCAGGGATTTCAACGTAAGACCCACATTCTCTTATGCTTGCGTTACGCAATCCGAGGGCAAAGTTTTAAAAAAATACCATTTTTGAGAAAATTGTGAAAAAAGTTTCGAGACTTCATGTAAAGTAACCTCAAAAATCAAAATATCCGTTTGAAACTCCTAAAACCTGGAGGTCGTTCTGATCAATCGGATAATATCAATTTTGGAGAAAATCGGCTGAACGGTTTAGGCGTTTGCGTTGACCACAGACGGAAGGAAGATAATAGTTTTGCCGTCAATCGATTTTTCGCTATCAATAAAATAATGATTCTGGCTACACCACGTGCTAGAGAAAGTAATTTACTATAAATAGGAATAGGTTTTATACAGTTTTTCATTACCAGGTCCCGACAACAGGAGTTTTTCTCCCGAAAATTTGCGGTTTTCTGGTGCACGATTACAATACTGTCTTCTCTTACGAAGTAAGTG
Organism: Gryllus longicercus; assembly: GCA_038098605.1. Taxonomy (NCBI): domain Eukaryota; kingdom Metazoa; phylum Arthropoda; class Insecta; order Orthoptera; family Gryllidae; genus Gryllus; species Gryllus longicercus. The sequence continues at coordinate 1,544,178 of JAZDUA010000040.1, forward strand.
TGAGAAAGTAAAAATTACACAATGTACTCATGCAACCCGCAACACATTACGCTGCAACATACACTACCTTCGTGCATATCTCATAAGCGGTGCTTCTTTCGCCCTTGAAACTAAATTTGTCCCGTCACGAGTTATATTTTTCACGCTCTAATATACAAAATAATATTTTTATTTTTAAAATGTTCATGTAGTCAAAGGACAGTAAACTTTGTGTGTGGCTTATGGGGAGGAGTAACAGCTGCGCACGTATACAATATATTTTTGGACTTTGATGTAGTTGTTCTTTTTTTTAATTGAACACCCCCGCTCCGTAGCATACATCAGCGGGCAGAAACGAGGAGAAAAAATCTACAGGGGCGGATTCAGAGCCGAATTTGGGAGGGGGGATTTGTATGTCTTTAAATATGATATAAATTCTAAAGAACGTGAATTATTTATAATAAAATTATTTTAACAAAATAGAAATATTAATATTTAAAAATATTTTAAAATTTAATGAATACTTCATGGTTTTAAATTAAACTAGCGGTGCTACGGAATGGCACAGATGTTCTCGTACTAGTTAGTTTCTTATTTTGTTTGGCCAGGGCTAGCTTTCGAATCGTGCGCCATCCTCTTTCCAGGTGCCATCTTTCGCCGCTGAAACACCATTGTTTCATTTTTGCTCATTTTTCTGTTTCCTAATGGTAAAAATGAAAAATTACTTTAATAATATTATAGAAGAGTAAAACCTCGACCTACATGAAAATTTTCGTTGAAAAATTTGGAGCCGTTTTTACGAAAATGTCTTTTAAAGGATTCTATAAATGCGAAATTTGAAGGTCTTTCTCACAGAAATCTGTTGAGTTTCCGAAAAACTTCAAAGTCATTTGAAGCGCTTCCACTCAAAATGCAATTGTGTATATTGATTGTTGGAAATGTGCATATTAAAGGCGTTAAAAATATTTAAAAAATACATTTGTTTAATTTTTGAAAAAATAAAAGAATGCAGCCAAATGACTTTTATATCTTCATAAACAGTGAAATTAGCACCATCCATACGAAAAGTTTGAAAAAAGGTGGAACCGTTTTTGAAAAATCGCATTTGAGCGTTTTTGAAAATGCGGAATTTTCATGTCGTTTTCACAGAAAACATTTGAGTTGTCGAGAAACTTTATATGAAATCATTTAAAGCACTCGTAAAGCAATAATGTGAAAAAATCGCATTGGGCAGGGTGGACGGCCTGTGAGGACGGGCTGTGAAAACGGGCGGGGAGGACGGGCTGTGCCTTAAAAGGCCTTGTGTGATATAGAATGCCTTTTTATGAGCGATTCCTTGCGATAGAAATGGTCGTTTATAATGCCGGTATACAAAAAAATATTTATGAGTGAAAATAGTCTCATTTGTAGTACAAGGTGAGACTGTTAATACAATGGAATACTGCTCCTCAGTAGCGACTTTTCTTTGCGCGCCAAATTCAAGGTTGGGTACTTTTTAGACGTACTTCGTAAAGTGAAGATGTCTTGCATTATCATGCATGAAGCGGGTATTTTCTATCTACTAGAGAGTGTTTTCCTGCATAGAATGATGTATCATATTTTGCCCATTACTTTGAAAGGGTGTCACTCATACACCTGTTCTAATGCAATGTAATTTCTCTCTATAGAAATAACAGTTCATGCTTAATGACGTTTGTGACTCCTTTTTCTATTCAGATATGTCTGAAATGCACCTTCACTGAACGTGGCTTGTTTGCTCTACGACATTTATTGATTTTGGATCAAATACAATTATGAACAAAGCTCGGAATTTGACGGCTTAAAAATTCTTTGAAAATGACTTAAAAAGAAGAGGAAACTGTCCTAATTCAAAAAACTTTTCATACATTTGTATGAATATAATTATTATTTCAATGAATTTTACAATTTTAAATGAAATTTATTTATACAAACATGTATTTAATATGAATATTTATTTTAGGAGGAAATGTAATCCTTAGCTCTGGTCTTCCAACCGTCAGCTTGGAAAGGACGTGGAAGTTACCGAAGATCCGTGTAATTTTGAGTTAGAAAAACAAAATGAATTTCGTCATGAAGTGATGATACAATAAAACCTTTATTTTAGTGCAGGCGCGGATCGATCCATGGGGAGGAAAATGAGAGAATTTTCTCCTCCCAAAATTGTTCTGTAATTATTTTTTAACTTGTCACGAAACTTTCGAGCAAAAATATTTCCGTATAAACATTAAAACGAAATACATTGTATGATGATATGAGCTGAGTTTAGCCTGCGTCATTCTACATAACCTGTAATATGACACATTCGACCAAAACATTTTGAATAAAAAAGTTTCCCTTCCCATAATTCGTCTCTGGATCCGCCCCTCTTTAGTGTGTCAATGTAAATTCATGAAACATTCACTAATAAAAAACATTAAAAGGAAACAAAATGCGTAAAAATAACACAAATGACGCAAAGGCCCAAAAAAGTTGAAAAATGGCAAAAAACGCCAAAGAATGACCCAATAATTGTACATTTCTATAACGTATACGTCGTGATAAACATTAGCTAAGTATAGAATGCACCTACAAAAAGATGACTTGTCGTGAGAATCCGAGTCCAGATTATGAGGTTTTGAAAGCTATTAGAGAATCTGCTACTCCGGCACAGAGGTTTGTTTGTTCTCTTGTGTCGTATTTGTAGAAAAGAAAGCATAGAACAATTTTGTTAAAATGATAAAGAAAATTCCTCTACAATGTTATACATGAAGTTCACAATGTGTTTTGTCAGCTTGCTGTATGTTTTAGCGGCCGGCTGCCCTGATCAGTGGTTTTCCGTGGTTTCTTGGAGCAATACCAGGTGAATTGCGGAACAATACCCTAACAAACCGGCTACGGACCGCGCGCGATCTTTCCCTTCCTCTTCCTTGTCCTTACCTCTCCTCTTACACACACACACACACACACACACACACACACACACTTACGTGCACTACACGTGTCGGGAGCTTAGAAATTGTCCCGGATTGAGCGGTGCCCGCTGGAGGGAGATTCCTTAAGGGGAAATTCCCCGCAAGACGATGTGTGGATCAGTGCTGTATCTCATCATCAGCAGTGATGGTGAGAACATCGCCACTTCCCGATAAAAAAATTCAATACACTGACAGAGCTAATGACTATAGTGGTTGACGTACCCGAAAAAATATAAATAAATAAATAAATAAATAAATAAATAAATAAATAAATAAATAAATAAATAAATAAATAAATAAATAAATAAATAAATAAATAAATAAATAAATAAATAAATAAATAAATAAATAAATAAACAAGTAAATAAATAATCGAACGAAAGAACGAAGAAAGAAAGAGAAATAAACAAGCGAGTGAGTGAGGGAGCAAACAAACAAAAAAATACGCTACAAGTTAATTCGAGAAACGCATGTCCGTACATCTATCGATACAATTGCCACATTTAAGAGACATTGAAGACGTGCAACATATTCTTGCCAATAAATAAGATACACCCCCGTCGGTGAAACATTCCATCTGCTGTGCAACTTCTCGCTTTCTTCTGCCGTTCGTATTCCTAGCGTTGGATGCACTCGGTCGGAGAAGTTGCTGCTTCATAATCCTTTGGAGACACCTGTCGGGTCTCGGCTATACTTTCGTGTTGCTCCATCGAGATGGTCAAGCTTTCGCTGTGATTTTGTACAATGCGTCGCGCTCTCCTGGCTATGATTGCGCGGAAAGCACAGGGCGTGTTAAGCTTCACGAAGATTGAACAATTGTTTCGCACGCCGAAATAGCTCTGCGAAACAATCACTGAAACGTTTCGAGAAGTTAGATGCCGTAATGTTCGACGGAGGAAAAAGAAAATGTTGATATTTAATACCATCTAATTTTTGGGGTCACCTGGGATTTGGAAAATAAAAGACAGTGTTTGTTTTCCCTGGCGCAATTAGATGTCTTCCGATACACTTCCGCAATGAAATTGTTCTTTGATCCCCCCGCACCGGAGAATTTTCCACATTATTTATATTGCTACTATTCCACAAGTTTATATTACTAGGGCGAATTCAGCAGCTGGTCGGTAGTATTTCGGACTTTCTTCGATCAATACCGAACGAATGCCCGAGCAGAACCCCCCAAAACGGGACATGGACCGCGCGCGATCTTTCCTTCCTCTTCTTTGTCTTTTCATCTCCTCTTACCCTCACACTTACTTCCGCACTGGGAGTCCAGTCAGCGGCTTAGCGCTGATCCCGGCTGGGGCGATGCCCCTTTGGGGGAGATGCCTGGAAAACGAAATTCCTGAGGAAAGAAAAAGAAAGAAATCGTGCGTCATTTACTGTGAGATTCCATGTTTGCTTAGCAAAAGACACGATGCAAGAAACGGAAGAAAATAATGTGGCCGACGTTGTGCCAGTTTCTGGCGGCGAATGTAGTGCCAAGTTTCAAATTTCGGGGTAGGTGGGAGCCATTGGACATGTTTCCCAGCCACTAGATGACTACAAAAACAACGTTGACAATCTTGAAGTTTCCTAGACTGGATGGTAGTAGGCTGGAATGTAACTAGGTGAGTTTTCACTTGCGACAGGTACTCTGGAGGGTGTTAATCCTTGATTTAAAAGGCAAAGATATGAAAATGCAGTAATTTAAAATTTAGCACAAGAGTAAATAAAAAAATTAACGATGTTTCAAGTGACATATTTGAGACAATGACATAATTGTGAATAGATGTGTTTTAAATTTAAAGAAAAGAAGGAAGCAACTGTTTTCGAAGACATTTAAGTATGAGAACTAGTGCTACTATTAGGAATATCAGATTTTTAGATTCTATTGTTATCTTGTGAATTAAACTTAGATACAGGATTTAAAAATAACTTTCTGTTAATTAGATCTTGTGGGAATTTTTGGGTTTATTTCGGTCTTATGGGGTTATCTGGACTTTCTAAGGGATTATTATGTTTTTACATTCTCGCCTTTCTACGCAGGTAGCAAAGAGATAGTATTGTAATCGTACAGAGGAAATCGCTGATTTCTCGACAGAAAAATGTGCCCTCATATTGTCGAACGGGTATTGTAAAGAAAAAGTGCATAAATCTAGATCCTGTATGAAGCAAATTAGTTCCTCTAACATGTTGTGTAGAGAGAATCTATGTTTTGTGTATCCTTAAACCGAAAAAAACACTATCAGTCTGTCTCGCCGTCAGTACCTTTCAGTCCGTCCCGACTCTCTGTAAACGCTAGCGTCTCAACCAGTCAGGCAAAGTTTTTTACTTCATAGTCCCCAATCGATCGAAATGAAGGAATTCAAAGCACTGCAAGTTTGAAACGGATATTTGGATTTTTGGGGTTCTTAACATGAATCCTTAACAACATTTGCTCAAAAACTAGCTCCAATTTCTTTAATGAATCTTTTCCTTCGGTTATCGTAGAGGACGTTCAAAAGAATTACTCAGGTCTAATTTTCGTCCTATTTTTTTTCTCGAAGACTGCAGAAGTTTCTACATCTTCGAGCAATTTCCTCTTACAGAAGAATTTTTTCGGCGTCTTACTATATCTACAACATGGAAGATATTTTTTTTGAATGAAATTTGTTCTTCAAAGCCACATCTTAAAAGTAGTGGTGCAGACTTTCTCGTAGTAAAGTTTTCTAATTTCCTCAGTGTGGACTGGCTTTATGATCTTATCCCATCCTTTTGCCAGCTGCCATCTACCGTCGCCCAACATTTCTGTGACATTTTCTATGTTTTTCGTTTGCCTAATACTACAATCGAAATATTATTTTAAGAATGTTAAAGAACAGTAAAAACTCGTCATAAATGGCAATTTTTATTGAAAAATTTCAAACCGTTCAAAAAATATGGCGTTTAAGCGTTACTCTAAATGCGAAATTTCAACCCCCTTTTCACAGAAAATTTTGGAGTTTTCGAAAATCTTCATGTAATGTCATTTCAGACTTTCAATAGTGTTTTCAAATTGCTGCAAATGTGCATCTTAACGACGTGAGAGATATTTAAAAAATACGATTTTTCTCTTGAAAAAAAAGAACAACAAATACAGTAAAATACAAAAATAGTAAAATGACCTTAATGTCATTTTTAACAGAGCAATTAACACTACCCGTTGAAAAAAAATGAAGAAAAAATTTGGAGCCACTTTTGAAAAAATGGCGATTGAGCGTTTCTGAAAATGCGAAATTTTCAGCTCATTTTAACAGAAAAACTGTTGACTTTTCCAGAAACTTTTTCCGACATTATTTAAAGCACATGTACCCGTAAATGCAATAGTGAGAAGAAATCGCCACTAATTTAAGTATTAGCGACGTGAGAGGTTATTGTAATTTTTGAAAAACAGTAAATGCATAATGGCATTTGTTATCTCGTAGAGTATGTTTATCACTATCCCTACGAAATTTTAAGGAAACATTTGGAGCCGTCTTTGATAAAATTTTGTTTTTGCAATTTTTTAAAATTGCAAATGTTGCACGCAGTAGTGCGTAGTGCGCGAAAACTAAAAAAAAATACCTTTATAAGTGATTTGTACTATATAGTTACAAGAAATTTACTGAAAAAATTTGGAGAAGTTTTTGAAAAAAATTGAAAATGTCCATGGGGCTTCATGTAAACTACTCCTAAATTTTGAAGAAAGTTTTTCGAAATCGCAGCGCTTCGAGGCGAACTAGATCGTTCGGGTAATATCCATTTTGAAATAAATCGTTTGGGCACTAGAGATGGACAGACGGACGAAGCAACTCTTTCGGTATCAGGGGACCCCAAAACGGGTATTTCCGTTGAAATCTAGAAATCGATTTTAGATAGACGTATAAAGGAGTTATAAGCATGTCAACATGTAACATGTGCCCCTGAAGTTTAGGCAAACCCGTTTGCACAAATGTTCGGCAAGTACAAGAAATCTCCTTGACTGCGTCAGAACGTGAGCTGTCGAACATCTGTGCGTACGAGGTTGCCTCAAAAAGATAGAATAATGTCACATGTATAAGTGCATATAACTCCGTTACATGCAGTTTCCCACGATTTGTTCATTGGCCAAAAGCGATCGTTTTCCACCGCCCTGTATGCCCTTAGAATTTGCAACATTTATTCTGACACATTCTGTATTAACTTCAAAAGAGCTTAGTATAAGAAGATGTTAACTCCAAGGGTTAATCTTTGCTTTACTACAGCCATTTCCCACCCTCCAGAAACATCAAGTCGAATGGTCCCACTGAAGTAAAGATTAACATTTTCAGTCAACGCCTTCTCGCAGTAGGATCTTGCAGTCAATACATATTGACCAGCTGCTCCATATTTGATAGCATCGTTCAGAACCTATGTTCCCCGCAGAGTCGAAGGAAACGTGCGCAGGTAGTGAGGCGGTGTGCGGTTAAAAATGCCTCTGTCCAGGTGGTCGGCGCGTGGCCGCTCTCGTGGCCAACGCGGTCGGTGGTCGTCAGCGGCCGAGTCGGCGTTGTTGGCTCTTCCGCAGCGTTTCGTTTTCGTCGGAGGCGCAGCTCGCGCGGAAAACTGGGTGAAAGTCGTGCAAGATGCGGTCGTTTATTCCGGATATCCCACGCGAAGCGCACGACAGAAGAGGACGTGCAGCAGAGGGGAGATAAAATGGGTTCGCCTCAAAAGCTACGTTTCCCTCGGCGCTGGGTACACTTTCACTGGGCGCTAGCGTAAATGCAACGAGTATGAAATAATTCATCAACTCTGTTGTTGGAGTTGCTGCTTCTCATAAGGCTTGAATGTACGAATATACTGGACGTAGACAAAATAAAAGTGATGTAATTGTAGAAAGTTTTTTTTTCTGCAACAGTTTTACTCAGTTTTTCAAAGAATGCGTTTTCCATATTGTGAGACAGGGACTGAAACTGAATACTTGTATGTGTGTGAGAAAGAAAGAAAGAGAGAGAGAGAGGGAGAGAGAGGGAGAGAGGGAGAGAGAGGGAGAGAGGGAGAGAGAGGGAGAGAGAGGGAGAGGGAGAGAGAGAGAGAGAGAGAGAGAGAGAGAGAGAGAGGCCAATAACTACAAACTTATTTGACTCTTTGACTATATGAAAATGGTCCAAGTTTGTTGCAACTAAGAAAGTATTAAAATGAGATATTTTTGCCAATTTTGGATCACAATAGCCAATGGATCTGTTTTAATTTTTTGTCAAGTAGTGCGATTTACAACTACAGAGTTTCGCAGTCTCGAAAACTTCTGCTTATTTGTATTACGCCCAGACATTCTTCTGATATAATAATAGATATTATTACATTCAACAACAAGACAGGGATCTCACTACGCTGAACGTCTAGATCTGTCCCTGTGAAACAGTATTCTTCAGAACAAACATCGCTCACCCAACGAAGCACACTTTTTAAGTCTCTACTCACACTAAACGAAAGTGATGTTTTCTATGTCCCATCTAATCGCGAATTTACTGCAATTTCTGGAAAGTGTCTAATAGTCGTTAGGTAAGTCGTAGCTCGTCCTCATCAGATGAATTAAAAGAATGTATAATAATAATAATAATAATAATAATAATAATAATTTGTTCACTCCATTGGTGAAAGGAAGACGGACTTCTCGTTCACTGTTCTTTATTAGTAACTATAAAAAAAAGGAATTTTATGTTGACATTAGTCATACTTCTAAGCATTTACTGCTAGTCTCTAAAACTTCATTTGTTTTCACAGGCACCTTTATTGGTATTCAGGTCGGGATTTATGGTGCAATGGATCTTAGGCACAGCATATTTAGCGCTTCCTTCATTATGTATTATATTGTTCATTTTTCAAAAATAATTATTAGTGATATCAACTTTGAACAAGAAAGGATGATTATTTAGCTTTTAAAAATAGCTATTTTATCAAGGAACTTAAACAATTTTTACAAGGAACTACAGAATAGTCTATCAAATTTATAATCCTTTACACGAACAAAATAAATACCTGTATATTTCATATATTACAAATATGTGAAATCTTTTCAACTTCATTATATTTTTAATGTCGCAATATTGTGTTGATTTACAAAAGGGGACGTGTTAATAACATAATACATAATTACTTGTATGCCAATAATAATAGTTACTGTTTCCAGTAATTATTTGTTCGTAAAAGCTTTGGATATGTTATTGTTTGTGGGTGTGGAACTCCCTGCTCGAGGTTTTATTAGGTTAGCTGCTGCCGTTTTTATTCTTAAACGCGACTCTGTTTGCATTACTTCACCTTTGGTTGGATTTACGTCATGTCAAGTGCTTCTATGCTACTTCTGATGTTCCGACTTTGAAGAAAATATGTTTCAAATTTACAGAAGTTCAATTTTTTACACCACACTGTTAAAATCACGTAATAACAGGTAACGTTTGTCAATAATCGAGCTGTGAAAATAGCGAAAATCCGCATAAAATCGTATACTTTTTTGCACTATAGACTGAAGTGTCCTCCTTGTAGTAGTGGTAGCACGATTGGACACTGCTACGTGTACTCGCAAATGAAATTCACAAACAAGTGTCCCTAATATTAACTTGCAATAAATGAACATACGCTGCAGTAGTAAACGTGTAACTAGGCCGCTGTCAGTTCCGTTTTAAGTACACGAGGATGTGGTCATTAGAAATGCTGACGTCTTAAATTTTCGCGGCAGTCAGGAGTTCAAGTCATTTAATTAGGCTTGCATAAGCGCCTGAAAAATTAAAAAAATTATCATTATTTATGTGATAATAAGTTTTTTTAACAGGCTCCCATAGCATCGATTCTCAAGAATCGGGCTTGCGAGATATTTTTTGCTTCACGTCCAGTCCACGATCTGACTCATAGGCGTTTCATAAATCGTGTTTTACACACGCTCCAACTAGCTAGATTATCCAATGATTGAAGTGTAAGTCATGGAAACAATGTCTTTCCGTCACAATGCAAATCAGTATTACTCAAGGAAATGTAATTGCCGAACCATAACACTCATATGTGCACATTCTCTTAATTTTTATTGGCGTCCATGATCTACTTCATGGGGTAGGGAGGAGCATCCAACTTGTCTACAACGTCTTCTGTTAATCCGCCAGTTGATTTGCAACAATGGCTGAGTTCCAACACTTTCTTTAGTTTGCTCGCTGCCAATCTCATTGCGCAGTATGTGCGACATCTCAGGCCGCTTAGAACCTGTTGAATGTATTCATTTCCTAGTCTGCTTCTACAAATTTCTTCATCTTCTACTACTTTCTCTTTCATTACTGTTTTAAAGGTGGCAAGATTTTCGACACTATCTTGTCAACTAGGTCGAATTCAGACGCTGTCTGAAGGAGAATTCTAGAGGATGGCTGTTCTGATTGGTAGTTTTTCGTGGTTTCTCCGATCAACACCAGGCGAATGCCGGAGCAGTGCGCTAACAAACGGGCCACGGACCGCGAGTGATCTTTCCTTCCTCTTCCTTGTCCTATCTTTACCCTTTACACACACTTACACTAACAGGAACTACACTACCACACGTACTGGGAGTCTGGTCGGGAGCTTAGAGCTTGTCCAGGTGGTGGGAGATACCTGGTTGTGGGAAACCACGCTAGGCGACGGTAGGGCGGCACCCGTTCTCGCCATCCAGCAGGGGAAGATAACCGCCCCTCCCGAGGAAAAAACATGCTATACACTTACGGGACTAATTACAGACCTAAGTAGTGGACGCGCCCGTAATCACTAACAACCAACCTAGAGAAAGTCTGTGCGTGTATTATAATGGTGCTACAAACGCACATACTTTCTCGTGTTGTTGGTAACAGTTACGTAATATTATTAGCACCTTCTATCCTACTGCAAAAGAGCAAACGATTTAGCTCAAAATTAACCGAAAGCTATTAATTGTTTGTAAATTGTGCACATTAAATATTTAAAGATCTAATGTTGAATAATCGAATACATTGAAAAATAAATCTCTAACTTCAGTATTAAAGTGTATAGGACAGCTTCGGAAATAACTTGAACTTTGTTACCACATAAATCCAAATTACCATTACTTTCCAAAATGTTTACAGGAAATTATTTTAAACCTTATATTGAGAAATAGATTACATTGTAGAAAGTCTCTTCTCTTCACTATTGATTTTATTGAAGATGGTAGTTTCGAAAAAAGTGAAATTTGTAACTTTCAAAAAAGAGTTTTTCGCATGTATACCAGCGTAGTTAAATATACGCACTAATGTTAATTACAAATTCATACGTGAGAGCGGAAGTGAGAGCTAGCGATCCAGTTGCTCCCACGTCTTTAAACATCTGGCGTAGGGACCGGCCAGATTTTGACCGCTCGGAGAGTCGTATGCCTTGGCCCCAACGCGCATCGGGCAAGTGACGTCATTTGAAAGAGAAACTGTCAATGGCAGTTTGACACGTGTAACAACGAGAGATAGAAGAAGAAACAACGCCCGAGGAGTTTTATTCCATTTTGTTTTAATTGAGGTTTAGCACTGTTAATGCATCGTACTTGCTTGGTTCTCATTTTAACAAAATCAGTTTAGGGCAGTGCCAAGCAATCACGCAAATATGTAACACCTTTCATGGATGTAAAAACACGTGGTGTAGGGTGGTATTGAGCTTCCGTATCACTGAGTTTACAGTCTTATACACACGATCTTGTAGCTGTGAAGCGTTTGAGAGGCAGTGGTTTATTTGATGCAATTGGACATATCTGTCACTGGTCTCGGCGTGTCGTGACCTTCGCCGTCGATGTCCGCGTGTCGTGGCCGCGAGTCGCACGCTGCGGCGAGGCGCAGCTCGGGCGCGCTGGTTACCAGGCAACGGGGCACCCCTACCTCCGAGGCTCATTTAATTGTCCCGATTCGTCAGTAGAAGGGCGAATTAATTCAAATGACGGCATTCGCGCGCCCTTTCACCTCTGATTGATTCGCGGCCCGTGGTGCCATGCGCGCGGGTGACATGACGACTGGGAAGGTTGCCCCGGGCCACGCCCCCTTGCTCGCCACCTGCTCCACGGCTGAAGACCGCGTCGCGGCAGATGGCTCGACGCTTACGTACGAATCCCGTTGCCGCGCTCCGTGGCGCAGTACCTCCGAGCTTTAGAGTTGTATTTTATTTATTTATTTATTTATTTATTTATTTATTTATTTATTTATTTATTTATTTATTTATTTATTTATTTATTTATTTATTTATTTATTTATTTATTTATTTATTTATTTATTTATTTATTTATTTATTTATTTATTTATTTATTTATTTATTTATTTATTTATTTATTTATTTAGTTAGTTAGTTAGTTAGTTAGTTAGTTAGTTAGTTAGTTAGTTAGTTAGGTTCTTCGTTTATTACCTTATTTGCTGCGATAGATTGAGTAGTTCATCCGGAAATGGTATGTTCACATAACACGTGTTAGAAATAATATACACGATAGACGGTATACATTGCCAGTCGGTAACTGAAGACTCGTTGACCGACATATTCGAGGTTGGGAGACATGTTGAGGAAGATGTATAATGATACCCTGGCTAGATGAGAATTCTAGGGCCCGGCTTTACTGATCTGTCGTATCCATAGTTTGAGCTACAATGGTCCTCGGATCATTTCCTTTGCCTCCATTTCCATCCTTGTTGCTTGGCAATAGGCTCATACCTCATCCTCACGTGGGCCATCTCTCTTTGCTTTAAATGCCTTCGTCAATATTAAATGTACGCGGATACAAGGCCAAACTTCGAATAAGATCTCTAATCAGAGCAACGGGAAAACGTACGACAATCAGCAGAGAAAGCCAAGTTTTGTTTGTGGCACTGAATTGGCAGTCAGGATGTATCTTATCTATCACAATAGCTATGTCCTAGAGTTGAGCGTGACCTCTCACGAACAGCTGTGGGGTCCAAATCTCCGATAGCACTGTGAAACAGACTCTGAATGGCATGTCGATTAACGAAGACAATGCTTTTTTATCGTGTTACATCAAAAGAATAATTACCTCTAACCTCGCGATGTCCTTATCTCTCATTTGTTGTTTCGTTTGCAGTGCGTTGGTCTGACATTTTCTTTTCATAATCTCATTATTGCTGATTGTGCTTTGTGGTAGACTTTCTTAACATAAATATTGTCTACAAAGATTACTCGAGTTAATGAAATACACAACCAAATAGTTTTTTAAATATAAAGTATAATCATTGTAATTATGCGATTTCGCTAAAAATAAGGAAAGTAAGAAAGCTTTTGTGCGAAATTTAGCAATATAAAAAACTGACTGAGATTATAAGTAATCTTGGATATTGTACTTTAAGAAATAGCTATCTTATATTGAATTCCTATAATTCTGAAATATATTTATTGTTTATAAATAAACAAATGAAATCATTGTGTAATATGATTAACCAGCATGTTTTTAATATTTATTACAACTAATTTATTCGTTGATGAGACATTGGATATAGGTAATACAAACAGAATTGCTATATATAATGAAATCGGGTTGAAATATGATGATTATCGTGACACAATCATTGCTTTCTTTATTTCATATTTATCTCTTTTCTTCAACGACCTACTTAAATGTCAAAAATTGATCGTGTGCAAATAACGTCTGTTTAAATAAAAATGGTTATAAAAATAAAATGAATGGCCAGTTCGAGCTCGGCTCCCGTCGGGGTAAGACCTCCGCGAGAGTCGCTCCTCACGATAAGCTTTCCACTACTACTAGTGAGTTTACTGTGTTATCGACGCGCTGATAGGAATTGTGAAAGTGTATACTAGTAAAACCAGTTGTAGGCTTTAGTTATTCTTCGTTTATTTATTATTTATTTTGTTTAAAGTGTATATAACAAGCCGTTAACACTAGGTCAGTGATATGTGTGAAAACGGCTGCCCCGGCACGGGGCAGCATATAAAAATGGCAATGGACGCAACAAACGGTGTAATTTCAACTGTTGGTGAGACCTCTCACACAAGCGCAATGGAAAATAACATGTTCGCATTTCAAACTGGTCAAATATTGCAGCAATATCAGGCTGGATACATTCCATTCCAGTCACAAATGAGTGTAAACTTGCCACCGCAGGGTGTAATGCAAAACATGGTTCAAACTCAACAGCTAAGTTTAACACAACCAGTACCAGTTCAACCGCCGCAATTACATCATGTCACTGCCGGGGATCTGCCTCCTCCTTTTGATCTGCAAAACCTTGACGAGGAGTCACCAAACGCCAAAAAGAACTTGGAGCAGCGCGGACAGACCGCAATTCAACGTACTCCCAACACGTCAACCAATAAAGGTAGATATATACTTAAAAGAAACTGTGATTCTAGTGAAGTGTTAAATGATAAAAGACAAAAACGTTCGCAAGCAGAAGTAAATAAATGATATATAACGTACCTGTAAGAAATAGATTTGATATTTAGATAACATAGAGGAAAATGATGATAATGTATTTAAAGCAGTAAAAATCCCCCCAATTATTATTCAAAATTATAATAAAAGAGAAGATGAACTGCTAAACTATAAACTACTTAAAGAGGACATTATGAAAAATGAAATTGAAAATTTTGAAGTCAAATACAGTAACAATAAATTTAAAGTGCAATTTAGTAACATTGATGACTTTAGGAAATTTAGAAAATTCTGTGAAAATAACGAGATAGAGTTCTACTCCTTCAAAGACCATTCTGCAAGGGCATTTGAAGTTGTAATAAAAGATGTACCGGAGTGTCTGGATGTTAACGATATTAAAAATGAACTTAATGATAAATTCCTTGTATTAAAAGTAATAAGACTTTACGGCAAAAATAGAAAACCCCTGCAGATAGTAGCTGTAGATGTCGAGAACAGTGTGGCTGGTAGAACCATTTTAAAGCTAAATAAGTTAGACTACTGCATAGTTAGAGTTTTTGTACGAACTAAAACCAAACTCCCCATCCAATGTAAAAAATATCAACGCTTTGGGCATACGCAAGCTAACTGTTATAACAACCCGAGATGCGTGAAATGCCTCAATGACCACCACTATTCTGAATGCACACTCCCTAAATCGGGAGCAAAACCCTCCTGTACGAATTGCAAACAAAATCACACAGCAAATTATCGTGGTTGCCCTTTTTACAAAGCAGAATTAAATAAAAAACTTAATAAACCCTCAACTGGAGAGAGATATAACGCAGGCCAAGCCAAGGCACAGTATAGCTCACAAGGTCAAGAGATAAATTATGAAAACAGGCAAGCCGGATGCAGCCAACCTACAATCTATAACAATGCCCAATTCCCTCCCCTACCCCAAAGACCAGGCCCTTGGACAAGACCGATAAATAACTCTCAGGAGAACGTTAAAAATACGACGCCGTTCACAAATCAAAACATCGATAGGATTAATCGAATCGATCATAAGTACGGTAATTACTCAGATTATAAATTTTATTTTACCACAAATACAAGTTATGATTCAGACCGCGTTACAAAAATGAATTGTAGCCAGCCCAAGAACCTAAAATTTTTAAACAGGAACGCAAATAGACTAAGTAAACAAGATAATATTTTTAGGAACTTCTTATTCTTCCACGAGATACAAATTGCTTGCGTTACGGAAACGCACTTTCACCTATCTGATAAATTCAAAATACCTGGCTTTAATATATACAGAAATGATAGACCTTCTTATAAAGCTGCGGGTGCGGTAGCGATTATAATACGTAAAGAGCTTAATCAGTCTCAAATTGAGTGTCCCACTTCTGACTGCCTGGAGACGATAGCAATAAATTTAAAAACAGCTGATTCACAAATAATAATGATAACCTCTTACAAACCACCCAACAAGAAATTCCCAGTAAAGACCTTGAATAAAATATTTAACTCCAATAATAACTTGATGTACAATAATAAGAAGAAAATAATTATCATAGGCGACTTAAATAGCAAAAATAAAGCATGGAACTGCAATACTACAACAGAAGCAGGTTGTAAACTTTTACAGTTCGCACAAAATCATAATATATTAATCCATGCCCCCTCTACACGCACACGATATCCATTTAACAATAAAGGCGACCCGGACATACTTGACATAAGTCTATCCACAAACATAAATTCCCCCTTTTTTCACTCGGTAATACCTGAACTCGATTCGGATCATAACCCCATAATAATATCATTTCAGAGCACGGTACAAGTTAACAATTCAAGGAAACTAATAAATGGTAAAGTAAACTGGGATATCTTTTGGCAAAAAATAATCACGCAATTTTCGTTCCCAAAGGATCTCAAAAACGGTACTGATATCGACCTAAAATCAACAATCTAATTGAAGCAATAAACATCGCAATTAAAGAATCATGTCAACCAGTGCAATATAACAAACATTCATCTTACTGGCTACCGAAAAACATTGTGGACTTGATAAAAGATAAACACAGGATTAGAAGACTATGGCAGTTGAGTAGAAGGCCTCACTTAAAAAGAAAATGGAACTCCTTAAGTAAAAAAGTAAAATTCCTAATCGACGAACACAGATATAGTTCATTTAAACAATATTTAGCGCAAATTACCCCCGGCTCTCCTTCGCTATGGAATACTATCAAAAAGATCACCAAAGAACAATCTAGAATTCCACCATTAAAATCAGGTACGAGGATTCTCTACAAAGACGACGAAAAAGCGGAGGCGTTTGCTGTTCATTTTTCAAATTCTTTTAAACCCAACCCAATAGTAAACCATGAGTTCAATGAGGAAATTTTAAATAGTATGAAGCAACGTATACACTCCGCAGATGTAAGAATAAAATTCATATCCCCCGCAGAACTTAAACGCACAATAAATAAACTTAAAAGCAGAAAAGCAGCTGGGAATGACCTAATAACTAGTCAGATATTAAAAGAATTACCGAATTCCACAATAGCAGCAATAACAGCTATATTAAACGCAGCCTTAAGACTGGGGTATTACCCAAGCAATTGGAAAAACGCAATAATCATTCCAATTAACAAACCAAATAAATGTCCACAACTGCTAGATAACTACAGGCCAATTAGTCTGTTACCTTCATTAGCTAAAGTATTTGACAGACTGATTTTAGCAAGGCTAAATAAATACTTACACGCTACGAACGCCATACCTGATGTCCAATTCGGCTTTAGAGCAAATCATTCAACTGAACACCAAATTTTAAGAGTTGCGGATTTGATCGCGAAGGGTTTTCACGAGAAAAATTACACGGCAGCTCTATTCCTAGACATTACTAAAGCGTTCGACCGCGTTTGGCATACAGGATTAAAATACAAATTTCGCCTCCTAGGCATCCCCAAATATCTTCTAGATATAATAGAAAGTTTCTTACTAAACAGATCATTCAATATTAAAATACATAACACCACGTCGGCTAAATATAGAATCTCAGCCGGAGTTCCACAAGGTTCCCTACTCTCACCGACTTTATTCAAAATATACCTTGCCGATTTCCCGGAAGTAAGGGATACCGAAATAGCCTTGTTCGCAGACGACACCGCCATCCTCTCACAACATGAAGAACTGGTTATTGCCCTAGAAAACCTACAAAAGGACTTAAATACCTTAATTAATTGGACTGATAAATGGAGAATCCAGATAAACCCAAACAAATAACAAGCAAACATTTTCTCGCTTAAAAAATTCATAATCCCTCCTATGTTAACAATCAGTAACAATCATGTTCTCTGGCTAAACAATAACCAACCCGTAAAATACTTAGGAGTTAAATTAGATATGAAATTAACATGGAAAAACCACATAACTGATACGGCTAACAAAACCCATACAAAAATAGTCAAACTTTACCCACTAATAAATAAAAACACTACATTAAGATTATAAGCAATCTTGGTTAAGATTGGTAACAATCTTTAAATCTATATTTCGTCCTTCGCTCACCTATGCGTGCTCAGTGTGGGGAGGCGCCGCAAACACGCATATTAACAAATTGGAGATTATTCAAAACAAATTTCTTCGAATGGTCTCCAAAGCTCCCTGGTTTATTCCTAACGCTCAAATCCAAAGAGAATTAAACATTAGCTGCATTAAAGAGTACATAAACAAACTGTCGAAAAATTTTTATTTAAGGCTTGAAGCTTGTCCTAGCTAAAGAACTTTCAACCTTGGCCGTACTGCTTATGCTCCATCCAGGATACTGTCACGCTTCCCAAAAGATCGCCTAAAGCCACCATAAATTGCTAGTACTAATGCTGTAAACAAGTTTGGGTTGTAATAACGTAAATAAGTGTTATTCACAAGTGTAACTTTCTTTGTTTACTTAAGGCATATGTCTGTGTATCTTTGTATATTAGTATATTTTGTATAATTCTGTATATTGTTTAATTAGTAGTTATATTTGGTATATTTTTTATTTAGCTATGTATATTGGTTAATTAGTAAGTTCTGTATATTATTGTTTATATAAAGGTAACCACAAACAGTATATAATTTGAAAAACTCAGCCCAAGTAAGTATACTTGTGCCCTGATGTAAATGGTTGAGATTGTTAAGTCCTTATGTAATGTATGTATCATATTAATAACTCCCAAAAGGCCGAAGGGCCGAACGGGCAAGAAAAAAAAATAAAAATAAAATGAAATTTAACACAGTTGTGGAAAATCAAATGTCAAATATCTCATTCGACCTCAACATTTTTATTTTCTCTGACTGACACTATAATGCATTTGTATCTCGGGGTTCCAGAGATTTGCGGCTGTAGTTCTCGCATTGTTTCAGTTTTTGTCCAGAAGGACTTCTGATTCGACTTTCTCCATTAAGTCTCTTGACCTCGAGCTCATCCTTGTGTACTTTCTGGTGGAATGTTATTTGGTATATGTGTGAGATAGACGTTTGAGGATTGCTTCACAAACTGCCTCCATCAATTTGTTAGATGTTACGCCGTGGCCATGAACGAAAGCTCCACATACTTGTTTACAAAGTTGTGAATGAATTCAGTGGAAGTAGCAGAAGTCTTGCTGTAATTCTTGGATCTGAATGAAGGGTGTTAAATGTTTTAATTTTTCTAGGGTTTTTACCCTTTACTTTCCGATAAGACGATTCGGAGGCCCTCCACGACAATACATACACGAGAGAGAAGGGACAAACATCCATGCCCAAGGCGGGACTCGAACCCGTGACCCATCGGACGAAGCGCTGAGTCGGTAGACACTCTTAGTCACCTCGGCCATTCAGGTTGGCTAAATGTTTTAATAAATATTAAAACACTTATTTATTGTAGGTATATTATTTCTTCATTCATATCCAAGATGTGGATGGTTACGCAAAGTTAACAAACAGTGATGTCAAACAATTTCGACACCAGCTAAGTATCATGGTCAAATTGTGTCGCTATATGATTGAAAGACTGGCTGCTCTGATCGCTCGTTTCCTCCTGCCAATTTCAGGTGAATGCCGACGAAAACCTTTAAATAGCTGGCCGCCACGCATGATCTTCCGTGGTCATACTGCCCCCTCTCCCATCCCTTCAATCGAGAGATTGACTGATCCCCCAATCCTCTTATTTGGGAAGACTCCCCGGCAGTACTGCGAGTAAGCGCAGACATCGCTCGTACTGGCGTGTAGCGCCATAGAAATAAATTAATAATAATAATAATAATAATAATAATAATAATAATAATAATAATAATAATAATTATTATTATTATTATTAATGAGAGCCGTGGGGCTACCTCTTGGTCAGCGTGCTCGCTTTCCACCACGCGGCCTCGGGTTCGATTCCTTGCCGGTCAGGCAAGGAATATAGTGTGCGTTTTGCTTGCAATGTCCCAGTATATGTTACTGTGTGACGATGAGAAATTTCACTTCAGAAGACAGGAAAACGGTGTGGGGATGTCTGCGTGCTAGCCACACGTAGCCCCTTAACCTATGGCCGCGAGGCAGAGACATCGTTGGTAGGCCTGAGCCCATTCACGGGCTGTCGCGCCAAATACATACATACAATAACAAGGAGAAGAAAAGAAAAATCAGATGAATCGTAGAGAAAGAAGTAGAAAAATGAGATAGCAAGGTTTTCGTCTCTGCATACACTGACACTGTCTGCAATGACATTCGTCAAGTGACTGGAAAACTGCATAGTCTAGCATCATCATTGCACTCCCGTAACGGCCGGTCATGTCAGTCTTCGAAGTTACTTCATGTGAACATTTGAAGTTAGTGGTGCTGTGAAAAGTTTTTGTCGCTTTGCCCTGAAGTGCAATTTTCTTCGGCATATCTTGTGATTTTCCAACAAATGTAGGAGGTAAGTTGACATTCAAATATAGCAGTTTTTTAATAGAAATGATGATTTGAAAAAAAATGCATTGGTCTGTATGATATGTTGACAAAATCTAAGATGGCGAGATGGTTGTAATTTGAGACACTTGATAGGTAGCATTATGAGACCTTCTTATATTACTCTCAGACTGTTTTATTGACCCGAAATTTTCTATGCGGCACTATTTAGAAAACAAAATATTCCATAAAACTTACAAGTTCCACAAGGTTTAGGTTAATACAGCGCATTTCATATTAATCATAGTAAGAAACCGCCATTCACATTTTTAGTTACGTAATTATTCTGGTACCTTGTAGGTCCCAAAACAAAATGGGTATCTCGTAATCCCACCTCTTCCTCTATTATCCAGTATCCATTTGTCTCTATTATCCAGAGACATCCTAGGCAAGTCCGTCGAGTGCGTTTATCCGGACGCGAAATGACCTGACTTGACCCCGGGCCGCAGAGGTGGAAGTGGAGAGCGCTCCGCCTCATGTGTTGTCCCCGAGATAATGTGTCAGCGCTGTGATACTTTCCCTCTCGCTTCCACCTCCGACTTCGCGCGACTTCGCTTCGACCGTGGTAAAACGCCAACGCAAACGGCGAAGAAGTCCTTTTGTTTAGACACGTCTTCGATGATGGCTCACGGGCTGTGGCGCGGGCACGTGTTTGTACATATCCATAAAAGACGGATAAATATGTGTAGTGGTTCGTCTTTAGAAAGCGGGAGCTACGCCGCGCCGCTCTTGTACGCATCAGCTGACGCTCCTCACGAGTTTCTCTCTTGGCAGTGAGGCGGAGGCGGCGGCGGAGGCGGAGGTGGTGGACGTGTTGGGCAGTGAGGGAAACTAGCTTTCCTAAAGGACAAAATTAAAAATGAACAAAATGTGAATATGGCACGATTATTATTTTACACAATAATTTTGTATGTTTGATTAGTTTACAAGGATGATTGGCATGCAAATGTTGAACGTTTATTTTTTAGAAATTATGGCATAATTTTATTATAATACAGAAATGTAAAAACAAGACCCAACCAAAGTTTGAAGAAGACAAGTTTTGAAACTATAAGAAACATGAAAATGAAAAAAGAACGGTTTAGGAACCTAAGAGAGAATTTTCTCCCTTCAGTTTTGTAACAGTAAACAACCGTACCGATCAGAACTTTAAGGTCCTACTAACATTCCATGATAGGTATGTCTTGTAGGTTCTAAACACGTAGCTCTAGATTGTGGTGTATCTTTTCCTACATTTTGTATTTTATGATCACCATTTCTTCAATCTTACAGAAGTTACATTCAGTGGTGGCAGTCTTTCAGAGATTAGTGGTGCGGTTTTGAAATTATGGATTTTAGAAAGATACTCGTCTACGTACATACCACTTACACCTAAATATAGATCATACACATAGGTCTTCCAATGTATGACTCGAATATTTGTGGTTCGTATTTATCATTTTAGGTCAATATTATGGTAGAATAATAATAGTAATAGGAATAATAATAATGATGATAATAATAATAATGATAATAATAATAATAATGATAATAATAATGATAATAATAATGATAATAATAATGATAACAATAATGATAATAATAATAATAATTATAATAAAAATAATAATAAATGAGCTGATCAGATGGCCGAGATCGCTAAGGCAGTAGTGCCGGAGTGGTTTCGGACCAGAAGATCGCGGGTTCGAGTCCCGCCTCGGGCATGGGTGTATTTGTGTGTGTTTGTATGAGTGTGTCGTCCTTTCATTCCTCATTATCATCATCATTTCATCTTTCATACCCCCAGAGCTAACAACCCTGGGGGATAGAAATTGGATTCAGTAAAAATACTGATCCCCCCCAATTGAAGGGAGACTACATGCACCTGCTACCGCGATATATGATACTGAGCCACGGTAAAATGCAGGATGTATGAACGCGTGGTCCTAGTTGGCCGATTCGCGAGCAAAAAATAATAATAATAATAAATAATCTGAAAAGAATGACCGCACAGGACAAGTGACTTGTTTGTGAGTACTACTTTGGCATTTGTTAAGCATTGATCGGAAAAAGGGAAATCAGAAAGTTCTCCTCCAGACGTACTGAATTCGACCCAGTTATGTAACTAGTGTCTAAAATTAGACACTTTTGACACTCGAGTCCTAGGACCCCTTCCCCAATCATTAAATGCTAGGGACATATTGCATTGACGTTGAGCTATTGCAGCCGGTAGTACTACGTGGAATTTTGCTCGTCAGATCCGAATGTATGCAGAATGCTACTCACCCATGCCAAGGCGTTCCGGAAGTTCTTAGTTCATTTGTTAATTTTGAACGTGCATCGCCGCAGAGAACTTTCCATTCGTCGGAGAATTCATATGGGTATTATTTTCATCCAGATAGAGTATTCAACTCAGTAGTTGCTTAATGAGTCAAGAAAACGCGTTTAAATCGGTTCGTGACGGATTTATAAACCGAGGTTTTGAATGTGTGTTAAAGAAAGTATAGGGGAGACCAAGGCTTGTTGGTACAAGGGGTTGGTAGACACTCAGGTTCCTATGTGGTCCATGTCTTTGTCTTCCATAAGCACTAGCTTGGTGTCCCGTATCCTTCGCAACTTACCGCGTGATCAGTGCAATGATAGTGGAAACGTGATTTCAAATGTGTTTAGAGCTTGGAGAGTAATTGAATAATTGATTATTATGTGTTTCCGGGCGCGTTATCGAGGAGCATGTTTTATTAAAAAGAGATAAATGACTGATTAATTCAAATTAAATACTAATATGTAAATACTTAATTTTGAAACTACCCAGATTGCTGTGGTTACCAACGTGTGAGGTTAGACACAACCCCAAGAAGTAGGGTTGGTTGGCACACCATGACTTAACGATTCTTGACGACACTGAAAGTTTGTCAGTTAAACGTGTACTAATACAAATTCTATAAGGTACACTAATAAATGCAGTTCCCATTGAAAAAATCGAACTTGTCAAAACTATACCGTAGTTGCGTAAAATAATTCAAAGCTACAAACTGATGCTCACGAGCCCCGGTTTTCCTTACAATTTAAAAGGTAACGTAAGATCTTACGATCTTTAGCTACATCTGACTTGTTTCATCTGTTATTAACGGACAGCCGAAGGTTAAATCCTTAACGGACGCCGACCGTTTTACAAAGTATAAAAATACTTAATAAACAAAATTTAAATAAAATCGATGGTTACCTTAGAAATGTCGTGGAAATCTATATCAATAAGTAAAAAAAGAAGTTATCTTACACAATTAAAAATGTATTTACCTACCCATACAAAATTTGTGTTGGCTTTCTTTTTGTGTAGTGCGTTGTCGACACTAATTGACATCGGACTAAAGATTTGAAACACATGTTCGTGCGTAGCATAGTGCACTAACGAGCGACTTAAATTTCGTGAATGAAAAAACGAGTTTCGAAATTAATATTTCTCAAAGAGGCTTATACTAAATCTTTCAGCAATAGAGAACTATGCTATATCAATTTTGCCCGGCGCTCGCGTTCGCAATTGCTCTTCAATCCTCTTGAATAGTGATTCTCTAGCTAAATAATATTGAATATTCGTTTTCCTTTAATTAATGTTATTAGTCACTTCTGAATTCACCTTGTGACAAAATACTGGCCTTCTATTAAAATAAAAATAATTTTTAATTTCGAACCTCTCACAAAGAACTCTCAGGAAATATGAGATGAAAGCAAGGAAAATATTTTTGGGAGTGGTAAGATGTCAAAGGAATTTTCTTTATTGATCAGAAAACGATAACTTGAAATTTTGTTCTAGCCATAGGGCATATTCGTTTCTAGTCACGGTATATTGTATGAGACGTAGTATACCAAAACAATTTCAGATGGAGTTGTAAAATGAAAGTGACTGTCAATGAATCCTAAATAGATAAAGAGAAGCTACCAAGTCATCTGAGCCGCTTGCTTTATTCCTTTCAAGAGCTTAAACAATACGAAGCGCATGCTTTTGAGAGTTCTTAAGCGCAAACGAAGAAAGTTGGCAAATTGAAATGTCGAAAGCTCTTAAGTATGTGTACTTGATTCACTTTCACAGAAAGTAAAATGAAATGTAAAATATATTATTTGATTTATTTTCTCACATCGAAAACAAAACATTCCATCCATGTTTTATCACGCCTTCGCGGCCGCAAAGGCCCATAACCATATCAAATAGACTACATTTATTCGCATTGTCCAGAAGGAAAAAAAGTGGCTACATTGGTTCATGAATTATAGGAAATTGGAGGAAAACTTCGATTACAGACTTTATAGGTTTGTTTCAGAGTTGTAATGTCATCAATTTAAACATTCATGAAATTATCAATTTATCAATACAAACAATTAAAGCACATGTAATTTTTTATTCTGACGACTCTGATTAGAGGAATGAACTTCACTGTTATTGAACATGTGTAATGATTTCTAGTTTTCAGTATCATCTGGTAGGGTTATAACATACTCGACAAGAGCTCCGTTTGGTTTTTTAAATTGCTTAAAGTTCAATTATTGCTTCAATTCACTGCTTCTTGTCATTGAAATATAACTAGTTCTTTGGTCATTAAATTTTAGGCAGGTACATTTTAAAACCAATCATTTATTCATAAGTTGTTCATATAATATTTTTTTCTTAAATATTGTTTAGCAGTTTACATTTATTAGTAATTTCTTGCGACGTTTCGGGGTCACGTTGTAACTCCATCTTCACGCTCTTTGAATTGCATTGACAATATTGGAACCTAGCACGACCTAAGTTAAACGGGTCCGTGTTGCTTGACAATATCGGTTCCCCAACCTTGCATAAGTGAGCTTGAATAAAACAAACGGGAAAAGTGTAAACCATTGAAGAAGTAAATTGATTCAATTCAAGTACTTTATGAACGACCAGGCTATGTCGTGGCCTCGAATTCACATACAGTAATATTAAACGATACCAGACATTAGCTTTGATCCATTAAATATCAAAGATATGATTTCTTGAATTATATTTTAATGTATTTGGACACTAATTATAAGTTAATTTCAATATTTAGTTTAATTGTTCGATTTATTAAATAATTCTGCAATAAAACATGTAATTAAGAATTCTACGCAACCTACCGCACAGTAAAGGATGAAGCGCGTCTTCACTGCACGCAAGTATTCTTCACCCGCGATTGTGAAATATCAGACGGAATTATTACTTGAATCTCGTACACGTAAATCAAATCTTTTCAAGTGTCATAGCGAACGCATGCGTAAATTTGTGAATACACTGCAATAGTGAAGCATTGCCGGTTTAGTATGTAATATAAGAGGCTCGGCAACCCAAGCGAAGTATAGAGTAGAATGGACACATATAATGGACGAAAGCTGGAGTGTGAGGAAATGAAGACAAAACAACCTCAAATTATTTATTTATTTATGTCAAAACAGTTAAAAACTGTGTGTGATGTGCTATGGGGAGAAGTTAAATTGAAGTTACACTTATGTCCAGAAGCAAAACAAGGGTCCATCTCAACATTTGCTCAAGGATCAGGGAAACTGGACGAAAACCTGATCGAGATGGGGGTCATTGACTCAGAAGCTGAAGTACAATACTTTTTACAGGCTCTTTAGAATTATACAATCCAAATTGTAAATAACACACTAAATGTGTTGTTAAAATTAATATTACTTTCCTTTTGGATGCTCTTGGATAGTCTCTAATTGTACAGAAACCGTTGTGCAGCAGAAAATATTTTATTTGGGACTTAAACTGTTTATCGAATTTAATCTTTGAATGTCTTCTGGCAAGGTGTAAAATAATATACATATATTGTATGTGAATTTTTTTTAGTGAGCTGTTGAGACTGTCGCCTGATGGTTTTGATAACAATGTGAATATGAACAAGCCGATCAGAGGACGACAAAGAGTGAGAAATAAGAGTATACCATTTATTCGGTAAATACGATTAATATCCTCATTATAAAAGAAGAATAGAAATATTTAACGTCATTAAAGTATGCAATAAATCCGGTTAAATGATATTGTGTTTTAATTTTTATAATTGCAGAAAATTAGGCGAAAAGTGTAGGGTTTGTTACAGACATTAAATGATAAGTTAAAAATTAAGTGAGGTTATCCGAATATTTATGTTTCTGTTTAAATGAATATAATTAGGATGCATCATTGTATACAAGAAAAACATTTGTATGCCGTATTATGAAGTATAACTGTAATTTATAAGCCTACGATTGTACATTATTCAGAAAATTAGGCACTCACAACGTAAAGTATCTTTGCTCCTAACCATTACAACCAGGCAGTATTGGATTAACATCTTAAAGGACCATAAGCATGACGTAATTAATTAATATTTATGGACCCCTAATAATATTGAAATTAGCTTCTATAAAAATTTAAGGGCAAAAACTGAGAGCCTCCATCCAGCGAGGAGCAAATCGAAGATTGATGGGACCGGGAGGCAGGTGAGGGTAGGGGTTGCCTTCTTGTTTCTAGAGAATGATTGTAGTGGCGCGTTGTCATTGCCTTTCACTGGATGGATGACGGAGAGATCATGCTGGGTGAATCATGATGAGAAATGAATTGTAATAGATAGAATGATGTTGCAGATGGGGTACATGGTGATATGAGAAGACAGCCACGCCGCAACTCCCAAAGTGTGAAAATATTCATACTTTATGAGGGACTCGAACACGCAGATAGCAGGTCGTATTCAGCCCTTGTCAGGGGCATAACTCTAGCTGTCGGCTGCTCTAAACGTAAAGTGGTTTCTCCTTTCAATACTAGACAAATTTCGTAGTTGTATCTTAACAAACGGCTACGGATCACGCACGATCTTTCCTTCCTTATCCTTATACCCTCCCGACCCGAATTACTTTCTCTATCTGTCTGTCGCTCTCTCTCTCTTTCGCACACACACACTTCTGACATGCACTTCACACACTGACATGCCGGGAGACTAGAAGGGAGCTACAGCCCGGGGAAACCCACAAATATACGTGTAGATCGGCGTTAGATCTCACGTATCAGCTGGGGAGAGGAACCGCCACCACCTATGATATAACATGTACTACATTTACGAGACCAACGACCATAGTTGACGCTTTCAGAAACGCTAAATAATCAATAATCGAATAAAGTGTTCGGTTCCGCATATTTGCGTACCCCTGCGCCACCCCTTCCGACACCCTTTCATAGGACGGATGATAGTATGTGTGATCACGCAGGGTGAATCGTGTTGACTAGTGAACGATAATCGATAGAATAAATGGTGTTGTGAGAAGGCAAGCAGGCCAAAACCAAATGGTGAAAACACCCATGCTTTTCGTAGGACTTCGGGTACTTGGGCCCGACTTATCTCTAATTCCATGTGATATAGACAAAGGCGTGCATAGACTGCGTATACATGGACCCTTCAACGCGAAGTATATGCTGAGTGCAGCAGTATTCAAACCCTGGTGAAGGAAAAGGGACTGTGTGCGTCACCACGGTAGTAGGTAGCAAGCTCACTAGCAAGTCACCACTAGATAGCTAGGTCGAAATCAGCCACTGTCTGGAGGGGAATTCTAGCGGCCGGCTGCTCTGATTGGAAGTTTTCGGTGGTTTCTCCCGTCAACACTATCTAACAAACAGGCCACAGGCCGCACGCGATCATTCCTTTCTGTTCCTTGTCATCCACACGGCATCCAACTGCACAAGCGTAAATCTATTGACATCTAGGTACGCGAATAGAAGTGAAAGAATCGTGTCGTCTTAATATGGCATTCCGTCTTGAATGTTTCATCCACCCCTGCAGCCCGGGAAGACCTGTCTGTCCCCTCCGTCTGCCCAGGTTAGCACGGCCGTCTTAGGTTTCTGAGTGCATCAATTGGTTACACTGCAATGTCTGAGACCGGAAAGACCCACGGGTTGTGTCTCGTCCGTGGCAGGATTTTTGACACTAGCTAGATGGCTAGGTCGAAGTCAACCGCTGTCTGGAGAACAGTTCTAGCGGCAGGCTGCTCTGGTCAGTAGTTTTCCAGGGTTACTCCGATCAACACCAGGCGAATGCCGGAGCAGTATCCTAAGAAGTGGTCCACGGATAGCGCGCGATCTTTCCTTCCTCTTCCTTGCCATATCCTCACTCTTTTACTTACACACTCACTTTCATGGATTGTACTACCATATATGTCGGGAGATCAGTGTCAGGAGCTAAGAGCTTGTCTCGGCTGAGAATTTGCTCTGTTGGTATGAGATACCTGGTTGGTGAAAAACCAGCAAACCGACGTGTAGGTCGACGCCAGCAGGGAAGACGACAGTCACTTGCCGTGAAAATACACGGACTACAATTATGGAACTCGTCACTATGAGACTGCCACCTTCCGTGAAAGATAATGCACTACCCTTACGGGACTAATGATCTGTTGCTATTGACGCGCCCGGCAGCAAGAAATAATCAATGAAGCATGTTAGTGCCGCCGGCGCTCCCGCGGGACGACCCGCGATTCCGGCCCACTGCCCGCAGCTGGTGGGGGGGGGGGGGCGGGGCGGCGAGGTCTTGCTGGCGGCGCGCGCGCCCGGCGCCTTCATTCGCGCGGCAGTGCTGGTGGGCGTGGGAGGTCTCGCTCGTCCGGTGCGCGTCTGGAGCCGTCGTGCCTCGCCTCGTCCTCCCCACGGCCGCACGGGCATGAGGGCTGTTCGCGCGGCGCTGCCGGTGCTGCTGCTGCTCGCGGCGTGCCACTGCCCAGGTAGGTGAAGGACGCACGCGCCCCCGCGCCGGCAAGGGGGCGTCCGCCTCGGGCGACGAGGTGGAGCACCCCTGGGCGAGGGTGGAGCGGGACGGAGCGTCTCCACACCCTGTTTACATTAACTGTCCCACTGAATCCGCCTATGCAACTGGAAGACGCAAATCGATGGGCAGTGGGGAAACACGTCAAAATTTTTTTCTAAAATTGTTAAAAAATGTTCAGAAAATATTTTAATTTTACTAGTAAAATTTTTATAAGGGTAGTTCAAAAGCCAGCCGAAATAGTGTAAACAAACATTTTTTAGCAGTGCCTCGAGGGAATCACATCTTGTCGCTACATTGTGGATCTTCAACGCTTGTCGGGGATTTTGTTCGTGTGTAGGGCACGAGCCAAATGAGAATAGGCGATCGGTCCATCGCTCGGCCCTGAGGATGGGAATACGGATTTGGAAGGGGAGGAAGTGTCTTCCGCCGCTCGGTCCGTGGCTCGTTTAGGGTACTTCTCCGGCATCCGATCGGAATTGATCAGAAGAGATCTCGGAAACGATCGGCTGTGTCGGCTTAGACTTCGCTATTGTGTCGATAATCCTGTCACCTTCGGATCTCCATGAGATCAGAAGAAGTCCATCTGCGGAATCACAATTACTACATACGCTTTCGCAGCCACCTGACTCCATAATTTGGTTTGCCGACGGAAACTGTCGACAGGAATGATCAAGTGGCATGTGAACATATTTAACAAATTCACTTTTACATTTTCAACTGTTGTAAATTGAGAAAAATAGAAATTTCATGGTGATTTCATTGTAAAATTTAATCGATGTGGATTGAGATGTATTTGGAATTTGTAGAATCTGTGACTAATGCTTGATTTATTGTATTTTATAAAAACATGATTGACGGCCATGGGCTTATTCCTAGGTACAATTCATTACATTTTATATCGTTTATTTTATTGTTATTCGGTAATTTAAAAGGAATGGTTGCGATTTCATACACCAGCGGTAAATTCCAACGTGATTAATTCCTTCACATTGGGTATTAAATGACGCGCAATACTACACAGGAAATTATCGTATACATTTTAATAGTGAAAGGGAACGTAGAAACGCATAGTATTCCCACCATGAGGTTTAAGTGATATTTTCCAAAAAGTAAATTAGCTATTTTTTCTTCGTTCATTAAACATTTTTTTTTTTATATCATTAGTGGAAGAGCATGATCAAGGGATTGTACTCCGAGATCCGGAAGTATGACACTCACTCCAGTTGGGGAAAAGCAGGAAAATAATTTGTGGGTGGGAGGATACCGAGGACAAGAGCGTGTGTGTCTACGCGGGGACGTTGACACACGGATACCCACGCGCACGTGTGACGTTTCGAAACGGACTTAGTTTTCGGCGTGTTTTTCACGATGGCATGTTTGTTTACACGTTCCGAGAAGTCCCTATGTGAAGACTGAATGTGTGAAGATGTGTGAGTAGAATACTTCTGTCTTCTGGAAAGTGCAGCGATGATAGCAATGTGGTTATTATCGTAGGACAACGTTCTGTGACATGCGATTATCTCACGCACATTGTGCTGACAATTGTCCGCTTTGTTCTATTGTTAAAGTTTTATAACAACCACGCATTGTGTAATGAATAATGTTTATGTCTTTTGTTGTTGTTCCATGCACTGCGTTGATGTACTACATTCATGTTATGCACACTCAGGAAAGTAGTAATACTAAATGAATCTTGGAGGGCAATTGCAGTGTTAGACGGACAAATGTTTCAAAGAAATTGAAAACATTCAGAATGTCTTACTTTTAATGATTAAATTATAAATAAGGTGATAAGTCATAAAAAACAAACAAAGAATTCTCATTATATTTTTAATGTTACGTAATTTTCTTAAATAATGTAAATAGATTTTATGAAATAAAGAATAAACATTTAAAAAATCAAAATTTTGAAAATATCGTTAAAACTTTGTCCGGTACTGGCGAACAGCTTCAAGTTCAACTGAGAGAAAATTAAATATTAAATTTTTCTATTGACTAGAACCACAAAATGCACTTTTCGCTGAGTAAGAAAAATCGAATTTTGCGTCATATTCGTCATTGCGTCATTGCGAATATAAATCGAATTTATATCACCAAAACATTCCAGTTGGATGACAGGCCTGATTGGAGAAAGTAAGTGGGGCCTCTTGCTGTGGAGTTCAGGGACATCGGGTTCAAGCTCAGGCAACGACGAAGCTTTAGTGTCA
This sequence comes from Gryllus longicercus, assembly GCA_038098605.1. Taxonomy (NCBI): domain Eukaryota; kingdom Metazoa; phylum Arthropoda; class Insecta; order Orthoptera; family Gryllidae; genus Gryllus; species Gryllus longicercus. The sequence continues at coordinate 1,575,385 of JAZDUA010000040.1, forward strand.
TCATAAGTTTTCTCGACGGTACTTAGCATATAAATAAGGTGCGTGGGAGGCAGCAAAAAATTAAAAGCAAGGACAGTAAGTCTTGTACAAATTCCATCAACAGTGCACAACTTGGCATTATTTTGTAGAAAAAAATAATGAAAACATATTCGTGAAAGTTGTTAATGCTAACTTGCAATATGAAAATATTGCAACTTATCTACTATACTACCTGCGGGACATTTGCATTTAATCTGCAGTTCAAAACTCTATAGAAGCATGGTAATCCAGCCTTTTTGATATTTCCTTATTAAAAACTTCATTTATTCTGAATTTAAACTCTATTTTTATTTATTTATTTTGTTATTTATTACGAGTTTAATTCAAATATTGATTGACTTTCGTTAATATTGAAAATTTATAAAAATTATATTTTTGAATATGTGTCAACGAATTGGGGTGAGGTAGCTGACGACTAACAAGCTATCTCTATCCTTGGGTGCGCCGCTGAACATCTGTTTTCGAAGTGCACACGACATTGCCCTATGCAAGACGGTCTTTGCAATTATACAATTTGGATGATGGAGAATCATTCAAAGAAGCCCAGAAGAGGAGGGTGAGCTCAATCCTTGCGAAGCATATGAGTCTGTTCACGTCATGCTAGAGAAAGTATATGTTGACTATCACGTATTTCAAAACAACATTCATTCCCTCAACATACATTGTCCATTATCATCTCATTTCTACTCACAAAGCGATGACAGTATTGGCAATCACAGTGAATAAATAAATCTAGTGGACTATGTCTTCCTCTAATTTCTCACGCATTTTTGCGGCCTGCTGTTTATTTATTTACATTTTACATCAAAACGATATAAAATATTGTGTCATTTGGGAGCAATAAATCTATTTAGTGCTCAGAAGCAAATTAATGTACTACCTCAGCATGTGCTTATTGAATCAAGGAAAAAAACTAAAAATCCAATCGAGATGAGGTCAAAGAACAAGATACTTCTTAAAATACTTGTAACAAGTATTTTAAATATTATGGAGTAATTCAATAAACAAGGTAGTAATGCATAAGTATCATTATAAAATAAATATTGTATTCGTTTTTAATCTCAGTATAATTTCTAATTGTATGCAGCCAGCAATATCTTATTCTGAATGATCAGTCATCCAGCAGGAAATATTTTACTCCAATGTTAAAATGCAAGTCAATTCAACTTCTCTCTCTTTGATATTAATTTCAAACAACAGTAACAAAGTACGCCGCAGAAAAAAATACATTGCACAAAAAGTTGTACTTTCGAGAAATTCATCCAGGGTCATTTTTAAACACAATGAATTTCCCACGAGTGGAATGTGTATTTGAGATATTCCCTAAAACTGTATTTTATTGTATTATTATGTAGTATTATACTGTATTTCATTATACGGTTTTGCATTATAAGTTCGTGATCTGTCCTCTACTCTGTGGTCCAGTGGCCTGGTCATTGGGTTGACGTTTTCGCTGAAAAATGTAACCGCATGACTTCCTGGATTTGCCCGTGTCTGTGGGAGTGTCGCAGTAGTATATATACTCAGCGCACTGCCGCTCCCACGCGGGTGTCATTCATCCCTTGTTGCGCAGGACGACCAAGGGTCACTTTGTGCGGCTCACGCTTCCGCCAATTAGTTGGGTAGGGTTACATAGCGGGAAGGGAGCCAAGCCAGCTTGGGCACCGTGCACCCGGTGTAGCACCCAAGGGAGGGGCTATATGGGCCTTCAGCCTACCCAGATGCCTAGCCACAAGACTAAATGCAATATAAAATAGATAAAAATGGGTGTTGTTGAATATGTATTCAAAATATGAATTTGAATATGTATTCAAAAATTCCAAAAATACCAAAAATACCCATTTTTAATGATTTTCTATTCTAACGAAAGTCATTCAATATATCAATTGTTAATGTTATAAGTATTAACTGTAAGTCAAAAAATAAAAATAACATACATTTTATATTTAGCGTAAGGGGAAAATTCTTTACACGAAAACGTCAATTCAGTTGAAAACTATTCCCCCCCTCTCCATAAAAATCGTGAGTGCGCCTCTGCTATCTTTGCGGGATATTTATTTTAGTTTACAGTGCGTAACTCTTTCAAGAGGCCCAGACACGCTAGGGAGACGTTACAGTTTACAGACGTTACAGACGAACAGACTCATCCGAGTTTGCGTTTCTGGTATTTTACCGTTTTTCGAAGGCACCCACGTGCGCCCAGTATTCCCCGACTGATTGACTACTATTCGTGATCTGAGCTACGCGGTCGCCTCTGTGCGCTTCTCGTGTTCTTTCGGCCTGTCCGTAGCCGCACTTGGTACGAGGGGCCTTTCATCGGGTCCAGGGCACATCGTTGCCTGCCCTGCAGATAACCAGATCGAAACGGGGTTGCGTGCACACACCACGAGGATACCGACTGCCAAGAACACGAATTTTGAAGAATAGCGAGACCCCTGCCGGGTTGTGGCCGTTGTCACTCATGTTTGCCCGAGCAGGTAATCGAAACGGGCATAACTGTCACGTATCTCAAGCATGAGTGTAGGTCCCTTTACTCAACATTACGTGACGACAGGTAATGATCCATTACCTAGTACGCGTCGTATATAAACAGATTAGCAATTTTATAAAAGTATTTTTTAAGAAAATAACTACACTGAGTGGGATTATCTAAGTGGCTGGTTAATAGAGCGGTTCAATTCTTTGATCGGAAAGGACACGAGTTTGAAGTGTGCCGGTTTGAATGGTCAAATTTGGCAATCCCCCTCCTGAATATAGATGTTTCCCCTTCCCTTTTCGTGTGAGTAATTTCGTGAAAGACCTCATAGTGTGCTGGCTCTGTAGCCGAGGAACCCGCAGATACAGGTAGTAGTATATCGTAGAAGAAAATTCTCGGAACGTTACAAATCTGTCATTCTAAAAACTTAACATGAATTAAGAATTTTCCTCCTATATGACGAGCAATGTGTGAGAAACGGAAAACTGTAATATTGTCGTTATGTCATGTAAATATGCTTGAGATATCCCGTAATTACGTGAATAATAATAATAATAATAATAATAATAATAATAATAATAAAAAAATCGGATCCAGCTAAAATGCTGGTCCCCCCAAAGAATTGTTGCAAGCACCTGCCACCGCGATAATAAATAAAAACTGAGCCACGGTAAAAGCAGGATGCTTGCATGCGTGGTCCTAGTCGGCCGATTAACGAAAAAAAAGAAATAATAATAATAATAATAATAATAATAATAATAATAATAACAACACAACCCATATTTTGTGCTAAGTCTCTACAAAGGCACTGTCACTGTATTTGCTCCTTGGGATGACAATTGCAACCTGGAGTAGATTATTTTTATTTAACTGACATTTTTAGTCGAGTTTATGGTAGAACAACAGTAATTGTAATGATAATAATAATAATGACAATAATAATAATAATAATAATAATAATAATAATAATAATAATAATAATAATAATAATAATAATAATAAGCAAGCGAAACTATCCAACACGTGGCAAGTGGATGTAGCAGCCACGCACAGTTGGAATACAAAAAGAGGCATGATGAAATGACGAAGCAGGTCCACCAATTATTGGCATTGAGAACGGGCTTACTCGCCACTTCCGTGCCGTATTATAAATATGTGCCTCAGAATGTGCTTGAAAGTAGTGAGCACACACTCTTACTGGGATAGCTCCATTATCTCTGACAGACACGTCGGCGGCAATAGACTCGATATAACGTACATTGATAGAAACCATCAGCTGGTTTTCCTTATCGATATATCAATACCCAATACCCACAACATATCGGGAAAATATCAAGGGAAAATCCAGAAGTATACTTATCTCGCCCATGAAGTCGCAACTCAGTGGAACTTCAGTAAAGAGACAACTGTGCCTATAATAATATCAGCTACAGGAGTGATCCCGAAAATGACACTTCGGGCACTGGAGTGTCTTCACTTGGATGCCAGGAATGTATATAATATGCAAAAGTCTGTAATTTTGAATACATGCCGTATAGTCAGAAGCCATCTGAACCTTCAGTACAGCACCTGGTCATCATTCCTGTGTGTGGTTGACATACCGACCAGTAGATACTGTGAATAATGTAAAATAATAATAATAATAATAATAATGATAATAATAATAATAATAATGATAATAATAATAATAATAATGATAATAATAATAATAATAATAATAATAATAATAATAATAATAATAATAATAATAATAATAATAATAATAATAATAATAATAATAATAATAATAATAATAATAATAATAATAATAATAATAATAATAATAATAATAATAATAATAATAATAATAATAATAATAATAATTTGAGTTTGCGAGAGGAGAGCGTCTGAGCTGCAGCACTTTTATTTCGCCCTCCAGTCCGGCCCTGGTGCAATTGGAAGGGGAAAGTGGAGGTGGAGGCCGGCGTCCGCTAGGCGTTGTTTCCGCCGGGGCTGTGCGCGCTCGCTCGCTGGCGGCGCGGCGCGGCGCGGCGCGGCGCGGCGTCCACTAAGCCGGTTCCCAGGGCGTGCACCGCGCCGCGGCTCTCACTGGGTCATTGGGTCACGGCGCATGGAAAGCGCTCCCGCACCTGTCGCCTGCATCCTCGGGAGAAAACTCTTCGGCACAGCCTCTTGGCTCGCGGCCGCGGGACGATCGGGACAACGGCTGGAGCGCGAGGGGCCGACCTGGGCTTGTGGGCGGCGAGGCGATCTCCAGCGCCAAATTCGAATGTCGGAGAGAGTTCGTTGGCGTATATGGATTGGAAGGCTGGGCTCGAAGGCTGTTGCCTTCTTTTTTCTGCTTCGCGAGCGAATGGAGATCGAAAAGTGTTCCCTCTGCGATAGCTTAGCGGCACCTCTGCAGCATCGATGGTAGAGTTGATTGATTGATTGATTGATTAGTGATTCCGGGCGCGTCAACTGTTAAGGTCATTGGTCTCGAAACTGTAGTACATGATTTTTTGTCGGGGGATGCGACGGTGATTTTCTCCGCTGGATTACGAGATCCGGCGCCTACCTACGATGGTTTGCAGAGATTTTCCCTAACCAGTTATCACCCTCAACGGGGCACCGCAGGAACGAGCCCTAAGCTCCAGACTGGTCTCCCGACATGTGTTATAATGTGCATATTAATGAAAATGTTTGTAAGTAAGGGGTGAGATGGTTGTTCTATGACAAGGAAGAGGTATGCACTGCAGGCAGTTAATGCCGTGAGCCACTTGTGCCGGTAGTTTTCCGACGGACAATTACAACAATTTCTTTCTAACTGTATAAGTACGAGTGGGGATAGGAAAAGAAAGGGGAAGGAAAGATCGCGCGCAGTCCGTGACCCGTTTCTTAGCCGATCAGGCGATTGTCTGATGCCGATTCTCCGATCGGCATCAGACAATCGCCTGATGCCGATCGCGGAAATCACCGAAAACTACCGATCAGAGCAGTCGGCCGCTGGTATTCTTCTCTGCACAGCGGCTACACTCGACCTAGCTGTGTAGCTAATGTCAAAAAACCCTGCCACCATTGGGACTCGAACCCTTGAACCTGCCCGTCAGAGGCACGGCAGTGACATCAATTGATGCCCTTAGCCACCTAAGCCGCTTCGTTGATCGAATTGTCCCAAGGTGACGGATTTTCGTCAGTAGCTTCTAAGCTGGTACGAATTCATCCTGACTTGAGATGAATTCTAGCTGCAGGCTGCTTTAATCATCCGTGTTGTGGTTTCTACGATCAATACCAGGCGAATGACGGAGTATTTCCTTAACACGGACCGCGTACTATCTTTCCCTTCTCTCCTCTTCCCTCACACAAACGCCTACTTTTATTTGCGTTACCCACCTTATGTGTCGGGAGCATAAAAACGTGTTCCGTCTGGGGCGGTTCCCTGCTGGGAAGATACCTGGAGGGGGTAACACAGGTTGACGAATTGATCGGCGCCGAACCTCAATTTCCAGAGGGGAAAACACCACTTCCTCCCAGGACTGCATGAACTACACTTACGTGACTAATGAACTCGGTAGGTGACGCCGCTGGAATCCATACTCACTCAATCGTGCCGGCTGTGACGTATTGACGCTTGTGGGCGATCGGGGCTTAAGTGCTCTTCAGCGGAGGTTGTGGAGAGTTCGTTGGCGTATATGGAGACTAAGGTTTCTAATGCTGCGTGGGGTCCATCAAGTCTTCTGAGCGACCTGAGCTTAAGTGCTCTCTAGCGGACATCCTAAGTTTTCGAGCTTGGATCCTAAGTCGTGTCTCGTTGGTCTTTTGACACCATGATCACCGAAAAACTATACAGGTAGTGATGCTTAAGGGAACCCAGAGTTCATATGCTCATTAGATGACGTTCCGGATTCGAAGGTTGTGGAAAGAGAGTTCGTGGGTCTGTAGTGTCTTAAGGACGCTCTCCTGCTGCCTGCCGCTGTCGTTATCTAATGGTTGGAAAAATATGCTAACACATGTGTTTAAAGAAAGGCAGAATCAAGCCTCATATTCTGCGAAGCCAGAATTTCATTACGAAAAATAAAACACATACGTTGTTTTAGTTTGACTTGAGTTTTTAGAAGTCTTTAGTTTGACTTAGAAAATACAGTTAAGGTTTGAAATTGTTGGCATAAACTTTTGCGTTTGTACTTTCTTTTGGCCTGGACTCTCGCTTGCGGATGGGAATTCTGAACAACGTTTGGCCTCATTGCTCAGCGGTACATATCAATCATATATCATCTAATTCTATATTAATTTAATACAAATCTGTAAAAAAAGATGGATTGGTTAGTATGTCTACGGATCCTATCGATCAATTGTTACGGCTAAGAAATATACTTCAAACAAGCTTTATTGATCAGCGATACAGACCAAGATATCTTTGTTTGCGTCTTAATCGAACCTGAATTGAAGGGCTATGACATAAATTATGATAACCTTCAAATCCATGTTTTTAGTGATTCTATAATTTTTGGCTCCTTTCATCCTTGTTCTCTCTCATCCGTGCGGCATGATACTCAGATAGTTCAAAATACAACTGATACGTAGTCCATGGTTGATATTTTTTATGTAAACTTCTTAAACCTCTCAATGCCAAATATTCATTTTATAAAATCTTGAAAGTTGTGAGTTACATGTTTTTCACCCGCACGCTTCAATTTACTATTGAGAATAAATTTTCTCCAAATGTATGTCTTAAATAGACAAATCTATTGTTGAGAAGAAGAATAATGCCTTGGCAGAACTGTTTTTATTTATATCTAATCATATTAATCATTTCTTATTCATAACTCGATTCTTTAAGACCATTGCAAATATGGAAAATATAATACAAAAATTTTGCGAACATGGATGCCCATCGACGAGTCAGTCTGACAGAGCAAACGCAGGGTTGAAATGTTGGCATACATGTTTGCATGCGTACTTGCCTTTAAGCCTGGACGGAGTTCCTTGCAGATGGGAACCCTGAAGTACAGGCTTCATTGGCCAGCGATACAGATCAGCCCCCTCCCCCTGCTTCAAATCTTCGTCGCCCTTGCCCGCGCCCCGAAGGCCGCCTGCCTTTCTTTTCTCCTGGAGAACCCAGCAGAACCCTTTCCTTTTCTGTTGGCTTCGCAGGACTCGCATTTGATTTGTTCTGCTGTTAAGAAACACGCGCTGTGGGATAATGGCTTCGGAACTCCTCTACTCCCCCGGTGCAGCGGAGAACAGAAGTAATATCTTAATGATTCTCGTGAAAGGGGACTTCGCATTGTCAGAATGAGAAAGCTCTTTTCCACGGTGTCGTGGCGGAGAAGCTTTGAGTATTGTCCTCTCGGGTTTCTGCTGGATCTTAATTTACTTTTCTTCCTGGCAGTAGGCTAGTTTGTTTCGCGGTGCTTATGAAATCTCCGTATTCGAGATACTCAATATGTTTAAGAATTGCACATCGAATGCGTGAATCCGGCGGTTTAAGAGACATTAGTCACGTTTTTCTCCAAAGAGGAACATAATTGATGAAGATTACGTGAGAAGTTCACTGCGTGTCGAAATGGAAATTCAAGATTGGATTCACGAGGACGGATTGGATTCACAATGCATTTGACAAAACTAATAATTTTTAAACAATTAAGTTAGTGCTTAATTTGAAAAAATAGGTGTTGTCTTAAATATTGTACTTATATATCATTTTTTTAAATGTAGGACTGACTTCGAAATATGAATTGCAATTGAGGTGTTTCTTACAAGAACCAAAAAAGTTCAAAATTCCATAGTTTGAGGTATTTCACCAAGATGTTCCCTACAACTGGCGCTATGGGCTGTAACAATTCCTTTCGGCAATTGACAAACACATTTAAAGATATAAGGTGGGGTAAAATAGATTCATTACTATGAACGTCTATGGTATGAAGTTTTTGATACCTCCTGAAAAATCTGAAATTTTGACTAACTTTGTTCTTGTGAGAAATTAAACTGAAATTAAGAAAAAAATAATTTTGAACATACTTTTCGATTCGGCATGTCGAAGTAATTAGTTACATATTTTGCTTCTGGCAATTCATATATGTTTATATATTTTCTGCTCCCACCAAACTTTACAAGTAAAAAGTATATAAAATTACAAACATTTTACGTACACTACCTTGTAAATCGTAAGTATGTTGAAAAATTATATTTTCATAAGAAAATATGGGCATTACAGAGTGCCAGAATGCTTTTATTAATCATTTATTACAGCTTCACGTCTCGTCAGTAACTTGCTTAAATCTTATCTTGCATCAAAACATGCTTTGCTTTTCCACGTGGAAACTGCTTTTACTTGCCAAAACGGCAGTCTGGTTCGCAAAGCTCACGGTACTTAACAAAACGTAAAAACCTATAATTTTGCAGAGTAACGGATTTTTGCAGTGCGTGTTTTACGGTAGAAGACATTTTTTTAGCTTGCGCACTTATTGTAACGCGTGTTCTACTTTTCGCGGAGCGAAAATAACATGCACACGTTTTGTCTGCATGAAACTATACGGAAATGTACTCGCAAAAAAGATTATAATAAAATGGAAAAATGGAACAAAGGTTCACATGAATCCTTTAATTTCCCTTTTTTCTGCTTCTTAGTGCATGCGCAATTTCCGGCCATTGTAGAAACCTCCGTCTATTCGTAGTTACGGTTAAGCTGTCCCACAGCGAGTCCCAAAAGAAAACGTGGGTTTGGGAAAGTAATTACTAGACCTTGATTTTATGTTTTAAATAATTTTTCCATACTACTATCCTTTTGTTGACTCATGTTCTCTTTCTAATTTTCAATAGCGCAAGTACCTCAGGTTTATTTGAGTCATTTTCATTTCTTGGTCGCTTTCCTTGCCCACGTAGCAAATTTGTCGTTGAATTGAATTGATGCCTTATTTTACGTGGCGAGACTCGGGCCATCAGACACGCTCTTCCGTCTGACCACGCAAATTTCGCAACACTCCTTGTTCTAACTAGCGGAGGTATTTCTTGGGCAGCGAACAGGCGATTTGAATTTAGCTGAGAGGCGTCATTTAGGCTTGAGGATCTTTCACATGCAAGTAAATCTGCTAACAAGGGACAGCCGGCTTTAATTCACTTCCGAAGGAAAGCGTACGAAGGATTTTTCGCCTTGAAAATAATACTTTACTCGTACTCGTACTTACTCTTTACTCGTACTTAGTTTATCGAGATACTGTGTGTTTCAAGAATATAGTGAGAAGTTGAGCAAGGTACATATTGCTTTCTTCAATTCTTTTTTATTTCGGTTAATAGTCAATTGAATGGTCATTTGCACTTGAGACGTCGCCTACTCAGAACACAACATGTACTTCTGAACATATCAACGTGAACGGAACTGTATAAAAGAGGGGAAAATAAGAGAAGTGGTAGCGAAATAATTTACGATACTTTATTTTCAGAAAATAATTGTTTCTAGGCACATCCTTGGTAAAGGTAATTAATGTTTGAGGACAACAAACAAGTTACGGCGCTAACTCTGACTAAAAAAAATATAGGAGCCTCTTTCGTCTATTATAAAGTCGTTTTCACGTCAAAAAATCAAGGAAATTGTGGTAGGTGACCTTTAGATCTTACGGTGTTTTTGCTTGTCAGTAGTTTTACTGATTCAACAAGATATCGAAGGTGTCGAAAACTCCTCGTCCGACGTAATTCAAACGTAAGATCTCGCAATTTTTGCCGGAACGATTTTGCATTAACTATGCAAGCCGTTCTTGTTTTCCTATTTTCGCGCAGTGTGCTGTTTCAGGGGCCAATCCGGCCTCGTTCACCTTGTACCGTTTGAAAGTTTGTAGATTCCGACTGCGCGTGGAATGTTACCTTGACTCTGAGCACCAGTCGAGACAGGTGAATGCCGATCACTTCTCCCGTGATACAAATGGATTTTGAGCGACAATTCGCATTGTTCAATCCCATGGTACTTCGTCGTTCAATTTCTAATAGTTTTTGGGACGTTCAATTCGCTCAATATTTGGAGTTAATTTTGCATGACATTCAGAGTTACATTATTGTACCTACAATACATTTCAAGTATGTCGGTGCAATAGATTCATATCAAATCTCGTCATTCGTCCAAACCATGAGTTCTAATAAGGTACTGAGAGAGTTGCGGTGTATTCTCAAAGGACTTCAGCAGATATCTAGTCCATGGATGTGACACAAAGCCGTTTCTATGCAAAAATCTCTGACACTCAAAAAACATTCAGTCATATTCGAATCCAAATAAGACGTTACGTTTGCTCGAAAACCTAAACAGCATTTTCCCGTTTTTGAATCTTTGAGCAAACGTAATAATCCCTTCCTAATATCGTTTTCCTACATTTTTTGCTGTCAAATGCCCTGGCCTCACTAATGACCCAAGTATGGAATATGCTCTGTCGGGCTGTAATGAGCGTCGCCATATGTTCTAAGTGTTGAATATTAATGTAACAGCAAAGAAAAATTTCTCTTATTGCAACGATTTGACCCTCACGCAGCAAGAGAGAGAGACAAATGTGTTGAGGTGAACTACTCAGGACCATACGATCAGAAATACTCTAACAGATACTGAAATCGACTGAACTTGAGACATACTACTTACCATGATATATTTTGAAATATATTTTATTTCTTCACTCACTCTTAGAGGTCTATCAGTCAACTCACTCATTAAAATTGTTCCAATAATACTACATTGTTGTATAATTGTTCTATATACTATAATTGTTCCAATAATAATACAGAGTGGTATTCACTAGAGACTTGAAAGGGAACTCGAAAAATTGACTCAACCTTCATATTAATTTTTATATAATTATGATTTCAAATAAATGTATAATTTTTGAGTAAATACAGGCAACAAAATAATTTCCTGTTTTACCTAGGTATATTATTACCTACGCGCATCACCTTCCCCTACGAGTGTTATTCAGACTTAAAACAATTTGCCATAAAAAATAGCGAAACAAAAGGTTAATAATATATACATGAATTCATATTTATCAGTCGTTTAATCATTCGTTCGATTATTTTGGAGTAGTAATTTATCCAATTTATCCATTTTTTAATGTGGCATCTTCTCCAGCGGCATAGGCTGGATTGCATGTGCTTAGAGTTAGGTATGGAACATAATCCCTAACGACATTCTAGTCCGGATTGGGTCCGAAGTATGGCAAGAGAGGATTGCGCATATCGCGCTGTCATAGCCCGCTGTGCAGGAAGGTACTCCAATATTTGCCTGCAACTGATTACTGAAATCACTAATCAGAGCAGTCGAGCGCAAAACTCCATCCCAGCAGGGACTCTGCCTGATATTCAACAGCTCGATCAAATTTTGGTCGCCCACCTGGAATCGAAGATGCAATCTTCTAATTTCAGACAGTCTCAATTCTTAATTGTTATTTCTCATAATTTTATTCATTATTTATAAGAAGGTATTTGAATATGTAATTACAGTGAATGATGATTAGTTTTCTTCCACTTTAGTACTGGCCTCTGGAAAGAAGCTGATATGATCCCTTGTTTGCTACTAGAAATTAAATGTACCTTCATGTTTAATTTAATTTATTTTCTTCAAAACAGTAAAAGCTGTACGTGACGTTTCGGTGAAAACTAGAATTTTATTTTACAACTGCAAATAAAATTGTAGCCTATTCTCTGAATCTACTCCTACCACAACTATCAAACGGAAAGCGCGACAAACTATGCGCTTGGTAGTAAAGCTAGATTATATTCCCAACGGATTTTTTGCACGCGCGCGATCTTTCCTTCCTCATTCTTGCCCCATCTATCCCCTTGCATTTTCATTCACAAGTACACGCGACGTGAAACCAGTCGGGAGCTTAGAGTTTGTCCCAACTGAGACTAATTGCCATTGAGGGAAATACCTAGAGTGGGAACCTCCGAGCCGATCGCACTTTACCTGAGGAGGTACGCCGCCAAATCTCTGAATCTAATATGCACTACTCGTGCGGGACTGATGACCATAGTAGCTGACACTCTCGAAATTAATATTCACTCCTTCTCCCTCTCACCTAATATTTACACTTCATTGTTTCCGAAATATTTTTCTCCGAAACTAGTAGATAATGACATTCTCGGGTTCTTTTGAACATCTCCGGGTTGCTAAAGCAAGAGAAAACTTCAAAACGTTTCCATGAACTCTTCAGCCGCATCCGGCATTTGCCAGATAGCTTGACATCCTCTTCCTCAGCTTATTCTCTGACGTTAATGCGCGCCTGCACTGTCGTAAGCTTTCTCTGCCTACTTTTGTGTGTATGTGAGATAGGCCAGTATCATTAGTTTGTTCATTCTCAACCTGTAAGCTAACTTCCCTAATTCATAATTTAGCGATTCGTCATTGTTAAAAACTGTTGCAGTTTTTACAAGACGTTTCACTATTGCCACTGAATCTCTTTGACAGAGTGTAATATCCACAGTTTGCATGTGTTGAAAATAGTGTATAGTGTTTATTTTTCGCATTGAAATATTTCTTATCCATTTGGAATACAGTTCATTTCAGGGAAGCCGAATTTTTTAATATATTGGTGAATCTGGAGAAATCTGTTTGAAGATGTGTAAGAGATTTATAGCCGTGAAGATATTCACAGATGTGATAGGGGTGTACTGATTAAGCGAATATAATTGATAGATAAAGAATGCGATAGAACGCTTTCCTTGGAAAACGCTTTCTTTTCGTCTGTCTCCAACAAGCAATTCTTCCTTTCTCGCCGTAAAATTGGCGCCCCGGAGTATTGTCCAAGACGGCTTGCTCGATTTGTCGCGTGAAAATGACGGATCGCTAATCCGCGATCTGCCGTGAAGCGTTGACGATCGAGAGGTCGAGCGGTTCGATGTTGCGTCAGTGCAGTCACGTCGTGCTTCAGCGGACATTTTTTTCATTCCAGCGGATCCAGGAAATAAGCAATGGAGTAATTTTACTTTCTTCTCTAAGTTTCAAATATTTTAATTATTTAAATTGCAGTAAGGAACGAAATCATGTCAAATATGGGAGGAAACATTGACACACATATATTTAAAGAAACGAAATTTTATTTGCTACGATAACATATTTCCATGTACGGTTTATGCTTGTTAAATGTAATATGTTTAGTCAATCGAATACTTACTTAAAGGGGTATAGGTGTATTATTCAATTTCATTCACACTTTGATGACAATTGATAATTTAGAATAATTTTAATGAATGTTTCTAGTACATATTTAATGTTTTAGAGATTAGGAGTGATTTCTCTGTGAATTCTTGTATTTAGATCTAGTACCCTCCAACCACAGCCAGATCCTCAGTAGAGAAAATTATTTCATGAATGATCACTACGCTGTCATGTTTAAGATCCCTTGTCAATGGAGAATGGAATTCCTTCAGAATTGATTTTGAAGTGGGTTCTTTCTCTTCTTCAGGTAACCATACTTATGTCACAAAACAAGCACGAAAATGGCGCATATTTTTTGCAAAACTTAAATAGAAAGAACTGTTAGTTTTAACTATAAATTTAATAAAATGACCTTGGAGGAAGACGATGCAATTTTCTGAAAATGAGTAAATTTGCTTGTAACTAATATTCTTTTTGGAAGCTCTTAATGATCATTAAATTGTATACAATTCATTCCATTGAATTAAATATATCCAATGAAAATGCAGTCGGTATCAATGAACGCCCGCGACTTCACCTTTTCCACCGCTTCGGCTCCGACACCAACAACATGTAATTCTCTTTCAACCGCATTCCCAGTAGCTTACTCCTTCTGAAACCCCCACCATCTCACATTCACAGTTATCCTTCATCTCGTATTCACACTTGTTTATGATCCTACTGCAATTTGTCTTCGCATGGTCACTCAAGGCTGTTTGGGAAGACAGCGTTCCCTCGTTGCGGCCGACGACGCCCACTGCCCTGCTCCTGTCCCGCCGCCATCCCTGTCTCCATCACCAGCCCCCGCCACGGCCCCCCGTCCCCAAAGTCGCCCGCCGCCCACTCCCGCCACCAACCCGTCTCCCGATCTCATCCCGTTCTCGCTCCCCGCCCCCGCCTCGTCTGCGACAACCGCTCCCGCCATTGCCACCCACTCTCATAGCACGGCTTCCACCACTCGCTCGCTACCGCGGGTAAGATGTGATGGTTAAATATAATATGTTTAGTCAGCCAAAATTGAAAAAAAAATGAAACAATTGAGTAATTAGGTTAAGGATGTGAAGGAGATGGCAGAGGCGAGGGAAATGAAGGAGATGGTAAAGGAGCGTAAGAATGTCAGAGGAAGAGATGGAAGTAAGGATGAAGAAAAGTAAGAGATAGTAATTGAAATGGAAGACATGGAGTAATGGAGATGGGAAATGCGGAAATACTTACTAAAAAAATGAGGGAAGGCCCCGCTACCCTATCCAGCCCGCGCCACCCGCCATCGCCAGTCACTGCCCGCCTCGTCCATTCCTGCCCCGACTGCGGCTGGATGCCCCGCCCCCGCGCCCCGCGCCACGCGCCGCGGGCTCCCGCCGCCGCCCCCGCCGCCGCCTCCGCCGCCTCCGCCGCCTCCGCCGCCTCCGCCTCCTCCGCCGCCTCCTCCTCCGCCGCCGCCGCCACCGCCGCCGCCGCCGCCGCCTCCGCCGCCTCCGCCTCCTCCGCCGCCTCCGCCGCCTCCGCCTCCTCCGCCTCCTCCGCCGCCTCCGCCGCCACCGCCTCCTCCGCCGCCCCCTCCTCCACCTCCTCCTTCGCCGCCGCCGCCACCGCCTCCTCCGCCGCCTCCTCCTCCTTCGCCGCCGCCGCCACCGCCTCCTCCGCCGCCTCCTCCTCCTCCTCCTCCTCCTCCTCCTCCTCCTCCGCCCCGCCGCCGCCCCGGCCGCCGCCTCGCCGCTGCGCGGCCCGTTCCGCCTGGCCGCCGGCGCTAAAACGGCGCACGGGCTCGCAGACGCGCGGCGCGGGTGGCGCGGAAGGAAGTGCCGGAGAAACTTCCTCCTGGGAATTGCGGGGGCGGGGCGGGGCGGAGCGTGTGCGGCGCGGTGAGGGGCTCGCCGGCCCCGAAGGTGTGTGTATGTGGGGGGGGGGAGCTACTGCTACTGCGCGCTGTGGGAATGAACGTCCGGCAACCGGGCGAGTGCGCGGGTGTGGTGGCTGCTCGCGTGACGGACGGCAAAGGGAAGAGGCGGGGGCGAGGCTAAGCGGGGTAAAAGTGGGGATGTAGGGTAATAGGGAACAACACACTGAAACGGTAGGACGAAAGGACAAGTAGTGGTGTTACAACAACTTTCTTGAATTGTTTGTAACTTTTGCCATTTTCAAAATTCAGAGAGTTAAACGGAAATGGAACGTGCGCCATTGTTATAAGCGTTCTATTCGAATTCATGAATTGGAGCCCTTTTTCAAAAAATACTTTTTAAAAAATGCTTTCACATTAAGCAAAAGTTACACGAAAACTAATCATATTTTTGAAAATTTGCTCGTGATCTTATTTAATGATCTGAGAAACAGATTTATTTAAGGAAAAATATCTACATATTGTAGTAGTAGGATGTAGTAGTGGTAAAATTAAATTTTGCAATTTGAATAAATACAGTTTTACGAAACAGCTTCACCATTTTTAATCGTTCTTTGCTCTAAAGCGAGAAATAATACGAAAATTTGGAGGTACTTTTGAGAAAATTTTGAATGTGTTTTTGCAGTTTCATGTTCCCCTAAAATCA
The DNA here is from genome assembly GCA_038098605.1 of Gryllus longicercus. Classification (NCBI taxonomy): domain Eukaryota; kingdom Metazoa; phylum Arthropoda; class Insecta; order Orthoptera; family Gryllidae; genus Gryllus; species Gryllus longicercus. The sequence goes on from JAZDUA010000040.1 coordinate 1,591,592, forward strand.
AATTATCAGTTTCAAATTTGTAAGGCCTCGAGTTCAGCCAAATCAATTGGGGAATATCAATTTTGCAAAATTCGTCCGAACGCTTAGCCGCTATCGTTGACTATAGATATATTTTCCCCCTAACATCTTAGTAAATGCTTTATTAACGAGTGAATAAATCTGAAGTTCTAAACCTAGAGGAAATTGAGGGTCGAGGTGAGAAATTGAGAGTTGAGTTCTACCAACGCATTCATTTTTCATTTGAGTATGTACAGTTAATTACTTTGGGGTTTTAATCGTAGGTGTATGAAACCTAAAGGGCCCTAACTACATTTCTGGGTCCTCTTTTCTATTGAAGTTTTTTATTTACATTTGACATATTTCATACATAACTGAATAAGACATATAAGAAGAATAAAATTATAACTTTAATGAATTCAACTGATTTTACGTTAACACGCAAAAAGCAATTTTACGCAACACGGTTGCCAGTTGGCTTAGAGAGCCTCTTCTCCAAACAGGAAGAGCTTAAGGAGGCACAATAGAAGCTGAAGAATTTGACTGAGATTTGAATAATGTACTTCGAGATAGTACACACGAAAATTGACAAAGTTTACACAGATCCACTAGAATATTGTGAAATGAACGGAACCAAATGCATGGCTGAAATACAGATAGCTATATCTGAAACGATCTCAAATGCTTTGGCTGTGAGTACAATGAAAATAAACCATATAATTTGGTATCTATAAATGTAGTATTAAAATAATAAATACAATATCTACAATTACATATAATTTAAAATAAATTTGATTTACACATTTGTGTAGCAATTTCTAAAAAATGCATTAACTATTTTTAAAACCTGAATTAAATTCACTAGTTTTTGTAGTGTTTCAAGGCGTTTAAAATTCGCCCATAAATTATTGGTAAAGTAATATAAAATTTTGCTCAAAACATTTGTGGGACTCCCGATCGAGCGGAGGTCCTAAGCACGAGTTTAATCTGCATGTGGAGGAGTCCTACGTAGAATCTACATACTACCGTAGTACCTCTGGACATCTGGAATTTGAGTGAATGGATGTGAGACTGTGAAGTATTCTGTTAGAAGAGTAGAGTGTCAGAGAAGAAGCCGTTTGGGACGCCGTGCAGTTGGCGGGGGCGCGAGTGCCTGTTGAGATACGGTAAGGGGCGGGTCATGTCACGTACGAAGAGTACCGCAAGGACGAGAAGCGCGAGGGAGCGCGAAGAAACGCAGAAGTTGGGAGATGACCTGGGATGAGGGGGAGGGATAATGGACTGGGGTAGAAATAAAGATGATGGTAAGAGAAATAAGATAGCAATGGAGGTGAAAAAAATGAGTAATTAGGTTAAGGAGGTGAAGGAGATGACAGAGGCGAAGGAAGTGAAGGAGATGGTAAAGGAGAGTAAGAATGTCAGAGGAAGCGATGAAAGTAAGGATGAAGAAAAGGAAGAGATTGTAATAGATATGGAAGACATGAAGTAATGGAGATGGAAAATGCGCAAAAAAGTATTAAAGAAATGAGGAAAGCAGCTAGAAGGCATTGAGAAATGTATAAAAATGAGATGAACAAGGTGGAGGTTAATATAGAAGAGTTGAATGAGGTGGTAGAGATGAAGGATAAATAGGAAAAATGGAGAACGTGGATTATAGGCAAAGAGATAGAGCAATTGAAGGATGGTATATAAGAGATGGATGGAATGAAAGAAATGGAGATGGGACAATAAAAGACATAAGGAGACTTGAGAATATGAATGGAGGGAAGGAACGAGATGGGGAGATAAAGGGGGCAGATAAAATAATGCAGGTAGAGGCTAAAAAGAATGCAGTAAAATTTAAACAAATAGTAGGCTTCTTGGTATAGTAACATTTTATATTGTTATTCAATAAATTGTCCTTCCCTTCAAATATTTTCTAAAACTAGCCCCAAGGTGCCCATCTTCTCTTTAAAATTGTGTAATACTCTTCTATCTCACATGTGAAACGCCTTGGGCAGCGCCCATGTATTCTCGATATTCTCAAAACAATGTTGCCCACAAAATATGAAAGCAGATACGTGGGTATCTATGACCTATGTGGGTATGTTTGCTGCGAAATAAATCTAGAACGTGTGAAGGAATTTCAATCACATTTTCCATCGATATTATTGAACAAGTGAAAAACGTGCAGGCTCATTGTAATTGAAGTCGTTAACCTCCAATTTGTGTTGTTTTTACAAAATTTGGCTTAATGCAACTGCGCAATGCATTTGTTCTTTGGGCTTGCGTTACAACGGGGCGGGCAGGGCCACAATCGGGTCGGGAACGGACTAGAGCCGTTCCATCCACTGTTCATCAGCCATCAGCCTCCATCCACTGTTGACGGATGGAGGGCGCGGCGCGGGCCACAGAGGCTGGAGCTTGGCTGCGAAAGCGGGTCGGGGTGTGTGTGCGATGTGGAATGAGCGATGCTTGGCAGAGGCGGAACGGTAGATTGATTGACTGATGTGTCCGGACACGTCAATTGGTGGTTGTTATTGATTCCGGACGCGACAACAACAGGATATTATTCCCGTAAGCGAAGTGCATGTTTGTTTCATCGGGATGTGCCGGTGATCTTCCCCCACTGTGTGGCGAGATCCGGTGCCGACCTACCGTCGGATAGCGGGGTTTTCCCCAACCAGGTACCTGTAACCAGCCCAGCAGGGCACAAGGGAAAAGCTCTAGTCTCCTGACCGATCTCCCGGCATGTGTGGTAGTGTAATGCAAATTAGTGTAAGTGTGTGTGTGTATGTGTGTGTGTTTGTGTGTGTGTGTGTGTAAGGGGTGAGAGAGGACTAGGAAAAGCTCCCTACCAGCGTGCGGTCCGTGGCCCGTTTGTTAGGGTACTACTTCGGCATTCGCCTGGTGTTGATCGGAGAAACCACGGAAAACTCCCGATCAGAGCAGCTGGCTGATAGAATTATCCTCCAGATAGCGACTGAATTCGACCTAGCTGAAGAGCTAGAGTCGGAAATCTTTCCACCGTCGGAACTCGAACCTAGGACCTCCCGGTCAGAGGGACTGCAATGACATCAGTTGAAGTCAACTATCATAGTCATTAATAGGGAGCGGAATTCTATGATTTTGCATATTTTTGCTTCAGGGCATAGCTACGTGAAATTTCTTGACATTAGGTTAGAATTGGATGCTTTGTAAACTAACATGTTGGTGCATATTTGGCCGATTTTTCTTGTTGGTGCATATTCGTGAAATTATAGGAGGGTATTTTGCATATTTCATTAAAATAGAGACTTATCTTTAAAACGTTTCATGTTTTCACAGAATCTACTTATTTGTAAGCGTTCATTGATTAGAAAGAGCTTGTCACAATTTGGGTTTTATCTTCTTTCTCTATATAATAAAATACTTGTGCAAATGTAGGATATTTCTTGATATCATATTTTTTTAATTCAAGCAGAAGATAATGAAAGACATACAATGTATTCCACTAAGGTGCATTATTACTTCAATCATTTTTCTCTCGAGAAGTAAGCAAGGTTATATTATGTTTGCACAAAAATGTGTATTTTCATTCCACACGTTTCCAAGCATTTCCAAGGAATGGTTTATACAGGAAATGAAATATCGGTAATTTTAATTATATATTGAAGTGTATATCACAGGATTTTATTTCATAAATGCATATTAAAGTGTATACTTCCGAATTTTTAGATCTAAATGCATATTTTAAAAAGCATATATCAAGATTTTTAGGGCATAAACATCCTATTCCTAGTCATTAGTCCTAGTGGAGTAGTGAATCCTATACCGGGAGGTGACGGAGCTCCTCCCCCACTGGATGGTGAGGTCAGGCACTGACTTACTCATCGGCTTAAGGTATCTCCCTCCAGATATCTTTTCCCAGAATCTTCCACCATGCGTGATTGTGTAGTGGATATGTGTGTGTGGAAGTGTATGTGAATAAAGGGAGAGGATAGGTCAAGAAAGAGGTAGGAAAGATTGCGCGTGATCTGTGACCCGCTTGTTAGGGTGCTACTCCAGCATTCGCCTGGTATTGATCTTTGATCTAGCTTTTTAGCTAGCGTCGAAAATTCGCCGTCGTCGGGACTCGAACCAGAGACCTCTCGGTCAGAGTCGTTGCAGATTTAAGAGCAATGCTGACTCTGAACGGGACAGTACGTGCCAGAGCGGGGCGCAGCAAAGTAGAGCGTCGCGGGAATTAAAAAAAAAACTATTTCCATTTAGATGAATAGAGTGAATAAAGATGATATAAACCAATGCCTTGTGAACTCGTGTATTTGTACGAACTTTTTCAGCTAGTGTCACGATACCGTGAAATTTAGATGACTGGTAATTAATTACTGTTATAACATACCATAGGTAGATGTCATTCATTTTCCTGTCTAGTAGATGATTATGATTAAATACGTGGGTAACCCCAGGTTACTTGAACAGTGGGTAACCTCAGGTTACTTGAACTGTGGGTAACCCCAGGTTACCTGAACAGCGGGTAACCCCAGGTTACTTGAACAGTGGGTAACCCCAGGTTACTTGAACAGCGGGTAACCCCAGGTTACTTGAACAGTGGGTAACCCCAGGTTACTTGAACAGTAGGTAACCCCAGGTTACTTGAACAGTGGGTAACCCCACGTTACTTGAACAGTGGGTAACCCCAGGTTACTTGGTCAGTGGGTAACCCCAGGTTACTTGAACAATGGGTAACCCCAGGTTACTTGAACAGTGGGTAACCCCACGTTACTTGAACAGTGGGTAACCCCAGGTTACTTGGACAGTGGGTAAACCCAGGTTACTTGAACAGTGGGTAACCCCACGTTACTTGAACAGTGGGTAACCCCAGGTTACTTGGACAGTGGGTAACCCCAGGTTACTTGAACAATGGGTAACCCCAGGTTACTTGAACAGTGGGTTACCCCAGGTTACTTGAACAGTGGGTAACCCCAGGTTACTTGAACAGTAGGTAACCCCAGGTTACTTGAACAGTGGGTAACCCCACGTTACTTGAACAGTGGGTAACCCCAGGTTACTTGGACAGTGGGTAACCCCAGGTTACTTGAACAGTGGGTAACCCCAGGTTACTTGGACAGTGGGTAATCCCAGGTTACTTGAACAGCGGGTAACCCCAGGTTACTTGGACAGTGGGTAATCCCAGGTTACAATGGAAGCGGGGGCGATGGCGGTGGCAACGAAGCCAATGGCAGGGGCGGCCAGCGCTCCGCTCCGCCTCAGTGGAGCCCGTCCCTTTATCTTGACGGTCCGTCGCGTCCGGTCGACATCGACCTTGAGCACGCCGCGCCTTCTTCCTGGAGGCGGGAACAAAAACCTAGAACTGGCGAGAAAAAGAAATTGTGCATACTCACAAGTTTGACCTAGTTTCTTACAGGGGAAGGACGACATTTTGACGTGGACAACTTGATAATTATTCGCAGATACTCGCGGCCTTATGGCAATACTTCCGCATAGTTACAGTTCTTGTGGCAAGAAATAATAATAATAACTACTTTATTGTTTGCAAAGTCAAAAGAAATGAGAGGTTTTTAAGTGAAGTTCAGACATCAAAGGAATGACAAGGTTTCTTTGCCGGCAAGTGTTGACCACCTCCTTAATTCCTTCTATGTCACCATATTCAGTTTTTCATATCTGTCATTTCCTCCATCTCTGCAATTTCCTTCACATTCTCTTCCCTCACATTCACTTTTCTAATCTTTGATTTGCCTCGTTATTGCTGGAGATCATGAGGCTCACCGCTGTATCTTGAATAAAGATATTTACCAATTCCCTGTAAACTCGTGCATCTGCACGGGTTTTCTTTCAGTTAGTGTAACGGCATCATATAATTTAGATGACAGATTGAAATGGATAGTTGACTGATTTTCTTTTCAGCGTGATTCGAAAAACCCCTTTCACATAGATATATGTTTTTATATAACTTTTTTGCTGTTTAATGATATCTAAAGGGATTTGATTTGCAATGTCACCAAAGCAAAGAGGACGCCATAGAACACTTAAATACACCCCAAGAAACACAGTTTGGCGAACATTACTTCAGTGCAATTTGTATTGAATCGTAACTAATTAATACATGTAATCGATATATTAATAAAATTGTATGTCCAAGCGTTTTGCTGAAGGAGTAACCCTTTTTTAATCTATAACAATTTGGAAAATAAACAAATTTTGCTATCAATACAATCCTGACAACCCTAATTACAAGTACGATAGAGAAAATTATGTAATGCTGCAAAAAATTGATGTTGAGAGCTTTGAGATTTTGTCAGGAATATACGTTTTGGTGTTTTTTGAAACAAAATAGTGAAACAAAATAGAACGCCTGTTTGGCAGTCCGGCCGTCCTTCTGTTTGTCTATGAACAAATCAAAAAATATCATATACGTGTATGCACGTATATATCTGAGAAATTAATAACCTGTCATCTAAATTTTTAACAGTATCGTGACACTAACTGAAAAACTTCATACAAATACACGAGTTTGGGATTGGTTTATATCATCTTCATTCACTCTATTCATCTTATCATCTTCATTCACTTGATTCAAATCTACATTCGTAGACCTCTAGAATTGTGAAGCTTCTGAATGTTCGTGTTCAGCAAAAGCAGAGCTGCGTGTAGGTCAAGAGCACACATCGCACCCTCGTCTGAAGCCAAAGCTGGAAACTCTGGTTGAACATAGTCTTTACGACGAAGCAGGCCATCGAACCTATGTTCTGTTCCGCTTTGCGGCCCACCGCTGCTGTGCGAAAACGCAGGCTACCCTAGCCGCGATGCACCTCCTACACTGAACGAGGCTATTGTGCTACATCTGGTCGCTTACGCTGGCAAACCTATCATCCAATTGATTTATGTTTATGAGTATGTGAACTGCTATGGTCGTTAGTCCCGTTAGTGTAGTGAATGGTTTAATACCTGGAGGAGGCGGTGTTCCCTCCCGCTGGATGGTGAGTTCCTGCACCGATCTGCTCGTCGGTTTGCAGTGGATTTCCTCCTCCAGCTATCTCCCCGCAGAGGAGCACCACCCAAGCCGAGACATGCTCTAGGCTACCGACTGGTGTGCCAACGTGTGAACGTGTGGTGGATATAAGCGTGTGTTTGTGTGAATTACGGGAGTGGATAGGAAGAGGAAGGTGAATCACAGATCGCGCTAAGTCCGTGGACTTCTTTTTGAAGGGGTTCTGCTCCTACCTTCCCCAACTATTGATCTGAGAAAGCACGGAAAAGTATCGATCAGAACAGCCTACCGCTAGAATTCTCCTCCAGACAGGGGCTAAATCCGGTATTGCTATTTAGCTATCGTAGAAAATCCACCACCGCCCGAACTCAAAAGAAAGGGCCTCCTCTCAGAGACGCTGCAGAGTAAGCGGCAATGCTCGCTCTAAGCCAAACTCAGCTAAACTTTTTAACAATGTTCCGAAGGTCTCATTTCAATTAAACTATTATAGGTCGAATATTTAAGAAATTATCAAAAAATAATTTTATGTAGCACAGAAACTAAGCTATGTTACTTCAATGGAATTCATACCAATGTATTCATCAAAATTCAGGTTCAACGTCATTCAAGTCTGTAGATAAAGCGCTTATAAATGGTTGTATATATAACGAGTTACGTTGAAATAGCTGAAATAAAATGCAGTTAACAAAAATACAAGTCGTACATAACATTCAATATAATTATTATAATTCTTCGTAACCACTAAAAATACGAGGAGGTCTGTGCTATGCTGCAGCACCACTTATTTTTCTTCTTTTTTTCTTTTTTTCTCCTTTTTTTTCCTTCTTTTTTTTCTTGAGTGATATATCCGGCAGTCTTCGAATCCTCCACCCGGCACAAACTCCAGCGCCGCTCGTGACGAGGCAGCCCAAAGCAACGGTCGCCAACGTCACAGAGGCGAATCCGGGCGCTGTGAAAGAGTGCGTGGCGACCTCGACGTGTGCTCTCGGTGAGCCTTCCTGTCACCGCCCTGTGAAGTAATTGCTCTCTTCGTTATTAATGGCTTTGCGCACTTCACGCCCCCAACCCCGATGCCGGTCTCCATCTCGGCGGACTAGATGCATACGAGGGGAAGGTGATGACTTCGCCATTAGTCTAAATAGGCTGCGGGGAAGGGTTCCGTGATGGCAAAATCTGTACACACCTTTTGACAGTATTGTGTAGTTAAAGTAACATGAGTTTTACTACTCAGTCATTTTCACCCATTTCAATAAATTTAATTGGGATGTGAAATTAAAGAAGTTTTCTTCTAAAATTAAGTACCTGTTAACGGAGTTTACACCAATTCACACACCTACTCATCATTTGGCAATACATTGGATATTGTTTGGTTTTATTTCACTCCCTGAAAGCAGTTTTTTTTGTTATGTATTACGTTCCTTATGATCTAACGTGTAAACAAATAATCTACACATGGTAAGTGTAGTATACAAAGCATCGGATCCCAAAGCAAACGTTAAAATACCAATACAACAATAGAATTAAACCTAATTTTATTTTCGAGGAATGTCACAAAATATCATTGATAACATGCTCATGTTGATGCCTACGTTTGAACAGTGCATCTGAAGTATTTGTTTATGACTTTCGAGCTTGTATTCGCTAATAATGTAACGTCTACTGTTTAGATAACCAGAATTGTTTCAAGATTTATTGTCATAGAGTAATATTAAAAGTTATCTTTATATTAATAATAATAATAATAATAATAATAATAATAATAATAATAATAATAATAATAATAATAATAATAATAATAATAATATTGAAATTGTTGTTTCTTTCTTACCTGATGCTCTGATGTTCATAAGACTTTATGTGTCACATAAGGAAGTAGGAAAAGGCCTCAGACAAATTGAAGCCTCCTGACACAATGCAGTAGTCAGGATGGGAAAGTATATAGTCATCGAAATGACCCCCTAATGAAGCTGATCATTAAATCTGACCGAAGAATGGAAAACAGAGGCATTGTAATGTAGTAGAAAGCATTTCAAAGAAAACTATACAAGACACGCAGAATGCTTGGACGCATGGACACTGAACTATTGATGCTACCTAACATGAAATGTGAGGCACAAAGATTGTTGAAAAAAAACTTGGAGAGACAAACCACTCCAAGAACAATAGCTAAAAAGAATGGACAAGGTGCAGACGTATAGATCAATCATTTATATGGCTTAAAAAGGGGAATAACGTCAGAATAGGAAGCAGAAGTAATAACTGCCCACGATCAGGCGTTGAGTACACCACATAATGATAAAGTGGTTATCAAACTTTCTCAAGATGATAAATGCCGCGTTTGCGAGGAACAAGTAGAAACCATTGATCAAATCGTCTTTCCTTGCCTAATTCTAGCAAAGACGAATACATTAAAAGACAAGACAGGGTGTATAGTTACCAGATCTGTAACGCCCTCGAAATTCCAAATTCCTTCTTGGTACGAACACTCACCAAATCTGCTGAGGTCTGATGGACTGTGTACGACGAACAAATTCAAATTGATCTCTCGATAGCGACACAAACCGGATATTGTAAGAAAAAATGTGTCTAATTGTAAATATTTCTGTGCTGTGCGTGATCACCGTTTGGGAATTAGAAGATATTTCTTTATTAGTAACAGCTCACATTTTGCGCAGTTTATTGTAGGGGCATCGACTGTCCCTAGATCTGCTCTTTAGGAAGTTGCTTGCAACCCGGAGTAGATTTTATATGCAATCGATTTGTAACATATTCAGTCGTAAATTAGAGGGATAACAACAACAACAACAATAATAATAATAATAATAATAATAATAATAATAATAATAATAATAATAACAAGAAGAAGAATGGGTAATGTGAATATGGAAGGACATTATTGATGTCCTTCCATGTTGTGTAACTATACTACTTAATATTAGACTGGACATCAAGAAAAAATATGTGGAACGTAATAAAGCCGAGACACCTAGTGGATAGGATTGTACTACGTTTTGTATATCTGGAATAATCTTGCCGTTCTTCTCAGTCATGGAGAAGTGTTCCCATTATTTCAAGCATCCTTTTAAAATTTGTTTTGAAACAGCGATGTGAAGGTACATGGAAGGGAAAGTTGGTGTTTTATAAGGTGAGACGTAAACAATGGGAACATACCGTGACAGTATCATGTACAGTTTTGTCAAAGGATTTGTATAATGACTCACCGGAACGAAATAATTCTGACTATCGCTGTGAAATTGTACATGTGGCCACTGCAGTAATGGGAGTAATTCTAAGTGCACGAAGCTTACAATGTAAAAACGACAAGAGTGAGAGTTTCCTTAAATCTAATTGACTCGTTCCTCGTCGGTAGAATGTAGAATATGAGAAACATTCTCTTATCATGGATTATTTATCTTATATCGTCGATCGATGTTCTCAGGAAGTATAATACTGCCTTAAGAAAGTTGAGTGAAACGAATTAAAGGTTTCGCCTAAATCTTGAACAGTTAGGTATTAAGAGTAATCTATTTGCTTACGGTTTCGATCAGAAAGCAGCGTTGAAAGTTCACCAATGTCGATGTCAGAAATTATTTAGGCTGTGAACATTTAGATTAATAGAAAAGTACATCTGCTGCCGTGTACGATTTTATTTAATTACGAAAACGACAATAAATTTCCTACCCATGCTAAAATAAGTTGAGATTTTGATTTAGAATAAGCTTTTACCTTTGTTATATTGGTTGATTTTGTTGTTAAATTTGTTCGCATTACGCGATGCCAATTATCTGATGTTTGTGAGTTGAACGAAAAAATGTCACGTATTGTGTACTACTTACGGCATTTCCGGCCTTAACTTTCGTTTAAACCACAATTGATAATTTTCTAGTTTTAAAACCTAGTCGAACGATTGTGCACAATTGGTCATTCTTATCTTCCACCTAAAGACTTCTTATTTTCAAACAAGGACACATGGAACAGTCGATGTTCGACACAAGGACACACTGGAAGCGCTTTGATACCTTCCATCAGAGGGTCACTAGCTGATACTGTCGAAGGTTGTGCTGACGTTTGAATGCAATTCAAGAGAGATTAGTGGCGCTCTCTAGTGGGAGGAAGGCTCACGGGGCTTTAGTCCTCTCCCACAGAAGCCAATGATACATATTTCGAAATATAGCTCTTATTAATTTCTATACTAAAGAAAGCCAATTGTGTACGATATAAATATTAACTATAAGTCAATAAAAATACATTTTAATCCTAAAATGAGAACATGAAATAAATCGAATGTATAGATATAATATTTGATTGTAGATATTCATTGACCTCCAACATATGACAATTTAATCTCCGCTACCGTACGATCAAGAACATGTCTCATTTATTTACATTAGTTTAAATAATATATTTAAATAAAAAAATAAATAAATATAAAATTAGACGTCGGCGACCATTCGAAGTACAATAGAACTCTAGTTTTATAGGAGTTTCTAGACAGGTCGGGAAACAAATGAATGTCATGCAGGGCGATGACATTGCAAGAGGTAGCGACGAATCATTTAGAAGTGAGCTAATTGTAAAAGAACGCACTAGCAAAATGCGTTCATGAGCAAAACCTGCAGTTAGTTAGCCAAAAGTGACCATATAGTCATATAGTTGTCATGTATTTGTGTATCGTGACCATATAGTTGTCAAAGAGGTCCCTTCTTATAGTACTCTCTCTATATCCTAAACGTTTTGAGAACAAAATAGTGGTGCTGGAAGTGGTGCTCATACTTTCTCGTTTTATTTATAAATTTCAAATTTTCGAAACATCAGGGAGTTCAAAGACGATGAGACATGCGCCATACATTTTAGCGTTCCTGTGAAGAAGCATTTGAAGAAAAAACTGAAGCGGTTTATGAAGAAAAATATAATTTGCATTGATTTTAAGCGAAAATTGCACTAAACTACTAGTTTTTTCAAATGCTTCTTCATTCAAACTTGTAATGACCGTATTTGAAAATCTACTTTTCTCAACATTTTAGAGAAAAATCTCTATATTCAAATTAGTAGTTTTGGAATTTTACCTTATTAACGATTTTAAAAAAAAATAGTGTTCACCATAAATGGGGCTAGGGAGTTTTTTTTACCGTCCTTTGATACATTCGTGAATAATTTAAAAGAAATAATTAAGGGCCGCTTTTGAAAAAATGGTTAAAAATTGCTTATATTTCACGCAAAATTACGCAAAAAGTCTCATATTTCCGAAAAATTGTACACGACTTATTTTAAGATATATCTTTAAAGAACAGATTTTATTAAGGAAAAAATCTATCTTCAAAATTGTAGTTGTAGAAAGACGGAGAAAGCATTTTAAACGAATGCAGTTTTTGAAAATCATTGATTTGAACGAAAATGAGACCATTGTTCTCTGAAGCGTCTTTTACACTACCTGCTGACAAAGTTTAATGAAAAAAATTGAAGCATTTTTTAGAAAATTTTGAAAATGTAAATAAGGTATCATGTAAAGTGCCAACAAAAATTTAAAATATCAATTTCAAACTCTCAGGCCCTCGAGTTCCTTCAAACCGAACGAAGAATATCAATGTTAGAGAAATTGGGTACTTGGCTGTCCGGGTTGAGCCGCGTCGCAGTCGATGAGCTGACGTTTCAACCTTAATGTTGTGGCCTTCTTCCGAGCTATACTGCAAGCAGGCAGTCACTATAGTGTTGTGGCTTTCTTCAGAGCTATACTGCGAGCAGGCAGTATAGCTCTGAAGAAGGCCACAACACGATGGCCGAAACATCAGCCCAATCGACTGAGACGCGGCTCAACCCGGACAGCCAATGACTCCGGCCGCGGAAGCCTACGAACACAGTGTTGCAGAAAATCCGCTGAACGGTTGAAGCGCTAGCGTTGACCATCCTCCCCGTTCAAAACAGACGGATAGAGACGTTTTGCCGACAGTCGGTTTTTCGGTATCAAGAACGCATAAAAAATACTTTTGATTACACGTGTTAGAGAAAGAAATTTTATCCACTCTTTTGTTATCATTGACCGTCAATAAGTCCTTTTGTGGAAATTTAGCCATTTTATGCCGCACGAAAACAATACTTTCTCTTCTCACGAAGGGCGAGAAAGTGAAAAGAAAACGAGTACATGTCACACTGCTAAAAAATATGTAATGACAACATTTTATATTTTCGTCGTGTTGAGTTACCATTTCTAACCAATTGCCTTCTTTGCCTCATTTACTCACCTGCTGCCTTCTCTTCTGACTCATCCATCTAACTCTCGTGACTCATGGCTCCACTTACCTCCTTTCCCCATTCCTTGCTTGTCTGTCCTCGTTTTCATTTCTCACCTCTACTACGCACACTCCTTTACATTTCCCAATTCCAAAACCCGAAATCACTTTCACAAAAATATCAATACCTGATAGTCACGTTTCATCCCTCCTGTTCATTTCGATGTTTTCATTAGTTCCAGGAATTGCTTTTCTAAATTTCAGCATCATTTTTTAGGTTCTAAATTCTTTTCTAGCCAACTCCGTATCCATAAAGAGCGACGAAAGATGTGCAGTCGGTCTTCTGCTCTTGTAATCGGGAGAGATGACAATTTCACTGCTTTGTTGTGTTCTGTTTATTTAACAAATATTCCTATACATATCTAAACTTTTTCAGCTCTCATAGTTGAAAAATAGTTATTTACGGTTAATTGATTGATCCTCAAGTATAGTTATTCCGTAGTTAAGAACTCGAACACCATAAAAAAAATTGTTGATTTACTCCAATTAAGTGGCATTTTTAAAAGAAATGACGAAACACTACTGAAATGCTTCTGAGTGAGAAAGAGATAGTATAAACCCCAGTGGTTGAAATAATTTGGTTTTCGTTCGAGGTCTTGGGTATCTGTAAAATTGAGAGCGCAGTATTTCTTTTCGAAAATTAATGCTGATAATACAGATCGTAATCTGTTTGCCCAGAGATTCCACACTTGGCTTTCTGCAATTCGTGCTGGCAGTGTGCTGACTTGGCGCGACGTCTGCTTTCAACTTTGGAAACAGACTGCGAATTGATAAGAATACGATCTATGTCATATTATGTCATTACTTTCCTTGAATTTTTCGTTAACTGCCAGACAGTGTCGACGTTGTCTCCACTCACGCTACGATACTGAGTTTTCTGTAAAATATTTTTTAGTCGAAATGACGTAACAACGTCCTTCACTCTCATTCCAAGCACTGCATCCTGCCTTCCTCAACACTCCATTAGAATCCGTTACGGCAGAGTTCTCAATCCACTAAATTTACTCAATCCATCGAATTGTTTGCATCATCCTCTTCGTAAAAAACACGTTGCGGATAGAGTAGAGAAAATTATGTTCTGCGCTTAGCTTCCCGTAGGAAGACCCAACCGCCGGTGACGTTACCGTAACCGTGGCTTATGCCGGAACGAAAAACGAAAGCGGGGGTGTAGTGGCGGCGCGCGGTCCAGTGAAGCAGTGCCGCGAAAACAAGACGAAGCGGGGCGGAAGCGAGGATTGTGGCGGGGTCGTAGCGGGGGCGGATGAGGGCATGGTTGCGGGGATGGGAGCGGAAGCAAGGGCAGAGATGGGATGGTGGCGGGGCGAAAGAGGAGGCGTGATGGCGGAGGTGGTGGCAGCGGTGGTGGTGGCGGAGGTAATGGCGGGGGCGGTAGAGGCGGGGTGTGGCGGAAGCGAAGATTCCAGAATTTACTTTGAATTATTAAATTATTATGTACGCGGGGTCGTACCGGGGGCGAATGAGGCCATGGAGACGGGGATGGGAGCGGAAGCAAGGGCAGAGATGGGATGATGGCGGAGGTGGTGGCAGCGGTGGTGGTGGCGGAGGCAATGGCGGGGACGGCAGAGGCGGGGGGTGGCGACGGGGTGGCGCGAGTGTGGGGCGAGGCGGGGCCCTCGGGGCGGGGACAGCGATACGGAACGGCGCATCGCCACGCACCACTGCGGCCCGCGCCCGGCCGCGATTTTGCCCCGCGGCAGGGGCAGGGGCAGGGCAGCGGAGGCGGAGGTGCGGGCGGCAATGACGGATCGCGTAATGAATGGATTACGACGATTGTTACGTCGCGAACAGCGGTTGCGAGAAAGCCCGATTCTCTTAGGACAGGGACGAGCAGTCGTCCTCGACCGTTCCAATAATTTCGACCGACCGAGAAATGGCGGTCATTTCCGATGGTGACACATCGAAACAAGTGATTGTTTTAATTATTCTGTTTTCTTTCTTTCTATATTTCTGTAATCATTTATTTATTTACTTTTTTGCCGACTCTTTACCCATCGCTATCTTCAGGGTGAAGCCGGCACTCTCGAAATAAGACTTCCGTGGCCGAGACCCTCGAAATATTCTTCCGAGAGTGCCGGTGAAGTACACAAGAAGCACACTTCACTACTTTGGTTGTCTCAACTGTGAAGGATATGATAATAACATTTTCACAATCGATGAAAGAGACCGCGGCTACGTAGATAAAAAAAATAATAAAAAATGAAGAAAATAAATAAATAAAAAAGCGGTTGGCCTGATGTTTACTACAAAGATACAGAATTCACTTTGATTTATTAAATTATTATGTACGCTGGGTTTTGTTAAATCCAAATCAACTAAATACGATTTCAAAAAATGTTCTTCTTCATAAGAAAACGAAAAATTTTTCCTTTTTTTCTTTATACCTGTTTTTCCCTTGGTTTCAGTTGGATCTCTTCTCCAAGATTTTGGCTACACTTCCTGTCGCAGGAAGTCCAAAACCAATCACTTTTACCAATATACGCATATGTTGTCGGCGTGTTTCCAATATCGAAATATGGAGGTTTTTAACACTGCGGTAAAATATATTTTCCACGCTTAGGTGAATAAACTCACTTTTCAGGTATCTGAATTTTTTATCGTATTTCGAGATGATTATAACTGTTGAACAATAGGAATTGTATACGGAATTAATTTATCTGAATTTCAACCATGCATTCATACAAAAATAATGAAAATATTTCTCAATAAAAATTGTTTAATCGTAGTGTTAACATCCAGTTGATATTAATTTGATGTTGAAACGAAAATAAATATTTATAACTAGATTCTAAACATGATTTAGTGTTTTATTTATTGCTTTCATTACAAGGTATTCGATATTCAACACAAATATGAAAACTAAAAGGAAATGTGATTGGCTCTTAGCTACTTTTGTGGATGTACACAAAAATACTGATAAAAAAATTGGACGCACATCCATAACTCTTTTTAACAATTACAGGTCAAAATTGAATGTTTTTTTCGTGTTTTTATCCAACAACGCCACTGAGGTGATAAAATTCGTTATTTTTATATATTCTAATATTTTAAATATACACTGTTTTGTAACTAAAATTACACGAGACAAACTTTAATGTTTATTTAATAACCACTAATAAAGAAAAAATCTTCTTTTGCAATTTGGAAACGCGGAAATAAATTGTCATACAGGCGTTATATCGTTGTTTCTGTGAAGTTCTGGTATTCGATTCACCATTTTTTCGACTTGGAAAGTATTCCTAGAAACTAAGTTACATGTCACAGATCGTTACATCAGGTGTTACTCAAACAGTCGAGCGCAGCGACATGATACGAGTTAGCTAAGAAGGTTGACTTTGATTTCAGGCGTTAAGAGAAAAAGAGTTCTGACTAGTTTACAGGTGGGTAATTAGAAATTCTTACGGGCTGCATTGAAAGACCCGAGGGAGAGAACATTCTATGATAGATTCATGACCGATTGTTGTGCGGGAATCAGAGATTACATTCTTATCGTAGGACAAGCGGAGCTGGAACCCATCCGAACAAAACTCAAAGAATCCCAATGCACCAGTTTGTGGTGGAAATTTGGAAGAGTGGTGGAAAGAGAGCATATGTCTGAAGATATTCTCGGCACATACTTGACACTGTGGATCTCGAAATATTGAATTCCCTAACGGTTTCCGATGTGAAATGTCCAACTACCATTCCGCGATCCAAGTCAGCTAATTCCCATCGTGCGGCCATAATCACTTCAAAAACCTTTCACGTGAATCATGAAAGCTCTGCCAATGCACTGCCCTTTTAAACCTTTTGTACGCGATACTACTCTCATGTGAACATTTGCATTTTGGTATCCCATAACTTTTGTCACCTCAGTGTACTACTTCATGAACCAGCAAAACCTTGTTACGCACCCAGGCATGATATCAGTTCTTCCGAATTAACTCGTCGTACGCTTTAAAATCTCTTTGAACAAAAATGACACAGACAAAATCTGTTATACAAAACCATATATTTAAGAAAGGTCATGTACATTGAAAAAAAACGAGTAGTTTTCCCGTTATTGTGTTTGAAATTTATACAATTTATAAAACCAAATTTTTAAAATTCTCAAAAACCGCTCCAGATTTTTGCTTAAAACTTTTTTCAAGGAATAGCTTAACGTTTGAGAGAATGATGCAACTCATTGTCCTTGAACTCTCTGAATTTTCGAAAATGGCAAATTTAAAAGTTAAAGCACATATAGTTTCTTGAATGAAATCAGTTCAAAAAAATAGATCTGGAAAGGTTATGTAGTACTTTTTTCAAAAAACGAGTAGATTTCGCGTAATATTTTTTGACATTGATTCAATTTGTAAAAACGATTTTCTCTAAAACGGCTCCAATTTTTTTTTAAATTTTACTCCTCGGATAGAGCAAAGGACGTTTAAATATGGCTAAGGCATTTTCGGCGAACTGTCTGTAGTTTTGAAAGTTGCATGTTATGATGGAAGATATTTTTCCTCAGTGAAATCTATTCTTTAGAACTATATCTTGAAATAATATAAATACAAATCTCAGATTTTTGAAAATTCCAAATACCGTTGCTCAATTTTTTAAGCTTCTAAACGTTTGAGTTTAAACTGTTAGGCTTGTTGGTCACAAAATGTTTGCTGTTGGCACATCACTCGTTCCCTATAGGGCTAATGAGATTTTGAGGAATTTCTCTGAGCAATAGATCATATTCTTCTGAGAATGGAAGTTACTGTACTGTAATATATATATATATATATATATATATATATATATATATATATATATATATATATTATATATAAATATTAATATTTATATTATTTTATATATATATATATATATATATATATATATATATATATTACCGGGTGTGTATATATATATATACACACCCGGTATATATATATATATATATATATATATATATATATATGATATATATATATATATATATATATATATATATATATATATATATATATATATATATATATATATATATATATATATATATTGATTCGGCTGAAGGAGATATCTTCACGATAATCTCCCATGGTGATGCTGTATCATCATTCAGATAATAATATTCCTCTTTTATATAATATTCCAACATTATGCAACACACCATCTTTTTTGTAATGTGATTTTGTTCATGAGATGGTTGCTTCACTAAAAGACGTTAATAATACTTCAGAGAGAATTTTATATGTAAGGAAGTCTAAGAAATTGGAACTGGAAGAATCGAATTTTTTGGCATGAAGAAGGAATTTCTAAATTGAGGTGATTTGGTTAGTTGATGTTAAGGCGTACCGAAACGTCACGGTATACAAAAGTGAAAGTAATGCTATAAGAGTTGGTTGAGCAGGAAACATAATCAAATATTTTTACTATCCACAGACGGACAGGTCATTTTTCAGATACGTTTTTCAAGCTTTCCGGCCTGAAAAATAATGCATTTCTGCTATTTATTTTATATTCTCAATAACCATTGAACACATCTTTTTCTTATATTGTTTTATATTTCTGATAATAATAGTTTAATTAGGATACTATTTATGAATAAATATATCACATGATATAACCGTTCAGTCTTATGTTCTGCAAAATTGATATTCCTCTATCGATTTAAAAGAACTTGACGGCCTCTGAGTTGGAAACGGATTTTCGGATTTTAGCGGGTACTTTACATCAAGTTTCAACGCCTTCAAATTTTTCTCGAAAGTAGATCGTCATTTTTTATTAAACTTTGTCTTCAGATAGCGTAAAGGACACTTAGAAGAATGGCGCAGGCGTCATTTTCGTCAAAATCCCTGATTCTTCGAAATTGCACATGTTACTGAAAAACAGATATTGTCTGGTCATGTAGAAGTTTTCGAAAATATTAGTTTTTGCGTAAATTTGAATTTTTTTTATTTTTTAGGCATTTTTTTCTTAAAATCGACTGCGAAATTTTCTTTCAATTTATTCCTCGTTTCTGTCAAAAGGCGATAAAAATGTGGTGCTAGTCACATTTACGGCGAACTCTCTGTATTCTCGAAAATTGCAAAATTTTAACTATTCAAATCTATGAAATTGAAGATACAGAATTTTGCCTTAAACAAAAACCGTTTTAAAACATTTGCCCTTTAAAAAATATCATAGTAGTAGCCGGTAGTTTTAGCATAATTTAGTTTGAAATTTTAAAAAAATCTCAAAAACATCCCAATTTAAAAAATTTCCACGGATAAAAAACAAGGGACACTTAAAAGAATGGCGCAAATATCATTTTTGTTGATATCACTGAATTTTCGAAAAATGTGTTTGAAATAATGAGCGAGACAATTAGTTTTAAACGTAGGTCCAAGATGACGCCCTGGAGCGGCTACGTATTGTGTTACGACACACAGCGAGTTAATTCTACGGGCTTGAGTCTCGGCGTTTCGCTGGATGAAAACACTTTTGCAGATTAATGTACTAGAATAATGTTCCGAGCCGTTACAGAAAATGCGAGAAAGCATGTGCTCTTCTAACATAACTATTTAATTGGAATTGCCCAATCCTCATCATTTAAAAACCAGTGAGGCGTGTCAAAAGTGGCTTACACTTGGGTGATATTATGGTGGGTGTATTAAACCAGAAAGGAAATGTAAAATTTGTTTCAACAAAACGAGTTTGGCTGCTTCACAAGGGCTAGTCCATTCTCTGTGAAGTGTCCTAAACCCCACACCTATCCTAATTCCTTCCCAATTCTGGCCAATGGGTAATGACGCAGGAGCGAGTGGTAGGAGGCGCGTACGTGGAAATGCTACTTGGCGGTTCTCTTGACAATCGACTGCGACGTGACATATGACATACTGGTAATGGAGGATTATATTTAAAACCGCACTGGTTAATGGAGGATTACTCCAAGCGCAAAGCGCTCAACGCCCCGCAAGGGGTTTGGAGGCGCGTTGCATCTAACTAGACGCAACAAATTATTTAAAAAAAATAAAAAATTCAAAAAACAAATTTCAATTATTAGCAGACGACGTGGAAATAATATTCCGAAAAAAAAGTAAATAAATGTATGAATTGCCGTCTGAATGGTAGTAAATATTTATTTAATTCTCTCGGCAATGCATTTCGTCCTCGACTTTCGGTTGGGGTAAGTTTCAACGTCCCAACTTGCCATTCTTCAATACCTTTTGTCTCCGTCATTGTCCTTGGTCTAACGTCCTCTATTGTCTTCGACTTCACCCACCATGATCACATGTTTTCCATTTTCTTCTTCGTTCTCGCCTTACGACTCCATTTCTCGTTTTCGTCATTCCTAATTCGTCACCGCCATCGTCTTTTGTCGTCTGTCTTCGTATTTTCCTTTCAATGCCTTCCTTGCTCTTCTTTGATATCGACTCACGTGTTAATCTTTCGACATAGTCATTCGCGATCATCTTCCCCTTATCCGCCTCGTCATTCTTGTTTCGTCTTCTTCTTTGTCTTTTTTCTTTCGTTTTCGCGTCTCTTCTTTCCTCGATTGCCGTTTTCCTCTTTCCGTTATTAGCCATCGCCATTTGTTTCGATTTCGTCTTTCATCTTCGATTATCAAATTTCTCTTTCTTCGTTGTCTTTCGCCTTTTTTTTCACACGTGTATCGTCTTTGGTCTTCGCCTTTCGTCCTCGTGTCTCGTTTTTCGTCTTAAGCCTGTGTCTTTCGCCTTTTTTTGTTTTCGTCTTTCGTTCGCACCTTTCGTTTCCAACTTCCTTATAGTCTTTCGTCTTCTCCTCTCGCGAACTTCGTGTTTCGTCTTTCTTCTTAGACTTTGTCTTCGTCATCTGCTTCTTCTCTGTCTTTCATCTGTATCTTTCGCCTTCTCGTTTCGTCTTTCGACTTCGTCTTTTGCCTTGTCTTTCATCTTCACGCCATGTTTTGAATTGTTGTGGCAATTTTAAGTTTTTCATTTGATTCACCTATGTAGAATAAACTAATGTATTTTTATGACGTTGAAACTTGCCCCAACCGAAAGTCGAACCGGGATTTCCCCAAAGACGACCAGGTTCTCTACCGATTGAGCTACCGAGACTTTAAGAGCGTTGTAAGTTTATGTTTGCGATAATAGTAACTGGGCTCCCAGTTTCGATTTCCGGCCGGGCAATCAATTCTTTGAACATCATTTAATCAATTATTAGCTATGACAATTGGCAATAGATGTCAATTGGGATACAGGAAACAGTATTCCGTATGTAACTACAAGCAAACCGTGGCGAAAAGGTGAATGTGATTTTATGAAATTTCCAGAAGTACTGCTTGTTAAAAAAGTACTATCGAGCTTGAGATGCATAAATGAACATCATTGGTTTGAACTGCATCCTGGCTTTAGGTGGCTCAGGGCATCAATTGATGTCACACAATACCTCTGACCGGAGGGGTCTCGGGTTCGGGTCCCGACGGTCGAATGCTATTTATCGACACTAGCTACATAGCTCGATCGATTTGAACCGCTGCATGAAGGAGAATGCTATCGGCTAGCTGCTCTGATCGGTAGTTTTCCGTGGTTTCTCCAATCAAAACCAGACAAAAGCCGGAGCAGTATTCTAACAAAAGGCCCACGGACCGCGCGCGATCTTTTCTTCCTCTTCCTTGCCCTATCCTCACTCCTTACTTACAAGCATCATTTCACAAGATCCAGCCATTTATCATTTACTCTATCCTTAGCATTACCATTCTGACTAACATTTATAGTATATGGATGCACTTACATGCATTACACTGCCACAAATCGCAGTCGGGAGCTTAGAGCTTGTTCCGGCTGGGGCTGGTGGGAGATACCTGGTTGGAGAAAATCTCGCCAACCGACGGGTAGGTCAGCGACGAAGACGAAGAAAGTCGGAAGTAGACAGCCACCTCCCGCGATAAAAGCACGAACTACACTTACAGGACTAATGACAACGGATGACGCGCCAATCAATCCACCAATCAATCTGAAATATTTGTGTAATTTAAATTTGTGAAATATTAATGTAATTTTTTGTCTGTTGCAGGGCATGTATCGACACCTGTAGGAGTATTTGTAAATAGTTCTTACGTAGCTCCTCTAATAGAAATATCTTCAGAGAGTACGCCACCCATTACTCCTGGTCATTCCATTCGCCTACCAGGAAAAGGAGGTGAGATATGAATTCTTCATATACTAATTTAATAATGGTGTTCCAAAATAGCAAAGAAAAAGCACTTCAGCCATTGTGAGCTCCGAACTTTTTATGCCATTATATAATTTGCTACCATTCCGAAAAACGAACATTCCCCACGGCCACTATCTACTTTTGTGACCGATAGTCGCGATGAGGTGCCGACAGAAAATTCAAAATGAGCCGTCGCTGCCGTTTCAGCGCCGTGCCAGCATTCCACACATCAAAAGGATGTTACCTCGCGGGAAGTAACGAGCGCTGTATCCAAGATATTCCACCGTGACTGTATCCAAACAATCGCGAGCCGAACTCTCGCCGGCCACTCACTGTGTAAAAACCAGGCTGAGTGCTCCATGAGCGGAAGTTCCATCCACGTCCACCTGCTGCAACTGTCGTTATCTTGCGGAAATGCAATAGCTATTAATCAGTAATAGAAACCCTCTCCGAAGCATCGAAGCCGTCTACGTCGGTTCTGACAAGGGTAGATAAACTATATAGTCTAACGAAGAAAAAATGAAGCAAGGTACGCTACACAATTCTCACGAATTTACGGCTGTGTTTAGCTCAAAATGAGCCTTGCCGCTGTCTCTGACCGGGAGATCCTATGGTTCGAGACCCGACGTTGGCAGATTTTCGACACTAGCTATACAGCTAGGTTGAATTCTGCCGCTGACTCGATAATTCTACCTGCCGCTAATTGTGAGATCAAGACCAGGTGAATGCCCGAGGAGTACCATAACAAAAGGACCACGGACCGCGCGCGATCTTTCCTTCCTCTTCCTTACCCACCCCACTTCCCTCACAAAGACACACTTACATGCACTACATTACGACACACATCGAGAGACCAATAGCGACTGCGGCGTTGCCTCGGAGGGAGAGACCGAGGGGTTCCCTCGCAAGCCGACGTGCAAGTTGGCACCGGTGGTGAGAACCATCCAGCGAGGAAGGAACCACCGCCATGGATAAAAACATTCACTACACTAACAGGGCTAATGAGAACAGCAGGTGAAATGCTCGGAAACATCAATTAAGCATTCATGAACATATATTTTGATTCTAAATTATTTAAATTTTAAAATAATGCGTGACTTTTGAAAACGACCATGTCACCGTTGTATTGATATTCATGTATTTATAAGATAAAATAAGTGTAATTATCCTAATCATCCTTAAAAATAAACAACTAAAATAATTTAATAATGGAGGATGACAGGCACCAGTAACAAAAATTACTATACAGTATAACACACTTTCCCCCTAACTCACTGAAGCTAAACACTTAATGGCATACATATTTGACACTTGTGATTGAACCAGTGATCTCCCAATCACCAGTATGTTTAAGCTGTAAGGCGTTGTCTTATTGCTCGCCCTTAGTGGTTATAGTTGCATTATTGTATTGAAATTATGAAAAGAAAATTATTGAGACAGTCATTTTCCTATTCTAACAAAATAACTTTTCTATCCTTTCTGTTTAAAGACACATCTTGTCTCTCAGTGTTTCCTTCTCTTCTAACAAAATGGGATGGTATTGTACATTCATAATTTTTTTTCCTCGTTTCAAATATTTTATTATTTGGGCACACAACGGACATGTATTTTTTTCACCACTCTAACATGTTAGAATTGTAAAAGATTGTGAGTTTGAAGTTAAACTCACAATTTCTAATGTTTTGTAACATGATAATGACTTTTCTATGAGTAGTTGAGAAAAGGGTGAAGATAGTATTGTTTATTGTTTTCTATAATGATTCTTCAGTTATTTCTACTTACATTGTGCAGATGAAGTGAATTAAGTGTGACCAATTAATCACAACTGATACAATTTATTTGCAATAATATCATGTTTGTTTGTTTTTCCAGTGGGAACATGGAAGGAAATTAGCTTATCCCGACCACGAGGAAACAATGCGAGGTACAGTGATCCTGATAGAAGTTCAAGCAATACTTTCAAAGCAAGCAACATGTGGATTACAACTTTATTAGTTGCTTGGACGAGTTTGTCAGGAATTATGAATATAATCACTCCTTCCCGATAATAATTTTCACACATGTAATTAATGTACCGTAACTTGGAACATATTTTTGATTTCTGTTAATTGAAATCATACTAGTCTGTGTTAGTTCCAATTACTGATAACCTGTGTAAAACACCTATGTATGGTTTATTTCATTTGTTTAAAAAGTTTTATTACATACAATAGATACAGATGAATATAAGAACATAAAATTGTCATCCTTTTATAAGGGATAAAAATGACTAGAAATAGCTTGAAAGGAAAGTGAGACCTTGTATATTTTATTTGGTGTTCAACCTGTGTACCCATCACAGTATTAATATTGGTGGAGTATTAATGCATCTCATGTGTACTATATCAGAGACATAGTTAATTGTTGATTTTTGTGAAATATAAATTTTATTAAGAAGTTATTCCTTACCAAGTGAATACAGCCCAAGAATAAAATGTAAATATTCAATATTCAATATTCAATATTCAAGAACAGTTTCAATTTTTTTTTTTTTTTTTGTATGCCTGTATGTTTTCATTGCTTTGAACCAAATGTAAATTTCTTTTAACAAGAAATGAAAAAATTCAAAATTGGTGATAACAGCAACATATTTTCTGTTTTCACAAATATTTGATGTTTCTAACTCTTTATTTATCATCATACTTTATACAATATCATAATAATTTAAATTGTTAAATCAATTCATTCTGATCAATTTTCTTTTTCATATCAAAATCATTCAAAACTATCAAAAATCTTGCATATTTTATATTTTCAAAATGTATTAATTCATTGTATTCATAACACATTCTAATTTTTGTTTTAAATGTTTTAATTTTATGCACTTGATGTAAATGTAATATAATTCAAATAAACTTACTAGTAATATATCTATTCTTTTTTATGATAGTTATTTATGTTGTAAAGTTGAATAGCATTTTGTTTTGTTTCTATTATTTAGAATTATCCTCTTTTTGTGTAAATATTAATATACAAATTTCATAATCACTTGCGCCCAAAGATGTAAGAATTGCAAGGACTTTTTCTATTGCAATTAATTAAAAAAAAATAAAAATCCTTTTTTCTTTTGTTTAATTCACACTACAAAGACACTAATGACTTAAATAATTCTCACTGAGAACTTCACGTTCTTCATGCCCATATGCAAGAACGCACCTTTCAGTTTCTCTCATACATCTACATCACACAATTTTTCACTCACACATCTTCCAATTACTCTGTTCACATTTCGCTAATTTACTTTCTTACCTACACTTGATCATTTACTCTTCACTCACTCCCACCTGCCTATGCTACCTTTTTCTCTGGTTCATAAAAAGAAATTGTTTAAGACGGAAGAAATTTGCAATGTTGTATCTATTATATTTCTCATGGAATGAAATGAAAGAATGAACTTATCATTAGATCTCTGAACAGCATCAAGAGCCTCAATTAATATTGGAACAACCATGACTGTGTTTTCAGTCTACATCGTACCTGAAAATCACACTATTCTGTTTATTTTTTAATCTCCTTTTGATCCACTCTGGAATCAGATGGAATGACCACTTCCACTAACTATATTTATTTCTCTCATGGTAAGGACTGGCATGCTATGATCCACCTGGATCTTGAAATCCCAGAGTATTTTTGCATTGCGACTTTTGCCCCCATGTTGATACTATGCTATGTGTCTACAAGCTATATTTTCTGCACACAGAGTATTACGGAGACTCAGCACACGGCGATGGTGCAATGGTTAGTGTATCGGACTGTTGTACCCAAGTTGACAGGTTCATACCTGATTGAAGCCAAGGATTTTTAAGGGCAAAAAAATCCTTCGTACGCCTTCCTTCGGAGGGGAAGTAAAGCCAGCTGTCCCATGTTAGTAGATATACTTGCATGTAAAAGATCCTCAAGCCTAAATGACGCCTCTGAGCTAAATTCAAATCGCCTGTTTCTCGCCCAAGAAATACCTCCTTTCTCTGCTAGTTGGTGAAAGGAGCGTAGCAAAATTTGCGTGGTCAGACGGAAGAGCAGGCCTCATGGCCTGAGTCTCGCCATGTAAAATAAGGCATAAATTCAATTCAATTGTCAAGGTCTTTCAAATCAGTCTGTGCAATCTTGCAATAGGTGCAGTTTACAATACTGACTTTTTCTGCCAGTTGCTTGCAGTCTTGATAGTTTTCTGTTTTGGCTTAAATGGCCTATACCTGTTTTTGGGCTATTAGGACCAGCCCTTTGGTCTCTTTCTTAAGGGAGCCATCATGCAGCCAGCCCTAAGTGAGTAAGCAATCCTGCTTCCCTTATGTTGGTCAGAAACTGTTACCATCTGCTGTTATTCTCAAATCTTCCATCTACAGACGATCTACTCGGGGCAGCTTTGACCTTGCATCTATGGCGCTTTGCTGTTTCACTGGGCTGTCCCCAGCTTGCGCCAGTACTCCCCTGTGCTTTCATCTGATGCGTGTTTCCCTTTAATTCAGTGGTAAAATTGGCGCTGGTTGTTTAGAACTGACGTATCTACTTGGTAGGGAATGCGTAGTGTTCAGAGCTCTTTCACCACAGCTGTCAATCGTTTCAGTGCCTCGATAACTTCACTTATGATCTTTATCTTCCAGATGGTATCGCTTGGCATGTGAGGCTCTCTCTCTACGTATTTTTTCAGAGTGGCATCGTTAACTCTTTAGGATGCTAGTTTATCTTCTCGGTGTCAATCTTCCTCTCCAAATGAATCTTCTTCTGTAAGGGGCTGATTGATGGTCACAGCTGAAGGGCCAACAACCACACCTCCAAAATTGTAGGCTACACTGCACACAAGTCCATTTCTTTTAAATGTTAGATGGTGGTTGCTTGAATGTAGCTATAAGGTTTTCATGTGCCTGTGATTCATACTACCTTATGTATACCAGTAGACAACCCCTATTTTTTCTCTTTGTGTGAATGTTTCCGGACATCACTTTGCATCACCTCTTCCTAGCCTGTCAATTCGTCCACTGCCTTTCTGGGTATCAGTCTCTCTACTTAACAATACTCAATAACGCCACAAGCTATGCTCAAATTGCGTAACAAGATTGCATAAACACAATACTGAATGAATGTATAAATTTTTCTTCATAGTGTAGATGTGCATAAAAATTAATGAAAGAAAAATATTTTAGAATATTTATTTACAACATATTTTCATAGTAAGAACAATCGTTACAAAATTTGCACTGTGATCAGAATAAAATACAGAACACAATTAAGTGATTTTGTTCCTTATCAAAGAAAAGATAAACATAAATTAAAAGCAGATACAAAATGTTTTTATAAAAATTCTGTTACACAAAGAACAAACATAAATAGTAATATTTGCAGTATAAGGAATAGGTACTTATTAGTTCATTTCAAAATAAACTAATTTTTAACACTCACACACACACAAATAAACATTTTTTAAACAAACACATGATAAGATTTACATTTTAAAAATATTTGTGCATTCAAATTTTAACTAAACTTAAATAAATTTGTACAATATACATTTAATTGACATATACACTATAATAGTCTCTCATTACCTATATCCCATATAACTCCACTAACGGAACCAAATTGTACGAGAACCTTAGAACCTACACGGCTGCTCAAGGTCTTATTGATTTTGTTATCCCGAGATACCAGGAAATAAGAAATTCAACATTTATTTAATTGTTTTATTATCCACTGCAATTGTGTTTTGTTGAGATTTTGCAATTGAACTTCATTGCGGTCCAAACCTACAGCCTGGATACGGCCTGTCCCTGTCTGGATTGAGATTCTAGAGACCGCTGATCTGATTGGTCATTTCTGCAGTTTCCTCCAATGAGTTCCAGGCTGATGACAGACAGAACAGTGCCTCAAACACTAAACTGAGAGCAATTCTTATTACCATACCTATTCCATCACCCATTTTTTAGGATCTGACGTTCAGCTTCTCTCCTTATACGGCAATATGTTATCCCTATCCCTAGTGATCTCAGAAGACTGGCATACTACAAGTCCACACAGGCCTAGACCCGAACAGGGCTGCAGCACCATCAGAGAGTAAGAATGGCTTTATTGAATTTTTAAATGTGTCATCTGATAGAGAAACAGCTTTTGCTGCTATGTGCCACTGTTAAATATTGTAATGTCAAGCAGGTATTCATTTATCAGCTATCGGGAGAAAATTTTGCCCACAGCACCTGTTGACTCTTTGCTCTTCTTCATGATCATTTCAAACAAGAGTTTTTTTTGTTTTCACCAGTGAAATCCTACTTCATACAATTTTGAGGAATAATTAGGGTGTGAAAAACGAGAAATTTAATGTACAGTTACTTAAATTAATTGATTTCATTTTTTCACAAAATAAAATCAATTTATGTCAGCACACTTGTTTCTGTACTGATTGTTAAAATTTCAAACATTTAATGCCGAAGACCTAATACCAAAATTCAACATTTTTTAAGTATTGCACTTTAAACAAAATATTGTGAGCATACTTTTAAAGCTCTTTAGTGCATTTCATGTGGCATAGTTTAGACATGCTCACTGCTTATAAATCCAGACACTATTCATGACATTTCAACAAAAACAATGATTTTCTTTCATTTGCTTTGACACTTAATAACACAAATATCAGTGAT
This sequence comes from Gryllus longicercus, assembly GCA_038098605.1. NCBI lineage: Eukaryota > Metazoa > Arthropoda > Insecta > Orthoptera > Gryllidae > Gryllus > Gryllus longicercus. The sequence goes on from JAZDUA010000040.1 coordinate 1,620,664, forward strand.
TTCTACTTGTTCTCTTAATATCTAGGTATCAGTCAACGTACATTGAGGATACTGTTTACATATCGTGAAATTCAACCAGCATCAAGTAGAATAATCATGACATCATTATCAAAGTGTATTTTTATAACAATCTTTAAATGCTGAATTTCATAAACGTTTTGCTTTTAAAAGACTATTAAAACATTAAAAACAAAACAATTTTTAAAAACATTATCACATTTTTAAATACAATGTTTTTTGAAGAATAGCACACTAACTTAAAATCCTATTTAACATTGAATGGTACCTAAACAGTTTCCAACCAAGTCGTGAAAATTATGCAAATTTAGTTGCAAAAAACTTGAAATCAAAAGAAAAGGAACACTAATACAAATAAAATCCTCATAGCAACAGTTAAGACTCATCACAATTGAAAGCATCCATAATTGGTTTCTGTAATGTCTGTGTCTTCCGCATATTAAGACTCTCTTCATAAGGAGGAGATATGGGTTGTTGGACAGGTTCTTTGTACACATAATCTTCAAACTGTGGTCCCTGCAAAGTCAAAATGAAACACTAATTTACTTGTTTTGAATACAATATTTCTATTTTCTATTACATCTTATTTCTCTCCCTCTCTGACTTTTTATACTGGCACAATGAGATAATAAACACTTTCAAAAAACAATTCTGTATACTTACACCAACAGGATAGTTGGTATCTGCATCATATCCAGTTAGGTCACCACAAACCAAAAAAGGAATAATAGATGCATTCACTTCATCTCCTTTAAAATCAAATTTTCCACTGGGTAATCGCAGAGATTTCCATATTGTAGGTGTATATCCATCAGGTGGTGTGTACTTTTGACACACAATAAAGGCCTCTGAGAGAAAAATGAAATGAACAATATGAGAGATATATTCTAATAAATTTTATATGCACCTGTGTGTATATATCAGTGATTTAAAACGTATATTAGAAGGGCAATGTAGTTCAGAAAATATTGGGGGAAAAAATTAATACATTTTGGGAACATCACATAACTTGTTAAATACTGTCAATAAAAGTGAAGGAAGAAATCTGTTGATTTTAAACTTAGAAAAATAGGGTCATTTAGATGAGGCTCTTAAATTTCCAACTTTGAAATCATCAACTGCTTGACTGAAAAACTCTTGATCAAGTACAAACATTTTTAGTTGTTAAATGAATAAGCATCCATCAATTTCTTAAAGTATTATGATTTATAAGTATGTACACAGGTCATTAGATACCCCACATAAAGAAATTTCATGAAGCGTCAGGCAACTTTGGGACCAGAAACGAGACGTGAAATAAGGCATCCATGTAAAAAAGTAACTTCCACTAATCCATAGACAACATTAAAAAAATGTTGAGATTAAACATCTGTTGAAGGTAATGTGATATATTATCAAATTGACCAAATTGAGCAGATTCAATGTGATAAACAGATGCTGGTATTCAATGTTTCAACTCTTTACTGGAGTTTTCAACAGAGGGCTTTAAAAAAAGCAAAATATGTAAATTAAAATACTAAAACAAGGGCACATCATTAATACATCCATTAGTTTGAGCCAGACATAGAAACATCAAATAAACAGTGGTCCACTTCAGTTTATTCTGTTGTGGCTCCTAAATTCTTTGTGGAGCCATCATTGCTCATTGTCAGCAGGTTTGCCAACTCTTTTTTTTTTTGAGCAACACATGCTCTTGTCCACATCATTAATTGTAAATACATTTTTTGGACAGTCAAAGGACAAAGTTATTAACATTACAAGAAGAGGGAATACACAATTTCAAATAACACCTTAATCATATGATCCATCTAGGGAGACCCCCTTTGTGAGATACAACATACAGAATAACTTCTTTCAACTGGATGTACAAAGATAGTGAATAACATGAGAAATATTTATTTTCAGCAAAGATGGTGTCACAGAGAATACCTGCCAATGCACCCATGGAAATTCTTTGAAACAAGTTCCCAAGGGAGATTCAAAATGATTTTATGTTTTAATATTAAGTCAACTAGCATGCCTTCACTGATGTTTTTGAAAAAAATAAATTGATCTAAAGTTGAAAATCTACGAAGTTGCATTTATTTTTACAATCTGATATCCTGTACAAAGAATGAACTTATGTCAAAACTATCTCTGGAAAAGTATATAAGCCATGATGGGAAAGATATCCTGGAATTATTAATATAAACCTACTAATTAGTACCATTTTCACAAAATGCTTCATGAAAATACACAAATAATACAAATTAAACAAAAATAAAGAGTTTAATAAATATGACAGCTGTGGCTAAAAAAAATTAAATTTCTGATTTGTCTAAAAAATTTAACACTTTTGCTAACTGCATTTCTTAAAAACAGAATCTGATGCCAAGAACGTTTCATCCCAACACAATGAATCATGCACAGAATGAATTGCTGGAGCCTTACCAATACTTGAGTTGCGGGAACTACTAGGTTTAGCAATGGTAACTCTGGGAAAGAACAGTTTCATCTGGTCATACACAATTGCCACATTCTGTCCTCTAAATATTTTCGCAACGAAAGTTCCTCCTCGTTTCAACAGGTATGTTGTGATATTCAATGCACAGGTTAGCAGCTCTCCTTGGATGTACTCATCTATGTCATGTAATCCTGTAACTAAAAATAGAGCAAATTTAGAAACAAAGAGTTTAGTCTGGCATTTCTTAATATTTAGCATTACCACACTCATGTAATGTATAAATTGGTAAAAAACATCTTCTAACCTCAACAATACCCTACAACATTTAAATTCTAGACATGTTTCTATATACTAGCAAATTCTAATCATTGTGATCATGAACAGCTGGTTGCTATCCATTATGTCTGTTACTGTTTGAACAGTAAACTTAGCTGTACAATTTGTCATGTAGGGCTTCCTGAGTAATTAATTTTTGTTTTAATATTCACATTTCTTTCCACTATTGGATTATAATTAAAAACTATTTTGGACCTTTTAGTCTTCAATTTGTTGATACAAACTAGTCATCTCCAATTATCATTTAGGTCATTTTTATATGCTTTATTGAGTTGTTTTTTTTAATAATATTTTTATTCCACTTGTTTGTCTCACTGAATGCTTCAAGTTAAGAGCAAGAATAATCTCATCCGCATAGCTAACTGGCAGTCTATGTACAACATTGGCACAACATAAAATCAAAATCAATCTTCCTTTAGATTCTTGGGTCACCTTTTCTCCAAAATGTTTTATGATTATTTCACCAATTTTAATATAAATATTTGAAGTTTTCTTTCCATGTTTTTGACAAGCAATGTATCCTCTATGATTATGTGAGAAAACTTGTTCTGTTTTCTCTTTCCATCAATATTTTAATTGTTCGTTTTATCTTTCTTTGGAATGCCATTTCTTTAGTAATGCTAGTGAATATGTAAGTGCCACTGTGTTGGGCTAATTTGCTACAATTTGTTACACTTTGATTAACACAAGAACAAGATTGTTGCAAAAACACTCACAAACACCCACACCTACCTTTTTTTTAAACAAAAATACGCAAAATCACAAAAGGCACCAGCAAATAATAAGGTATTAACTTTTATTTAATACTTTTAATAATAATAATAATATTGGTAGACAGGTGTAGTGTCCTTGAGATTTAACCAGTATTTTCTGTAGGTTGGGTGTAAAATAAAGGAACAAGTGTTGTGATACTCCCAATCTGGACAACTGAAACTGTCCAAACATTTCAAATTGCAACTTTTAATTACTTGAAATCAAACACAATTAACAACAAAGTTTTGCAACACACAACACTAAATATGATTAAATGAAGTCATAGGCTTCCGCGGCCACAGTCATTGGCACACCAGCCCTGAGGAAGACCACGACAGGATGGTCGAAACGTCGTCAACACAGCCTTCGATGCGGTGTCACCCGGACAGCCCAGATCACCCACTAAATATGATTGGTCAAGCATAAAATTGCATTGATGCCCAGGGTGATGAATTTCAACATCTTTTGTAGCAATATGGTAAATAAATGCAATGTTTAAATTACTTTCTAAGTTTTTCTTATCTGTATCATTCTTAAAAATTCCACCATCTTCCAATTTTGCAGCAGTTATGTTATGGGTTCAGTTTTACATTGTTCATCCTGTAAAAGCAATATAAGATGGATGGATTTGGACCACTGTTCTCTTTTGATTATCGTCTACTATCTTCTCTTTTTTCTTTATCCATTTTCACCTTTATTATTTATCTATTTGCCATATTGTAATTTTATGCATATTTCTCATATGAATCTTAAGTTTTATTCTGAACATTATCAGGATTGTCCTGCCCACTCACATATTTTGTAATTAAATAATGATTTTTGGTTTTACTTGACAGCTGTGTTTGGAACAGACATTAAAATGTCCCCAGACTCGTGGGTTCTGCAGGGTGGAGGGCATTAGTAAAAGGTCTCTTTTTAATTTCACATGGTCTTCAATAAAAAAAACTATGGTTAGTATTTCTTCCCCTTTCTTTTTTTCATGACGCTGCAAATAGTCAAGAGAACGAATCTCGTCAAGTCAAGTGAATGAATATTGCATATGAGAAAGTAAAAATAATTACTGGAGCTTCAACAGCACACACTTTGTTATGCTATTTGTAATAATTAAATAACATTGAAATATTGCAACTTCTATAGTAGTAATGCTTTGGTTATCTCTTGAATAACTCTCCAGTAAAAAAAAGCGAACGAGGTTAGGCAGCAATTTTCAAAAGTTCAGAGGTTTTAATGAATATTGAACCTATACCATTTTATTAAGAGACATTTGATCTACTCAAGGAAGAAAAAAAAGTGTTTTTGAGAAAACCTTGTTTATTATAAGCACATTTGTTCTAACATTTCTCAACATCACTCTCAAACAATTGTATCAAATGTATTCCAAAATTATAAAGTTTCAGTAAAAACACGCAATACAATTTTCCATTGAAGGGGCTAGTTTCAATCATAGCAACCTCTCCTTTTTCTCTGGAATTGGGTCACAAGAACTAGAAAAATCTTGGCATTAGAACATTCTCATAGTTAATCCTGGGTTTCTTAAAACATTGAGAAATCTTCAAATTTTTAATTTTTTTTTCTTTCTTCAAAGTAAACAATTTCTTATAACACCAATTATAGAAACAAACTTTTTGTCTCCCACCATATAAACATTGTTCTTATTGATATTTATTTTCTGAGAGTGATCTTCTGAATGGATGAAAATCATCTCATACATTATAACTAAAAATGTTTACTTTCCACATCATCAAAGCAAACTTCCTATTCAATTACATCATATCCAAAAATGTTACTTCAAAGTCACAATCTCCCAATTTAAAATGCTAACTGTGCCATTCTAACATTGTTTACTAATTAACGGTAAAGGAACAGTGAATGCATTTACACAAAGAAGTGTTGCAACTTCTAATAAATTGTTGAACTCCAAGCTCACCTTGAGTCATCGATTTATTATTCTTTTACTCTGCCTGGTGACCTTAAATTTTGCATTATTGTAATTTCTTCTGGTGGAGCATGTGCACTTCTTTTCAGAAAGACATCAGCCACAGGATTTTCAAAAAGACACAGCCCTTCTTTACTCCCTTACATCCTCTCTGAGCTTGTGAGCCATTTTACTTGACCTATCTTTTTGTCTGAATACTATAGTTTCCCAACTAGTTTTCCAGGTATGTTGACTTTTTGTCCCCAGTGTTACGGCTTTGTTTTTTTAAGAATTATTATACTTACAAGATTATATATAATAAAATTAATCAATAATTATATTTTGTTAAAAAAAAATAGTGGGATTATGGGGATTTGGTAGACGAAATGAGAAAAGTGATGGTAGAATGAAAATACTGTAGAGCAGTGGAGTCGCAGGAATGCCTGAACTTTGGTTAAAATTCTTTGTAGATTTAAGTGTTGATATTGTTTACAGACAGGCAAATATTGGTGGCATTTCAAATGAGGTGGGAAGGTCAGAAACATGCTTTGAATGCAATTCTTTAGACGATTTTGGTCCCATACAAAATAAAATGTGGTTTTGCTTCCAATTTTATTAAATATCTAAGGTCACAAATTCAATCAGTACGGGCAATATATAAGTATATGCACTTACCAATTAATTCCCCGTGCTCACAGAATTAATCAAAGGTTATTTGTTTAAAGTAAATATTTACCATCTGGAGCTCCATCACACACAACAAGATCTGCTTGTTCCCCAGCAAATTCATGAATTACTGCTCGAGCAGTTGACTGTTTAGTTATGTCTCCTTGTAAAATTGTTACTCCTGGAATAGGGGCCATGGCTTGAAGATCAACGGACACTATTCTCACATCAGGATTTTCAAGCGGCCTGAAAGTAAAAGAAATCCCACGATATTTTCTGACATACAATAAAAACACAATTTCATGGAAAATATGAACAAGACAAACCAAATCTTCCACAAGATCTGACTTAACAACAGGCAACTAGCACATTTTCTAATTCTGAGGGCTCACTGGTCACCTGAATTTGTTTTCCCTGTGTATTCCTGATTTATATACTTTGAAGCATACAGTCAAGAAGGTTTGTACAAACTGCCCCTAAGCAAAATGAAGTCAAATGTTTCGTACAATGATTATTGACCTTTTATTTATTTGTTTATATATCAGTTAAAAAAAACTGAGTTAGACATACTATGGGGATAAGGACATTCTGTGGACATGACCTAAAATAATAATTTGTTTATTTATTTCCAATTCCCTAATCCTATGCAGTCCTCCTACACAACAAAAAATGTGATTTGTACATTTTTTTTTGCCCTGACCTTATTCTTCGAAATTAGCATTGAGGTGCAGCATATGAATTTTACATCTATAGTTCATTGAAAATGTGACCTTCGTCATTTTTGTAAGCATACTTTGCTCTACCTGAGAAAATATTGTTTTGAAACTTGTGTGGATTTCACACCAAATTGCAGGAAAACTACTAATATTTTTTAAAAAATTTTATGTGACAGTCCATTGGGTTGTCTTTGAATAACAGATTTCTTAAAGAAAAATATCTCTATCATCAATATTGTAGTTGTATGAAGGCGTCAAAATAAAATAGAAGTTTTTAATTTTCAAAAACTTAGAATTTTTAATGAAAAAGAGATCTGCACCATTCTTAAAAACATAGTCTACTCGGAGGAAAATAATTAATCCAAAAACTTCAAGCCATTTTGAGAAAATTTTGTAACATTCATTCTGGTTTCATGTAAAGTATATAAAACAAATCAAAATATCAATTCCAAATTCACAGGGCCTTGAATTCAGCTGTATCAACGACCTAATTAGTAAACTTTGAAATATACTACGCGAGAAGAGAAACTAAATGTGAAAAAAAAATCACAAGCAAATTGTGTCACCTCAAACATTATTCAAACAATTCTATCTACATTTAATACTTAGATATTAATGCACATAAAATACTCTTACTTCAGTTGTTTAGCAAGAACCTGACTCCAACTTCCAGGGGCAGCACACAAATCGACTACCTTCTTCACATCTAAAATAAAAAATTTCAATCACAGCATTACATGACAAGTTTTATTGGAAATCATTTGTATAAAAAGACACTGTTTAAAAAACTCCTTACAAGCAATAAAATAGAGAACAAAAATTAGATCATGAATTTAGTCCACACTTGGTTTATTAAACCTCCAAAGAAAAACAAAACATTTTCAATTGCCAATCACATTGGTGAGCGAATTATACTGCGATTTTTGCAACTCTGCCCCAGGCAGGTATCAGCTGTTGACAGTTTCATCCTATCAGGAGCTTGAACGTTGCCATAGTGATGAAACCATCCACAGCTGATACCTGCCAGGGGCAGAGTTGCATAAATTGCAGTATAAAATAACAAGGACCTTAGGCAATACAAAAAGCAATGAACTAATGGGAATAACATATAAGGTAAGGAACAATCAACACAAAAAATAACAGGTTGAGAGAATTGTAACAGGATGAATAAAGAAAGGAGTGTTCTTCCGATCAGTAATTTTCAAGGCAATGTCTTTACACTACTATTAGCTTAATGCTTATTAACAAGAAGAGTCCATTTCTCTAGAATTACAGTTGTGAGAGTAACAGGTATCCGAAAGATTCAGTGATGAAACGTGTATTTAAGAACATACTAACTGTGGCATTTAAGTGTAAATAATGATATCAGACATTTTGGACCATTTCAAGATTTTTGACTCTTATTAATGAGAGGGAGTTCCCTCTATATTCCAAGTGGATTTAAGAATAGGCATCAAGTGGTAATAATTCACATTTTATTTTCATTCTTTATTATACAATTTGAAGAATACATTTTTTATTTGTTAATCAAAAGCAGTCAGGCTCCTTGCATGTTTTCTGACTGCCATAAATCTGCCAAAACAGATTATTCAGACCCAAAAAAATTTCACAAATAATATCAAATATATTTCATATTTATTGATCGTTTTACCATGGAGCAAATTATATTTGCAAAATAATTAGGTTAATACCGGGCATGGAATACAAATTTATTTCCTTACCTTTAAACAAATTAAACCTTTCATTCAAATGAATTAATTTGAAAGCGCTCCTAGCTCTCCATCCCGCCTCCTTAGCTTGCCGATAATATATATCACGTTTATCTTTCGATGACCTACCCATTGTTCTTAAGAGTTCGTTGGGAATTCAATCACCTTAAATCGAGCGCTTTTTTATTTAACATAAACACAACACAGATCACATGATTGCAAATTTTTTAGACTACTTTTAACACCTGCAAACATCAGTATAATACAACCACAACTTGCATACACTTTGCGTTACACAGAAAAAGCTGATATAGTAATAGGAGACACTGACACAAGAGAACGACGAAAAAGTGAAACGACCTCGATCGGGGCGCAGTGAACGTTGGAAGCAATGAACTAAGATGAGGCGGGCGATTTGAGTATTTTTAATTCTAATTTCACCTCACTGTGCTACTCTAAAGCCGAATACAATCACAAAAATTGCCCATCTTGCTCATTTTTCTTGTAATCGCACTATACTATATTTCGCAGATAGCCACGTATCGTTTATGCCAAAACGCTAGTTGCTTGCAGGTTTATTACAAGACCGTGATCGTCAACAATGCATGATATTGTAGAATCCACATGAAACAGATGCCAGACCGACCAAATCAGTTGAGTAACTTCTGACATTGCGAAGGGAAATGCAGTGACCCACGTAAACGACTCGCCGACTCGGCGCGTTGTGTATGTGGGTCGCTACATGTTAGTTGCGTCCTGCGTGTCGAGCGAGAAAGGTTTCTGTAGTGCACGACTCAGTAATTCGTTGCGTTATAAGGCTAATTTTTGAACAAACAAATTCGTTGCAATACCGCAGCAGTAAGTAAACCAACCAAACAATTTCTGTTACGTGCGTGATGAAATACCTTTGACGAGCCGAAGGCGGAATATTACTCCCTTTAAGAAGAAAGGCATATAAATTCATATAAATTGTGTCGGGTGTCAAATCGGTTTTCAGAACAAATCATAGGTCATATAGGTGTTGTGGTGCGTTATCGTAGGCATTTTTCATGAAATAATTGTAAACGTTGTCATTGCCAACAATAGTATTTAATATAAGAGCAGCTTTCGATGGCTTAGCCATCATCATCAGTTGTCTGCTGGATGGAAGCCACAAAACGACTACCTACGGTAGTAGTAATCATAGGTCCCTCATATTTGCTGTACACCTTATGTGACATTAATTAGTGGTTGGCTTAACAGAAATTCGCGACTTGTGCCATTTGCAATTCCCATAGAATGAAGAGAACCAAAGAACCCCCCCCCAATGGCTGTTATTTCTGCATTGAACAATTGGAGTTTGCATTTCGAAAACTCTGGCGATGAAGATTTAAACGTAAGTACCGAAAAGGATGACATTGAACACCCAAATTTCGGTGGAATATCTACAACATGTCATAGACACAGTCAGTCAGAACAAAAAGATCGAATCAGGCAGAATTGTTTGCGTCTCGATTGAAGGGTTGGAACCTCCTTTAGAAGGGAACCACAATTACATAATATTGCCGACGGGAACCAAATCTCCAATGCTTGTTCAGAAGAAGGCAATCTAAAGTATTGTACTCATGTTGATGCATTTCTGATTACTTTGAGAGACAACTATGATCCTAAGAATTGAAGAATGTTTATAGATTCCTCTAAATTCAGTTTAAAAACCGGGTTTATTCACATCCAAAATGAGAAGCAAATTATGCCTCTTGCCTATGCAGCCCATATGAAGGAGACGTATGGTATCATGAAACTTTTGTTATTGAAGATACAATACCATCAGTATTCATGGAACGTATATACAGATTTGAAAGTTATCGCACTTTTGTTAGGTCACCAACAAGGATATTCTAAATTTTGCTTGTTTTCTATGAGATAGGGATAGCGGAGATCACAAAAATAATTTTGTGAAGAAGAACAGGCCTTAACGTCCTCTGATTGCCGGACAAAAAATGTAGCTCTGCAACTCCATGTAATGCAGCACACGCATATCCCTTGCACACCAAACTCGGATTGATGAAACATTTTGTTAAGATGATGGATAAAAGTGGGTCAGGTTTCCCGTACTTAAATAACAAATTCCTGCGGATCAGTGAAGTGAAAATAAAGAAAGATATATTCGTAGAATGACAAATGAAGGAGCTTATGAGGGATCATGACTTTGAGGCAAGTTTGAATAGCGTTGAAAAGGTTGCATGGATGTCGCTTCAAAAGGTCATAATGAAATTTCTTGTAATAGAAAAGCTGATATCTATGAAGAAATAGTGCCAGAACTCCTTAACAATTGTAAAGCTCTGGAATGTAACATGTTGCTTAATATACATTTTCTGTATTCAAACAGACTTCCTTCCTGAAAATCCCGGTGCTGTGAGCGACAAACACGATGAATGATTCCACTAAGACATTGCAACTATGGAACAATTTTATCAGGGAAAATGGAATCAAAATATGCTTACAAACTATTGCTGGGCACTAAAAGGGATATACACAAACTAAAGACAGTAAACAATCGTTCAGAATTACATTTTGATTGAGATTATTATATGTAAGTAAAGTAAAGAAACCCAACAACTTAACAACAGTTTGTAGGTTTTAATCACCTATTACAAAAAAACCTTGCCCCTTACAAATAAATGCTTCACAAATTTGAAATCAGAACACCATTTTCTATCAGGAACAGCCATTAAAATCGATTTAACAGAAAAAAGCAAAATGTTGTGTACCAGTTTTCTACAATAAAATTTACCGCATCCCTTTCTTTGTATCGTCGTTTGAGCAAATGAAGGAAGATATAATCTTGTTTTTATTACATGTTATTACTATGGCCATCAAAACTTATGGGACAAAATTAAACTCTTGCATTAATAAAATCACAATATTTATCTTTCTTAAAAATAAAATGCAAGTTATCCCAGAGTTATCCATTTTTTTTTTCTTTCTAAGAAGTCCTTTATTATACGTTATCCCTAGCAAATTGCTCTGAGAAAAAAAAACATAATTAAAAAACAAACATTTATATTCCGGAGAGGTCTACTAAGTGAATTTGACCATTCACAAATGTAGTTTTTTCTTCTTCTAAAAATACATCCACTTGTCAAATGATTGGGTGCGATCTCTGACTGATGGATTGTGAGAACTAAAGTATTTATTACCTTTTTGAGTGATCTATTGTACCCTTGTATTGGGTCATTCCATGGCAAATGGTCTAATTTTGGAGAAGTGCCCCGTGCGACCATCGTGAGATGTAATATAAATCATCTTATAAAAGTACATTTCTGTAAACATGGACTGAATATATACTATTTTTAGCTTTTTGAAAAAAATCATCTTCTTTCCACTTAATTTTTACAGCAATGATAAGAGCTAGGAGATTGAAATGTTGCATTAAAATCAATGTTATATTTAGAAGTTAGGTGCTAAATTTCGATTTTCTTACAAGAATATTGAGAAAACTATACAACAATAAACTTTGAAATTTTTATTGAACACCATATTTTTCGTAAATATTATGCCACATATTGGGCATTGTTGTCTCCGATGGATAATGAAATTACCTTTTTCTGATCCTCTTTCTAAGTTTTAAGATTATCTGCAAGGTACTACATTAGAAGGCTGGAAATTCCCTCTTTTGAAACTTTTTGCCAAAATCATCCGTTTTAAACTTAATTTATGAAGTAATGCTTCGAGCTAGCTAGTTGAAATTTTACATTAAGAAACAATAAAATATTGATATGTTAAGAGCCAAGGTCCACTTTTCTTACTCAAAGGAAGCTATTCAATGTAAAAAACAGATTTTTTCGAAGATTTTTCTGCAATGTACCCACTGTGTGTTAAGAAATACAAAAAAATATGTTAGCTCCATTGCATAGGGTGGAGAAACGTTGTGTAAATAAGCTCAGTGTTATTTCCTTAGTAATAACAGAGAAGGAAAACTTGTATCCCAAAATTGCAAAAAACCTTAAGTCGTATTTTACAATGGCCCTGCACTTACAGAACTGCCGTAGTGCATGAGGTCAAACAGTTTTATTTTTTTTTTAAACTATCTCACCTATGAAGCTACAACTTCATCAAAGCTTTGAGATACGTAGAACATACAAAACTGCATTAATATCCGAGGTCGTGGGGAGCCCTAGACCATTTGATATAAAATGACAGTATTGTCGGTTCAGGCATGAGAGTGATTTTGGATGCTCGTTTTCGTGGGTGACTGAGACGTAGAAACGATTCATATTTATTTCACAAACGTTGGCTTACTTGTAACTCAAGCTGTTTTACTCATTGCTCTTGACATTGCGCCAACTGGATTGATTATTGATTCCGGACGCGTCAACGGCTATGGTCATTTGTCCCGCAAGTGTAGTGTATGTTTTTGTGTGATATTTTCCCCGCTGGATAGCGAGATCCGGCGCCGACCTACCCGTCGGCATGCACGATTTTCCCCAAACCGGTATCTTCCAAAAGCGGGGCACCGCCTATTTCATGGGAAGAAGTTTCGACATCGAATGGCATTTCTTTTGCGAAGCACTAGAGGGTGTTGAATTTTGTGGTTAGCCTCTTGCCGCATTGTTCACGGCACTACAATTAACCTTTAAAAAAATTCTCTATAAAGTTTCTCGTTGATGTGGTCGTTTTCTTCTATATTCCACATTGCTTCTGTTTTGTTGTTAGTGTTCCTGATAAAGTTTTATGATTTTAACCTCTCTCATGACCTTTCTTAACATCGATTTTTATTTTTGGAGGTAGGGGTGGATATCGTGACACTGCTAATTATCAGGATCATGATATGATCATGGTATTGTTCAATGTCAAATGTTTCTTCATTAATTATACAATATGGCTTCTTCATTAGTTATACAATATGAAATGAAAATACCCTGTGAGCCACACACATGTAACTATACAGCAGGAAAAGTGAACGGCCACGGCAGTGTTAGCTTATGAATAGCTTGACTCAAATGTCAACAAGAATCTTCCCAGTTGATACGTGAGGTTGACTTTTCCTTAAATCGCCTTGGTCCATCATTCCAATTGTGTTTTGACATCAAATATAGAATCTCAGTTCCCAAATAAAAACACTTCATTGTAAAAATTAAATAATTTTTTAAAGTAAAATTCATTATTACAAAAACTAAAAACGAATAATCTCGTGAACGAATGTAGTATTTACTATATATGTGTGTATATATAGTAATTGTTACAATAAATAATAGTAGTTGTTATATATATATATATATATATATATATATATATATATATATATATATATATATATATATCGAGATATTGAAAAAATAGAAATAATTGACTAAAATGTATGGAACATGTGATGTCAAACTACTTCGATAAAAAGTTGACGAGATCACGGCAGTAGATAAAGGCAAAAATTTCGATGAACATTCTCAGTTATCGTATTTTCAGTTACGGAATTTCATATTCCTATTCGTTAACTCCCCAAACATTTTCATTTGATGGTGAGCATAATCGCAGGCTTGTTTATTTGAGCAAGGTCATACGTGATAAGATAATGTAGGTACATTGTTCTTATTCAAGGTCACCTCCTACTACAGAACCGAAAGGTTATCATACTAGAGGTAGGCGTAATTTCTCAGTGCTACTTGGTACGCTAAGTAGAACCTACGTTGTAGCTCCAAAGCGTAAGTATACATCATAATTAGCAACTTGACGTCCGTTTTTGACTCCGCGATCCATTTAATGATACATTCTTTATTTCTGGCAGAGCAAATACAATTTCATTATAATTCCTTTCAATCGTTCGAAACATCAATTTTAGCATTCACATCTTCTGAGACAAATACCATTGACCCACACTAGTTGTCAGCGTAAAGGCTCAGCCACCTGGTAATTAGTAAGCCACGTAGTAGGTACTAGTATTAGTAATTTGAGTGAATACTGAGATGAGCCGTTATTTTGCGGACATAAATGTAGCTTCACTATGCGCGAGTTTAGTCGAGCTCCTTTGTTAGTTATGGTCAGAGGTGGGATTTCGCATCTTTTATTGGGGGGGGGGGTCAAAGAGTACCCTGCATAATATGGTAAAAAGTTCCCCTAAACTAAATGTCACATGAGTAGTTACACTATAATTATAACATAAACATAACATTTTTGAAAGATTTTTTAGCCCCTGTCCCACCATCCACTTCCCCCTACAGCCAAAAACGTTTTTTTACAAATCATTTCGTCACCTTAATACTATTTTATCTACTTGAAAAAAAATATGAAAAAAGAAAAATAATGTATACTATCAGAAATATGTGTTTTGATATTTTCTCAGCGAAAAATTCAAATGCAAAGCTTTTTAAATAACAAAAAAAAAATGTTTTAGAACCTTGGAACAGGCTTGAAAACATCTAAAAGATCTTCTTAAAATACAAAATGTGAATTTTTTCAGATTGCTCAGCTGTAGTTAACAAATAAAAACAATTTTTACCATTTTAAGTCACATACAATTCGAAAATGGCTGCAACAGTTCTGTGCATTTATTTGAGTGTTTAGTATAAATTTGTAATGAAAATTGTTCTGTTGTCCAAAAAACAATGAAACTTTTTTATAATGGTATCGACATTATGATTAAGACAACAGATTTGCTTGTATAGTAACAGAAAAGTGAAATTACTCTAATAACATTGAATATAACAGAAAATATTCAGTGGAGAAAACAGGTTCGCTTTTTTCTCAGTGGACACTTTGCATCAAACAAATATGCATTATTTACAATATATCTTGCATTATCATGGAAAAAATACTTACAAAATATAATATAAAAAAATTTACGTCCTAAATCTCGGACCAGAAGATCGCGGGTTAGAGTGCCGCCTCGGGCATGGTTATGTTCTGTATGTTTGTGTTTATCTATTTCGTCATTCATCATCATCACAATTTCAACCCATCCACCAGGAATAACTACTCTGGGGTGTAAAATGGAATCAGCGTTATAATGCCGATCCCCCCAATGGAAAAAGTAACGTGCACCCACCCCGATAACTAAGTCTGGACCCCGGTGGGATGCACGCGTGGCTCCATGATGGTCGATTCATGAACAAAAAAGGTTTATTCAACGTCATTCATATATTTTGACAGTCTCTCACTGACTTTCTTGATCCGTACGTTTCGCAGCGTTGATAAATTTATTCTTTTGAAGATCCGTTAAAGAAAATCGTTTTACATGGACAACGGTCTAAAGCTTTCCGTTAGCTGATTACGCTTCTATAGATTTCATGTAATGCTGGAAAACACTTGATTTTTATCGCATCGCGGTCCCACAAAACGTGGTTTCGTGAGAAGCACCTATTTTTCGGCATTCGAAATATTAAAAACGCTAGGAAATTTGTATTGAAAATAATGTATTTAATCATAATATACGAATGTCCTCTAATTTTAAAAAAAAATAAAATTTCACAAAATTCAATATATATATATATATATATATATATATATATATATATATATATATATATGCGATTTTTGTATGTTTATGTGAATAAGTTATTCCGTTTAATAACAATAAGTTGTTAGTCACATTCATTTTAAAATCGGTATTTGCACACTCAAGAACGTAACTGTGAGAAGTCGAACGTAATTAGTTAAAAGTTTTCATTTTGGAGCTTTACTCACAATTTGTTTTTCTCCGTATTCACTTGAAGTTCTACAACTTTAACAAGTTTGCCACAAAAACCACGTTTTTGGAAATATCTCAGAATCTTCTGGCGGGATCCGAAAAGAAATTATTAGTTTCCCACCAGGAGACCGAGGCGCGTCGAATGACACATCATATGTCTCAAGGGGTGCATGAGAAGTGGTCTAACCGTGAGTGACAGATCCTCACTAACGCATACTCGCAGTTATTCAAATACTATGTAGGGACGAATTGAATATGGCGTCACCGACGCAGTGAACTGCTTTAAAAGTATTTTCATGTGTTGAGAGTTTAAGTCATCCAGCTTTCTTCAAATAAGTTCTTACACTCTCTAGCATTGGCCATACCAATGAATCGTAATAGCTAATAATGTTTTACTCCTATTAAAAAATGTCCAATCCCTCAATGGCCTTGTATGTTACCTCCATAGGAGAAATGAACTGGTAATATTGAAATTTCAAAATTATTAAGTCATAAAAATACTAGCAGGTACGAATGATGCTGAATGGTTAGAATTTAGTACAGCTACATTTGATTGTTAATATGCACAAAAATGCACAAAAAACATCATTAAACTGGTCTTCAGCATAATTCTCTAATAAGATCATTTCCAATTAGTTCCGAAAATTCTGTTGCATAATTTTCTACTACTACATTTTATTTGTCCTCGAATTTGCTTAACACTTCCGCATTTTTGTCCCCAATTTTTTGAAGAGATTAGAAATCCAAAGTCAGTCTAATTGTGTCCATTTCTACTTCTACAATTTCTCTATTTATCGTTTTGTAGGCGAATCTATTTAAACATTAAAAGACGACCGTTTGGTACGAGTATGTGAATAAGGTGTTGGATACGTTTTCAAAAGATTAAGTTGTTGCTCACATTCACTTGAAAATTGGCATTTGCAAGCTTAGGAATGTAAATTATAGAAGTCGAACGTAAGAACGTAAATGTGCTTCTGTAGCATTACTCACAGTTTGTTTTTCTCCAAATTTACCTGAAGTTCAAGTTCAATACGTTCCAAAACAATACTGTTGGTAGGATTTTGCAAATTTATTTAAAGAAATATGTTAATACGGATGCAAATTAAATGAAATCTGCCGCGCGGCGATTCAGCTGGGTGACGTTGGTTTAATTCCCGGCATGCAGGTACGGATTTTTGGAAATTTCTTAGAATCTTCTTGCCGGATCCGAAAATAAAATATCAGCTCCCCACCAGGACACCGAGACGTGTCGAATGACCCCTCATATGTTTCGGTTAGTGCACGGGTAGTGGTCTAACCGTTAGTGACAAATCCGCACACTCGCACTCACGCACACTCAGTTACTCAAGTACTGTAGTGGGATTAATTTTTTTTCTCAAAATACAGAAAAAAGTAAATCTTTTATAATATAAATTTAAAGATGCGAGAGATGAAATGTCTAAATATATTTTTTTTAATTTGTCCCAACAATGGGGGTGGCAGTTGTCCCCCCCTTGCCCCCACATGCATTCCGCCTCTGGTTGTGGTAGAAATACTCGTAGATCCGAGAGTAGGTGTGACTATTTTAATATAAATACTAACAACTCAATTCTGTAGTTCGATAATCAATGCAAATGATTGTCTATAACTCGGCAGCGAAAACGTCTAGTTCCAAATGTTACCTTGTTTTGTTGGTACTTTTATTTATCATTCAACTATTAAAGCTGAAAGGATGGGAAGGGATTCCAGACTTCAATAATCTTGCGCAGATTGTACTTCTCCTCCATACGTCGCATACACTTTTTAATGTTCTTTGGAGAGAAATAGCTCAGATAAATCGAATCAAAGTAATATTCCTGTTTTACGTTTTTTGGACCTTTCGGTGACTACATAGGTCGCTTCCCCCGGATGAAACGTTTTACTGTTAGTGCAGCCACCGTGTACTTATCAGTGTACGCATCCATCGTCGCGCTGGAGCTCGGGGACCCGAATTACATAGTTCGAGATCCCTTGCACCTAGTCCTGCATTAGAGGAAGTTTTCTCTATGCGTCACTGTTCGGTTATCATAGGATTTGATCCGTAATCTCAAAGTTACCGCGGTCGGCAAAAGCTTTGCCCAGAGCGGCGGCGGCGGCCATACGTATCACGCACACCGTCGAGCTACATCGAGATGCGCTGACACTGCGACCGGTAAGCCCTTCTGTCACGCATGCCACAACATCCATGCATTACGCGGGATTCGAACCCACAGCCCGGATGTCATGGTCACTTGAGCGCAAATGCACCTGCGGGAATCAGATTGACCAGGAATTAAAGGAGATATATGGTGGTTAGGAGAGTCGCATCATACCAGAACAGACAAGCAAACATCAAGGCCCGAGACGGAAATCGAACTCGCATCCCTTGGGGCCGAGATCGCTGCGTACGCCTGAACGATCTCGGCTGCCGAGCGTGGGACGCACGGCTGTCCTCTTCCGAGAGCTTTCACTCCTCGCTACCCAGGTCGACCTTGGTAATTAGTTGTATACTATTGGTGGCGAAGTACTTATATACAGAACGAGCTAATTTCGCAGTTGCTGTTTCTTCATAACAGTGCATATGAGCGAACACTCTTTGGGAACTTATTCTGCAGAGTAAATTTACCTGAGGGGAAATGATTCACAGGGGGACTTTTACATGCCATAGATGCAAGCAGCAAGAGACGATTTCGCTTGAGAGTCATGGCCGTTAACACAAAATGCCTTAGATGTCACAGTAGTATAAAATGATACTTATCCTTGACTTCACGATCGGAAAGCACTCGGAAGTAAAAAAAAGCAGCTGAAATCTTGTACTTGTGGCTCCAAATTTAAAGAAAACACCTGGAGCCGTTTTTGAGAAAAAATATATTAAAAAATAAGAAGAAGCCTATATTTCATTCAATATTACCCAGAAACTACTCATATTTTCAAAAATGTTTATATTATCTTATTTCAAGATGTCTTCAAACATATTTTATTTAAAAAAATCCCTTTTTGAATTTTGTAGATGTAAAAAGAGTCTGAAAAAATCGTAATATAGTTATTGATATAATCGTTCTCCTTGTTCACGCGACAGCAAATGGATTCCTTCACAAAGGGAACGATGAAGAGTAATAGCCAAAATCTGTAGATGATCTACCTTTGCAAATCTTGACAATATAATATTATAGGGATCACAGAACTATAGAAAACGTGTATAGTATCCACTTTTCCCATAGTACGTCACATATAGTCTTTAACTGTTTTGGACGTCAACTAAATAAATAAACAGAAATCTTCGTCACAACCGCGAATTTTAAAATTATTAATATATAACGATATACGATACTTTTACGTAACATTTAGCAATCTTAATCCTCATTGATATAAATATACATTTATTTTTGTTAATATTGGAATGGAACCGTATTCACTAATCGCATTAGTAGCGTGTGCCTACTACATTGAGAACATTTTCCAACATTCCTTTGATGAATTCCAAGATCACCCCGGAGCAGTATCTTAAACAGAGGGATATGAATCGTGCGTTTGCCTTCCCTTTCAGACTCTCCCCATTTTTATTATTAGGGCTGAGAAACGGGATGTTCTCATATTCTCATATGTCACACCTTGTTGTGCATGATCTAAAACTGTTAAACTTCAAAGAAAACAAGTACATCCATATTGGGAACAAATGTGTTAATATTGTGTCTAAAAACTGCCGTATTCGGAACAAATATGATTAATTGAGAAGTATCTATTTGAAATCACGAACAAAGAACAAACACTTTCAATTGAAATTAAACACGTTAAAAACTGGGACCAAACAACTTCGAACTCAGCGCAATGAAAATAAGGACAAGTGAATAAGTAGTAAAAATAGGTCACGAACGTATTTGAAACGTATATTATTTAAACATTGTTATAAAACAATATCAGTAACCTATTCTATAATTGTGTCCTTAGACTTACCGTGAAAATTCTAATTTTGTAGTTATATTTAATTTCCTCTTAATTGCTTTTAGTAAAAGTTTGCGATTTTCTTCAATATAATATATCTTTAATCCATTACGTTTTTCAGTAATTTTAACCCCCCTTTAACCACCAAGTGGTTTGATTTCATACTTACACTTCATTCACATATTTACAGTTGATTTCTTTACACCAAGCGAATTGTCCTATCCCTTCGATGTATTGTAGAATAAAACCAAAGCTATTGAATATTTTTTTCTCTCCCATTTTCAATATATTTCACAATCAACCGATTGGAGGAATACGACATCATTGAGCACTGACATATTTCTCATGATGTACTATCTTCCATTAATGTATGATATAACTTCAATCACGGTAATTTTATTGTCAACTGAAACAATTGAGTATATTCTGAGCATGCTTATTACTTGAATTGTCTTATTATTTCCCTTTTGAAATTATTTGGTCACAATATAAAGTTATAAGTTACACTTTCAATTACGTTTGTTCACAATTCGATTGTTTGACTTCAATTTGATCGCGTTTGTTCTGAATTTGGTTTTGATCTGGACTTTCTTCTACATCGGCCAACTTTACTCACAGAATTCACCAAGTGTACATTTGAAATCAGTAAATCTAATATCAAATGAAAACAAATTCTTCAAATATCATTAACAATGCATTGAATATCGTCAATAATTGACTGGACTTGTGTACTTTCAATACCAAGTGAAATTCATAAAATTACGATGCCGCGAATGTGACAGAATATTGGGAGAAGACAGAATATTGGGATTCCCCTGAGACTCTCTCGGTCGCCGCGAACCGCTAGAGAGCGCCACCAGCTGGTTGAGCAACCAAAACGGGCTATGTCGCCCGTGTTAAATCGAAGGGCCAGAGAGTAAATACCGTAAACCCAGTAATACAGCCAAGATCCAAGAGCGTGGTGCAATACCTGGGAAGGCGCCAGGCACCGGAAATAGCGGCAGTTGGATGCTCTTTGTTTTCAAAACTATTCCATATACATCGATAGTGCTGCAATATCTTGAATATTGAATGTCATTAAAAGGAAAATGTATATTCCTAATATATTAAGAGATCCTTTTCGGTTATATCTGGAGGTTGTGCAACCTAGCAAGAGCCGACATTAATGGAGAGGCTAGCCCAGTACTATCTGAGCAAGCCCATTAGAATATTGCAGGAGCCGGCCTGTCGTCCACGTGTGTACAGCGGGTTGCAGCGATGCGAAACGCAAATGGTAGGGTACTTGAAACCCGATGGATTCTTCTAATGTTTTTTAAATTAATTTATTTATGGTCGCTATTCATCTACTAAAACCATTTAGTGATCACTTAACTCAAGTAACATTGGGGCTATCGTCAAGGCCACACAAAACCATTCATGCCTCGGGCGGGATTCAAACCCGCGACTTTTCAGGCACGAGGCAGCTACGGCTTTTCAGCCTCAGCGACCTCGGCTATACATGCCGACTTTTGCAACTGTTTAGTCTTTATTTATACAGCAAAAGAAAACTATTCATTTAAATACGAACTAATAGAATGGTCGCTCATTGAATTCATCCTTTCGTAATCGAATGTATAATTCTTAACAATATGTACAGTACGTCACCAAAGTGCAAAACGTATTGTTTTCAAGAAGATTTTTAAAATACCCAAATTTTGGTGAGAATTGTTAAATGTTCACCTTTGACGTTTGCTAGTAAATCACCCAAAGATCACACAACTTGTGACAACTAACTTTATTTGCAAAGTGTGGGCCCAGATATTAATGTCGTTAACAGATCTTGGCAATTTGGTGAGGCAGTTTCTAAACTATTGTAACTTCAGTTACCATTATTGTCGTATCGTCATAGAAAAAATTGCGTCTGTTGCATATTTGGGTTTAGGCAAATAATTTGTGTTACAGCTAGTAAAGAACCGGCCTAGCACATTATCCTGAAGTACGTGTACACCTACATTATTTGGCTTTCGTAACAGTAGTTTTCGCAGCAGACAATAATTCCGGAAAGCTCTGGAGCCCCTTATTATTTATTAATGATTAATTTTAATTACAATTATCCATATTATTTTTTAATATCAAAGTCAGAGAGAGAGAGCGAGAGAGCGAGAGCGAGAGAGAGAGAGCGAGAGAGAGCGAGAGAGAGAGCGAGAGAGAGCGAGAGAGAGAGCGAGAGAGAGCGAGAGAGAGCGAGAGCGAGAGAGAGCGAGAGCGAGAGAGAGCGAGAGCGAGAGAGAGCGAGAGAGAGCGAGAGAGAGCGAGAGAGCGAGAGAGAGCGAGAGAGAGAGAGAATGTCTCTAAGATTTCTAAATGTCTATATTTCATGCTCAGTTATGCGAAAACTACTCTAATTTTCGAAAATTTGTTTTTTCTTGGGGTTACTCCCAGCTTCAGGGGATGCTGATATCCGCGTTGGGTGCTTACTATGTCCACTTGGGGCACATATCAACTTTTACACTAGACACACATGCGGGCTCCTCGGTCTGTGGTCAGCAGTTTCATAAGACCTTACGCATCAATACACATATATGAAAGACAAGCGACCCTTCAGACCAAGCTGGTGAGTTGCCACAGGATCCAGCCACCACGGCCATCCAGGTCGGCATTTTCAAAAATTAGTTCATGGCCTTATTTCAAGATGTCTTTGAACAACATATTTCATGAAGTAAAAGAATCTCTATCTTCAATACGGAATTGTACGAAGACGTGGGGAAATTTTAAAAGTAAAATAGTCTATCTTCAGTATTATAGTTGTATGAAGATGCCCAAAAAAGTGCACTTTCGCAATATTCGAAGAATCAGGTATTTTCACGAAAACAAGACCCGCGCCGTTCTTTAAGCGTTATCTACGCTATCCTAGAACCAAGTTTAATAAAAAATTGAGTTATTTTTGAATATATATACTTTTTATATATATTGAAACGAAGAGCGTTTCTGTAGTAAGAAATATTAAAAGTCACAAATTCTAAACTAAAATAAAACACATTATTATCAGCGCAGTAACTCCGCCGCCGCCAACGGAAAAATCGAGGGAACCGGCGAGGCGAGCAACGGTCGGCAGTGCGGGGAGGCGCTCGACGGGGTACGGATGGGCTGTGACGGACCCGATGATTAATCAGCCATTTTTCAGTGCAGTTGGAGTAAATGAAGTTTGATGGTAGAATCAAGTGTACTTAGGACTTGTCAGCAGTTGGACAATTGGTGGAATTAAGATAGCGCGTTGAAACTGAGAAAGATCATTGAAAATCGTGAGCCGCGTGGCCGGTTTTGGTTAGTACAGTGATACCATACTTAAATAAACATAGTTGGGAGTAGTGCCGAACAGATTCATTGCGAAGCTGAGGAAGATACCGAAAGGAGCAGGAAAGCCCGACAGACATCGATCTTGCGCAATTCGGTCCCGTATCTGTGTGTCATTCTCATAATGGCTGGGACGGCGCCCAGGCGGAGTCATCAACCGTCGCGTGGGGCTGGAGGGACCGGTCGCCGAGGGAGGGCGCATCTCCGACGGGCTCCGAGGTGAGCCGAAGCCCACCGACTCCGCCGCCGGCGCTGCCGCCAGTACCACGACCGCCCGAGGAAACGTCAGGAGGGACAGATGATGTTTAAAGGCCGAGGTATCATATACATTTGAGCAAATCCGCATGTTTGGTATCAAAACAAAGATTGTACGGACTGTAAATATTGTTTTCCAGGTATACTATATGATCAATAAAACGTTTAGTTGTGTAAAAGAATCTATCACAAAATTTCTCTTTCCATGTTATGCCAAAACCCTAGAGACCCATTCACGAGAAAACACCTGTCCCCTTTACAATTCATAATAGTGAAAAGTACCGCTTCCTAGGTACGTCACTATATATATATATATATATATATATATATATATATATATATATATATATATATATATATATATGTGTGTGTGTGTGTGTGTGTGTGTGTGTGTGTGTGTGTGTGTGTGTGTGTGTGTGAGTCTCGGGAATATCAATTTTAGATAAAAATTGTCTAAAAGATTAAAGTGCTAGCATTGACCACAGACGGACAGACGTTTTGCCATAAATCGATTTTTCGGTTTCAATGACCCTAAAAAGGTGAATTTAGACTCTACAACTTTGACTTCTTGAGTTTCAGAGTACGTTAACGTTATTTTAACTATAATAGTTGAAAGAAGAGTAAAAGTTAAAGATAAATAAATAAAAACACTATTTAAAAATGCGCGAGATTAGCAATATCTGAAAAAATAGACATTTTCGTTTCAGAGTTTTGGAAAACTTGGAAACTTTGCAACGGTGAACGAATTGCAGATATGATTTTTCTACAGTGCTAACAAAATAGTAACTCAGGGGGCCATCTCAGCATTTGTTCAACGGATCAGGGAAACTGGATAAAAATCTGATCAAGATGGGGGTCATTGACCTGGAAGCTGAAGTATATTACTTGTTACAAGCATATTATCTTTTAAATAAACAATTATAGAAGACAAATGTGAACTAAATAATTGTATATCACTGTTTTGTTAAAATAAACATTATTTTTCTTTTTGAAGATGAGTATAGTCTCTAAATGTGTAGGAACAGTTATGCAGCGGAAGAGATTTTACTTTTAACTTAAATTTGTGAACCGGCTTCAATTATTTAATGTCATCTGGCAATGCGTTGTAAAGTAAGGTACATATATTGTATGAGGATTTCTGATAGTGAGCTGTTGATACTGCCACTTGATGATCGTGATTTCTACGACCTGAATTGTGATTATAAATATCAGTATTATATGAAAATATGTTCCCACCGTTAAGTCAGATGTGCGATGAAAACTTGACAAATCAGCCTTTCACGACAACATAGTAATTATAGGCGAAGACTGTACTTGTTTATAACGATAATGCCACCAGAAACCAACAAATTCTTTGTCGAACCAGGAAAAGAGAATATACAGATAGAAACGTATTCGTTACAACATCTGAGTTGTGCAAGTAATATTATTTTCATCAGAAGCTGCGACACCTTTATCTGTGTAAAGGAAAGGTAAACACATACTGTGGAATTGTTTGAAAAGGGTGAGAACATTTAAGCCACTTGAGATGTATTTTACGATACTCATTAACATCAGAGGCGGTGTCACAAGCTTGCACACAGATGTATTTTAATAATATATCATGATCGTCAAAAAATTTACGTGAACTCCACAAACAAGCTAAAAATAAATCTTCCATCTTTGCCGACAACCAGTCTCTGCTCTCCAGCACGTTCGTAGACTTTATTAAAAGGTGTATATCTCGTTGGGCAATCAACTGTTACATGAGAAGTGGAGTTGGATACGATGAGTCGATAAAACACAAGAAACCCAAAAGACAAAAAGGCTTCTGCATCTACCACCGTAATTTTGCAGAAAATTTAACGTTGTCACTTTCATTTGTTAGAAAATAAAACTTATTGTTCGCGTGTACATCGTGCATCGGAAATCGGCGACTTTTTGACTGAAAATCTCTTATTGTCGGGCTCTGCTTACGAAGAAATGGATAAATCATGTTTCTGTATGTCGTAAATTGCGCCCTTAAATGCCTTACGTAGTCAGAGCTATATTTTGTGTGTCTTGATACCGATTGACGGTAAAGTGTTTATGGTAAACAGTAGCGTTTACCATAAACATTTTACTAACCTAAACCACTGAGACGATTTCCTCCAAATTGATATTTCCTGATCGATCTAAAGGAACTCAAGGCCGTGAGCGTTTCAAACGGATATTTTCATTTTTGGGGTTCATTTCAAGGATCCTCAATTACATTTTCAAAATTTTCTTAAAATGAACTCCAAATTATTTAATTACAATTTAATTGATTTAAGATGAGGGCAAAGAGCGAAAACAAAGCGGGTTTCATTTTCATTACTTCTTTGCATTTTTGGAATGTTACTTGTTTTCGCAGTTGCCGAAAATACAGAGTTCTATAAAAATAGGACCAAAACCGATTATTTACCTTTCTTTCAAACAAAGAAAAGATGTACAGAAAAAATTGGAGCCGTTTTTGACAAAATAATTAAAAATTGCGTTTCGCACAAAATTACGCGAATACTGCTAACATTTTCGAAATACGTTTGAGCTTTTAATTTATGCAATTCTCAAAATATCAGGAAAATCAACCAAAGTGAATCCTGTGCCATTCTTTTACAGCGTTCTTTATGCCTTCCAAGAACAAAGTTTAAAGTAGTGATGTTACAACAGCACAAATGTTCCTTGCAATTTTCGAAAAATGTTTTTGCAATTTAAAAAAAAGGAGAGTTTTCCGAAAGTGGTACCAGCAGTATAGTTTTTACCGTCCTTTGATACATATGAGAAGCAATTTTAAGGAAAATTTTGGAGCGGTTTTTGAGAAAAAATATTTAAATAACTTAAAATTGCCTATATTTCTCGAAACAATTACAGGAAACATTACAACTCATATTATTGAAAAATTGAACATGACCTTACTTCAAGACTTGCCTTTAAAGAAGAGATTTCATTTTGGAAAAAGTCTCTGTCTTCAATAACGTAGTACAATGCAATAACATGTATGAAGATGCCCCAAGAAACTGCACGTCTTCAATTTTCGAAAAACTACCATTTCTTACTAGGGTCCAGTAATATGAGTTTTTCTGACGAAAATTAGCCGTTTTCCGGTGCACGAATTCATAACTTTCTCTTAGAAGTAAGTGCGAGGAAATAAAAATTGGAGCCATTTTTAAGAAAATGATGAAAATGTGATGGGGCTTCATATATTGTACTTTTAAAAGTAACCGTTTCAAACTTGCAAGGCTTCTAGTTCGCCAGATCGATCGGGGAATATATATTTTGGAGAAAATCGTCGAAACAGACGTTATAGCTTCAAAGGATTTTTCGGTAGTAAGGACCCACAAAACGTGAATTTTGACTACACAAAATGTTAGATGGAGTACTTTACTACACATAGGAACACGATTTATCCGCTTTTTTACCAGCACTCCGCAATAAAAGTTTTTTTCTGTCAAAAAATCGCCGATTTCCGGCGCACGATTACAGTCCTTTATCTTTTTAGGATTTAAGCCGAAAAAGAAATAAACGAAAACCATCCTTAACCAATTCCCCCACCCGGTTTATAGCCCATTCTCTAGGATTATTAGTATGATGTACTGTATGTACCAACAAACAATAATGTCAATTTTCAAAATTACGGGATTTCTTTCATTCGCTTTATCTATGTTGACTGGGCTATGTGTTCAGCTGTGAGGCTAGTGGTGGTGGTGGTGCAGGGTAACGTAAATGGAGTGCTAAACCAAATACCTGAATTCAAAATACCTGAGTGGGACAATTTGTTGATGCTCGGATGCAGTGCCGGCGCAAGGCATGGGCAGACAGGGCGTTCGCCCGGGGCCCCGCAAGTCAAGGGATGGTGGGACTAGTGGGGGAAAATAGTAAAAATTGAAAAGGAAATTAGAAATCGAGAAACTCGTTATTGTAATTGTATAAGTCGCGGCGCAGAAGTCTGATAATTTTATACAATTTTCAATTAATTTTTTACCTGAAATGTGATTATAATCATTACGTATCATTACTATGAATATTATGACACTAACATTAAAGCGAATTCTACTGAAATTCATATTTATTATTTAATGTTTTTAACGAGTAATTTTATTAAGCGCTAACTAAATGCAACACAATTTTTAGCGTTTTAAGATCAACGTGGACATAGTATTATTCGATCATTAAAATCTTTTACTTTAAACTATTATTTAAAATGTATTTCCAAAAACTTTTTCTAGCGTAAACTTGTAATTTTTGTTATTTGTTGAAATTTTTTTTTCATATAGTTTCGTGACACAACGTTCACATTTTTATTTTTTCGCGAGGGTGGGCGCTACGTGTTAGTATTGTCCCGGCCCAAAATTGTTTAGCTCTGGCACTGTTCGGATGTATTTTTGTGGTTCAAGTAGCATTATAATACCACGTAACCGTTATAAATTATGCCAGAAAGTACGTGGTGGTGTAACACCACTAGTTCAATAATGTTAAAGATTTTGTGCGCAATGTTGCATATAGGATGTTTATTTCGGGAGCCAAATGTATTTGTTGGTATAATATTATGTTCTTTTATTATCGGTTATAATCCCTTTAAAATCAGCTTTTCGAACAATTTAAATGTTTCTAAATGTATGGAGATTGGACTCTAGTCTTTTATATCATGGGCATCTTTTCCAGGTAAATATTAAACACATTTGTTTTCTGAGTAATTAGGACAGGTCGCAGTTTTTCTAGATGTTCCATGTATTTTAGTTTTATACGCTCTATTCGATAAAATCATTTACGGAAATAATAGTAGAAGAATGCCCTCAGGTCGAGCACGACCTTTGGTGATCCTCAATGAATATGCGCAGCAGTTACAGGATGCTACCTTCATAAATGTTGCTCCTGGGACTTCTCGCTAAAGCCACTGTTATTGTGCTCCTCCATCTTTGCCAGGCTTCTGTGAATCTTATTATTTCAGACCATTCACAGTCCAATGTTTTCATTATTTCAACAGACCATCGCAATCTGCCGCAGCCTTCTGTGAACCATTAAGTACATTTCAAGTAATTCTTGTCTTCTCATGGGGTGTCCAAAATATTGCAGTTTGTGTTTTGTCGATATTGCTTCAATAAAGGATCCTGGCTTAATTTCCTGCAGAACTGATTTGCTGGTACACTTTGCCGTTCATGGAACTTTTAATAGCCTTCTCGATGTCCACAACTCAAAGGCATCATGTCTTCTCTTATCTTCTTTGCGTACCGTCCAGCTCTGGCAGGCGTGCATCACTATCGAGAATACCATGGTTTTTACAATTTAAATTTTGGTGTTTTTTGAGATGTTTGAGTCTTCATGATTTTTTCAGTTTTATCATTGTACGTTGTCTAACCTTATTCTCCTTTTTATTTTGTGTCACCTTTTTGTTAAAATGTGCTCCAAGAAAGTTGAACTTTTTAATAGTCTTTAAGTTTTGGCCTTGTATCAAATACTGCTTATTTGACTTACTCTTTCCAATAAATATTGATAATCTTATTTTGTTTCAGACAGTAGTTGTATCGTCGGTGTGTCTGATGTTAATCTTACGCCCTCCCATTCTTATTCCTATTTCTAAATCCTATAGCCCTGCCATATTCATGATACTTTTGCTGTACATTTTGAACAGGCTTGGTAACAAAATGCAGTTTTGATCTTTTTTTTTTAAATTTTGAACCAGGATGTTTCGCCTCATATTTTTGCGAGCTCATTACAGTACAACTTCTTGGTCAGTTGGATTAGATGTACTGGTATTCCTTTGTGTTCCATAGCTGTCCACATTCTGCTGTGATCGACGCAGTCGAAAGCCCTGGCATAATCGGTAAAGATGAGTTTTTTCTGGAATTCTAGTGCAGCTTCCACTATCCATTTAAGGTTTGTTATTTGATCGCGGGAACTTCTATTTCTTTTAAATCCTACCTGTTTTATTGGCAGTCCGCGTTTTATATGATACTTTTCATTCTGTTTTTAAACTATTTTAGCAGTGTTTTACTCGCTTGTGGAATTAGTGCTATTGTTCTGTTTTTTGCACATTCTCTCGTGTCACCTTTTCTTTGGCAAAATAATGATTTAGTTGTCAATAAATCTCGTAATTTCTTACTACGGCTTTGTCTTTATGTTTGTCTTAATATTTGTTTCTACCTGGACGAACTATGACTGAATATGGTAGCTTTTTCTCTGTATTCAGCATTCTTGTCAAATCTGTTACTGATTCTACCATTACCGCTAGTTTTTCATTAATTTCTACTCTCATTGACTCGAATTTTTTTTGCAGACTTCTCCTGGATTTCTACAATGAAACATTACGTTCGCAATTTTCGCATAGCCAAAATAGTTTTGATTGTCTTTTGTTCGTTGACTTTAAGGCATTGAATTGCCCCTCCTGTAGTTCTGCACATATTTGATGATGACATGCTTTATACATCCCGTCACGGGCCACAGCCGCATCGGCTTTATCTACTTTTATTGCAAGTGGGACAAATGTCTTGTTCCTCTGACTTGTCATTACATTTCGTTTCCGTCTGCATGTTTTCTCCAGTCCTGGAAACGCTTTGACACATAGACACTATGAACTCTTGATGCTCGTATTCATACCTTGGAATTGTCGTGCAGTCCTGTCTACGATATTTATTCCTTGGCTTAGATGAAATGTAAAATGACCGCATACGCAGTTATTTTGTTGCTTGTTTTGTATACCTTCTTAGCCTCCCTGGATTTACTAACACCTTTCCTGCTTTCCCTATACATATTCTATATCTTAGCAAGCTTACCTTAGGTGTCCTATGTCTGTTTACCTTCGCCCAGATCGAAATCTGTCTGCACCGATCGCGCGAGAAGGAAATCTTTTCCATAGATTTCGCCACGTCCTTAACAACTCGTCCCCACTCACTCCATCAAGAGCATCACAAGTTAACAACACGGAAATAATATAGTGCCATTATTTAAAAACTAAAGATAGCAGGATCTTCAAATAAAATATGGACAGAAATTTAAAAATACATATCAAATTTGCAGGGTCTCCAGATCGATAAAATCGATCGAGGAATATCCGTTTTGAGGAGAATCCTGTGTTCACCTTATGCACTTGTATTGTGAAGAACAGACAAACGGATAGACGAAGAGAAACGTTTTCGCGAAACCATTGTCCTACAAAACGTGTATTTCTCTCAAAATTTCACATTAATTTTTCTAGAGCTCATTACAGAACTTTATAATATTATATACTTTATTATATTCCGTATATACTAATGTAAGAGTTAATGAAAGTTGCCTTTCATACATTGAGTGATTTCATTATAATGAGGGAGATTGAAAAATTTCATTTTCGACAATTGTAATAACCACCTTGTGCTTGTAATTACGAGGGTCTCTCCAAAACACAACCATTTTGTAAACATTCAATTTATTTTCCATACATTTGCTACTTTTTCAGTATGTTGATCAATTCTTGAGGAACAAAAAGTCTCTTCTCCACATAATCTCCGTCTCTTTTTACTGCCTTACGACACCTTTGAAGAAGGGCATGTATACCCGCACGGTAGAAGCTTGGGCCAGCACGCGTGAACCAGTTTCGCAGCCTTCACAATTGAGTCATCATCCCCTGGAAACCACCTGACACAAACCTTCTTCAACTGTAGTTCTTTCAATATTCTGTCCATTATTCGCATCTCCTATACCCACTTTCATTGACAATTTTTGCACGGTTACACTTTTGACAGCCAAAATGAGGTTGTGAATGTGCTGCACATTGTCAAGAAAATGTGAAGAGTGTGGTCTGTCTACGCATGGGAGGTCCTGAGTATTCGCTTGCCCTAAATCCATCAGATACTCTGGAATCCCATCGACTAACTGTACAGTGATCAACAGCATCAACTCCATACACATTTGTTTAACCTCTTGAAAATGTTTGTCACTGAATGTTCACACAGCACGTTGCTTCCGACGAACATGTAATTCCCCAGCCCTTTTACACGAAAGCATCGAGAGCAACACTTGCGGAAACAGGTTTAACTAATTTTCAATTCAAGCAGGAAGAATGATACTGCGAAATCTGTAAAGAGCAAAGACATAGAAAAGAAAAAAAATTTAAAAGCTTCATGTGCATTACTCTTGAACTGATCTGCGTATAATGTAAAATACATAATTATTTCATTTAGCACTTATTTATTTACTAAACTTTTAATATGTGGTCATTAATTTATTCGATGCAAAAAGTCAATTAATCTTAGTAGTACTGTGAATATTTTACACTATTAGATGTCTCTCGCATTACAGTTTTCATTTAAGTCTGTCACTGCAATCTTCTGCACATAATCCTCTTCTAGCCATCGCCTGCTACACGCCTTCCTTCCGTGAACTTCTGTGTCTTCCTTGTCTTCTGTGTAATGTTTGTGTCCAATTCCAGAGCTTTAGAGGCCATCGTTCTTTACCCACTCTGTTTAAGTGATCATACCATTTAATTTCAATGGTGTGAATAATGCTGAAACTCACTTCTGCTTTTCTTCCAATTTCTTACTTTGTCCAACAACGTCAATCCACAGCTTGTTCGCCAATAGTCCATTTCCATTGCTGTAAGTTTATACTCATAACTTTTTTAAATTTCCCAAACGTGAGACCCATATGTGACAATACTCTCTACGATAATCTTATATAGCCTTATTTTTAATTTTATTTCTCAGAGTTTGATTCCATATTAAGGGATCAATTGCCTTAAAGCTACTTGGCCTTTCGATATTCAACTCTGAATATCTTGTGTGCTACTTGCTGCTATTTGAGTACCTAGATAGAAAAAATTCTGGCAGGATTTCAATTCTGGTCCGTTGTGTATACACAGAATCTTGGCTTCTCTTCCTACGACCAGATATTCTGTTTTATTAAAATTTATTTCCACGCCCCAATTTAATTTCTCTTCATGAAGTTACCGCAATATTTACAAAACATTAGCTTCCTTCTCAGCGAAGATGACTTGGTAGTCTGCATAATTAAGGGAATAGAGCATGGAATCGTCAATTTTACACCCAGATTGCAACATTGTCTCCTCCAGTTTTTTAAACCTTCGTACAATTTAAACAGAGCAAAACTATGACACACCTTGCCGTAACCCTTTATCTACATAAAATGGTTCGGAAAGGTTTTTGTCAATTTTAATCTGACTTACACTTCTGCTGTATAGGTCTTTAACAGCTTTCAATAAGTACATCTTAACATCTTGTTTCTCCTTGGCCATCCAGAGTTTATTTAATCAAACTATGTCGTAGACTTTTCTTAAATCTATGAATACCAAGTGAGTTTCTAAATTATGGGCAAGCCGGTTGTCGGTCACTAGTCTGATACTAAAAATATTATTAATACTTGAGCGTCCAGCTCTAAAGCCGGTCTGTTCTTCCACGTCTACAAGATCCATTTCAATGCGAAATTTTAGTATTTTTCCATAAACCGGCAAATGCTACAGAGCAAAGTCATGTCTCTGTAATTCTCACATTGATTTGTCACTTTTTGGGATAGTTTAGAAATGTAACCTTTTCTAAAGTCCTCTGGCAGCGTCTCTCCCCTCATATTTTATTGTACAGTTGGCAGAGAATTTCGAGAAATATACTCGGACCATTTTTAACATCTCCAGAGCCACTGCACCTCGACTCGGAGACTTCCCATTTTTAAATGTTCTAAGAGCCTTTGCAATCTCATTTACTGTAATGTCATCCATGTCATTCTCTACTTCTCCCATATTAATATTGTAAACATTGATGAATTCTTTTCGGTCTTCTTTCATCAATTCTTGATAGTTCTTTCCATTGTTGTAGGCTTATAAGTTGAAAGGCAGAAGATTGTTTCACATTTATTCTTAATTTTTTTTAAATAGGTTTCCAAGACTCTTGCTTTGGTATTGACAATGTATTGATTAATTTATTCACATTTCTTTCACATTAATTTTAGTCATAAAATATGATAATATATGAACACTATAATAGGTACGATTTAGAATATGTTATACATTTATAATAAAAAATGACGTATGGAGGAGATCATTTTTAACTAATCCTGCAAATATACAACTAATCTTGGACCTAACTTTTTAATAAACAGTTTGTTGATTGAAAATATTGACAATAGTTCAGTCTAAGACACAGGATTTTATTACTCTTCTTAAAATTAAGTCGACTCGCCTTTTGTTAAATGTTTGTGGAAATAACTGGTTGCCCTCATAAGAAATTCCTAAGAACGCTAATGGGCCGTACTCCCAGATGAGTCAAGGAAGATTGCTTGCAAGAGGCGTGCCGTCGTGCCAACGGCATCAGAATGTGGGCCAGGCTGATAAGATATTGTCGCCGGGCCATTACGGAAACCGGTGATTTATCTTCTATAATGTCTTAAATGGTGGAGTCATATACTCGATTTCCTACAACTTTCTCGCCTTACTAATATGTGACCTTGCCTATTCAAAGAGATAAAATAGACGTATTTGAAGCTAAATATCATATAATTTTGATATTATTTTCTAGAAAATAGATGACGGTCTTATGAGAAAGGACGTGAAAAATTAATTTTAACACATGATGTGTGTATTTTTTCCCATTACTTTCCGCAATGCCTTAACACAAAATGTTTAGAATCGCGTTTTTAAAAAATGATTTAATTTAATTATTGGAAATAATTTGCATTCGCTACATTAGAATTGAATTTCATTAGATATCAGACGTAGAAAAAACAATATCACCTACCGCGTAAAAAGTCTGATCCACCTTTAGATTTACGATAGTTGATGTTTCTCTGCAGGGAAGTGACCGCTTACTCTTCAGTGTTTCTGTGAGATGAGAAGTATGGAATATTTTACCTAATATGTTGGTGTACGAATAACCCGAAACTATTTGCTTCTAAATAAACAAATAATTGTGATTAATTACAATTAATTGTAATTAATTAATTAATTAAATATCCATATCATAAATAATCATAATAATAATCATAATAATCATAATAATAATAATAATAATAATAATAATAATAATAATAATGTGTGAAATGAGATGGAGGCTGAGATTTCAACATAAAATAGTTTATTTAGTTTGACAACTTATAATACAATTTCTTTTGGAGAAAACAAAAAGAAATGCCGAAGATTCGCTTGACGTAAGAATGTACCTAGTTCGTCGCCGAGTTTCGTGTCGTCAGAAGACGTACCTATCGTTGCCAACTCACAGTACTTTTAACAATCACAAGAGAACTTGGGCATGGTCAGCGTGTATGTCACTATCACAAACACTCGACGGCTTTGCTCGGTCTCGTTCTCTGCTGCTTGACCGGGTACTGGGCCGCCTGTTATATACCCGTGGCCTAGGCTATCCTAGACTCGTTCCCGCAGCTCGTGGCTTGCTGAAGCGGCTGGCGTCCTGCAGCTTAGTGCTCTTTAATATAGAGCGCGTGACGACTCATACGCGCACCAACTTCAAGGTTCACTGTGTACACAGCAATAATAATAATAATAATAATAATAATAATAATAATAATAATAATAATAATAATAATAATAATAATAATAATAGAGACCTGCACCATTCTCTTAAACGTCCTTCACACTATCCAACAGCAAAGTTTAATAAAAACAATGGAACCTTTTTTTTTATTTTAAAAATTTCCCTGGGGATTCATGTAAAGTATTCTCCGAAATTAAAATAACGGTTTTAAATTCACGGGGTCGTAACATCATCCAGATTGATAGAGGGATATCAATTTTGGAGAAAATCGGCTGTACGGTTTAGCCGCTTATCGTTGTTCATACAGACAGACGTTTTGCCGACACTCGATTTTTCGGTATCCAGAACCTACAAATCTTGTATACTGGCTACACCACGTGTTAAAGGATTTTTTTCTAAATTTAGCAACTGCATTTATCCACTTTTTCGTTGCCGGGGTCCTCTAACAAGAGTTTTTCTGCCAAAAATTCGTCGTTTTTATTTTCTTTGCACAGCATTACATAATCTCTACTCTGTTGCGAGAAAGTATTACATTTAGCGGTAATGCCCCATCGTTTGTTATTTTAAAGCTAGTAATGCTAGAACACATACTTCCTTGCATTATTTCTAACTTTTTCAATTTTCGAAGTTTCAGAGTTCAACGAAAATCAGACCAGCGCCTATTTTTTAAGCGTATTTGTTCTATCCATGG
Organism: Gryllus longicercus; assembly: GCA_038098605.1. Lineage (NCBI taxonomy): Eukaryota > Metazoa > Arthropoda > Insecta > Orthoptera > Gryllidae > Gryllus > Gryllus longicercus. The sequence goes on from JAZDUA010000040.1 coordinate 1,656,569, forward strand.
AAAACTTATGATGAAAACAATTAGAGGGGCTCTAAAGAAATGATTTTTTTATAGATTACATTAAATTTCAGAATAAATTACGTGACAACAACTAGTTAAAAAAGTCTATAGTACATTTTTTAAAGATCTGATTGTTTAGAACAATTTATTTAAGATAAAAATCTCTACTACAATTGAACCACAATTAAGAATCTTAAAATCAGTCATATGTGACAAATACTATATGAAACTTACGCTGGGCCAAGAATTACGTGTCATTGAAAGAAAACTCACATTGCTAATGGATAGAGACAGTTTCTATTGTTCTCAATACAGAAAATTGCATAACTTATTCGCAGCTAATGCTAATACCACGCTACTAAAAATCTCTACCTTCAAATTTGTAGTACTGCAATGCTAAATATAAAAAAGTTGCCCGGAAATGGGACAAACCCAATTTCTTTACTGTCTTTTGATACATACGAGGATAAAATTTAGAGAAAAAATTGGAGCAGTTTTTATTGAAAAATTAGTGTTTAAAAATTCCAATATTTCTCGCAAAAGTACGCGAAAACCAATCTCATTTTCGAAAAATTCTACATGATGTAATTTCAAGATCTAATAAACAGATTTCATTTCGTAAAAAAAACTCTTCAATATTGTGGAATGTCAGTTGTGGAAAGACGTCTAATAAGTTTGGAAATTTTACCATTTTTCGAAATTCGGGGATTTCAACGAAAATGATACCCGCGGCATTTTTAAGATTTCTTTACGGTACCCGAGGAAAACATTTTATAAACATATGGTGCAGGTTTTTAGAAACTTGTGAAAATGTTATTGAATCTTGAACTAAAATACCCCCAAAATCAAAATATCCATTTCAAACGCGCAGGAATGTATTAAGATCGCTGGTGAAATATCCATTTTAGAGAAGTTCGTCTGGACGATTTAGGCGCTAATGTGGGTCACTGATAGAGAGACGCCCAGACAGACAGGCGGTCAGACGATTAACTTTCAATCTATTTTCCTGTATCAAAGACCCACAAAACGTGGATTTTGACTACACAAGATGTTAGAGGAAGAAAATTGCTACGCTTAAAGAACATTTATTCATTTTTTCATTACCAAGTCTCGACAATAGGTTTTTCTGTAGAAAAATCACCGATTTTCGCCGCACGATTTCAACACTTTCTCTTTTTATTACTTACGTAGTAAGGTGAGGACGTAAAAATTAACAATATTAGTAATTAAAAAATCTGTACCAAATCGAATGTAATTTAAATGTAACTTACAGTCAAATCAACAAGTAAATCAGTCCTACAACTGTCCTTGGCAAACTGGAACAAGCCTATGAAGAAAAGGAGAAACTCCAAAGACACGTGCTCCCAAACACATTGTCTAAAAGAAGAATGCTACACAAAGAATCATAATCTCACCCATCATTCAGAGATGCGTCGCCACATAAGACGCCAACATTGAAACTTATATAAGCAGTTCCAGAGGTAATAAAAAGTGACGTAAAAGGAGTACAATGATGCGAAGAAGTATTTCTTGTTGTCTCAGCTGGGGCATATCAATGTTCAGTGGAATATTTACCGGAAGGGGTGTTTCATGCACGTGGATTTGTATGTGTCTTTGAGTATGTGTACGCAAAGGTATCTATCTTTGCATCACGTTTTACACATAAGAATGTTAGACTACATTTCAAGGTGAATGCACTAAAAACAAAAGATAGTAGTACGAAAATTAATTAATTAATTAATTAATTAATTAATAGAAATAAGTAAATAAATATTAATATTGAAATATGTATTCAACTTAATTCTTTAACTAACAACTTTAGTCTTGCTACTGCAAATATCTGCAGTTCCTATAAGGGCATTTATCGGCTACTCCGTTCGATAGATTTCGGCTTTTTCGCTGAGAACCAGTCGAATGCCGGGGCAGTAGGGGTCACGTGTGGTCTTTCTTTCCTCTTTTCCCCTTACACACACACATACCTGGAAAGGGAAAAGGTAACACGACGTGTAAGTCTGCGCCAGATCATTCATTACAGGAGGAGAAACACCACCATCACCCGGCAAGAATTTGTATAAAAATATTTATTTACGTCACAAACAGTTAAAAACTGTGTATGACGTGCGATGGGGAGAAGTTAATTTGAAGTTACATTTATGTCCAGAAGCAAAACAAAGAGCCATCTCAGCATTTGCTCGAGGATCAGGGAAACTGGACGAAAACCTGATCGAGATGGGGGTCATTGACCCAGAAACTGAAGTACAATACTTGTTACAGGTTCTTTACAATTATACAATCCAAATGATATATAATACATTCAATGTCATTTTAAAAATGGATATTACTTTCCTTTTGGATGCTCAGTATAGTCTCTAATTGTATAGAAACAGTTATGCAGCAGATCCGTATATCCGCTCCGTATATCCAGCATATCCGCTGCTGTAAAATAAAAAGTATTTGCAAAGGCAAATCAGGTACTGATTTATGGCTATTGTCTTTGTGTCTTATTATAGCTATTATCTCTAATGTTCTAGGTGAAGGATTCGACTTACAGCCGCGAGAACTGGAAAAAACTATAATTTGAGTTAGTAGATTCCCCACTGTGCACAAGAAAATCTACACAGATATTGAAGCTAATTGTATGTCCAGAAGCAAAACAAGGGGATATCTCAGCGTTTAATCAAAGGATTCGGAAAACTTCCGGAAAAACCTAATCAAGATGGGGGTCAGAAGATTGGTACCCAGCAGCAGTGGAAAAATACTTGTTACAGGCATTTTTAGTCTTTTAGAATTATAAAGTGCAAATGTTACATTAAATATTATGAACACCAATACGGTTTTGTTTTTCATTCTCAATATATTCTTCAATCTCACGAGACGACATCCACATAATTTTATATCTTACGTTTCCCAAAGTACGTCTGACACGATGTTTTATTTTTCGAAACTTCATAGAGTAAAATTCTCAGAATAGTCAGTAAACAAAAAAAAAAATACATATTTGGCTGCTTTAGGTGAATTTCCATATTGTTTATTAACAATTTGAGCATATGGCTTTGTACACCATTTAAGTAAAATTTTCTGTGCCTCTTTTTCACCTAAATATTTCCAGAGAGTTTGAAAATATAAAAACTCAAGTAACTGTTTAAAAACGCACAAAAATAAAATTCAAAAGTTTCGGCCAAAATCTGTTTTATTTGTTTTCTCAAAAATTATAGAAACTCTTCTGTACACGAATGGACACTTTTTTGATAGAAATCTAAGCGTTTTCCGACTCTCAACTTGGATTTAGAAAATAAAAATCTTAGGAAACAGCCTTTATTTTTATTTCTTATAGATATTCCTTCGTCTATGAATCAAAATAAACCTACCGGAAAAATTTTTAGATTTTTAGAAAGTTTTTGTCGTTCTTGACGATTACATTTTCCTTTTAAAATTGTCTTCACATGAAATTTAAAATTCAGAAATAATTTAAGACACTATCCGCTGTACATGTTGAACGATTGTCATGTAGCTTAGTTGTAGGCAAATGTCATGTAGATTAGTTTGACACTTTTTTCCTTTTTGAAAATAATTATTATATGAAATTATGAGGGTGAAATTATATGAGTGACATTTCATAAATTCTGAGAAATCTTTTTAAGTCAATATTACTGTACAATCGCGGTGATTTGTTTCATCATTAAAACCAGGGCATTTTAATTGTCATTAAAACCACGAAAATAAATTGCCACTAAAATATAACCTAAAATAAACATGTGTTTCTCAAAATTTATAAAATATCACTTGTACCGTTTAGGTTTTCACCCATTCATTTTATTATTGAGATTGCAAATGTATGCGAAATAAAATATTATAGCCTCGTATATTTTTTCGCATATTTTGAAGTTTGTTTAAAGTCAAATACACGGTCATTGTCGGGGAAGTACGGAAGGGGTAGGAGGGCCCCCCAGCCCGTTCACTATCTTGCTATAGGTCTACAGGCTGACGAAAAGGAATCATGAAAACAAGGATGGTCCAGGTGATGGCAAACAGCAGTTTCATTGGACGGTGGTCCACGGATATCGGCACCTGACGTACACTATGTGATCAAAAGTATCCGAACACGTCCAAAATGGCGTTATGGTGTGATCGTGTTTTTCATGGAGGGGGGTTGTGCCCCTTGTTGTTTTATGTATCACTATCGGGGCACAGGCCTACCTTGATGTTTTAAACACCTTCTTGCTTCCCACTGTAGAAGATCAATTCGGGGATGGCAATTGCATCTTTCAACACGATCGAGCACCTGTTGATACTGGCCTGACCTGCACAGAGTTCTGACTTGAATCCTATCGAACACCTTTGGGATGTTTTGGAACGCCAACTTCGTGCCAGGCCTCACCGACCTACATCGATACCTCTCATCAGTGCAGCACTGCGTAAAGAATGGGCTGCCATTCCTGGAAACCTTCCAGCACCTGATTGAAAGTATGCCTGCGAGAATGGAAGCTGTAATCAAGGCTAAGGGTGGGCCAACACCCTATTGAATTCCAGAATTACCGATGGAGGGCGCCGCGAACTGGTAAGCCATTTTCAGTCACTTGACCGGATACTTGTGGTCACATAGTTTAGCTTAGCCTCGGCCAGGACGGTCCTCCAGAAGAGTCTTTGCACTGGCCATCGGACGGGTCGGCGATACTCGGAGTGCACGGCGCTCGGGAGAGACAGAGAGTGGGGAGCTGCTAGTAAGACCTCGGAGGGTCCTAGTATACAAGGAATTCCAATCAGGAGGAAATAGTTAGCAACGGATACGCCTCTCGTATGCCATATCTCAGGGGCGAATACTGTATGAAGGCTGGCTGAATTTCATAAGAATCCTAATTCCTTAATCCATGAAGGAGTGATATTCAATGGTTAATTGATTTTAAGGGTATTCCATTTGAGCCATGTAGCCATGTTAACATGCCGTAGCCATCTTCACAACACGAGGCACGGAACAAGGACTGCAACGTGTCCGTATCGAGCATTCCTTTGTCCCGTCCCGGCCTAGTGAGCAGAACCCTCATAAAATTGCCGTCTGTGCCGTACAGGCTGTCCCATGCGTGCTTAGCTTCACTGTACAGCTTGCGAAACAAAAATCCGCGCGTGGCAGGGGTGTGCAACTTTTGTAGGGTTAAGTGCTCCTGATTTAATTACCTTTCTCGCTAACGAGCTAGGTTTCCTTCCACAGTACACACTGACAGATTCGGAACTTGGTTCCTTATATTTGACACTTTTATATCTTTTGAGGGAAAAAACTGTTACCAGGCATTGACTGAGGATTTATTTATCATTCATATTTAATAGACCGCTCCACTCGCCTGATTGTCTCACACCTTCTCCTACCTTTCCTGCGCTACGCGCACCGGGCATGACCTACAGCCTCTACGCCCCCGCCTACACCAACCCGCCCGCTTAAGGTGTATTGCGGATTGCTTGTTTATTTTATTTGTGTGCATACATTACATTCCCACGTCCTAGGTGATAGATGTGTGTTATTCCTGCATCATTGTTTGTGAGTTTTATTGTCAAACCAGCTTCTTTTTAATTCCGTTACTCTCGTACCCTCTATTCGGCATTGAACACGGAGAAATTATCGTTGAATGTAGTCATAAGAGTTAATACTTCTTGAATGTGGTCATAATGTGCCTGCCTTTTATCTCTATCGGCCAGTGGCCATTTTACTCACATTTAATTTCAACATTTTTGCTGCTGCAAGTTCTTAGCTATTGTAATTATCTTGCATTGGTTTTAAACTAATACTTACTATACGGACATATTATAATTATAAACTTTTTGGCTAGACAGAAAAAATATTTACAAAAAAGTATCCGTTAAAGTGAAGTCCTTGAGTGAGCGCTCTGCTCGCTGTCTACCAACGGCTTTCATGTAGGAGGGGTCGACAAACGGAGGATTAAGATTACGTTACGTAATGTTCTATTAATAACGCAAGTTTACCAGAGAACTGGAAAAGGGTTATAGTTATTTGATTTTTTTTTAATTTTATTCAAACGCAAGTGTGCAATGATAGATCACATCACAAGAGAAGTACGTTAACTAATGGAATATTCGAGTACACCCACCGCTAAATTTAAAAATAAAATTTGATTTTTCCCGACCAACGCGATTTTGGAAATAAACCTTCGTGTAAATGTCGAATTGTTTCGTTTTTCTCAAGACCTGGACCGGCTGAGTTAGCTCAGAGCCAGCATTGGTGTTGTTTTTGCAGCGATTCTGACAGTGAGGTCCTAGGTTTCCAGCCCCGACAGTCCCGACTAGCTCTATAAATGGGTCGAATTCAACCGCAGTCTGGAAGATAATTCTAGCGACCGGCTGCACTGATCGGTGGTTTCCCGCGGGTTCTGCAATCAATAGCTAGCGAGTGCCGGAGCTATCAAAGCCCAAAGAGCTACCAGTGCCCTATGAAACGGGCCATGGACAGCGCGCGATTTTTCGTTCCTCTTCTTTGTACTATGCTCTCCCTTTACTCTTACACACTCTTGCATGCACTACACTACGACACATGTTGGAAACAAGTCCAGAACGAACAGTTTGTTCTTTACACGGATGGGTACCTGTAGAGATTACCTTTACCCGGAGGGATACCTTCAGGGGGAAATCCCCTGCTTACCGACGTGTAGGTCGACACCATATCTCAGTATCCGCCGAGGGTAAAAGCAGTCAGTACACTAAGAGTACTAATGACCCTAGCGGTTAACGTGCTCGTAAATAACAACCTATCAGTCAAACAAACTCAAATACTTAATAGACGAAGTTGTTGCGTTAAAGATGATACTGCGAAAGCATTCGTCGCAGCTTCGCATGACCTAAGAAATTACACTTAGGAATTGATACCAGCGCTATGAAATGTGTAAGTATTCGTTTATGAAAAGAAGCAAAAAATCCGATTAGAGGATGTCTTCAATCACAGTTGAATTTGGTCCATACGTTCTTGTGTTGTGCTGGAACACTACACATAGGGTATTGCGGTAATTTTTGGATACAGTATATTAGTTAAGCACGGAGTTTCTCTTTCAAACACTACATTTCATTATTTTCTTAAAGAAAACTATTTTCATGTAATGTGCACATTCCAACAAAATTCACAGACCACAAAGATTATCAAAATGTTTCAGTTGAAGTTGCATTTCATTGTTATTGAAACCCGTTTCAAGTGTTGTCATCTGCAATAACGATTTCTACTAAACATTTAAACACATTCTATACCTTCCTGAACCATGAAGTTATTTGTTGATAAACCACTGTACATTAATGATAATTTTAAGACAAACAACTACAAACATTTACGACATAGCGATAACGGCTATGACAGTAATTTGAAATGTCATTCACCCAAAACCTCTGCTCAGAAATCGTCATTAGATATAGAGAATCACAACAGACAGTAAAAAAAGTAATTGCATCCATTACAAATCGGAACAGCCGACTTTTCTTGGCAGCCTGGCACTAAAAACGATAAAACGATGAAACAACTATCTCAACGACCCATTAAAACTTTACTAATCGGATACATTTCCTCGTAAGATGCACGTTTTTTTGTTGTGCTGTTGCTCCGTGTATTATGATGAGAGTTGCATAATGTATGGGATGGTTTCGTATTATGTAACTCCTGGATGTTCATTTTCACTTTGATCACTTCTCCCTTTGACATCAGCTATATTTTGTTACCAGGCGCGAGTTCGGTTAAGACTCTCAGATGTCGTCATCGATTGTTTGTCGCATTGCTTCTACCATTGCCGTGATACAAAGTTTTACGGACCGTTTTCTTCTTTTGGGATAACTTTTACTTCCTCGCACTTACTTCGTAACAAGAGATAGTTATGTAATCGTACGCTAGAAAAACACGAGTTTTCGTCAGAAAAACTCATTGCCGGGCCCTGGTAACGAAAAAGTGGATAAATCCTATTGCTATATGTAGTAAAATACTTTCTCTTAACACGTGGTGTAGCGAGAATCCATGTTTTGTAGGTCCTTGTTACCAAAACATAGATTGAATGCGAAATACGTCAGTCCGTCAGTCCGTCAGTCCGTCAGTCCGTCAGTCCGTCAGTCCGTCAGTCCGTCAGTCCGTCAGTCCGTCAGTCCGTCAGTCCGTCAGTCCGTCTGTCCGTCTGTCCGTCTGTCCGTCTGTCCGTCTGTCCGTCTGTCTTTCCGTCTGTAGTCAACGCTAGCGCCTAAACCGTTCAGCTGATTTTCTTCAACGTTGGTTTTACCTAATCGATCTGAACGAACTCGATGCATTGGGAATTCCAGACGGGTATTTTGTTTTTTGATGGTACTTTTTATGAAGCCTCGACATTTTCAAAACATTCTCAAAAATGGCCCCAATTTTTTTTATCAAACTTTGTCATTGTATATGGTAAAGGGCACTTAAGAGAATGATGCAGGTCTCATGTTCGTTTAAATCTCAATTTTGTCACATTGCAAAAGTGCAATTTTTTGGTGTCTTTCTACAACTATAATATTAAAGATATTCGATTTTTCACTGAAATGTGTTCATCAAAAACAGATCTTCAAATAAGGTAAATAATAATCTGTTTCGTAAAGACATATTTTGAAATCCGGCCATGTTTAATCTTCGGAAAATATTGAGTAATTTTCGTGTAACTTTGTCGGGTAAAGTTTTCGTGTAAATAGGCAATTTTTTTAAACAATTTTTCCCACAAAAATCTCAAAAATATTTTTTCTTCAAATATTCTCTTAATATGTATCCAGGGACGGTAAAAAATGTGGTGCTAGTCCCATTTTCGGTGAAATCTCATTTTTTTAGTTGCAAAAAGTTAAAATTTCAAAATTAGGAAATAGAAGATAATGATTTTTCCTATTTTGAAGGAGATCAACAAAAAACGGTGAGATCGTAAAACTTAAAACACGAAAATAATTAGTAAAAGATTGTTCACTGATCATTTGTTTCCAAGGTTTTATTCTCATATTAGCTTCTCTTCTCTCGTTTTCTTCGGGAGTTTCAGTTAGAGTGTTCAAATAGGTTCTACTTTCTAAAATTCCTGTTCCACAACTACTTTTTTATCTTCCCGTATTACTTTTCTCTTACACCCCAATTTGAGTATTTTGCCCATTATATAAAAGTCCTATTTCAGTACCGTCAAGATTTATCTTATCTACTCTAGTAAGAGATCAAAGGGCCTTGAGGTCAGAACTCTTAATTCCCTTACTAAATCTGTACCCTTCCTCAGACTTAATCATTTAACTTAAATGTTATACAAACTGTTCCAGATACGTTTTAGCCTTCAATCCTCTGAGTTACCATCCCATCTGTTCACATATTAACTCATTACACAAACCAGAAGACAAGAAGGATTACCAAAATATGTCAATTTGCTGAAGCTCTAGCCGAGATAATTGAGACGTACCAGGAGTTCCAAAAACACGAGAAACACAAGAATGATAAAAAAACGTGTGCCATCTATATTTGATCTGTTGAATGGACACATTTTAAAAAAAACCTTTCATCTCGAATTGAGGGATGAAAAATGAGCGATTATTAAACATTTTGAACGTATTTCACGCATCTGGAATGAAATATATTTTGTAATACTTTTTCTCTCTTTCCGAGGGTTTATATCATGTTTCCAAATAAATACATACTATATATCTATATTAGAAGAATTTAGAAGAGAAGACCAGAACTGGTAGGCAACACATAGAAGTTTTTATTTTTTATGCTATCCCAGCGTAGTTTTGAAAATAATGATTGCATCAAAGAAAACTACTTTTATTATGCTACCGTATATTATTTTTACTTTCCTGCATACTACTTACATAGTACGGCGGCATAAAACGGACCTTTTTGACAGAAAGGCACGTATTGATGGGTATTGATATCGAAAAAGTGGATAAATATTCGTCCCACATTTAGTAAATATGATCCTCCAGTATGTTGTGTAGTCACAATCCACATTTGACGGAATCTTGCTACTGAAAATGTGATTGACGGCAATATGGCTACCTGTCCGTCCGTCTGTGGCCACCGCTAGCGTCTAAACATTTCAGATGCTTTTCAACATTGATAAGTATCCATCGTTCTGGACGAACTCGAGGCCCTGAATGTTCTTTTCACCTTTAAAAAATACTGACAGTTTGCTGAAAATGAAACCGGCGCCATTTTTAAACGTTTAATGACCTAAGCGAAGAAAAAAGTAGAAGAAACAATTTAGAAAAGTTTTTAAGAAATTGCTTCTTTAAAAATTGCCGATATTCCACTCAAAATAACTCGAAAACCACTCTTATTTCCAAAAAATTGTACATGACTTGATTTATAGTTCTGCCTTTGAAGAACAGATTTCATTAAAAAATCTCTAATCTTCAGTAATGTAGTTGTGCAAAGAGGACGAAAAACTGGAACCTTTGGAATTTTCGGAAAATCAGGGATTTCAATGAAAATTCAACTTACTCCACTTTTAAACATTTTTGTGCTATCTGAGGAGAAGTTCAATAATAAAATTGAAGCTGATTTTGAAATGCAAATACTCCCAAAAAATCAAAATATATTTCCAAACTCCCAGCTGAAGTTCGTTCAGATCTCAGGGAATATTAATTTGAGAGAAAATCGTCGAAATGGCGCCAATTAACGTTGAAAATTTATCAAATCTTAATTAGCTCATAAAAAAGTATGATAAAAGTGACAACAATAACTGTTTTCATGAAGACTATTATTTTGATTTTGATGTAACTTCTAAAAAATCTTCAGATTACTACCGAATGTTTAAAATTTGTAGTTGTTTTACATATTTAAACAACGGTTTCTAGATGCTTAAGTAATTAACGCAGTTCATTTCGTATTCTTCTTGAGAACTAATCCTTTTCCGAAGTACATGGAATTCAAAGCAAAACGTTTCTCTACTGATTACGTCACATTACACAAAGCTTACGCAATATGATACGTATTTAAAAGTACTCAACTTCGAGATAAACATGCACACATTCGCAAGTGTTCTGTTATTTTACTAAAGCAAATAAATGCGAGGTACTGCATAATATTTAATATTTTACGATATACGAAATCATTGATGCAGTGTGAACAGAGTGAATTTAGACAACTTTTATGTACCCCCAATTCTGAATATGATTTAATCGTAGTGATGCATTATTATATTCCAACTTTATTTATAAACATTTAATATTTTATATGGCAATAATACATTTTAATTAACAGCTGTAATTTTACTAGCTAAAACCAATCGGGTGTTCAAATGTCATGTTACACCGTGTGAGACAAATTTCAAGAATGCTGCATTATTTACTTGAATTTAAAATAAAACTAACAAGATTATTCCCTTAACATTAATATAAGTTAAGCAATTTATATTAATGATTCGGTAGAAATTCAATATCCAAGTTCTTGCTTTCATCGTATTTGAAAAAATAAATACACGATTAAAAGTTTCAATATTATATTTTCAGTAAATTTTTGGGCTCCGATAGAAAATACTGACGTGCGCACATCAGAAGAACCGACTCAGATTTCGTATTCCAGGAATATCAGCAAATCGATTCATATGCTCCTCGCCCACCGGTTTAACATCCTACCAACATAAACCAGTGAATACCAAACGCCACGCCGTCTGACACTCAGCAAATCGCGTCGCAAGTCGGTGCGAACCCTTATCAGCGCATCGAAGTTCTCGGGAATCGCCTTATCTCGTTTTTATTACCCCGTAAGTTGCGCGCAGAATTCAGAGGACCGGCGCCGCGAGCCGGGCTCGGCCGCGGCGAGTCCATTCGTTCTTTGGCACGTGGCCGGCGCACCGGCAACCCACCCCTCGCCCGCGGGTGAATCTCGGAACGCCCACGCGGCGCTGGAGTCGTCCCACCGCCCCGCCGTCTCCTCCCCGCCGCCCCCGCCGCGCCCGCCGCCACCGCCACCGCTGCCGCCACCCGCCCGCCCGCCCGCGCGCGCGCAGGTCAGTATTGATTGGGCGGCCGGCACTTGCGCGAGCAGTCCCAGAAACCACACGCAGTGTGGAGGCGACAACGGAAGAAATACGCCTGTTGGACGTAGGGCCTTCTCCTACCCCCTCCTCGCAAGGTATTTATGAGCTCAATGGCGAAAACTGTTGTGCAGGAAGCAGCGAGCGTCTCCGTCTACGACCTGGACGTAAACAAGTGGCCTCCAATCCGAATCAGCTCGTTTCCGGGAAGCGCGCCGTCGTTCTGGGCGTTACCGCGCAGCGCGCAGCCGACCTGCGGGTAGAAAAGCAGTTAGTTCCCCATCGGGTCGTGTGTGCGCCTCGGCCGGCTTTTCGGCTCCGACGGATGAACTTTGTGTTTCTCTCGGGACTCCAGAGCAATGGGTTAGTACACATTTGTGTCATTTTTCTCAGCATGCTGATACACGCCTCGTGCCGGCTTCGGGAGGTAGCACTCCGTGCGTACGTTTTGTTCTCTTCGTCCTTTGCTGCCCGTCTTCGTCATGAGGCCGATGTCTGTAGAGACGCCGAGCACAGTGGCGACGTAGTCGTGAGCACGTGAGTAGAGGAAGTGCGAGGCGTGCGGGTGGGGAAACGGGCGTGTGTGTGCGGGCCGGCCCCGCGAGGGCGCCGGGCGCCGCCATACGGCGGTGCGGCGGTAGGCGGGCCGTCGGGGGACCGGGCGGCCAGCGCGCGACGTGTCGTGCGGGTCGGGAGCGCGGACGGCGCGGCGTGGCGCGTGCCGGCCCGGCAAGGCGCGCGCGGGCGGCGATCGCGTGGACCGTGCCACGCCGTGCCTCGCGCGCCGGTGCGTGCGCTCCGCCCCCCCTCCCCGCCGGCCCCCGCGCGCCCCAACGCGGCCCGGAGAGGGTTAGGTTAGTTCGCAGGCACGCGCTCCGCGATCTCCCGATGGCCGCCGTAGGATTTGCTGGCCGCGATTCACGCACCTTTGGACGCGAGAACATGTGGAGTAGTCCAAGTAATAAATTAAGGAATGTCCTAGTATAGGACGTGTAAAAGAATGTTCAACTAGTAGAATTTGCGATGACGTGTAATGTATTATGAGAATAGACATAAGACGCATTCTTAGAAATATCTGCATGAAAATTAGGTAGTTTAGTTTCAGTATCATTTACATCTAGCATTACGTGCTTTAATTCCATTTTTAGAATTACAATTTAGAATTACAATTATAATTAAAACTAGTTGTTGTTTTTCTTGGAGTGTGGGTAACGTAGTAAGTATTATATTGTAAATATTGTAATCAGATATTGTAACTCTTGATTATGAGTACTGGCATTGTATTTTAGCATAATATAGGAACGTAACAGTTATTTATTTTATGATTTATGAATGACAAATCAGCTGTTTCTATTCGTGGCAGCCATCTTGATTCCACTCATTTGTCAAACAAATCTTAAAACGTATTTATATGTAGATTGTATAACTAGGTGTGAGAAGCTTTTTACTCATGCGCATGAAACACATCGCCAAATTTTTCTTCCCGCCAAACCACATGAAACACAAGTTTATCGGAGGCACAGAACGTGCTTATATCGTTGCAAGATGATTGGTTGGAATTAAAATGGCGGCTTCGGCGCGAAACAACTCGCTAAGTGCCTCCAGGCCAATTCATTATTAATAAATACATATATTAGAATACTTTAATTGTATACTGTCATAATTCTAGGTACAGGAAATTAAATTATTTAATACGTAGAGTAGAACATAGCAGTATTACCTAAAGTCAAAAGGACGTCTCGAAAAAGAACCGCATGATAGTACGTCCTAGTACACATATGTCCATTTAAATGCATGGAAAGGATGAGGCCCAACAATGGTATTGTTTCTGTACAAGTTCTTTTTCTGACGGCCAAACTGTACAGTAGGTAGACAAAATAGGACGCCTATAATTGACTACGTAGTCCAGGAGTAAGCTCAAGCCTGCTCCTGTAAATGTTAAAAATAATTCTGGTCCTCAAGTACGACATCGCTCATCAAATTCAACAATTCACATTTAACAAAAACAATCAAAAAACTTTTGCATGTCCAACTTCTCATTTAATTGCAATGCTTACAGTGCATTAATTACATTGTTAATATCCCAAATGTACCCCTTGTAAAATTTTGTGTGCAGGACGCGATTTATTCTTTTTGTAATGAGGAAACACAAAATTCCATAATATATTTTGGTAACATTCGGGAAACTCATGAGTTACGACAGTATCGAAACTGGTGAGCAGTAAACGAGAAATGTCAAATTAATATTTTACTACTCTTATCATTTGTAGCACGTGAAATAAATTTCACAAATAGAATAATTCGCACGCTTCCTATTATTAATGGAATTTTTCATTGCTTTTACGAGACATGAGAAACCAATGTTTACAATTAATATGAAGAGATTTATTTTGTAGACATTTGCTACTCCGATAAATTTCCCTTTTGAAATAATAATAGTTGTTAACTGTGTCAGTTGATTTGTGTTCAATTTCGTACTCGGTGATTCTATATCTGTGTTCATAAATATAAAAAGTTACAATCACGAATCAGTTTTGTTTGGCTATGCCTATACCCTTGCATCTTCAAAAAGTATCCCAAAAACTGCGATAATTGGCGCTCTCTAAAACAGATCCCGACCCCAAGCCCCTTGATTATCACTGAAAACTGTCTTCTCCTGTTTCTTGTCACCTGAAATCCCCCTTTTCTTGCCCGAATTCACAAGTAAGCAGGGTCGTACTAACGAATATCAATGTCAGAACATTTGGTTTCGAATTATAGACCGTAAAAACTCCAAACGCACTGTTATGGCAAAGGTATTATAACAATTCCATCAAATCATATCTGTAGTTCTTTTGCCAATGCAAATAGTTTCGATTCCATTAGAACGAAAATATTTTTTATCAATGTTGGGAACAACGCGCGTTGCTACCTTTGTTCATAAATCAACTCTGTATTCGTAGAGGGGTGAAGATTCTGGAGCTGAATAAAACGTGCGGAGACTGAGCTGTAATTGTATACGTCATACACAACTTTTGTTTTTTTACTAAAAAAACAATAAATATATAATAGATTTCCGAAAAACATCGTTCCAGTGCGCCGCTGCAAGTTTCATTCTCACCCCGTGCCAAAACGCCTGGGTCATGACACAGTGGACTTCCCAGAAACCACACGACGTTACGAAAGGTGATAGGTTGGCATTAAAATGGCTTCCGGGTCACGGTAAAGGTCAGCAGAAGAGTCAAAGCCGAAATTCAAGAATATGTTAAAGTAATGGCATGTAAATGCCACTAGAAGTGTAAGCATGGTCATAAACTCTAACGAATTCAAATGAATGCAACAACATCGGTTTCGAAAACCCGTTTATGAGAGTCAACACCAATTTGTCATTCAAAAACACGTGGGTTGTGACGACTGAGTTGTTTCGAATTTCTGTATGAATTTCTTTTCAATCAGCCCACGTATATGATTTTGAAAATTGTCTTTCGGCCCTACTCCAGTAATTTACTTTTATTGCTTGCTCAAACACACCAATATGCTCAGCTATTACAGCATTTACGTTGATTTTGCCTCTGTAAATTCTACAATATAATTTTGACTAGCAAGTTGGAAGGGATTGCAAATCACATTTTATTCAGAACTGCCCATATACGGAATGTGGGGATGTAATGTGCTGAGAGTAAAACTACCTAAAACTACATGAAACCATCCTTCACATTCGTATTGATTTTTAATATAAATATTTCAGACACGATTTCTAATGAGACAATAGTGAGAGATTGGGAAAACGAGACGAACATTTCCATAGATCTCTTGTGGACTCAATGACTATTGATGAATCTTTTGCTTATATTCCGCAAGATATTTGATAGGGATCCCGGATGTTGCATTATTACTCATTCAAGCTGCTTGTATAAATTCATCTAAAGCAATGATTCATCATTTCTTGTAATTGAAACCTGCTGCTATAAACAATTCGCATTTTGGGATTGTATTGTTTCCGAGAAATGTTTGTCTAAACAACCAGGCTTCGTTATCACCACTCTCCAGGATATAATCGTTTGCAGTCTTTGTTCGGTGAATCAATTACCCATTTTGTTCGTGAATCGGTCATTTTAGCACCACGCGAACGTGCAACTGTGCCCACCAAGGCCCAGTCATTTTTTCCCGGGGGTTAGTGCACGTGATTCTTTTGGGGGGATCAGCATTTATATGCTGAATCCATTTTTACACCCCACGGTTGTTAGCCTAGGGGGTTACTTATTATTATTATTATTATTATTATTATTATTATTATTATTGTTGTTGTTGTTGTTGTTGTTAATGTCGCCGACTCAACCATTACCTAATTATCATTTTTCTTTAAATCGGAACTACTAGTATCTAATTTAGCGTGGTCACTCTGGATATTTTCTTGTTAAAATATTTATTTGTGCAATCGAAGTTCATGATGAAAGGTAATTTTAAACATAATGATGCACACATATTGATTTTTTAAATGTTTATATTTCATTACAAACATTAGATTTAAATGTTTTCAATACGATGAATCAAGTCGTAGGGAATCATGTGCTGGGAGAGCAGTATAGTCATTCACAGCGTTTCACTTCTGTAGATGCTTCGAAATCCCGCAGAAACACTTGCTTCTAGAATTCTTCAAGAATATTCTAGAAGGACTCCGCTAAAAATAGTTCTAATCGATTCGTCTCGTAGAGAGGAATGGAATGACCTATTGGTGAAATGACACGCTCTCTGTCGTAAACCCTCCTAAACACATTATGTCTCTAAATCTACCCTAGAAAATTTTGTTGTTGTTGTTGATGTTTTTCGAGAATTACTTAGAATGTTTTATTAGGATACAAAGGAAAATGACGGCCCCTAGATCGAAACGAGTCGAACGACTCCACACTTATCGGAATGGTACGGACACTCGGATCATTCGACGCAGATTACCCGGTTTCTGTACGCCGGATGCAAATACTTGTTACTATTAATTTCAAAATAAAATGACCGCAAATTAAAAACGATTTCTTCACTGAATGAGTCAACTTTCGTGATGAATCATTAAGGAGAGCTGATTCTTCCGCCTCAAAATTAAAAGTAAAAAATTGACTCATAACATGACATGAAAACGGCGCGAGATGGTGTGTAGTCTATCCTAGAATGCGGGGAATATTGTCCGAAGTCATATTATAGCACACCGTTATTCATCAGAGAAATTATTTGGCATCAATAGATATTTTTAGATTTTTATACGGATGGTTTTGTCCAGTTAGTCTTTGCGAAGCTTCTCTAAAATTTTATTTCAGAAATTTCAAAATAACATTTTGTTTCATAGGACCACTTGATACTAGAAAAATGGTATTGAATAATTTTTAAATAAGGTTATATTAGCACGTTCGCCACACTGTCACTTTTGTCTGGTTTAAAATGTGCCTACAAAAGAGTTACAATATCAAAACACGAAATCAAATGGCGAATTATCAAAGCGTTTTGTAGATTTAAAAACTGATAATCCGTTATATAAATAAAAACCTGCGCGAGAAATGTTGTTTACTAAAGGAAACTTTACATTATTTCAGAAACAAAGAACATTGGTACGTTTCAATAATTTGCCACGGAAACTATAGAGTCGAGAAGAGGAACGTATCGAAAACATTTTAAAAAGATGTCACACGTACGAAAAATACCCAAATTATATATTTATTAAGTGTCATATTTTCAATAGACTCTTTACTATGTCATTGTGCGCGTAAATCAAGATACAACGAAGGTTGCCTCATAGTCAGTAACAAATTTTTGACGTATGCACGAGGAATGAACATAATTACTTTTTACTTTTTCCCTACGGAGTAGAGAGAAAGTTATGTAATGCTTCTCAAAAAACGGCGAATGTTGCGCAGAAACCTCTTATTACAGGGCCCTGGTAACGAAAAATAGGATAAATCCAGTTTCTAAATTTAGTAAAAAACCTCTATACCATGTGGTGTAGCCAGAATCCATGTTTTGTGGGACCTTCATACTGAAAAATCGAATGACGGTAAAACATCTGTCCATTCGTCCGTCTGTCTGTCCATCCGTCTGTCTACCCGTCCGTCTATGAACAACGTTAGCGGCTAAACCTTTGAGCCGATTTTCTCCAAAATTGTTATTCCTCAATCTATCTGACTGATGTCGCGACCCCTTGAATTTGAAACCAATATTTCAATTTTGGAGGGTAGTTTACATGAAGTCCCTGGGACATTATCCTAATAAAAAATGGCACCATCTTCCATATTAAAGTTTGTTGTTGAATACTGCAAAGGACGTTTAAGAGAATGGAGTAGGTCTCATGATCTTTGATGACCCTGATTTTGCGAAACGTGCAAAAGTTCAATTTTCTTCCTACAACTAAAATATTAAAGATAAAGATCTTTCCCTTAATAAAATATGTTCCTTAAAAATCAATTTTGAAATAAGCTCATGTACAATTTTCCGAAAATCTGAGTACTTTTAGCGTAATTTTGCGTAAAAATTCGGAGGGGGGGATAGTGCTATTTTAGCACCATTCGTTTCCATTGAACATGTGGTGAGAAATTTCCTACAACAGAGTTACACATGAGATATATTTACCTGATCAAGCCGCACACCGTATCTGGTGCTTGGCAGGTCACGTTCTGATGCAGTCAAGGGGCCGTCCATAAATTACGCAACGCAAATTTGGAGAATTTGGAATACTCTCTCTCCTCTTGTCGCGCACCTGTAACGTGCACTTGACCCCTACATAATTACGTAACGCATGCGACAACACCTCCCATCTACAATTAGTAAAAATAAAGTATATAACAGTAAAAACAATTTGGGTTATACTATATTAAATTTTTATTATTGAATTCTGGACTAGTTGTCTATGCAGACTGCACGTGACAATACAAATGGAGACAATTTTTTAGAAAAGTAATAACAAATTAGCTGAAACATGTCTAACAACGAACCTTCCCTAGCTGCCATGGACGACGCTTTGACAACAGTCTAATGCATCAATGTAATCGGATTCTGGAATGAACTATACATCAGTTTTGAATATTTTCTTCGTAATTTAACAGATTCAATCAATATGACTATGATGAAAATCAATATGTCTACGCTATGAAGTATTTGGTGGCTCCTCCAATTTGGGCTAGTTTTGTTCTTGTAAGAAACCGTTAATTATTTCCGCAAATGTTGAAAAACTGCTAACATTACATAACACTAAACGAAAACCCCCTGCCTTATGTAACGATCCGTAACGCTACTTCTAACCCTCTCCACCCTTTTTAGCGTTACGTAATTATTCGACGACCCCCAAAGAGACACAGTGTACCTACGAAACACCAATGTAAGGGTTGCCTTCCTGTTCTTAGTCTGATTATAAGGGCGGTAAATGCTCTGGAAATGGGAGAAATATTGTTGAAATGTGATACATGGTGGTTGGTAAAGACTCATCATGTCACAACACACAAACACACATCTACGCTTCCAGCGAGAATTGAATTCGCGACACTTTGTGCCGAAGAAGTTAGGACTCATGTTTGCCAAACGGACTACAAAAGTTACCGAACAGCGCAATAACATAAACTTATTATAGCATGGAAACTCTGAAAACTGGACATGAGCTAACGTGTGGGTTACACACATACGTACGATTTCAGAGGCATACGAGGTATATACAGATGTCTCAGAATAAATGTTGCTAACGTCAAAGGTAGAGGAATCGATAAATTTGCCAATGAACTTGTGGTGGGAAATATCATATAACAAGTGACACATGTGACATTTGCCCCTTATGATTAGGCAACACCTCATGCGGCGGTGGTATGCGGGTGAACTAATACTCTTTCACTCAGAACCTGACCGGAAGAACATCAGTGCAGGATGAGTTGCCTACCAATCAGGGGCGAGAGTCACATGTGTAACTTAGTTATATGAAATCTCACACCAGATGTCCATTGGCAAAACGTCAGCGTATTCGAACCCTCTACATGTTCTAGTAGTTGTATAATTTAATCTGAGATGGCCTCAATAGGTCAGATATAATGTTTGGTCAAATGCAATTATAAAGCTTATTAGTTGCGTGCAAATGCATTCAGAAAGTACATTGCGCCAAGCGAGTTGGCATCGATGGGAACAAAAATACTACATGCTCTATGTATTAGAGTGGCTTTTGTTGAGGCGTTTTTTGAACTTTTTGGAAAGTTTGTATTGCGGCAAAAGAAAATGTAAAGTATGAACGTTCTTGCACCTAACTTTCACCTATGAATTGCACTTGCACAAACGTGATAAGTTACACTGCATTAAAACCTTTAAGCGATCCATCCATAGAAAGTATATCTCAGAAGCTACCCGAAGGCATACACAAATGCTGCGTTCAAAGCTTTAACCACATGTAATTCGTAAATAATTATTTTCCGTTAACATTTTAAATGTTACGATGATATTATACCTTATAACACCAAAACGGTTAAGAGGTCCTCGAAAAAATCTTCAGGCCCCGAAAATTTGTCCCTGTGGAAGTGCCAACAGATCAAAATTATGAGAAACATTTTTTTACGTTCCAAATTATTATTATTATTATTATTATTATTATTATTATTATTATTATTATTATTAAAGGTTTAATCCCATTGAGGGCGAAGGCCTGCTGTATGCAGGGTGGGTGGTTGGCTTATTATTAATTCTTACAATTATTGTCTGTACAATTATTATAACAATTTAAATAGTTTGCTTATTATAATTAGAAACAAATACAAACAAATGTTTTGAACGAGAACGATAGGAGTAGAGGGTTTCAAAATTTTGTCCAGTAGCTTCAATAACAAATATATTTAATCGCTGGTAATTTTTGAAGATTTTTTGAAGTAACAAATTCATCTTCAATAGAACTTCGCATTTTTTAAAGAGTTTATCTTACATTTCTCTTTGAGAAGGGTTCAAACAAATAAGTGATTTACAAAACAAATCAAGCGGTTGTTTGTCCAAGACACGGCCGTCTGCTATTGCGCAATTGCGCAACTCTTGACGTTTCGTTGAGCACGGGAATCGTTAAAAGAGGCATTTAAGGAAGTCAGGAAAGAGTTAAGTTTTTTCAACAGAATATCATTCAATTCATTTTCAATGCTTTCTTTTAACCTTAATACCTGTTTTCCTCATAAAAAGAGAAAATTAAACCTTTTGCAAAAAAGGAATTCTTAATAACACGTATAATTTAAAAAAATCACGTGAAACAAAACGAAATATTTATTTCATTTCTACACATCACAATGTATTACATGGTTTCCACCCCTACTTGCGAAAATACAAATCAATTTTTAGAAAAAACATAATGCAAGGTAACCTCATAGCGGGGGTGGTTGAACGTTAATAACAAAACTAAGCTATACTGAATATTTTAAAAAAATACGATCACATCAAATAGAAACTTAACAGAGAATTGTGTTAATGAACAAGACTAAGGAAATAGAAATTTCAGTGTCACCTGTGCTTAATTTGTTAATTCTTCGCTACACATCTGGATATACTTAACATTCCAGTCTTCTCGTATACAAGATGAAATAGAATGTTATAGTCCTTAGACAATTTAACGTTAATTATGCTTTTCTTTAACTGGATATATGACAGATTCCTGACTTTTCTTTAATTTTCCAATAATTTCTCGACATAGAGTATTTATTTACCAATTGTATAGGTATTAGATTGTGTCCGAAGGTAGTTTGTTCTTGATTTTCATACTTCCAGCCAAAAGCCCAAATATCAAACTTTTCAACATCCTTCTGTGACATCCTCCTTTAAAGTTGGCGCAGTGCGAAGACTTCACAAGCCTTTAAAAGTTCCCATGAAAGGGGACATCGCTGCTCGCCGCAAGTCGATACAAGGGAACGTAAAGAAGTGCCACGCCATGCAATCGTCGCAACTGTCGGTCGCAGTGTGATGGAAGTTGTTCTATGTCATGGGAAACTGAATACGACCAAGTCTTCCTGTCAAACCGTACAGAATACCAGGCCTTTGTCAGGTCAATTAGAACCAATTGATATATTTCGCAATATTGAAATAGAAATCAGAACAGACAAAACAAAAAGAAAAATTTCAAAATAATCATTGATTTTCTGTATTTTAATTCACCATTACATACTGTATTTTTTCATTGTGTCCACTTGGATACTTTCGCCTGCACTAAGATTATAATAAGACGCTCAGACAGTGTTGAAAGAACGAACACCCAATCCGCAGAGAGAAGATGGTTCACAGAAATTTGTGCACATATTGTTGAGTTTCGGAATCTCTTCTCTACCCATTTACTACACCTAGTTGAATGATGAATAACAGTACCAACAAATCGATGATAGCGCATTTTGAAACCTTCATTTTTCACTTCCGAGTTTTAGAAAACTTATTTGCGATATTTTTCAGAAATAGTTCGCGAAGACAGCTCTAATAATTTTTAAAACTGATTTTAGAACAACTCATGCAAAGATGACGATTGGGTATCATTCTAACTTTTTTGAATTTATTTAGCATAAAAACAATAAAACTGTAATGCAATTTATTAAAAAACTTATTATTTAATATAAATAACTACATTTAATTCATGTCAAATCCATTAATTTAACTTTACGCTTTACGCTTATCGCTACACACGTTAACATCATTCATGATCGGAAAAGATACAATATTATAACCTTTTGAACCCTGTATTATATTTTTAGAAGGGTAGTATCTCTAAGTATTAAAAATTGTATCCCAGGAACACTGGTTTGAAATTTGAGCGTTTTTCACCTTTAAATCAATGATTTATAAAGTATAGAATGTTGGGAGCGGTTATTCGTATTTTCCAAATATAACAATCTGCACTTTTCATACTTCTTTGTAATCACTTATACACATATTTATTTGAACATTTTGTACCAGGAAGAATACATTGAATACATCGAGTTTGAGATTACAAAAAAAGAGATTGTTAATTTGCGCGTTGGGAGTACCTATAATTTACATCTCTAAAACTTCCATTCTTGCTAAAAGTCTATAAAAGGACTTCGGCAACACTACAAAAAACCTGCTGTCATCTGGAATACTAGTATTGCTTACGCGTTAATGATTGTCAGAATAATGCGAATGCGTAGCTTTTATAGGAGAGAATGGCCCATAAAGCTGGATGATTGGAGAGGATCAGAGTAGGATATCGACACGTAAACCTTACGTGCGAAGAGTTCATTCCAGCCACACTCTCTTGTTTTCATTCTATGTTTTGAAATACTTGAGACACGGTAATATAACATGAAGCCTTCAAATTTCTCGGATCTAATTAGGAAAAATATCGATTATTCATCCAACGTACGGATATTTCAGCACAACAGGGCTCAGCAGCCGTATGTTAGGGAAAGATAAGGGACCTTGGGGAAAAATCAATATCAGAAGGAGTTCACATTATCCGTATTCGAGTTATTGAGGTCGATTTCAAATTGTATATATAAGTTTATACCAAAATTAGCGTACTTAATAGCTGTATATGTTTTGCCTTGTTTCATAGCACAGAACTACAAAATAATACTACGTTATTCATAATATTACCCGTACATTGATTAGTAATAACACCGCAAATTTGACCGCAGAATATTGTGTAAATAACACCGACGACACGTACATTGTGATAAACTGGTTTCCATCGCACTGAATTTGCATTCATATCCTGGTGCATCAAATTAGGGCTGTAGTTATTTCTTCTTTCTAAATTATTTTTATTATATATATATATATATATATATATATATATATATATATATATTGTGGCGAAACCGATTTCGTCATACAAAATTTCATAAGGCTGAGGGGCAGTTGGGAGAATGTAAACAGATTCAGCTGTAGCCCGGAGCTCGACTGGGGATGTAAACACTGCGTCGCACGTGCGATTTCACTTATCGCGGGAGGCCATTACCGCCTCCTTCCCATTAAGCAGGCCGTTTGGAGGACTGCCGTTGACAGACACTGTGCAAGTGTTCACAGCCGGCTGCAGATTTCGAGACCACCCACTTTCGGGGGAGCCCAGAGCAATACTTCCGTCATCGAACGCGCCCCCCTACGCAAGCAAGGGCCAGAGTCTAGAAGGTTCGAGAACAACCCTGCATGCTCGCAGCCTGCACAAAGAGTGGAAGTTTCCTTCGCTTCTCACGCTGCGATTGGGTTAAAATATTTCACTACGCAACAACTTCTGACCAATAGCGACACTGCTATCAAAGGGAACTAGGACACATAAGAAATTGGGGTGGGGAGAAGAGTTAACCTGGTGCGATTTCGACGGAGAGAACGGCAGAAGGGATTTGATTTCTAGACGGAACAGTCGGGGCAGAAGTTTCTCTTGGGGGGGAATATTATTCGGTTAGAGGCAAGTTCACCTCTACCGGACTTCAATTTTTTTCGACGCAGAAATTATCAGATTTGATTTGAGTTTTGGGCTGACGGGAGTCGGGAGAGAATTACTTCACTGGGAGGAAATTATTTGTCGAGGAGAGGCCAGTTTGTCTCTGAAAAGCTTAGAAAGATTTCGGAAGGAGCGAGAGCTACTAGCTGACAACAATTGAGAAAATTAATTCTCTGGGGTGGGATTTATTCGTCGGGGAGAGGCAAGTAGACCTCTGTGGCGTTTAAAAAGGGGTAGAGAAAAAATATTTCTCTGGGGTGGGAATTATCTGTCGCTAGACTTTCCGAAGTTATGTTATAAAAATTAAAGAGACATTAGGCTGATTACTACGTTCCGGAGATAGAGATCGCCCGACTTCTACCAGTTTCTACCAGTATCAACCAGTATCAACCAGTATCAACCAGTTCTGCCAGAATCTTCTAGACGTCGCTGCAAGAATCTTCAAGAACTTCCAGTCGCCCAGACATCGCTGCCAGTTCGCCCAGACGCCGCTGCCAGTGGTGGCGTGGTAACCCGAGGGTCGCCCAGCTGACGCACGCGCCGAGAGGGTGCGAGTGGACTGCCGCGGTCGCGTCCTTGTCCCAAGGCCGCCGCCCCCCTTCCAGACGCCAGAGGGTCCGCCCGGGCCTACAAAGAATTCTACAGGGCTGAATAACCCGAGGGTCATTCAACTCCAAGACTTATGTAATGCAGTGTCGCGCTTGGGCACGTTAAATTCTCATCCTGTAACTCATGTAAATATTAGTTGTAATAAGTTGACCTTCTTCCTAGTCATAAGTCTTTTTCTATAATTACTAACATGCCTAATTTTCTTTTCTCTTTAATTTTCCTTTTCCATTGTTAGTGTAAAAATCGTAATTTCCCTGGTGCAATTTTGTTTATTTTTTGCTCAGGAATAAAGTGAATCATTTTACCAGTGAACAAGTGTTTATTTTTGTTGTGTTTCTCTTGTACTGTGTAACAGTTCCTTCCATCACCGATCTGAGCTAGCGGCAGGGTCGCTAATCGATTCCACAGGTAATCGTTAGTGTTACAATATATATATATATATATATATATATATATATATATATATATATATATATATATTATTTGAGATATATTTGAGATCAATCTGCAGCTTTTTGATTCTTTCTTTCAAATGAATACTAATAAAAATGAAGTTCGTTATAACAATAATATGATTAAGTTAAATCCAATATAAAAATATGTTATTAAAATATTATATTTAAAAATATAATTTTGCATAGAGATTTTTTCAACAAGAATTTAGAATGCCAATAGGGACCTTATCTCAGTAGCCCACACGGAATATTTGCCATGCCACATACGACATTGCTGACGGAAACCACGTTGCCCAGTTGTTGTTTTTTAAATTTGTTGCTTCTTCAATTGACACAACGCGTCCCCAGCCCCGGGGGGCGTTGAGCGCTTTGCGCTTTCGGAGTAATCCTCCATTAATTATAACATTGCCATATCTGTCACGTCTCGTCGCAGGCAGTTGTCAAGAGGACAGCCAAGTAGCATCTCCGCGTACGCGCCTCCTACTACGCGCCGCTGCGTCACTGGTTTAGGACACTTCACAGGGGTTGTACAAGTCCCTGTGAAGCATGCAATATCGTTTGTCGTAACAAATTTCACATAACGTTCTACGGGGATCGAACCCGGAACCTCAGTGGTGAAAGGCAAGGGACTTCGCCACTGAGCCACGAGAGCAGTTGCTTTCGCAAGTGGTGCAGTGATCGGACCTCTCGCCTCCGCCTCTGGGGACGGGCGTCAATGTCCCAATCGGTCCATGTGGAAATTCAGGACGACAAAACTGGTTCGCGTTAAGGTATTTTGGAGTTCTCTCATGTCCACCCTCATTCCATAATTGTTCCATCATCATTCATACCATAACATCATAACCACCAATACATAAGAAAGTAGCCACTTCAGACGTTGCTATAAGGGTTTGAACTTGCATTCATAATAAAGATATCCTAGATTAGCCCTAAAGATGTCCTAGATTCGTTTTGTGGACCTAGAAAGGGCGAATATCGAGCGAAGTCGAAGAACGGTCGAAGAGCGTTCGAAGGAAGCTTCCAACTGGAGATGGCATCTGATTTAATTTTGTAGTTTCATTACTATTACGTATATAATAACGAAATATGATTTGCTTAATTTCCTCCTTAAAGGGGGTGGTAATTTCCTCCTTAAATTGGTGATGGGCAAAATTCCTGAAAATATCCCTAAAAATTCCCGAAAATGATTAATTGTTTCAAATTAAATGAAATTTAAACTTTTTAATTGATATCTCTTTTATCCTTTATTATTTGAATATTGGTTTCTTCAATCCTACAGTCACGGAGCCCATAAATACTTTTGACACATTTGAGTTTCTCTTGAACCCGGTGTCCACTGCTTAACATTTAACATCAACTTGACAAATTCAACATACTACGACTGACATGTATATGAACACTTTTCCTCCAAATTGCCTTCATGATAATCTTTAGACTTTAAAACGTTTGGGGCTTAATACTGAAATCCTGTGCGTTCATGGATCACTTCTTGTATGGTCAAGAAGCTTTACCTCGTACGAGGAAAACTGGAGCGTCTACCAAAAGTTTATACCCGTGAGACTTTTTCCTCCAGGTGATTTGCGCGGTTTGAATACAATTTTCGTTTTTTATACAGCGCGGCAGCCAAACAGTGTAAGGTTATGACACACGATTCTGGACGAATAAAATATTAGAATCCTGAGGTTCTACAGAGATACTAAGAAGAAATATTACAAACTCTTACGGCATGGAGGGAGGCTGAGGTGATAATTTTTTCCAATGAGCAGACTGTGGGATGTATTATAACGCAATTACTCCTGTGACATTTGCCCCTTATCGGTAGGCAACTCACCCGACAGGGATGGTTTTATTGTTGAGCTGGTCTTTTTCTGACGCAGTAAAAAGTTTACTTTGTACTTGCAACCACCAAAATAATTTAGAATATTTAGTCTTTCAATTCGGCAATAACATTATGCTTTTGTTAAAAAATCTTATTAAATATTGTCATTGCTTTCGAAATATGAATGTATTATATGTTCGAATTATTTTTCTTCATTTCCAATACATTTTTAATTTTGATGTC
This sequence comes from Gryllus longicercus, assembly GCA_038098605.1. Lineage (NCBI taxonomy): Eukaryota > Metazoa > Arthropoda > Insecta > Orthoptera > Gryllidae > Gryllus > Gryllus longicercus. The sequence continues at coordinate 1,684,088 of JAZDUA010000040.1, forward strand.
AGTTCCACACTTTTTAAATTTTTATTTTTAGCTTTATAGTCGTTCTATTGGATAAAAAATATCGTTCACTCTTTCCAACATCTCTATACATCCTGGAGAAGGAACGTCATGCACACTATTGTGTATTTTTTGAAGATCTAAAACTTGTACCGAAAAATGTGCTTGTGTTATATGAGTTCAATGCATATTCTCAAACACGATTCAAGGTATTGTTCTCTATCTGTGTAAAAGTTTAAAGAAAAACACGTTTTTGAGGAACTCTTGTTAACGTATTTTGGGAAGATTAACGCGATTTAATTTAAAATTACGGGGAAAAGTACTAAAGTTTTGAAAAAAATGTACATGAAATCATTAAACGGGCTAATGTTGATAAATCCTTTAAACTAATAAAACATCTAGCATCAAAAACGAAACTATCGGAGAGGTTCAAAAAACTTTTTAATATCCAAAAGCTAAAAGATGTTGATGAAAACCGGTCTATTTATAAGCACTCATTAATATATTTGAAAAAAATAATTTTAAAAAAATCTTAAGTCATTTCTGAGAAGATATTAAAAATGTATTATGAACTTCACGTAAAGTACACGTAAAACTTAATTTGGAAGGCCCTCAGTAAAATCACCGGAAAGCATCTATTTTGGACAAAAATCTTGGGTACGGTTTAGGTGTGGGTTTTTTCTGCAATGTTAAAGCAACCACTTCATGTTTGGACCATCTTATTCTTTAGATCCCAGTTTTCAGAATATCATTGAAATTTTGTGCTGGAGATTATACCTTTAAAGGGCAGAAAAAAATTATCGATGTTGGTTTGCGATGGTTATGACTGAACAAACACCAAAACTGTATAACCTCTTTTGGAAATCGGTTAAAACTTAAAGGTCTCCCGAGAATACACAGACCCCTTAGAGGTTAGAGCTTGTCCCGGTTGGGGCAGTGCCCAGCTGGTGGGAGATACCGAGTTAGGGAAAACCCCGCTAGCCGACGCGGGATCTCACCATCCCTGGGGGAAGATCACTTCCACCCTCCGAGAGAAACATGTACAACACTTACGGGAATGCTAATACTTGCTGTTGACGCGCCCAGAATCACTAACAATCGATCACCGGACCCTTAAGACAGCCTCCCTTTCAGGTGGCCTGCACGGCGCTTAATAATTTCTGTAAATATACAGACTGCCAATTGAACGGGGGTAAATACGTAACAAAATAAATTAAATGGATAGACTGGAAACATCTGCGTGTACGAAATATTGTGGACACTTTGACAAGCGCAAACCCGTACCCGCGTTAGGGAGAGAAATCTGACATATCACGAGCAGCTTGGATATTCGTAACGTCAGACTTGTTCGAGCTTGAGCATTGGGGACCAAATACGCAAGCGCGTCTTGGGCGGTTCCAGAAAGGGGAATGGGGAAAGTGGGCGCCCTTGCAAATGAGCATCATTGAAAAGTATTTTTAAACAATTACAAGTAGGTCTGCTTCCAAATTATACATCAAACGTAAATTATTAAGTAAAGTTAACAATTAAAGTATTTTGAAAATTCACTATTTGAAAGGTTCCTCTTCGAGTTCAACTATTCCAAGTTTCAACTATTTCTAGGAGAAAAAGTAGTAGGGTCTGTTCAGTCAAATTAGAGGTTTTTTGAGATTCATTAATGCTAAACCAAATTGAACGGCGTGGCCAGTGGCGTAGATTTCGCATGTTTCAAGCGAAACACGTGATTGGCATGTCTCAAATGATTCGCATTAATTCACAATCGTTGGCTAACATATGCTGAAACAGTTGTTTTATATATTTTTTGCTATTTCGCCAACTGAACAATCTTCGTATGAAATTAATGTATTTACAAAGCTAAAATACAAGAAAGATACATTTCAAACTTACTTTTTAAGAAATATTATTTACATGTATAATTCTTAAATTTAAATTAAGTTTTTTGCGAGATTAATAAAAAGCTTCATGCCCATTGGCTCTTCGCAATGCCGACGATAGCATGAACTTGTCGTTCGACGAGCATTCGAACGAAGAGGGACATACTGCTTCACCTCTATTTTAATTTTCGAGCACGAACTGCAATAGTCAGTGTACAGATGCTTTTAGGGTACAGATGCTTTGTGGAGGTCAACGTCAAGGGCGCACTTTTCTCCGGAAAAGTGACTGACATCAAACCCAACAGATACTCGTACATGATGAGCGATATGAAGCCAATGAAAATGAAGTGGAAATGTCCCATCCGGATGAAACATCACACTCTAAGACCAATGTCTTGCGCGCCACTGACACTCCGGAGCCGGCGGGGCACGGAGGGCTGTACGAAATCAGAAATATATTACATTCCAAATATTGTAACCGAATCATCCATACGGGTGTGCCCCTGCCAAAATGCAAACTTGAGACTTTGCCATCATGTAAACCAAATATTTTGAATATTTTGTTAATGAATAAATATTTTGTTGATGTATACGCAAACCAACATTGTACATTATTTGCAAAGGTAATGTATGCTAACTTTGTGACACTAATTTTCTCCGTGAATTTGAGGGCGAAATAAAACTTTTCTCGAAGTTGTCCCAGAAGGTGAGGGAACGTTACGCCACGTAACCTACATTTGTCTGTAGTTACTAAAGATTCAGATGCTTACAACATATCAGTATTTAGAAAAGGAACTGACATACATTTTGCAACAATTTTGATACCAGACAACATCTTTTATTTACCATACTTAAATATTAGAAGGCATCTACCTCACCAGCGATCTAATTAATTTTGCAAAAGTCTTTTGGCCTTAAAATTAAAAATGACCTGCTAGAGTAGAGAAATCTAGAAATCCGTAACAAAATAATCCCACATTACGGTAATTTAAATCCTGAGATATGTGTTATAAGTGAGATAAACCTTACGTTATAACAGCAATGAATTCCCAGCTTTGAGGAAAGCTCAATAAAAGTTCGAAAGGTGGTCTTCACCTGCATATGGTTTTCACTCATTACTCAACCAAACCCTAAAATAGATCCAAATCCATAGCCTATATAGAGGACAAGAGGAATTAACATTCGGAAACTAAAAAAATATCATCAATAATTTCAATTTAAAGTAAACCTATCAATTTCATTAAATGCCTCCCTCCTCAAATATTGTCAGAAGACGACCTTGGACGCGTACGCGTACATGTGGAACATCTCCCCGGAGCCCAATAAGCCCCCCGGGACGTGGCCCGCACACCTCGATAACAACGGAATGCGACTGAGCCATCCAGCTAACGCAAGCGAGCTAGGGAGTGAATTGAATTGAATTGAATTGAATTGAAGCCTTATTTTACGTGGCGAGACTCGGGCCATCAGGCCCGCTCTTCCGTCTGACCACGCAAATTTCGCTACGCTCCTTTCACCAACTAGTAGAGAAAGGAGGTATTTCTTGGGCGAGAAACAGGCGATATGAATTTAGCTCAGAGGCGTCATTTAGGCTTGAGGATCTTTTACATGCAATAAATCTACTAACATGGGACAGCCGGGTTTACTTCCCCTCCGAAGGAATGCGTACGACAGATTTTTTCGCCCTTAAAAATCCACGGCGTCGATCGGGTTTGAACCCGCCAACTTGGGAATAACAGTTCGATACGCTAACCGCGCATCGCCGCCGCAGGAGTGGGTGGGCTGTTGCGGCGAGCGTGCGGCGAGCGTGCGGCGAGCGTGTGTCCGTGTGGCGCAGATGAGGGCGGCAAGGTGGCCCAGGACGTCGACATGGGGGAGCTGCCGATGGCGGAGCACACTGACCTGCACGCGGCGACCGGGGCCTCGCTCGCTGGCGCGGCCGCCGGCGCGGCCGCCGCCTCCGCCGCCGCCGCCGCCCCCGCCGGCGGGACGCCTACCGCCGCTGGCGCCGCCGGCCCCGCCCCCGCCGACTTCTGCGTCGTCGGTACGTACCGGAGGCTGTCAGGGGGCAAGTTATGCATGTGGTTTAGCGGTTTTTTTAGTTCGTATAATTTATTAGTCCCTTGTTATAATAGATTTATTAATAATTCTGCAATCAAGGTTGAGAACTTGGTGGCAGAATACACTAACTTAACATTACTGAACTTAACAACTTTACAAAATCTATAAACTTTACAAATTAAAGTGAACATTTCACCGTGCAATCTTTCATAGTACTCTACTAGCACTCTACTTCACCACACTTCACTTCACCACACTTCACTTCACCGCACTGCGAAACACTTATATTACACAGACATGTATACTTGTAGTACACTACAGTTACTTATGCACTGCGTGTAAATTGAACTCATTTTATTAAATTTGCCGACTTTTCAATATTAGTAAGTGAAAAACAGATTATATCAATGTAAAATATAATCTAAACTTCATGTAAAAAAGAAAGTGTAGTAAAAGTATAAATGACTTCCTAAAATAACATGGGAATAAAAATAAAATACATAATATATTGAAATAACAGCAGACAAATTTAAAAAAAATATGTTTATTAAGTTGTTGCTGGTAGGCTTATAATTCGAGACTAACATCACAGGGTAGGATTAATATCTAAGCAGACTAAGGACACACTAAGAGCGCCCGTTGAAGATGGGTGTACAATTACTTTTAAATACGATTTTAAATTAGTTAATGTACGCATGTGTGTATTTGGCATTTTAGAGTCAGATTAATACGACTTTTATCAGCTAGCCCTGTTCTCAGCATGATGTATTACAATCAGCGTACCTAGCTTACTTGGCCTGTCTAAGCTTTCTTTCGACACACAGCTATTTTAACTGGGACGATTTGTATTAGGAAGCTAAGCTTCATTTTTGCCTCGGCCGAGAATCGAACTCGGGACCGGACGGAAAGCTAGCATGCTGTCTATGAGTCACTTGAGGGCTATATTAGTTAAATCAAGTAAATTATTTTTACATAAACTTGAAATTGCAAAAGTTATGGTTTATTTTCATTTTAATACTGATTGCATATATTTAATACTTGAACTGCATTAGAAAGCCCCACAGTTGCGTCATGAATAGGACCCCTCAAGATATTAATTTGGCCCTGAGTGGGTATGTTTCTTGTAATAAATAAAAAGGCTGGGTTTCTAAGGGTATCTCATGTTCACATAATAATAAATGTTATTGCCTTAATCGTCAGATACTTGACTTATCTTCCCTACCGTAAAAACTCGCCCAATCTGTACATCCCTAATCTCCATTCTCACCAAGCACCATTTTGGGCTATACCAAAAAAGTTCGTCCGTCCGTCCGTCCGTCCGTCTGTGGACACCACTAGCGCCTAAGCCATAAGTTCGATTTCTCCCACAATGAATATTCCCCAGGTAACCTAGCTCGACTCGAGGCGCTACAATTTTGAAAAATTTTGTTCAAAATTTGGGGGTACTGTACCTGACACCCAGAACATTTTCAAATTTTCTCAAAAACGGCTCAAAATTTTTCCTTTAAATTTCTTGTAAAAATAGAGTAAAATACACTCATAAGAGTGGTTTGGGTCCTATTTTCCTGTTTTTTCAGAATTTTCGAAAATTGCGAAATTTTTCATTTTTTCGGTGTCTTCCTACAACTACAAAATAGAAGATAGGGATTTTCCCTTTAAATTAAATTTGTTATCTAAATTTCTTTCATGAAGGATATGTACATTTTTTGACAGTTTTAGTAGTTTTTGATCGATATTGTGTGCATTATTTCCAATTTTAAAAAATTACAAAAACAAGATATTCTCAAAAACGGCTTCGAATTTTTCCTTAAACTGGTAGGGATAGTGCCAAATGTACTCTATAAGATTACATAAACGCCACACTGTTCTATTCTTATGTTTTTTCAAAAAAATACAAAAATGTTTTTTTACTTCTCTCACGTCGTTAATATTTACATTAGTAGCGATTTGTTAACATTATTGTATTTATGAGTACATGTATTCTAAGTTATGTCATATAAAGTTTCCAGAAAACTCAACAATACCTTAACGATGACTCAACAATGAGCTCAAAATTGAGCATTTTCAGAAACGCTCAAACGCCATTTTCTCAAAAATGGCTTCAAATTTTGTCTTCAAACGTTTCTAATGGGTAGTGCTAAATGTTACTGTTAAAAATGACATAAAGTTCATTTTACTGTATTCTTTTGCTTTCAAAAATCACACAAATATTTTTTTGCGATTAGTACAACTATTACATTTGCGAGTTAAAGTACCTCGGCTTTAAATGAAGTTTCTAGAAAACTCAAAAATGTTCTGCGCAAAAGTGCTTCAAATTTCGCATTTTCAGCAGCGCTTAACGCCATTTTCTTAAAAACGGCTCCACATTGTTCAATGAAAATTGCCATTTAGGATGAGGTTTTACTTTTCTTCAATAATTTGAAAGTAATAATTCGATTCGACTATCAGGAAATCGAAAAAATGAGAAAATGTCAAGAACTTCGTGTGGCAGCTGGAAAAGGATGGGTCATAAATTCAATTATGTTAACAAATCGCTACTAATGTAAATATTAACGATGTGAGAGACAAATAAAAAAATTACATTTTTGGAACTTTTGAAAAAACAAAATAATACAGCAATGTGGCCTTTATGTCATCTTATAGAGTGCATATTCCTACTAAAAGTTTAATGAAAAATGTGGAGCCGTTTTTCAGAAAATCTTGTTGTAATTTAAAAAATGCAAATATTGCACGCAATATTGTACAAAAACTACTAAAAGTTTCAAAACATGTACAGGATTTTAATGAGAGAACTAAGTATGGGCAACAAATTTCATTTGAAGGAAAAGTCTCTATCTTCAATTTTGTAGTTGTAGGAAGACGCCGGGAATAATCCATACTTTCGAAATTTTCGAAAATTCAGAGTTAACCCTGAATATCGAACATATGCCACCTTTATAGGGGTATTTTACTCTATTCATACAAGAAATGTATCATCTCAGTATACTAGAATGTTTTTTCTGGAAATAATATTATTCTGTGTTTCATAGTACAATACAGTAAATAAAGCCAAAAATAGCATCATTTTCTCAATTCATAATTCCAAATAACACCCGTGCATGAAATACCAGTAAACTGGATATGACGTTTGGGGTCAAATCTGACTCCGAGGAGAATTCACGTAAGTAATGGAGAAACCGACCGCAGCCGCTGCCCCCGCCTCCGTCACCGCCACTCCGTGGGCGTCCGCGCCGCCGGCCGCCAACGCCGCCGCCGGCGGGGACATCGCGCTGCCTGACGTGGTGGTGTACCTGGCGTCGCGGCCCGGCTCGCCGGACGCCCCGCCGCCCGCTGCTGGCCCGCCCGCCGTCGCCGAGACGCACCTGAGCGTCGGCTGCCAGGTGGTCGGGCCCTTCGTCGTGGCTGGCCTGGGCATGGTGGGCGCCGGCCTCTACTTGGATATGGTCCAGGTACGACTCACTGCTTGGTTCGATGGTTGCCGCCCGTTGATTCATTGATTGATTCGTTATTCCGGGCGCGTCAACTGCTACGGTCATTAGTCCCGTAAGTTTAGAGAATGTTTTATCGCGGGAAGTGGCTATCTTCCCCCGCTGAATGACGAGATCCGACGCCGACACAGATCGACTTGCGGGGATTTTCCCCACCCAGGTATCTCCCACCCCAGCCGGAACAAGCTCTAAGCTCCCAACTGATCTCCTATGTGTGGTCGTGTAGTGCATGTGAGTGAACGTATGTGTAGGTAAGAGGTGAGGAAAGGACAAAGATGAGGAATGAAAGAACGCGCGCGGTCCGGTTGTTAGGGTACTCCGCCATTCTCCTGGTGTTGAATGGTGAGAAACCATGGATAACTACTGATCGGAACATTTTTTCGCTACCATTCCTCTCCAGACAGCAGAGAATTCGTCCTGTCTGAACTATTTGATTATATTATTTCCGGGAACATCAAATATTTATTACGGATGCAACATCGATGTCAAGGATTTCAAAACATCGGTATTTTTAGAAACATCGATATTTTCAAACATCTATATATTAAAGCCGATGCTATTTAACATTGATGTTTTGCGCTCGATGTTTTGTTTGTAAATGTGTGAATGAATGGTAATCACAATTTTGTAACAATTAAAATATAAAAACCCTGAAGTTTGCACTGTCAGTTTATGCGTACGAACCAACTAAACATTGTTTTTTCTACCATCATTTATTATTATCTCCCGACAATGCCGTGGTATTTCTTAGCGTCTTTCCTCATATTTCGCACATAGAGAGGAGTTCAACGCATGCGCCAGAGGGTTCAGCCTCTCCCTTCTTCCCGTTCCCTCCGGCGAGAATTGACACTTTAAGATGACCTAGGGATCTCAGGCTTTCGGGTTCACTAGTGCTAGTTTTCTTATTATTTTTTAACTTTGCTTTCAGTTAATTCTTAATTATAAATTATTAAACAGGACACTGAGCAATTAAATTTTGTTGCGTTGGAATTTAATTTTATGAGTTACATTCAGATAAAAGGTATTTATCTGATATTTAGTCCTGAAAGTGCAGTACATGTTATACCGGGAAGTGTCAGTGTTCCTTCCCCGAAGGAAAGATTCGACCTGCAGGTAGGCGTGCCAGTTGTGCACTGCCTGGTATCTCCTCCAACGGAGTACTGCTCCAGACGGGACAAGTTCAAAGTTCCAAATTGATATTGAAATTAGTTGTGGCAGTGTACTGCATGTGTGTGTGTAAGGGAAGTGAACATGTGTGTGTGTAAGGGAAGTGAAGGGGTCAAGCATGTGGAAAAAAAATATCGCTTGCGGTCCTTGGTCCGTTTGTTAAGGTTCTCGTCAGTACTTAGCATTCACCAGGTACTAATTGGAGAAACCATGGATATCAACAGCTCACTATCAGAAATCCACATACAATACATGTACGTTACTTTACAACGCATTGCCAGATGATATTAAGCAATTGAAGTCGGTTCATAAATTTAAGTTAAAAGTCAAATCTTTTCTGCTGCATAACTTTTTCTATACATTTAGAGACTATACTGATCATCAAAAGAAAAATAATGTTTATTTTAACAAAACAGTGATATATAATTAATTAGTTTACATTTGTATTGTATAATTGTTTTTTAAAACAATATGATTGTAACAAACAATGTACTTCAGCTTCCGGGTCAATGATCCACATATCGATTAGGTTTACGTCCAGCTTCCCTGATCCATTGAGCAAATGCTGAGATGGCCCCTTGTTTTGCTTCTGGACATATGTAGCTTCTCTATGCGCACGTTTTGTTGAACTCTCCTTTTACTTGTATTGGTAGGAGTATAGGTAAGGACGAGTAACTATTTTGTCAGCAACGCAGAAAAATCATATCTGTAAATTCGTTTACCGTTGCAAATACGTTTGCTATAACTCGGGAACGAAAATGTCTATCTTTTTTCAAATATTGCTAATCTCGCACTTTTTAAATTTTATTTTTATTTATTTATCTGCAAGTTTTACTCATATTTCAACTATTTATAGTTAAAATGATGGGAAGAGATTCTGGAACTCAAGTAAACGTGCGCAGATGGCCTTCTTCCCTATACGTCACATACAGATTTGCACAGTTTTTGGCTAAATAAATCTAAATCTAAATACCAGTAAACAAAAAATGAACTTTTTTGTAACATTAATGAATGTGTAAAACTAATTTTGCAATGTAGAATTAACACGTACTTCTTTTCTGTAAACATTTTATCAGTTTCGAAGAATTATTATATACATATAGAAATAACAAAATATTTTGTTTCAAACAGTTGCCTAAAATTCAAGATTCATTCCAACAATAACTTCGTTACAATAATTCCAGTTTACATTGCTATTGTCGAAATCCTGCTACGGTTTTAACTCGAATCTCTTCTGGCCGGGATATTGTAGACGATAAAATGGACATTTCTTATTACTTGAAACTCAATTATATCTGTCATTCAATGGAACAAAGAAGAACTAGTAAATTGTGCGAATGAAGGTAGATAGGTCAGAACTATAGCAGAAACTTTATACATCTACCGAAATATTAACTGGTGTTATTTTGTTCTGGTTCGCGTGGAGGAAGTTAAGCCTTTGTTGAAATGTCTCGTGATTGTAATCGCATTTGAAAAGAACAACGCATCAGTTGATTGTGAGGTGTTGGTACATGTAACTCTCCCGTTTTCGCTGGAACATTGCCACAAATGTGTTCTATGGTATTCTGTAAAACTAAGAGTAGGCAATGTCCAGAGAATTAACACCTTAAATGTACAATTGTGAAATTTTTGCTAAATATTCATTTTCAAATTCTATGATGTATTTATTCTTTGTGACACCGTTTACCTGACTGATCTAGAGTGTCACATAATTGTTAATTATGACAAAACGCTAACAAATTTCAGGACATCAATGACAATTAGGGAGAAAGGGGGTGAATGGATACGCTAATACAAGAAAAAATATATTAAAAAAGATACTTTACAATATCTTGGTAAGAAGTAACACTTGACCAAGACCGAAGGTACCATGACTATTGACCATGACTGAGGTGGTTTGGTTTAAAGTATTATATATCATAATTTTGCTTCTCCTGGAAAATTCCATTTTCTAAAGATAGACTACTTCACAAATCCATTGGATGAATGATATTATACTTCCCAGAACAGTGTCACTGCGACCAATGAGAATCATCTTTCCAAATTGATCACTATTGTCATATTACAAGTCACCAATATAGACTCTGTAACAAAATTGCTCGAAATATTCTGTCAGTAGGGAACGCGAACTGAAGCAACTTAATTAATATTGACGTTGTACCTTTACCACAAACTCTGCTATAACACGCGAAAGACGTGGTACGGTTCTGAACCGTTTATAAAAAGCCATCTCTAAGGAAAGTGAATGGTTTTCTAACATTTTTTAATAAACTAAATACCCACAAATGTATTACTTATTTATAGATATTTATCCACACTGCTGAATGAAACAAATTTAAGGAAAAAATAGAAGTTCGCATATTATGGCATAAGGTGACAAGCAGGCGCACATCCAACACGCATCACACGTTACTTTGCAATACACTTTTCTATCGTACATACGGAAACGGTGTGTTTTTTACCAGGGATTCCCATCTGGGGGCTCACGAGCCCCGCATGCGGCTGGGGGGCATGTTTTGCGGTTCGCGAAAGCTTTTTGAATAAATGATGCAAAATGTTCAAATGATGTAGATAAAGAATTAATATTGAAGAGGAAACAAGAGCGGTTTCGTGGAACAAAATCCACACCTACAACTTGAGCTATAGGATTTACAAGCTGAAACGTTCCTACAGACCAAACAAGAAAGAATATCACATTTTTGAAAACGTCTCACTAGAGAAAAATTCCCCAAACTTAATATAATTTAATCTAAAAACGACTTTAATATTTTCGAGCTCGAATTCATGTTCTCTTCTATGAAATTTATTAAAAAATCAGTACAGAAGTCGACTTATAGATTCTTCCTCACACTGGATCATGCGGGAGAACATGCAGTGAAACTTGCGTTAAACACGTGAGGGGGATTATGTGGGAAACGTGAAGAATCGGAAGATATGCCGGATATCAAAGAGAAAATATGAGAGAAATATGCGAAAATCATCTGGTAAAATATGCAAGAAAAAATATGGATGAAGAGGGGGGACATGTGGGAGGACGTGCAAACTACGTGGGAACATGTTAAGGAACTTGCCGGACAACATTCTGAAGGCATCATGAAACTTCTGAATATTACGCAGGAATGTGGAAAATATCTTTTTGAACCTTCAAATATGTTTTTGGAGATTTAGCTCTTCTGAGAACCCTGTAGTGCCTCTGGCCGGGAGAATTTTCTACACTAGCTATACAGCAGGGTCGAGTTCAGCCGCGGCATGGAGGAGAATTCCAGCGGCCGACTGCGCTGATAGGTAGTTTTCAGTGGTTTCTCCGATAATCGCCGGGTAAATGCCGGAGCAATGCCCTAAAAAACGGCACACGGACCACGCGCGATCTTTCCTTCCTCTTCCTTTTCCTATTCTCACCCCTTACTCACACACACCTACACTCACTACATTATCACACTTGCCGAGAGACCAGTCTGGGCTTAGAGCTTGCCCGGACTGGAACGGTTCCCCTCTGCTGGGAGATACGCACCTGATTGGCGAAAATCCCTGCAAGCCGATGTAGCTCGGCGCCGGATCTCTCCATCCAGCTGGAGATCACCGCGAGCTCCTGCGGTGAAAACATGTCAGAGCAAAAATGCTAAGCGGTAGCCACAAAAAACACAGCCCGCACGCAAGGTAGAAAAGAGAACCTACACTTACAGGACGAATGACCTTAGCGGTTGACGCGCCCCAAATCACCAATCAATCAATCAATTCAGCTCCAGAATCCCTACACCCATTCTATATTATATTAAGTTTAATTATGAATAAAAATAATACAGACCACTAGTATATAGTAAAGGCCTGATGTACCTATCTTAATCACTTACGTGATCTCTCCGAAAAATGATCAAATACTATGATGGTTATATTACATGTTTAAAATAATAGGCATACAATGAAAACATTGACCGATAAAATTGCAATTTCTTCAGAAAATGTAATACTTTTTGCTCCAAAATCCACAAGCTCAATTACATTGCATCTTCTTATCGTCTGTGGTTAGGAAAGCGACCTATGTTTACTGCTGCTTCTTGTAGTGTATGTATTGCATATATATATATATATATATATATATATATATATATATATATATATATATATATATATATATATATATATATAAATTGTCTATGACTTCGCCAGATCGTGTAGAACTCATTGTATTCTTCTCTGGCCTTAAGGGGAAAAAATATTCTTATCAATGAAGTCGCTTTGCATTGATTTCATTACCAGAGTAATTGAGCTTTCTTGTCGTATCTGGTAGACGTTCGAATAATTTTTGACATCTTTTGTATCAAAAGAATGACGAAATCTATATCCCTTTCAATGCATACTATTTCTTCCTTGGATTATGTTCAAAAAATATTTCATAGATGGGACGCTCAGTAACATGGGACGTATAGATTGTATCCAAAATATTTTGGGAATATCTGTTTTGACAGTAAATTGAAAAGCCCTACTTGTTCGCCTCTGTACGCTTTGCACGTTCACCTCCATGTCAAAACTATACTCTCATCCAGTGTGTACGCATCCATTCACATACATTTCACCAATTACCGCAAACAATATCAATTACAACAATAATTATTGAATTTGTTTAAAACGCGATAGGAGATTGCTTAATTCCCTAAGAATTGTGAAGATATACTGTCAGGCCTACGTTCGTAAACGGTGCATGCAATATTATTTGTGAAATGGCACAAATGAAACAATTTCTGGATAAAAATACTATTGTTCGCGGATCCATCACGATATTTGACTGCTAATTCACAATAGACTTTTATTGTCTCAGACTTTAAATTCGCGTGAGAAAACGTGAAAAAGATATGTCAACATTAAGAATCCAGAAAATTGCAAAGAACCTATACTGCCATTGATTGACACTGACTCATGTGCTTTTGTACTTTATTTTACGATTTTCGAAGTGAGAAGACAAGGTTCTAATCCTAAAAAGGAGTAAGGTTAAATATTGCAAAGATGTTTTCAAGTCACATTTCATTTAATTATTCAGCCATTTAAGGAGTAACAGGTAGTCATTATTTAAATAATTTAAATTTTTCTTAAATATAGAACTGTTCAGTTTTTGAACGTTTATAATTAGATTCCAATTACTTGTGAAAGTGTGCATTGTGACGGATGCCCTTTACAGTTTTCGAAAACAGGATCCCTTGAGGTCCCAAACGAAATTGCGTAACATCCGCCGCGAATGACGTCAGGGGCCAGAACGATGAAAAAACGCCAATGAGACTAGATGCCACAAAGGGGGAACTTTGGGGGAGACATGACGTCATACTGCTGTCACGAGAGAGACGTTCACACTAATGAGATTAACTCGCCCGTCTGCGGCATTCGATACAGATCTGTATGACTGGTTTAGAAATTCCTTCGAGGATTTCTGCCAACTTCCCAAGGAAACGGTATCGTGAGGCTTCTTGTTTAAAATAGAACAGTTGGAACCAGAAAGGTATATTTTCTATATTTGTGTAATCAATGAAAAACTAAATTGAAAGCATCTGATAGAAGCAAACACGTTTCTAGCCGGAATTTTGTTAAAAGGTCGGTTAAGGTTAAACATTTTAAACTGGTTTGATTTGATTTGATTTATTTTCCTCAAAGAACGCTAAAAACAGCATGTGACGTATAGTGAAGAAGTGCAATCTGTGTGCGTTAGTGCTGGTTACTTTCTTTGACGGATTTGGCTTTGTAAACATAAAAAGGAATGATTTTCTCTTTTGCCAGGAGCCCATGTTTGGTTGCCAATTCTTGGTGAATAATATTTGCGACCAGGTTATGCCGATGTAGACACGGCGTGATTTGTGCACCACGCAATCAGGGGATCTATTGCTTCTGATGATCGATGACATTCTCTACATTCGTCATTAATATCCAGTTCTCTATAATTTTCTCGTAGCAGTTTATTGAAATAACTTGGTCACTGACTGCCACGTGACGAGACAAAAACAAAATAAGTCAACGGAGGATTACTACACATACGGCCAATGACCAAGAAGGGCAAAGAGAAGTGTTGCGAAGACTTAACAAAAGTTGTTTTTTTTTATTGATTGACGCCCAGTCTCCCCATCTCTGGGCTATCGCACTGAAGTACCATAGTCGGTATTTCAAGTGCATGAGGAAATCTACCATGATTAGGTTTGGACATAAATTCCTGTAACCTTCCCTGAAGTGACATGGTAACCTGTAACCTGAAACATGGATAATGCTTTCAGGTCTAGTAGACCTCGACCACCTGTTTTCCTGCAATGCAGGCGTCAAATGCTGATTATTACTCTAGTCAATAAATTTTCTAACAGTAATTATTATTGTTATATTTGTAAGAGTTAGTTAATTTCTGTTTTGCGATTTGAGGAAATCAGGAAGTTGTTTCAGTGTTCAGGATAACCATTTAGAGCATTTAATAATAATAATAATAATAATAATAATAATAATAATAATAATAATAATAATAATAATAATAATAATAATTTATTACTGCAAATGAGCGTACGTTCGGTGGCAGTTAATCAAAAAGAGGCACAAAATAAAAATTAGAAAAAAATACATACAAATAGTAAAAAATAATACAAATGAACCAACAAAAATTAAAAATAAAAACACAAATAGCCAAGTATAAAAATAGATAAAATCCTACCTCTACTCCGTATTCCATCGTTTCACTGCATCTCCCTTCGGTAACTAGTAATTTATTCATTAACGGTAAGTATATACATCCCACTGCCTGCACTTTTGTTGGCCTTCACTTCACATCACTGTACACTACACTTGCGCTCTTGAGAAATCTCGCATAACTCTCGTGCTTCTTGAGTGTTTTACTGTAAATTGGATACAAGAAATTAGCATTTTTTGTTTCATTATTTTTGATTGATTATTTCGTATTTCCAGGTGCGTCAACGGCTAAGTTAATTAGCCCCGTAGGAGTAGTTCTTGTTTTTTTCCCCGCGAGGCGGAAATGATCTTCCCCTGCCGGATGGTAAGATACGGCCCCGACCTACACATCTTCCGGGGGTTGCCCCTACCCGAGTATCTCCCACCAACGGCGCACCGCCCCAGCGGGACAAGCTCTCAGCTCCCTACTGGTCTCCCGATGCGTGTGGTAGTGTAGTGCATGTAAGTGTGTAAGGGGTGAGACAAGGACAAGGAAGGGAAAGGAAAGATTGCGCGCGGTACGTAGCCTGTTTGTTAGAGTACTGCTCCGGCATTCGCCGGGTGTTAATGGGAGAAACCACGGAAAACTACGGATCAGGGCAGCTGGCCGCTAGAATTCTCCCACACACAAGGGCTGAATTAGACCTAGCTAGTGTCGAATATCCTGCCACATACGGAAATCGAACCCAAGGACCTGTCGGTCAGTGGCACTGTAGTGACATCAATTGAACCCTAAGCTGTCTGCTTCCATAATTTTTCTTTAATGTTCTGGGTTAAAGGCTCTGCCAAACTACCAAATGCGAAAAAGTTATTCTTGAAGTTCAGAGAGGACTATAAATCGAGTCTTACTCTTCTGTAATACTTCTTTCATATTCTCTTCGTCATCGTGTGGTTCGAAATGTCATATTCATTATTTCTTAGATATTTATAAGTTTACCCTGGCTCAAGGTTTTGAAACACAGTGAACATATCAATTTGAATATTCACTGCCGTTACCGCTTTGCATGGCTTTAAATTGACATTTGTTAAGGCTATGTTTCACGAAAACGATATAATTGAATTAATTGAGCGTTTAAGTGAGAATATCTTCATTTCTAGCATACAGTTTAAGATTATTCATATAAAACAACTGTGTTTTTGATCTTTCATCATAATGGAGCTTGTAACCGAAGTCGACTTAAGACAAATAAAGGGTTCAGTAGAACAAGGGGCTATCCCACATTGACCTAGTTTCGAAGATATTGAGGATACTCAATTTCACAAAAAATATGGGATAGTTCCTTGTTTTATTCAGTTCTTCAATTGTCTGGACAGTGAGATCAAACTAATAAAAAACAGCAGAGAGGACAGTGAATTTTCCTGAAAAATCTCCCTGCTAATCTGAATATTTTTGTTTTCTTCTACTTTCCGTTTGCATGAGATCTGATACTGCATGACTTCATCATACTACCATTACAAAAATTAATAAGTCTACGATAAAATCGATAACCCCCCCAGCGTCAGCATCCAATTTGATTTGATTTATTTTCCTCAAATAACAGTAAAATCTGTGTGATATATGGGGAAGAATTGTAATTGTGTGGTACATCATCAAAGGCATTCTGGTGAGCCAGCTCAAACAACTATTACGGTTCAAGCCATGTCAAATTAGGTTCCTTTTTCTTACATCATTTAAGATGGCGTTATTGAGTTAGATTAATTAATATTTAGTTGCAGTCTCATAATTATAATATTATATTACAATTTTTTTAAAATTAGACATTCGAGTTTTACTAATTTCACTTTTGGAAACATTGTCGAACATACGAGTTTCCGAAATTGCACTGCCAAGACGCAGATGTTATTGACAGAATGAGACCGTGAAATTCGGATTTCTACAGTTTTTTCGATAAAATTTGTCATGTGATATGAAAAACGATAAGAATTGATCGTTGGTTTTGGACGAAGGTGATGATATGAAGGCTCAAGCACAGGGCATATTTCTGTGAAGAGTTCTTTCGGCCTGATAACAATTTTTTGGATAATGATAATTATGAAATTTGCAAATGTAGATAGTTTCCGGTTTTATATATGGTACGCCTATACTTGATCGGTACATCTCGCCGTTTTAAATAAACGGCGAGATGTACCGATGTACCGATTAAGTGTAAATGGATAAGTGATAAGGCTGTAATTCATATATCTGTGTTTTATCGTAATTCACATATTTTTTGGTAAGAGGTTTGTCGAAAGAACGAATATTGTGAGTAGTAGATACGAGATGCATCTGTGCCGGACTTAGTTTTTAACGCTCTCCAGAGACATGTCCTAGTTTAATATTCAAATAAGGTTATGGAAGCTTAGCGCCTCAGCATCGACCCGACTCGCCGAGAAATCCAGCCAGGAACCCCCAACTCTTTACTCAGAACAGACATTTTTATGGGCTATAGAATGACTACACATGGCTAAACGTGCGCAAATTGGACTTCTCACCTAAATGACACAAACGGTTTTTACGTTCTGACGAAAATAAATAAAATCAAATGAATAAACACAGCGGGTCCTCTAATAATACTAAAATATTGAACATATGTAACCCAAACTCAAGTTATTTTTTTTTTTTTCAAAAATGCAACACTCCTTTGTAAGTATTCTTAAAATTAGTTATTTTTGTGTAGCGTTCATAATAATATCAACAATAGATTTTACGTAATAATGAACGAATATATTCTGGACGAACATTTTTGTTGAATTATTTCAGGCCGCCAATGCAGTGGGAACCCAAGGCACGTGCATAAGCTGGTTATGTGTTAATCCACCTCTGACTCTCTCATCCATCTCTTTCTCATTTTTGTACATAAAATACTCTGATGTTAAAGAATTTCCGTGGCCTCACGTATTTTGCTGATCATTTTAGCACATTTAATTCACGTATTGGTAGTTAACTTACATTATTTCAGTCTGTACGATAAATTGACTAGTGTAATTCAAAACAAAGTGCACTGTAGAAGCGTATATTTAATAGCGTTTCCCATTCGTTGCGATTAAACGCAACCCAGTGCAGGGCGATGAGGTCGTTGTGCTTATATTTTTGCTCCACAAGGGAACGATAAAAAACGCGCAGGAACGAATGGAACATATTCGAGAACTGAGTCGGTGCTCGAACTGGTTGCCGGGTACAATTAGATCACAGGCATATAGGTACTGAAGTGTTGAGCTACTGCCCTGCACACTTGTTTAGTTCCGTTAAAAGTTAACATGTGCATTTCCGCCGATATACGGGCTCGAATAAATGAAGTACTTCTTTGAAAGCACACTAGGCTCCGTTTGCCGAAAAGTCTGGCAAATTTGAGGAGGAGGAGGAGGAGGAGGAGGAGGAAGAAGAAGAAGAAGAAGAAGAAGAAGAAGAAGAAGAAGAAGAAGAAGAAGAAAAGGAGAAAAGGCATAACATTTAAAAAATATATAAAATACCAGCTCATTTTCGCAACTTCGCACAACAGTCACATTTATTTTAAGACTTTCTTGTAATTAATTTTCCTTCCTTCATTTCATTCCTTTTCCAAAATGTCCGTGCTTGACAGAAGAGTCTAAATTGTATCTTTCTCTTCTCTTTCTCCTTCAACTTCATCTTTCTTCACAGGCTTTCTGACTATTATTCCAGAGCATCCCTCCGTCTCTTCATCGGCCTACTGGGTCTTCTTCTTTTTTTGGAATGTTATTCCTTGCACTCTTCACAATTGTTTCTTCCGGCAAGCGAGAAATATCTTCGTTCTATTTCCTTCTGCGACCTTCTAGCCATTCATTTGTTGTAACCTGCTCTGTCTCTCTATTTGGTTGTTTCTTGCGTGTTCCATTCTCGTTCCCCTTTTTATTCGCCCCCCCCCCGTTCTATTTTTCTCAGTGTTTTTATCTATGTGGTCTGTTGTATTTATCCTGACTTTGCGTTTTCAGCCTAGAGTTTGCAGCGAAGTATTCGGCATATAGATATTTGTAAATTCTTACTTTTGGTTCAAGGTGTATATACGTATACCTCCATGGTGTCGTTCAGATATTCAACACTGTTTGCTTTAATTGCTTGCTGTTCGACTGATTGATTATTTCGTGTTTCTGTGTGCGTCAACTGCTATGGTCATTAGAACCGTAAGGATAGTGCATATTTTTATCATGGGATATAGCGGTAATCTCATGCTTGGTGCTGAGATCCGGGGCTGACCTACACGTCGACTTGGGTCATTATCTCCGACCAAGTATCTCTCACCAGACGGCCACCGCCCCAGCCGGAACAAGTTCATAGCTCCAGACTGGTCTCCCGACATATGTGGTTGTGTAGTGCATGTAAGTGTAAGTAAATGTAAGTAAGGTGCGAGGATAGGAAAAGGAAGACGAAGGAAAGATTGTGCGCGGTCCATGGCCCGTTTATTAGGGTACTGCTCCGACATTCTCCTGGTGTTGATCGAAGAAACCTTGAAAAATTACCGATAAAGGCAGCCTACTAGACCGACCTGACTTCTCCAACCATGGGCTGAATTTGATCTGTGTAGCTAGTTTCGAAAATCCTACCTCCGTCGGGACTCGAACCCTAGACTAGAACCCTTCCTAAAGGCATTTCTGTGACATCACTTGATGCTCTTATGTCACGTAACCCGGTGATGCTGTTCGATGTGTTTGATCAATAGACCTGAATGTGGTACCTGAGAACCTAAGTACTGAAAACACTCTCCTTGACCGATCATATTCTTTTCAGCACTTATTCATGGAAACTAGTAATTACCTTCTCTGATTATTAATTGGAAAGCATTTCTTTACGGTATGCATACCGAAAAGAAGTCATAGCAATAAAAACAATCGCGTACATATGCAAGGTAAACGAGATACTGGGAAGACATGAATCAACATGGCCGCCGCCTCACATATTGAGAATGATCCTAAGAGTTTATTCTTGTAGTTTGTCATGAATCCGAGGGAGGAAAAAAAGAAGGAAAAAGTAAGCAGCTCGTATGGAAGTGACTTTGGCCTACTCATTTCCAAATGCCATCAATTCATTCGCCGCATTCATTTGGAAGACAAAGAGGACACTGATACAAGAGCGTCTCAGTCGCAAAATTGCGAAGATAATATAACAAATTTTGCCACGTCAAAACAGTTGAAAGCAAGCATCCTGATACCAATTTTCATGAAGACAAACAAACAAACACCTGAAAATTACCGAGGAATAAATCTGCTTGGCACAATTCTCAAATTAACTACTAATGAAATCCACAACAAATTAACAGAATTAATTCACGTCAGTAATAATCACCAGAGTTTTAAAATTAGACGATGATGCATTGATTATATTTTTACTTTCTCATATTACTACATTTACTTAGTAAAGAGAGTATTGTTATATTGCGCCGGAAATGGTGATTATTCGATAGAAAATTCGAATTGTCAAGCCCTGTAAACGCAAAACTGGATAAATCATGTTTCTATGTCTAGTAATTTACGATCTCCAACATGTTGGGTGGTCAGAATCCACTTTTTAAGATAGCCTTACGTCTGTCCGTCTGTATGTCTATCTGGCTGTGGTCAACGCTAGCACCTAAACCGTTCAGACGACCTTCTCCAAAATTAATATCCCCTGATCGATCTGTACGAACTCGAGACCCTATGAGTTTAAGACATTTTGATTTTGGGGGACATTTTGAATTTTACATGAATCCTCAACATTTTCAAAATGTTCTCAAAAATGTTTGATTATGCCTGAACTTTGCCCTCGGATAGTGCAAAGGATGATTTAAAAATTGCGCAGGTCTCAATTTCGTTGAAATCTCTGTTTTTTTTTAATTGCAAAAGTTAGAAATAATGCGAGAAAATATGTGCTGTTTAAGCACCACTAGTTTATTTTTAGAAAGAAAACTTTTGCGGTTTGTAATGAAATCCACCTTTTCTATAGATAGAAAGGCTATCTCAATTGATCTACCTCATCTACCTACCTAGTATTTCACCAGCTGAGTTGCTCAGGACACCAACTGATGCCACTAGTGTCTGGAACCGGGAGATCCTAGGGTGCGAGTTCCAATGGTAGCGGATTTTCGACCCCCCAGATAGCTAGGTCGAATTCAGCCGCTGTCTGGAGGAGGATTTCTTGTAGCCAGCTGCTCTGATCAGTATTTTCCGTGGTTTCTCCGATTAATACGGTACCAGTCCATGCTGGAGCAGTAACGTGACAAACGGGCCACGGAATCTGGCGCGCTATCTTTCCTTCCTCATCCTTGTCCCCTACTTTCCTCTCTCCATACATACATATATACATACCACGTACATACACGCATACATGCATGCGTGCATACATACATACATACATACATACATACATACATACATACATACATACATACATACATACATACATACACTTCATTTACATCCACTACACTACCACATATAATTATTAAGCACCGTCCCAGTCGGGAGCTTCGAGCGTGATCCGACTGGGACTGTGCTCCATTCCTGGAGAAGGGAAAACCTCGGAAGCAACGTGTAAGGAGGCGCTGATTCTTATGTTTTGACGGGAGAGAAATACTGCAACCTAAGGCGATACAGCATGCACTACACTTACGAGACAAAGACCACCTCTGTTGCCGCGCCCTGAAACAGAAAATAATATAAGCTTCTCATGCTTGCAGGACTGGAATGTGTTTGTGAATGTAAAAGAAATCATTATTCTTGTGCCCTCTCTGTTGGGCCTTAAAGGCAATTTGGAAATGACTTTGGCTGCTCGATTGTCCACTGAGGCCAATTTAGGTCACATGGATGATGCTAAGGAGCAATGGAGCATGATATTAGGAAATTTAACTTTAGTTCAGGTGAGTATTTTTTTTTTGAAATATTAGTAGAACGTTGCCTTCTTACAAAAATTATATATACATATATTTCTCTTTGCAGTGTCAAGCCATAGTTGTTGGTCTGTTGTCAGCTGTAGTTGCTCTAGCTATGGTTTATATATTAGAGAAAGAAGAATTTAACATAAGGCATACTATGCTTCTGTGTTCTTGTAGTATTATAACTTCTTCCATAGCAAGCCTTGTTCTAGGTAAGAAAATCATTGATTTTGTAACCATCAAATAAATATTTTATAGAATCATCAAATAAATATTTTCAATAACACCTCAAATTGTATCATAAAATTTGACAGCACATTTTAAGAAGCAACAACAAGTACGAAAATGACCTCTCTCAATTTCTCTATTTTTGGTTATTAAAATGATTTCAATTTTTTTTTAGAGCAACTTATTCTCATAAATGAGTTTCTTTTTATGCTTGAGAAACTATATAAATTAAGATATTTTTTGAGAAAACATGTTTTAATATTTTTGTTAATTACATTGAAATGAATAGAACATCTGTTGCATCAAGGTTATTACTTAAAATTTCAAGCTTCAGACAGCAGACCATGGTTAGGTGTGATCAAATGAAGTACAATGTTCAGAAAATGTTTGTACAAACAAATAGAATTAGAGTTACTAATTGATAACTTAAAAGCATTTTGGAACTTTTCTTCTACAACAAACTTTGATATTTAAATACAACACAGACAACATAATTCCATTAGAAAACTTTATGCAGATGTTTTGCAAGAAAAATAATATTTATAATCATTATATTCTGTAAACAATATAATAATAACTATATATGTACAAATTAAATAATGCCTCCTATTATTTAAATTTTGAGGAGAAGAATTCATCATTATTCAGAAGCCTAATTTCAACTAAATATATAATTACAATTAATTCTTCATCATGTAGTTATATCTTTTTTGGTGTGTATAACTATTTCCTGAACATTGTAGATTTTTATACAAATAATGGTAATAAATTTAGCTGTATTACTGTCATCTAATTTTACTTAGATTTTAACAGATTCAATTAGTGCTAGAAATAATGTCCCTCAATAATGAAGCACTGCTACAGGAAACAGCGAACTAAAGGCTCAGCACCATTTATTTCCAACGTGCTCTCTGCAGCTTGAAAGGTGTGGGAGTAATAGCCATTCAGAAAGAAGTTTTGAGCACCTCTGACTGAATTTTATTATATGGCTTCAAATTAAATTAATTAGTGGGCCTGCTAAGTCAGTTTTCTTTTACAGTGAAACTTTCACATAATGATTAGCAATATATTTTGTATATATACGCTGTCATTCTTAACAGCTGGGTTCTAATGTGCAGCATTTTGAAAATTCATTTTCCATCTCTTTCATATGTTTCAGAAAAAATGGAGCTGGTTTCCAATTTTTACTATTCTTTTTTAACATAGTAATTTGATTATTTTTTTTTTGTTATAGGGAGAAAAATTAAACTAAACAGATGTAAATATATTAAAAAAACATATAAAGTATTCTCTCAATGTTCATAAATTTCAAAAATCAACTACCAGTCAGTTCTTGTTCTCACCAATCTAAAACATAATTCAAATTTTCTATTTTTCCACTACATATTGATCAAATTTATATCTTGTTACCTTAAAAATGTATCTCCCAAACTTCAGTAGCTTTCTATTTATAAATTACTGAAATGTGTGTTGCAAAATGTTTCTTCTATAAGGCAATTAATATTATGATGAAATTTGAATATCAAATCAATACTTTCAAATAAAAATAAAATAAAAATTTAAAAAATTTGTAAATAACTGATAATAAGAAGTGATGGAAATTAAAGATAAGCATTTAATCTTTGGCCTTCAAAAATATTTTTTGAGACTTTTAACTGAAAATGAATTTAAAAAATTGAACTTTAATATTGCATATTATTTATTTTGTTTGTAAATGCTGTAACTGAATTACAAACCCAGCTTATGACGAAATCATAATTAAGAATTTTGCAATGTGAAGATGAAATTTTTAATTTAATTGTTATGGTCTCACTTGCAATGGATCGTTTTATGACCTTACAGGCCTCATCACTGCTACTGTGATAGTTGTATCACGTTGGTTGAAAATTAACCCAGATAATGTTGCAACTCCCATTGCTGCAAGCTTAGGAGATATTACCTCCCTTGCTTTACTTTCCTGGGTAGCAACCATGATGTATGATGCAATTGGTAAGATTTTATAGGATGCATAAATAAGCTACGTGATCCTTTAAGAATAATGGGAATTCATAATATGATACAAACACAATCTTTTGATACTTTCAGATAAGTCTTACTGGATATCACCAGTTGTCATAATTTGCTACATTCTGGTTATTCCTTTTTGGGTGTGGATTGCAAAGAAGAACAAGTACACAAGCTCCGTCCTGTATTCAGGCTGGACTCCTGTAGTAGTTGCTATGCTGATCAGCACGTATGTCGCACTCAGCAATATCATTTAGTGATTCAAAAGCCAACATCAATACTTAAAATTACTGCCAAAGCTATCTCTATGAATTCCACGAGATCAGCTTTACAAATAAGAGATTTCCACAAGTTTATAAAAAAGACCTCAAAATGCATTATATATGTACTCCAATATAGTTAAAAATATAAGTCCAAAAATTACCCCACCTATGTGAGTATAAACATTACAAAGAGGGAATCATGCAACATATCTAATAATAAACTTGATAAGCAAACCAAAATCCGAACTTTTCCAAATTTTAATGAGGGGGAAATCTCATTACTTCAGATGGGTGTGCTGGTGACAAATTTTTCTACACCTGAATGCCTGAACATTAAAAATGTTTACACAATATTTTGAAAAGAAACTTTCACTTTCATTTACAATGTAAATTAATTTAAAGGTCTGGTGGTCTCATGCTGCACAAGTTGCTATCTCGTTACCCACAAATGGCTGCCTTGCAACCAGTCATTAATGGAGTTGGTGGTAACCTTGTATCAGTACAAGCAAGTCGTTTGTCCACTGAGTTACATCAACATAGTGAACCGGGTACACTTCCACCTGGTTCACAAATTTGTATTACTCCAAGCCAGGCATGCTGTTCAAGACGTAAGTTTTATTTTCAGCTTCCATACTTAACACTTGCATTATGGAATTCTTGAACCACTCAAATACAATCTAATCCACTTGATAGATAAGGATACTAAATCCCAAATTAATAGTTTCTGATCTCCAGAGATAACTTTGTTCATAACATAATCTTATATTTTCAGAACCTCATGCAATGACAGCACAAGTACTAATGCTACTTGTCATACCTGGACATCTTTTGTTCCTCTCCATTATATCTTCAAAATATTTGCAACGTGATGCTCTAGATCTTACCCCATTGTTTGTTGTCACTTATCTGTTCGTAGCATTTTTTCAGGTAATTCCAGTTTAATCAGTATTAGTACAATTTCATGTCCATTGATAACTATTTTACATTGAATTATACCAATAACAAGATTACACTTTAAGAATAGTTGTATGGTGAAGGAAACTGAAGAAAAGAATCAAACCATATATGCAAACAATATGGTTTGGTTCTTCTGATTTGTTAGCTTTTGTTAAATGTAACTTTTAAATTCACATTTTAATTTTTGATACATTTTAAAATTTTTGTTTTTTTAAGACAAAAAATGTCACTGTATTGTGAATTACTCCAACTATTCACCATCATCGTCATCATAATCGTAATAATGATTGCACCTGAAGTACTCCTACAGTAGTAATACAATAACAATACCGATGACAATAATAATATGTTAGTCAATCTAGTCTATATTGCCATAACAATATATTAGTCCAATATTGTCTAATATTAATTCATTATTTTGTTTTTTTTTTATAAAAGATATCCAAGTTTTCAATGGCCAATGTGTCTGACCAATTGAGTAATTATTATATTTTGTTTACATTAAAGAAATAATAAATAGTTCTGCTGAAAGTACTAAAATTCTTCATTCCTAATTTTTACATAATTTTTGCCCAATTTTTACCTCCTGTACTAAGTAGTACTGTGAGGCAAAACAACATGGCTGTTAGAAACAAATTTTTTTACTATCATAATTCTAATTTCTTTTGGCAAAATCATACTAACTACAAAAAGTTTTCTTTATGGACTGATAATTAATTTTGAAGCATGTAAAGAAAGCAGTCTTTTCAAAGTAGTCAAACATATTTGCATATCATCAATTTATATTCACATATTTACCTATATAAAATTATAAATTGTTATTTCAGGTTGCTATTCTTCTCTATGTGGCATATATTTTGACTTATTTCTTTTGGAAACGGCACACTGATCCTGATAATTCAACAATACCTTATCTCACTGCTCTTGGAGATCTGTTAGGGATTGGCCTCCTGGGCATTAGTTTCGAGTTCCTCTCCTGGGTGGGAGATGATTATGCAATTGCTCCTGAAGTTCCTGGAGGTATTTTCAAAGAAAAAATGCAAACTATCAATACAAAATACATTGAATATGATATTTGTTTTTTTCATGATATGTTCATTTTTATTTTCAAGCTGTTACTACACTCCCTCCTTGATGGGCTCCAGCTCAATGCCTACAATTTTGCCTAGTGTGAACATGTGAAAAGGACCACATGTACAAAAGTGTAATAGAAAAAAAAGGTAAAACATTTTTAAAATTTTGCCTTTTAAAATTTCCAGTGACAGCGAGGAGTCACAATTTCAATAGTTCCAATTATATGTTAATAAAATATTCCTGAATCACTTCATCACAGTATGACCCAATTAGTCTGTCTATTTAGGATGACTAAGAATAAATGCTACAAACGTTAATGACATGTACACAGGTAAAAAATGATCACCTTTTGCCAATGAACAACATATATTGAAAAATTGCATTCATTGGAGTAGTATGCATTTATACATTGGCATTTGTCCCTGATTGTTACGTAACCCTGAATGCACAGATATCGAAATGTACATGAAGTCTTCTTGAAAGCATTAGAATGTGTCATGCCAATCATCTTTGCATAAGGAGTTGCCTAAGAATCATGGGAGAATACCGCAGGGCAAAAAGTAATTGTTTTTGCCCTTCTACAGGCCCTCGATGTTTGTAACATTTATTCTGAGATTCTTCTTATTCTGCATTGCTGAAAAGAGTGATCTATTGTGAAGTTGTAGGTAATTTAGCTTCCTAGAAATAATATTCTCAAAACTTGATTATCAAAAATTATTATTAATAAAACTCGAAATACTTGATTATCAAAATAAAAAATCTCATAAACTCAATACTCTCAACTTCTTTTGGTTTGTGATGTAAAATGAACTAAAATATGTCAGTAATCATCATCATCATCATCATCATATAATGTAGGTTGCTATGCATATCCCGTTTCTGTTTCTCAGAAGAGCTGGTGGGTTTTTGGTCCTGCAAGTGTTCCTGATCTAACCATTTCTTGTGTAATCTCCCTACATCTCTATGCCCTAACGGTTAATACTTCAATGCTGTCTTTGGGAATCTGTCTTGTTTACTCTGTTGATGTGAGAAAAATATTTCTTCTGACCTTCCTTTATTTTTTCTACTACATTCTTTGTGTTCAGCCTTTTTCTAAATTTACTCATTTACTTATCCTTTAGTGGGTCTCCTGCAAAATAGTGTAGAAATCTCATCTGTGTGGTGTCCAGTCTTAGCCAATCACTATTTCCTTTGTCAAAATTTCTGATTCATACATGAGTATTGGTTTTGAAATCATATTATGCACTCTTAATTTAATCTCACAACCTTTCCAAAATGTTATTTGATTAGTCCATTTATTCTGTTGCATTTCTGAATTTTATTTACTATGTCCTCTGATCTGTATTTGTTCTATTATTTGCCCATTAATGACAATTTTGACTTTCCTCATTTCTTTTTCTTGATATGCCATTCATTTTGTCAAACTCATGCAAATTTTTGTGTTATGTTTCAGTGCTTACTGCAATTTGTAGGTCATCTTCTGATTCCATTATTATAAGTACATCATCTGTGTAAAGGATTGTTTGGATCTCCTGTCTTTTACTGAGACTCCCTCTTGATTATAGTTTCCATTCCTTGATGATATGGTTGGCATATAAGTCATATTGAACGGCAACAAGCATGGCGACAGACTGCATCTGTCTTAATCTTCTGTTTGTTGTGAAAGATTTTGACACATTTCCATTATTTATTTTTATACTCATCTGCATAGAAACATTGAATTCCTTTTCTTGTTTCTGTAGGTACCTCTTCTTCTTTCAGCATCTCCCATCTTAATTCTCTATTTACTCTATCATATGTCTTTTTAAGGTCTATGAACAATAAGTAAGTTGTCAAATTCACTTCTTTGTGTCTGTCCAGGATTGTTTGTTATGTGAGTATAGTGTTTTTGTGCTCCTTCCTTTTCTGAATCCATTTTGTTCCTCTCCCTAAATGGCTCTATACTCACTCAGTCTGTTTCTTAATTCACTCAGTCTGTTAATGTGTTGGAAATTACTTTTGATGCTGTTGATAGAAGCATTAGGCGTATTCCCCTAGAATTATTACAGTCTGTTTTCAATCATTTCTTATGTAAATTTATTATCATGTCAATCTGTTATTCTATCAAGGTTGTGTATTCACCCCAAACTTTGTCGAGCATTTCTAACATGATGATTTCAAGTTCTTTACGTCCATATTTCATTAGTTTCATGGCAATTCTATCTACTCCCGGACTTTTCCTGTTCTTAGCTTTTCTTAGTACTTTTTCAAGCTCTTCTTTTGATATCTGTGGCACTATTTCTTGTTCTTCAATATTTGTGTTGTCCATCCCTATGTCCTTTCATGTTGTCTACATGTCATAATGTCTTATTGCATTTTATCAATTTCTCCTTAGGAATGAGATCTGTGTAAATATTGCCCTTGTGTCAGCTCTGAGTATTCTTATGATTTTAAAGTCACCCTTTAGAGGCCTATGTTGTCCCTCTCCAGCAATTTCAGAAATATCTCATCATCATCATGAACTGAAGGTGTTTAAGCTTAACAGCTTGTTCCATTATTTATGCAGTATTCCTGGTAGTTAATCTTCCAGGTGTCCCTGCTGTTACCACTTCTTTCGTGGTCTTCCCAAAATCCCTGCTGGCTTTTATTTCCATATTAATTTTGGCCATCTGTTATTGTTCATTTTTTATGGTGGTCTTGCCATTTTCTTTGAGAGTTTTCTATTTCCTCTACTAAGTCTTCAGTTTCTTTCTAATGTCTCTGTTTCTCAATCTGTCCTTGTAACTCCTACAAGGTGTCTTAGAAATCTCATATGTGCTGCTTGTATTTTTTGTTTGTCTCTCTTTCAATATCCATGTCTCAGAGCCATACATAGCTATAGGTTTAGCCATTACATTGTGAATTTTTTGTTTTGTTTTGCATCCATGTCTCTGCCAAAGTGTTGTTTAATTGTTCCACTGATTCTGTTGTATTTATGCAATTTATTTTCTAAATCCTCCTGCGTGTGATTAAATTCACTTATGATATTTCCAAGACATGAACATTTGTTGACTTGTTCCACTATTTCTCCATTTATTACAATTTGGGCTCCCTTCTGTTCTTTGCCTTGCAGTGCCATAACTTTTGTCTTTTTAACTGATATATTCATAGAATATTTGTGGGCCTCTTTTGTCAGTTCAAAAATTACTCTGTGTAGAACATCTTCAGAATCTGTTATGATTGATTGTCAGCATATAAGACTGCATCTATATTTTTGTCTTTCTTGATTTGAATACTCTGTTTAATTTTCTTCCTCCATTTTCTCACTAGGTGGTTGATATTTATGTTGAAGAGTGTAGGCAACAGACCACATCCCTGTCTTAGGCCACTGGTTGTTATTGTTGCAGACTTTCTCTCATCTCTTAACAATATTTTAATGTTGGAATTTTTATATAAACTCTGGATCACATTCAGTAATTGATTTAGAATTTTCTCCTCTTTCAGTATTTCCCAGAATTTCCGTCTGTTTACTCTGTCGCATGCCATTCCATAATCCATGAATATTATAAAAGTTGGTAAGTTTCTGTCTCGTCTTTTGTCTATTATCATCTGTAATGCGAAAATGGCATCTTTAATGCTCCTTCCCTTTCAGAACCCACACTGTTCTTCTCCCACAAAACACTCAGGTATTACATTGAATCTGTTTCTCAACATATTTGCACAAAGTTTTGATGCTGTTGATAATATTGTGATGCCCCTATGGTTGCCACAGCTCTTCCTTGAGCCCTTTTTGTGAATCTTGATGACCAAACCATCTTGCCATTCTATAGTTATTTTCCTCTCCTGCCATACTTCATTAAAAAGTTCTAGTAATGTTTCTTTTAGTTCATTTTCTCCATATTTTATAAGTTCTTGGTTGATTTCATCGGATCCAGGGCTCTCTCTTTTAGATATCTGACAATCTTAAAGATTGGCTTGTTTAAATCAACTATAATAATGATTCAGAAATACTTTATTAACATTCACTTAAATGTCCATACATAGATAGCTTAGCTCTCATTGTTTTTACAGCTTATTTCAATTGTTAATATTGCTTCCATATTCACTTTCATTATTTCATTTACTGATGATGTAGCTCAACCACCTCATCCTCTAACAGATTGTTCCTGATGGATAATTCTTCTCAGAGAAAATAAAAAAACAAAAACAAAAAAATCTATTTCATTGGGTGAGTTCACTGACTACAGCTGTTAGAATAACATCACACTTTTATCTTTTTATAAAATTTCAAACAAGCATAAATTTCCTGTGAATTTTTTTGTTTGGATTTCATGATTTGTTTTTCCGCTTATTACACCACAACACAGTGAACAAATGATTACATTTCAAATTATATGTTCTTTTTTTATTTTGAATTTCTTGCATTGTACTGAATTCCCACTGAAGCTTTAGAATATCGAGACAAATAAAAAGCAAATAACATCAAGATATATTGCAGCACCACACGTAATTTGACACTGCATTTTTTTTGTTTTCCAACACCAGCACCCTGAGCATAAGCTTGCTTTTAGTATATGTAGTATCTTAAGTGACACATTTCAGTTTTTCAGTTTTTAAATAATAATAGAATCTCTTCGTCCAACTAGTCAATACTATTAGTATTTATGAGGTTTAATTTACAAAAAAATGCAACTAAACCCAACTTCTACATTTATTAATTTGCAACTCAATTAAGATAAATTGAGATGTCTGTTTCATCTTACTCCACCTTTCCAATTACCTCCCTAGTAGCTTTCACCCATTACTTAACTTTCAACTCATTTTGACTAGTAAATAAAACACTTTGAAGTTGTTCTTTATCTCCAAACATAGGTTTAATTCTGTTATATGTGTAAATATTTGCATTGGTACCTTTGAGCTAATCATCTTGAAATTAAAGCAGAACTTCTCATAAAATTTGTGTTGTCATTTAACACAATTTAGCTTTTTACACACAGACTTTCTAAGAATAAACATCTGTTGCTTCAATATGGTAATTATATCAAGTAATCTCTCTATGAGATATACTGCCGGGAAATTAATATTGTCTTTCATGTACATTGTGTTTATTTTACAAGCAAATCCAAGTATCATTGTGTATTACTAACAGAAATGGACAGAAGTGAGGGACAAGACAGGAGAAACAATATATTTATTAGTAATGATCTCTAGGCATTTTATTTTGATATGTTTTAGAAGATACACTCGTAAAATATTTTATTAAAAAAATAGGACATAAGTTTAGGACAATAACAGAATGCAGGCAAAGAAAAATCAGTCAAATATTATAAATGGTCATTAATTTTTTTGTTCTAGCCTTCATCTGAATAAAACAAGACTAAAGAGAAAGGCAGTTCTCCAAATTCATTGGCACAGCAGGAAAAGAAGACTTTCATGGAACATATTTGCAATGTGAAGTGGTGTATCTTTGTTTCCTGTTTCTTGTCAATAGCTCATTAAATTTGCCTCTTAATTTGTCTTTGTTGACAAATGTGCCTCATTGTGTCAGTGACATAATAGAATTTGTTTCTCTCCTTTGTTTAAAGAAAATTTACTCCATCTTCATAAAACATAAATCAATCATAAATTTGTAGCTTTTCAAAAAATCATATAAATGCTACTTAATAATAATTTCATGAGGAAGAAGCACAAAATTTGTAGTCATTAATATTGCATTCATAGATTGTATTAACTGTTCATATAATAATTATTTACTATGAACAGATCTTTGAATGAAAATTTGTTGTTACTGCATAAGTTAACAGAAATTCTCATTCATTGAAAATAGAGATGCAGCCTTAAATAAAATGTTGTCCCTTGTTATACATGTGAAAGATTTTAAATGTCACCAGAGTGTTTTATTTTCTTCTGTATATCTATGAATAATAAAATGTTGAAAATTAAACATTGTATTATTTTCAGTCAAACCTACTTTATCTAACTTTCATTCATTGATTAGTATTTTCATTATAAAAAATTGCTGGACATCAGATAACTGCAACATGTGTAACTGGCTCCATGGGCTTCATGAAACTACCATAAAATTTTTCTTATTGAATCATGAGGAATCATCAAA
This sequence comes from Gryllus longicercus, assembly GCA_038098605.1. Lineage (NCBI taxonomy): Eukaryota > Metazoa > Arthropoda > Insecta > Orthoptera > Gryllidae > Gryllus > Gryllus longicercus. The sequence continues at coordinate 1,716,803 of JAZDUA010000040.1, forward strand.
AATATCACAATAAAATCATGTTCTCTTTCATTTAACTCATTTTTATTATTTATTCAGGAACATAATTTCCACTAAATTATGCTATTATATTGGATCCAGCAAGAAGAACTTTACTTTTAATGTCTGTAGCACATGTGTGATGATTGAGAACCAGTAGTTGAGATATTCGGACTAGCAATCACTGAAATCTACTTTTCAGTTTCCAAAAGTTGTATGAAAGCAGATTAAAAATTTGCATGAGTCCTCTGCAATATTTTATCTTCTGTTGCTTTCAAGAATTAAGTGATTCAGCCTGTTCTGGTTCCCAAGAGGCAGGACTTTTCTTGTAATGCACATGTTTATGTGCAGTTATGTACACCAACTCCCTAGTCAACGTTTAAGCCCAATACATTAAAACAGATTCAAAACACTAAAAAATATTTTAAAAAATATGAATTTACATACAGTTATAAAAATAATATTTTGAAATTATTAAGTAATGATTCCTCACTTGTAAGTAACATTGACCTAGTTTCTGGTTTGCCAGGACCTTGGTTTGAGACCAAATCTTCACAAGAGTCAGAATTGGAGTTGATTCTAGATTAAAGCATTTTATAGTTTTTGTTTCAGTAAATGTCAAGCCAGTGAATTCCTGATCACACAAATTAAGTGGACTGATAGGAACGATGAAATGGAAGTGTATTCACCTCCTGAACTCTAAGCACACCCAAATCCAATACCATTCACAAACAGATATATCTCACATATTATTTCTGTAGTATCAGTCATCCAATTTTCAGAGATAATTTTAAAAACAGGTTTCCGATGTCAAGCAAGGGTCATTCATTTATTTTCAAAACGCTATCAATAATAGTTGTCCAGTAAATCCAAAAACAATTGAAAAGTGATTACAGTTCGCGTCATGAAAATGCAAGCTTGAAGGTCTTTAGGCTCTCCGCATCGCCCCTTTCCAAACGCCCCTCATCCTGCGGTGTTGCTGAGGGAGAGACTCCGCATGACAGCGGTCGCTCGAGATATGAGACCGGGAGAGGTGACTCAAGCATGAACTAGCTTGTCAGCTAGGTCGAATTCAGTCGCTGTCCGGGGGGAGAATTCTAGCGACCAATTGCTCAAATCGGTATTTTCCGTGGTTTCTCCGATCAACACCAGTCGAATGCCGGAGCAGTACCCTAACAGACGGGCCACGAACCGCGCGCGATCTTTCCTTCCTCTTTCTTGTCTTATCACCCCTTACTTACACATGCACTACAATACAACACATGTCGGGAGACCGATCAGGAGTGTAGAGCTTGTCCCGGCTGGAGTGGTACCCCGCTGTTGGGAAATACCTGGTAGGGGGAAAACCCCTCTAGCCGGTGGTAGATCGGTGCCGGATCTCGCCATCCAGCGGGGGAAGTTCACCATCACCACCCCCACCATCATCATCGGAGGAGGAGGGGAACATGTGCTATACTTAAGGGACTGATGACCTTAGCAGTTGACGTGCCCGGAATCACTAACAACCAACCAACATCGAGATGACAGATGAGGGGCTATGTGGGGATTATTGCCCTCCTCACTGAGTTGGAGAGGTGTCTCACAAAGTGGCACCGAAGATTTCAAACAGATAAACAAATACTTAACTTCTAAAATTACATTATATTACAAAATTACATAATTACAAAAAGTTACAAGGAGGCTTTCGACATATTAGAAGCATTATGAGAAGACTATTGCAAGCAATGTGTGCCTGATGACGCCACTGAACGCATTATACTCTTCAACGAGCACAGTTCAGATATCAGTGTCTGCCCCTCCCCTGCATCCTGTGTCGAGTTGAAAGTGAGTTCTGTACAATAATAATAATAATAATAATAATAATAATAATAATAATAATAATAATAATAATAATAATAATAATAATAATAATAATAATAATAATAATAATAATAATAATAATAATAATAATAATAATAATAATATTTATTGAGTCACATATACAATTACAATCGTGTATGACGAGTCAATATGATGTCTTGGGTGGAGAGAGCGAAATTACATTACTGTTCAGGAGCAAACAAGGGGCCATCTCAGCATTTGCTCAAGGGACCAGGGAAACTGAACAAAACCTGATCGAGACGGGATACATAAGGACGAATTACCCTTCGTCATAATAAGTGAAACGTGCCTTAACCGGTCGTCAATGGTTCCAGCACAAATTGGTCATTAATAGAGTTGGCCGCTTAATCCAGTTTATGAAGTTAAGAATAAGCGTAAATTAGGTTTTATTTTGTTAATTGATATGAAACAAAATGACGTAGAACCAAACAAAATTTTTATTTCTTTTCTACACATCACAACGTATTTCATGAAGTTCACAACTAGTACTTCCTAAAATACAAATCATTGTTAAGAAAATAAATAAGACAGGCTAAAACCATGAAGCATATGAAGATATTTTGAACTCAAATAACATAACAAAACAAAAGCAATGTGGAATGTACTAAAAATACAACCACATCAACTAGAAACCTTAAAGAGTAGGCCTTTGGTGTTTTATAAGATAATGATAATGGCGTTATGGGAATGGGAGTGCGGGGCGGCGGCGGCGGCGGCGGCGTGCGGGTCCGCTGCGGTGACGGCAGCGTCATCACCTCCTCCTCGTGAGCGGGTGCCATCACCACAACCGCCTCCTCGTACGTCGGGGGAGGCGGGGACGGCGCCGGGGGTTGCCTCTCCGGAGTGTCCGCCATCATAATCTCCCGCGCATACACTTCTAGCGGCAACTCGACCATGGCATGGCGGGGAAACCATTGACACTGTGCGCAAGTGTCCCCGCACACAACGCGCTGAGGCAGGGCGGCGCACTCGCGTGGTAGCTCCCCCCCCCCCGCGTCGCGAATGTTGTCTCGCGCGTCGACGAATATAAGGAAATGCACTGCCACCCACCGATGAGACTGGTAGGCGTAGTGCAAAGCAGTTTTTCCAGTTATCCACTCGGTTTACCGAGTCGCCTCTTACTCAACAAAAAATGAGGCCCAGAATGTCCCCATACGCCGCAGCGATGTGAATTATGCTTCTCCCAAACAAATCTACCGGGAAAGAAACGAGCGATCGTATCCGTTAGGTAGTACCCGAACCACGTAGGATTCATCGTTGTTGTTAATCAAATACGTCTCACGACTACAACAAACACGACTGAACAGGAGTGTCGGCACAATGCGACTGAGCATTGTGGCTTGGTTCACGCGGCTTGGTTCACGCGCAGCGCGCGCGCGCGTCAGCGTTATCAACCGCGACATCCGGTCGCTGGCCCTGCGCCGCGCGCTGGCGAGCTCAACCGCAACATCCGGGCGCTGGAGCTGAGGCGCGCGACGAACGCTCGCGCTTATAACTGTTTGCAAGGCCTTTTCGTTGCCGCTACGAGAGCGCGCTGCAATGCATGTTGTGTGTTTACGCGCGCTGCATTGCATGTCGTGTTTACATGTTGGGTACGAGAGCGCGCATGCAGCGCGCTTTGAAAGGTCGCGACCGTACACATGATGTTCTTTTTGCATACATGAACGGTTTGCGTTTTTTCTATACACATCACTATAAAACACTGCGTCTATAGAACAATAGCGTTAGTGCAGTCGTCGCGATGGATATATTCGGACACAGCACGCGAGTACGTCGGAGTGCACTGAAGCGGCGGCGCATGAACGAGGACGTCGTTCATCGCGATGATTTAGCGAAACACGAACAATCGTTCAAGGATTTTGTGAAAAGCGAATTACATGCGACCCTGAGCGCGCGGGAAAAAAAACGCCGCTGCCTATAGATATTGCCAGGTATATTTTACCGTCTGTGAAACATCACGCGGAGGAGCGTGCCGCAAACGTTGAGAAAGTATTACGCCACGAACTCGACGGGCACGTGACGGATGTGAAACGTCGTTTCACTCAACACGAGAAATCTTTGAAGGATTTCGTGAAAAGCGAATCACATGCAACCATGAGCGCGCACGAAAGTAAAGTGCCTCCGAAGCTCTTGGAGACGTTACCGCTAGTCGGTTCGTCCGGTAATTACAATTTTCACAACAGACTTATTCGCAAAGTTGGCCCTGGCACCAACAGCTCGGACGTGGTGATTAAATCGCAATTGGATGACACGCTGGCGGATGCGAAAAAGCACTCGGAGGATCTTTTTCACGTGCATAAAGAACTAGTCAAAAACGATTATTCTAATCTCGAAACAAAGATAGAAAAATTGGAAAAGGTCGATGTGAAGAAAGTAGTGCAGGAGGACATCGATAAGCGCACGACGAGTTTTGATAAAGCTATGACAACTCGTTAAAATGCGTTGCGCGAGGAAGTCGATAAGCGCATAAAGGTTTGCGAAGAAAAATTGACAAATATCGAGTCGGAGTATTCTAATCTCAACAAAAATTTGGAATTGCTCGATGTGCGCCTGACGAGTTTCCACGACCAAGTGAAAATTTCTTTCGATAACTTGCGTGATGACTTCTATGTCGAAAGAGAAACTTTGGAAATACTGCATAGGCGTGTGATAGTGTTGGAGGATGCGTCTGGTGTGCACATTTGACGAGTCGCGGAATCAGATTTCTTTTTCAAGGAGACCTGTATATATATTTCGACACTTGCGTTCGTGTATTAGTACTGTCATGGTTCGCACCGTGTGTAGAACGACAACGACAAGAGATTGTAGGAGACAACCCCCCTGGTCGATACGGCGGAGAGGCGCACAAGAGAGAAGAGCGGATTCCGGCGCAGTGATTGCTCCGACCGCGATGGGTCGCGGCATGTTTTTGAGAGGTCGGTGCGTCGGCGGTCCTTGTAAGAGGAGGAGGAAACGACGTCTGCAGGGGAGTGGCGCACGAAGGCGAAAGACGACGCGAACGGCGCGTGGCGGTAGAAAGAATAAGAGAGGCGGGTTTCTGCCTGCCCTCATCCCTCTCCTCCCGACCATCCTCAGCGGACTGAGCGCGCTCGGGACCGTCGCAGGCGGCGCTGCCGCTATCGCGAACGCTGTGAAATACGCCAAAAATAAAAACCAGGAATTAGCGGAAATGGTGCGTCATAACAAGGTGATGGAAGAGACCAAAAAAGGATCGGGCGTGTTGCTAAGGGCCGCGAAAATGCTTCGAACGAACAGGAAGACAAAGGGGAGGAGGGGGAGGAGAACGTCTCGAAAAAACGAATGAGCGGAGTACCGCGTCGAGCGCTCACGCACGATGAAATGACACGTTTTGCGAAGAAGATTTTGAACATTCCTCATTTTCGTGGCGTGTTTACGCGAGATGCGCTGCCCGAAAGAACAATGGCGGAGCGTGAGTGCGGCGTCGTCAACCTCGACGACGCCAGCGGCGACGGTACTCATTTCGTCGCGTACGCGAAGCGAGGTCGAACGGTGCGGTATTTCGATTCGTTCGGACTTCCGCCCCCTCCCGAATTCCTTCGCTACGCGCGCGGACACCGCGTGACGTACAACACGCGTCAAGTTCAAAAATACAACGCGATCAATTGCGGCAAGTTATGTCTGCAATTTCTCGTTCACGAATGTAAGAAGAAAAAGGAAGATTAAACACCGGACGTGATCACTTCGCTTGCGTCGTTCGTGTCATGCGCACGTACACTTTAATGGGGAAGGGGCCGGAGATCTCGGTGAAGTTTGCGCCGGGGGTCGACCTGTCGAACGACGTGTACGAGATCGCGTTAGTGCATCTCAGCACCGTTCACACCATTCGCAACGTGAAGGACGGTCACAACACACTCCACTACGAAGTTGTCGAGGGGGGTGGGGGGGACCTCCAGCAAGTTATATGCTGTCCGTCCCTCCGGGTACGTATACCGTTACGTACGTACCGTTAGAAGACATCCATCATCATATATCGAACATTCTACATCAACAGTTTCCCGGTGACTTTGCGAAGAAGAAGCACTTTTTCGATTTGGAAGCGGACCCGCACGCGAACAAAGTGCGCGTCAACACGTCATTCACGCTACGTTTCGAACACCCCGAGTCCATCGGTCCTCTCCTCGGATTTTCAAAGACCGTGTCACCCACACCTTTCGGCGCGTATGTGACGGCCGATGCTGCTCCGACGATCGTGAAAGATTTCGAAGTGTTCGTGACGTGTAACGTGATCGAAAGCGGGTGTATAAACGATCGAATAGCTCACGTGCTGTATCAGTTTCACGTGAACGATGTACCCGCCGCCGTCATCGAGGAAAGACCGACCGAAAAAATCTATCACCGCGTCACCCGGAATTGGATCAACGAGATATCCATTCGACTAGAGAACGCGGACGGTCAACTGATTCCGTTGTACTCGGAAATGCCGTTGACGTGCACCTTACTCGTACGCCCCAGAAGCAATCGCAATGCCGCTTTCTTCTAAAAGAACACCGAAAAAGCACTATAAAATGCAGGTCGTGTCGCGACCGAGGCACAGAGTGCTTTGTCCGCTCACCACGTTAACACCGTCCAGTCGACAAACCTTACGAGCGTTGGGTTACAGTATTGTTCTAAGGAGGAAGACGAAAAACGAAAAACAAAAATGTCGTCGAAGAAAATGAAGACCAATCATCCTACTTCAACGGAATTTGTGGACGAACACGCGATCGACATTCTTCGCAAGGACAATTTAAAACACCACATCGTCAACGAAGCTGTGCACGAACACTTTCCGTACATTAAATCGTTTGGACAAAACGATGAAATTCGCATCACTATCGTGAATAAGGACGCCGTTCTCTTACCTTGCGAGAGTTCGCTCGTCATCGCGGGCTCTGCGGTCAAAACGGGCACCGCCACGCACACCAACTGCGAGTTCATCAACAACGGTTTGCCTTTCTTTTTAGTGAAATACGTTACGAAATCAACAACGTGATCGTCGACGTTGTGAAAAATCCGGGCATCACGACCACGATGAAGAACGTGTTTCCTTTCGCCAGCAGAAAGAAGATCGTTCGGCAACGCCTGTTGGACAGAAGACCTCCTATTATACGAGACTGCCGACAGCAACACCAAATTCATGCTCAGCAAGACCGGTGGAAAATTTTACGGTATCGTGCCATTGCGACTGTGGATGGGATTTTTCGAAGATCACACGCGTATCATGACTGGCGTGAAACACGACCTCGTCCTTATACGAGGTCGTCACGATAATCGATGTCTCACGACGAAAAACGAAACACCGGACGAAACGACGATTACCGTGACGGACGTGATTTGGAGAATGCCTCATTTGACGCTGAGCGATGCTGCTTCCCTCACGGTGACGCGAACGCTGGACAGCCGGCGGCCGATCCCCGTGCAATTCCGACGATGGGAACTTCACGAATACCCCAACGTCCCAACAGGAGGAAAGGGACTGTTTCAGTGGACGGTGAAGACTGCCGCAAAAGAGGACCATCCCCTGTACATTTTCTTTGGCATGCAAAAGGGGAAAGACGGGGACCTGAAACAGAATTCGGGTGTATTCGAAGATAACGATATGACAAGAGCAAAACTGTATTTAAACGACGAGTTTTACCCTTATTCCGAACTACAATGCCATGTCAAATTTTACACCGGCGATGAACAATGGCACCCGTATCTCTTTGAAATTATGCAAAAAGCGGAACGTTCTTACTACAATCGCAATCCCATATCGGCCATGGAATATTGGTATCTGAATACTTGGTTTCCTATTATTGTATGGGACGTCTCCGCCAGAGCGTCTGCCATACTCCCCTCGGAAACCGACATCAAGATCACGTGGGAAACGGGTACAGCACTGCCTGCTGACGTCACAGCGTATTGTCTCATTATCTACAAAACGGAAGTGCAATACGCACCAATCGACGACTTTGTGGTGAAGAAAAACGTGATCGTATAAGACGTCGCGTGTTTCGCTCGCTGTCTTCATTCCGTGTCTTTCCTTCACGCGATGATGAACGAAGAAGACGAAGAAAACGTTCCATCTGCCTCGCCCGGTGAAGACGACGTTGGTGCGCCTTCTTCTTGCGATTCGCAACTCGCCGTTTTTGCTGAACTCAAAGAAAACATGAAGGAGGAGGAGGACATGGAGGTGAGAGCGGCGTCGCCGTCATCCGATGTTCCTTCTGCATGCGGTCATCCCTGTCCCATGCATTGCACATCGAAGAAAAAGAAAACCCGAAAGGACGCAAAACCAAAAGAGCGAAGCCCAAAAAAACAACACCATCACGTCGCCGCAAGACGACGGAACGATCGACATCCACCTCACCGGATACGGTCTGCTGCGATCTTGCGCTGGACGTCAGCGGATGCGCGCGCAACGCAGCGGCATGGTTAGCGAGAGCTGTCCAGATGGCGATTGCATCGATGACTCCCACGACAACCGACATCCGTAACAGCCATGTTTAATGTGTACGTCATCTTTGTAATTTTTTTATCAATAAAAGGACTTGCTTGATTTTATTTGTCATGTTTCATTTCGTATCCTACTCACACACCGACTCACTTTTCCCCCCTCCCTCTCTCCTTTGTCGCACCCTTTAAAAACAGTTTCCTTCGACGAAGGCAAACAGTCTCTCTCACTCTTCGGATGGCAAAGAACGTTGTTCAACAATCGGCGACACTGCCAGTCGTGAACGTGACGGCCATATGGCGCGGCAAAGATGATGAGAACACGAGTCGACACGGACCCCTTTTCCCCGATAGCGTGCGCGCTCTTATCGTGGGACCTTCCGGATGCGGAAAGACAAACGTGGTCGTCACGCTTCTCACCGGACAGTTCGGACTGGCGTTCCGCAACGTGTATTTATATTCCACCACAGACACGTAGCCCATGTACATGTACTTGAAACAAGTCTGCGACGGACTCCGTGCCGCCAGCCGAGGCGTCGCCTGACAGTGTTTTCATTTTCGACGACATCGCCACCGAAAAACAAGACTGTATCAAAGCCTACTTTGCGGCCGGAGACATAAACACACGGCCGGACGTGCTCTATCTGTGTCAAACGTACACCAAAATTCCCAAGCCGTTGATTCGCGATAACGCGAATATGATTGTCATCTTCCGGCAAGACGATAACAACCTCGAGTATATCTACAAAGAACACGTCGGCAACGATTTTACAACCTTCAACGATTTTAAGACGATGTGTTCCAGCGTGTGAAACGCCGACCGTTTTGCTTTTGTGGTCATCTGTAAACCAAGTGCGCTTCATAACGGTCGATACCGATCGGGCTTCGACCGGTTTTTCGTGCCGACGGACGATGGCGGCGGTGATTTGAAGGTTATATAATATCTTTTCTTTCGCTAGAGACTTCACTCTACGCCATGGTGTACGTGCGACAGCATTTCAATGTCGCGGAAAGCGACGGGGGGGGCGACAGTATCGCGGAAGAGGATTTATAGGACGAATGCTGAATCGGGCGATAGACAAACTGCCCTTCGAACTTCACATTCCCGGCGGATATCAATTTTGCGGGCCCGGTACGAAGCTCATGAAGAGATTGCAATGAGGCGACCGCGGTATGAATCCTTTGGACGAAGCGTGTAGGGAACACGACATCGCTTACCACAACTACAAAGGCGGTGAGGAACGCAAAAGGGCAGACGAAGCGCTCGCCAAGGCAGCGTGGGAGCGCGTCACGTCCAGAGACGCGAGTGTCGGTGAAAGGGCGGCTGCGCTCGGTGTGGCGGGTGCGATGAAAGTGAAATCCCAAATAGGAGGACGCGTGAAAACTATAAAACGGCTTCGCGAAAACGTGAGAAGACGAAGAAACGTCGTCAGTGAAACAAGTATAAAAAATAACAAACGATCAAACATAGACTTGAAAACGCTGAATGCGCTTGCGAAAACGAAAAGGAGCTTGCGTGGAAAGACACCGCGTCCTCGCCCTTCCTCCGCACCCGCTCCCCTTCGACCCATCACGTCGGAAGAGAGATTGAAAACGGAGGTGGAGAAGGCACGCGAAAACATTCGCAACAAAATGAGCATCTTGCAAGACGCCGAAACGATGCGCAATCGATTACTCGATACGTATCTCACAACGCCCGTCTCGAAAGCCCTGCACCGTCCCCAAAGAGAGGAAAAAACGAACAATCCACCGTCTTCCACGAGCATCAAAGATAAACCAAGAGTAGAAGCAAAAGAAGAAGGTTCCTCCTTCGAAACACTCCCGGAGTTGGAAGACGAAGAAGAAAACATAGAAAGACATAGAGATGTTCGCAGTCAACATTATGAGCAATTACGGAGCTATTTGTCGAATGCTGCGATCTGCGTAGGCGATACGACTTTCGGACCGTACTATATAGGAGGGCGACCTCACATCGTAACTCCTTCCTAGAACTTCACCCGGAAGATGGAACATTCTCCGTGCAGGGTCACACATTCTACCTAGAGCCAGGTCTTCTCGAACTCCTTTTTGAAGTACATCCCAACTTGGATGATGTCACGGAAGACGATTTGAAACAATACAAAAGAATTCTCGAACTCACTTCCGCGCACAAGAAGGACTTCAAATCGTGTTTTCCGTTTAACACGAGAGGAAATCGATGGAAATATCGTGCAATTATCTCGCATATTTTCGCTGGGGGAAAGACAAAGCAAAAGACTTGCAGAAAGAAACAAGAAGAAGAAGGGGAGTGGTCTACGTTTTGTGACGGCGCCAGACTACAAATATTGGCGCGATCCGAACACACTCGTGGAGAGGCTACGTCTGTTACACGCTTCGAAAGCTGCCGGTAACAACGGGCTCGACGGTGAAATAGTAGAAATAGAAGATGAATTGCGTGACGCCGGTATTATCGTCTAGCGCCTCTGACCATGCAGAAGAAGAAGAAGAAGAAGACGACCGTGTTGACGACCGTTCGACAAGGACTCGCTGCGGAATTGCACGCGCCTGCCCGACGTCGTTACGCGAGACGGCGGGTGATCACGAAAGGACTCGATGATCTATGGCAAGCCGACTTGGACGACATGCAACCGTACTCCAAAAGCAATCGAGGGATGCGTTACATTCTCACCGTCATCGACGTGTATAGCAAGTACGTCTGGGCGGAAGCGATAAAGAAAAAGACGGGAGCGGAAGTTGTCAAGGCATTCGACTGCATCGTGACGTCGAGCGGGCGAGTGCCTCACTTCCTACAAACCGACCAAGGCACCGAGTTTTACAATACCGCGCTCAACAAGTGGCTCCGAGAGCGTGGCATTCATCATTATTCCACCTTTTCCAACGTGAAAGCCGCCGTTGTCGAACGTTTCAATCGAACGCTCAAGGAGCGGATGTGGAGGCGCTTCACCGCCGAGGGGACGCGACGCTGGACCCTCATGCTCGCCACCCTCCTCCGGGAGTACAACAATTCCACACATCGAACAATCGGCATGAAGCCAAAGGACGTCAAGGACGATCGACTCATGCACACGGTGTACGGGCAAGTGAAAACGCTCGACCCGCGTCTCCTGAGGACACATCGCTTTAGCGTCGGCGACGTCGTTCGGGTGAGCACGTACAAAAACTCGCCGATTCGCAAAGGCTACGAAGCGCGATGGGGCACCGAACTCTTCAAAATCGTTCGTGTGCATCTCTCGAATCCCGTCACGTACTCGCTAGAAGACCTGCAAGGCGAAACGATCAAGGGTCGCTTCTACACCGAGAAATTGCATCGCACGCGATATCCCGATCGATATTTAGTCGAGCGCGTCGTACGGAAAAAGGGTCCGCTTCGCCTCGTGAAATGGCTCGGTTTCGACTCGCGCCATAATTCGTGGGTGCATGCGAGAGACATTGAAGTGTAAGCGTATTGCATCACCCGGTGACGTCATAGCCTCGCGCGATAAGACGACCGCGCTGCGAGATAGCATGTCCGCTGACGTCACACACTTGTATAAGAAGTACGGTGACAGCTCGACGACCGTCAGTCTCTCGTTTTTTTTCGTGTGCGAGGCATCACCGCGCTTTATTTATTTATTCGTTCGATTTGCCAGAAGCTTACACGAATCATACACAGTCACTTCATGCAAGAAATAAAACATAACAATAAAATAATATAGTAATATAGTACTACAAACACACTTTTAGGTCTCTCAGCCATTCGGCTCCCGCGTCGCTTAAGTTATGAAGTGATTCAAGATTACCATTTTCAAATCCATAAATCGGGCACTGAATAATGTGGTCCATGGTCTGGGGTAGTCCACACTCACACTCACCGTCCTCACTATATCCCCATTTCCTTAGCTGCTCTTTGCATCTTCCAAATCCAGTCCGGAGTCGATTTAACGTTGTCCACTGGCGCCTCTTCAGGTTGAAACCTGGAACCCGCTTAGTATCACCGCGCTGTTTCCATTCGATTTGCAGTGCCTGTTGTCTACAGTATTGCGTGCGTCATCATGTTGCGGTATGTGAAAAATTCCTTATGTAAACTATTGAAAGACGATCAAGCACGAGAAACATCTCCTCCACGTCCACGGATCATTGCACAAGAAGAAGAAGAATGTCGAGCGGCAACACCACCGACCACGCCGTGGCGCGAGAACGGCGCCGTGACGAGAATAAAAAAACGACGAACGCACAACGGTCACCGTGCGCTCACAGCTGTCGCTGATCTTCAAGGTTTTTGGATAGACGGACAATTCATTATCAAAGTGCTAACCGTCATCCGCGACAAAGGCGAGTCTGAGCGGTGCGTTCAGAAATTCACCTTTCGTCCGCCGCGGCCTTTCCATACTTTGAACAGAGACGACAAGAGACACGTGTGGTGGATCAAACGCTGTCATCACGCCACACCGCCGTGGAGTAGCGGACGTTACGATTATGGAGACAGAACATTTGTGATGATGAAAGCTTTCGAAGGTGTCTCGACGATATACGTCAAGGGAGGCCAGAAGAAAGAGTGGTTGCTGGAGGTTATCCAAGGAAAAGACATTTTCGATCTCGAGTCGTTCGGGTGTCCTCCGCTGAACGAGTGCTTACGCAAGTACCGCGAACTCTACGCTTGCGGTGACGTCAGTTTAGCAGGCCAGCACGTCATCGCCCTGTACGAATGGATGAGCGTTCATCGACCGGACTTATTGCATCATGACGTGGTGGAAAGGGAAATGTGATAAGATACACTTCCTGCATACGTTATAATCATGCACTCTGCCCCGTCGCTCGTCATTATGATGCAGAGTGTTCCGTCGTACACATCCACTCATCCGCTCCGTGGCCGACCTTTTGGAGCACACCGCGCAAGAGATCAGACGAGAGACGCGCGACAACATCGAACGCGCTTTCAGAGCGTTGCGTGAAGCCGATTACACTCTTACACTTCTCGACTCGGAGACATTGAGTCAATTACCGGTCGAATTTTTGTGTCATTGGCCGGCGTCCCACGAGGTGGTGAGCGTTTTCGAGAAACTACCTGAAGACATCCAAAACCTACCGTGTGTTCAAGAACTTCGATCTTGTAAGTAGCATTGGAACCGCGGACGGTCGCGTATCGACGGACCGCCGCCGCCGAAGTGGAGCTGCCGCTTTTGCATCTCTCTCCGCCAGCCTTGCAGACAACACTACTCGGAGGAGGACGACGCCGCACCGTCGAGGAACGAGTGTTCTTCGTGTCAAGCCGTCCCCCTTCTCGACTGCACGCAGCACCACGACAACGGACCTCTTCTATTGAAACGGGATTGCGTGTTTTGTAAGACGAATATCGTCACGTCTGTGTAAACGTGTTGCTCTACTGTGTGTGTGTTATGGAGTGGATAGATAGCATCGGTCTCGCCCTTCTGGACTTTGCCATCGTGCTCGCTGCTTTTATCTGTTTAATACTTTTAAGTCGCAAATGAGAGAGAGAAGTGGCGCGACAAGTCCTGGAGGGTCTGACGTCACCGGAGATACGTTTATCTCATCCGCCGCCGACATTGCCCGCGCGTTTTTTCGTAAAAAGACGCGATGAAACGTGGCGGTCGTCAGTTCATCATGAGCGCTAGCCAAGCCAACACCATGGTCTTGTACGACTCGGCAGAGGAGGAGGAGGACGATGATGCGTACGATGACGAAGAACATTCGCATGATGAAGAGGAGGAGGAGGCGGAAATAGAATTTTGCAGTATACCTCCCTACGTTGTCACCAAAGAGTACGTGAACGAACGACTCGAGCACGCACGACAACTTTCCGCGCAAGATGCCGATATAGCATTGCAGAAACACGTCCATCAACTCAAGACGACGTTACAAAGCGTGACCGACACTCAATCCACATGTCTCCGTCAATGGAACGTCAATGGTCCCTTTAACGCTGATCTTTATCGTATTGCGAATACGGCTTCTCCTCAAGAAGAAAAAGATGTCGACAACAAAGCGTACGTCGACCGTCACATCAAAGACATCACGACGCATCTACAAAAACTTCCAACACTCCGATGCAGCAAGCTGGGAAACGTCAACGTGGTGAATAAACGCATCGTCAACATGGCGCCGCCCATCAAAAAGGAAGACGGTGCCACGAAAGGGTATGTGGATGAGAAAATCAAAAAGGAAATCGCAAAATGTCTCACCACCAAACAATCATGAATGTCTTTTTTTGTATGATTGCATGTCATGTTGTATGCGTTCGATTTCAATAAATCACACATCATTCTTTCAATTGTACTGTTTTTCATTTGTTTTTCCAGTCACCCCGCCTCGTCTCTCCCCCTCTCCTGCACGTCTCTCTCTTTTTTCAGCGGGGGAGGGGGGCGCCAGCGCTCGCGGCTCGAGAGAGAGAGAGACGCGCGGCTGGCGCGCGCTATGAACTTCTATAGTGTGCATTCAACATGCGCGCGCGCCGCCGCCTCCTTCTTATGACAGGAAGGGACTCCTCTTAAAATGACAGGAAGGGATTCTGGAACTCAAGAAAACATGCGCAGATAATCTTCTCCCCCATACGTCATATACAGTTTTTACTGTTTTTTGACTAAATAAATCTAAATTTATTAAGCTAGGAATTCTACCATTGCATTCTCTCGATTTGCGAATCAGTGTTTTTTCAAAAATGAATTTCTCAATGGTGGGAATATATTTTCAGTGAATACAGATGTCTATAACTATAAAACTCTTCGTAATAATTATATTCATCAGGTTTTAATATCAACAATTCACTACAAAAAAATCACATGTGTTTTACAACAGGCGTCATTAAACGATTAAAATCGACACACAAATTTAAGCGCCAAGTAAAATCTTTCCTGACGCATAACTGTTTCTATACAATAACAAACTATAAGAAACATAAAATGCAATATTGATTTTTAACAATGATATTTAATGTATTAGATACCACTTGTAGTGTACCTACTACGCCACATTCTCTTATTCTTTCCCATACTCTTATTCTTCATTTTATGAGTTAAGCAGGGCTGCCTGTTCCGGAAAGCATCATCTCGGACGACCGACACTCCTTTGGCCGGCTGGTTTGTAGCTCCTTGCCAGTCGAGGAATTCGCCTTCTGCTCATTCGCTCCAGATGTCTACGCCAGTTCATTTTCGTGTCACTGACCTTCTTAAGACTAAATATCTGCAACTCTTTACGTCTTTCTTCACTCCTAATTTTGTCATCTGGAGTACGTCCTTTTACAGTTTGAAGAAATCTAATTTCTGCTGCTCTTAGTCTATTTATTTCTCTTTCTGAAAAGCTCAAGGTCGCCTTTCCATTTAACAATATTGGTATTGCCATCATCTTACGCCTTATGACTGGTTTTCTTTCTTGTTTTAGGTTTCAGTGTTCTGTGAATTGTCCCACAAATATGTTCAAACCTGTTTAAGCTGTTGGTGACATCGACGTCGGATACAAAAGATACTTCACCCCCCCAAGTAATTAAAACTGGATACTTTATTTTATTTTGCGTAAAAAACAATTAAAAACTGTATGTGGCGTGCTACGAGGAGAAGTGTGTTCTGTGCACGTTTTCTTAATTTTGCGATACCCACCCTAAACCATGTACGAGTTGAAAGAACGACAGAAAGAAATGAGAGTTTTGGTCAAGAATTGTTAACAAAATATTCGCTCCGATGTAACAATATATATTTTCAAAGGTAAAACAGCTATAGATTTGGGTTCTTATCCTTCATCATGTCGTTCGTGAAGGAATACACTTTACCACAAGATGGAGAACGATAATTTGAATAACAATATTTCCCACTGAACTCTTGAGGACATGCACAGATAATGAAGATACATTTATGTCCAGAAGCAAAACAGGGGTCTCCTCAGCATTTGCTCACGGGATCAGGGAAACTGGACCAAAAACCTGATCGAGATGGGGGTCATTGACTCAGAAGTTGAGGTACAATATTTTTCGAGGTTATTTAGAATTATACAGTGCAAATGGTAAATAATATATTAAATAACATTGTTAAAAGTAATATTAATTTCTTTTTTGATGATCGGTATAGTCTCTAATTGTATAGAAACTGTTACGCAGCAGAAAATATTTCACTTGGGGCTTAAACTTTTGTATCGGTTTTAATCGTTTAATGCCATCTGCAAAAGTGTTGTAAAATAATGTACATATATTGAATGGGCATTTTTTGTAGTGAGCGATTGCAATACAGTCTCTCCATTCATTATTATTTTTGATCTGACAGGGCATTTTCCATGAACATGACATCACTTTGATTTGATTAATAGATATTTTAAGGCTATAATATTCACATACATTTTACAATGTATACGTTCCTCTTTGCAACATGTCTTCAGTTTGCTAAGTTATAACCAATCTGCATATGTAAGAAGGTTGAGTTTCATTTGAGCAGGGTTTAGTTCAATTCCCGAGATAAAAACTTCTCTCCAGTTGTGAAAAATCTCGTCAAGTTCTATAAAAAAACAATGTTGGAGAAATACAACATCACTGTCTTACATCTTTATTTGTTTTAACTTCTTCCGCCAACCTTTTGCTGGTATCAATAAGTGTCGTGAAGACTTTTGAGAGCATTAACAAGACGGAAAGGTAAACATCTTCTAATACGTATACTCCATAACTTCGCCCTATTTATGCTGTCAAAAGCTTTTCAAATTCAATTAATGCCACCTGAGTTTTCAAGTTGCTTCATGAATATGAAGAAAAAAAAGAAAGAAAGAAAGAAAAAAAGAAATAAAGAAGAAAAAAAAGTCGAGCGTTCTAAAGGGTTTCATTTATTTTTATAAATGTTGGATCGTGTTCATCATATCTGTTTACGCCGTTGTCTACCGTCGTTGTCATTTTGAACAAAACTGGAATTTCTGTACGTACATTTAAAAGATTGATTGAATAAAACTCTTAAACACGTGGTAGTATTAACGTGTACCTGTGTAAGCCACACGCTGCTTTCCTCACAACTATTACTCGACAGTTTCACCGATTACGCGGAGAAACGAGGAAATGCACCACGCAGAAGTAGGAGTAGAAGACGCTGCTGACAATTTTTTTCGGAGGAAAAAAAAGAAAAGAAAAAGAAAAACTGTCATTCTTCATAAAAATACACACGGAATTTGGGGTATTTTTTGTAACGGGAGCTGAACGATCAGTGTACAAACGGGACTATTGCCAAGTTCTTCCAAACAGTGCTTTCAGACCCAAACGGGAACTATTGACCGATAACAGGACCATCCTTTACTACAGTACTGGCAGCGTATAAGCGACTCTGATAATTCAATACGCTGTTGCCTCACAATTACTACGCACATGGCTCAATCTACATCACAGATAAATTAAATCTCAAAACATCAACACTAACTGACAGGCTATGTCACGTCTTGATATCATGTTCATAGCTTCCGCAAAAACAGAATCTTACCACCTCCGCGACTTCCTGTGAGTCAGATGAACAGCGACGCTGAACCCTGGCTGTAATCAGGGTCAAATCAAGTAATCAAATCCTCGCTGATTGCTTCAGAGCAGATCACATGACGTACCACATCACGTGGCAAGAAAACTGCCAGAGTCGCTTATACGCTGCCGCTACTGAAGTATAGGACGGTCGTTCAGTCGTTCTCGCCGAGACAAATTAATCATCAGCGTCTGACAATATTACGTAAGGAAAGGAAGGGATATTGGCAAGAATGGCAAAACCGCACTCGCTTGGCGCTTCCTTGAAGCTTGCAATTTCGTGACGCAAACTATAATACAATCAACATGATGTGATTGGGGGATAATACTATTTTGAGACTGAACTATAGAAGGGGTTTGTCAGATTTCACCTGAGTTATTAGTGGGCTGTAAGAAACTTAGATGACTTAGAAACTTGGTTGACAAGTCAATTTTAGAAACAACTCCAAGACGAGAGAATTTATGTATGTTTGTGAATCAAAAAGTAAGTTGCTGGTCGCATCACAAACACGACATTATTTCATTAAGTTTTCGTGACACAAATTTCATATCCCTGTAGTAACAACAGTTATACAGGTTATCCGGAAGCTCCAGTTACAAAAATACCCTAGATTCTCTGTCGAATTTTATGAAGAATGGCAGGACCAATTTTTACGAAGAAAATATTGCCTTCAAGAAAATTAGGTTTTTAAGTCACTTCAGGACCAGAAATACAAATCGGACACCAGACACTCCGGCTTCCCTGAGCGAGTAAAGTTAATATATAATTAAATGTAATTACCATAATATAAAATAAACGCAGAACACGACCCAAGACTTTCCTGCAGTCTATTATAAATATCATGACACATCTCTTACATCAACATCTGGATGCCCGTCACCGGGAATTCAGCCGAAAAGTCACGCTAGGCCCACCCCCACCATAACTCATCGTCACAGAAGCCCGGACACGAGCGAAGAAGAGCAGCAGAACGTAAAAAGAAACCGAAGAAAGAAAATGGCCGCCGCTACTGACTTAGGAAGCGAAGACTACGAAGATAGAAACAAAGACACCACTGCAGACAAGAACACAACTCCTGGGAGTGGACCAATAAGTCGCAGAACGAGACTGAAAACTACCAAACACGCCAACGATAACCAGCAAAAACGAGGCCGCCGCAGCAGCGGGCGGTAAAAGCCCCCGCCGCTCCATGTCGGCGACGCCGGGCCCTTCCCCGCCCACAAGCGGGTACCCCGCCTTCCCACAACCGAGGTGTTTAAGGAACAAACAAAGCTGTAGCATGCAGAACAAGCCGAGCGACACCAGCCTAATACGTGACCGAAGCCCAGGCACACCAAACGAGACAGCAGATGGAAGCGAGGAGGCGCCGCCCAGACTGGCGGCCATACCCTCCCTACGCCTGTTGGTCGCCTGAAGATGAAGGAAACGCCGGAGCCCGCACCTGCCGTGTATGAGGCGACGCTCAGCAGCGACAACAGAGCCACGACCCCGCTGCCCAAGAACATCGCTCCAGTAGCTCATCAGTTGAGCGGGTGAGTACCAGTTCCCGAAACGTGCTCCTGCTAATCCCAATAACCCCTGCCCCACTCAACAGTCCGCAGTTCTAATTGAGGTATCCCCGACCAAGCTGCAGTACACCATAGGAAGAATGCCCCACCGTGGGCAATGGCGCCAGTCGCCCAACCACGTGGATTACAATAGACGAAATATCAGAAAATGGGTTCCCGGTACCAGTAGGCTTAAATGGAAGCGGTCTGTACCCACAACGTTCGCCTACACCATCCTCAAACCGCCGGGCAGTTAGGTATGTCAGACTCGAGCCATTTAAGTATAGAAGAGATCCCAAATTTTCGCAGCATAAGTCACTAATAAGAACTTCCTTCTTCGTTTTAAGGATGGCTCACCGGCGTTAGCGAGAAGAAAGTCAATTCTGCTAAACCGGATTACCGGTTACCGGATTGGTGGATACCAAGAGGTATCAGGGTGGAGCCGCCACGTACGGTTTGTGACTGCTAGTCGGCTTGTCACCAACCATAACACAGAAGGATCTATTCAAACGAACGTTTTGGAAGGGTAGGGGGAAATTCCCCCTCAATTCCTAAGAGTACAAGGTTCGCTGAATGGCGTACCTCCAAGGTGTCGTAGACGTTTCCTATATCATATAGTACGGCCCCAAGGTGTTGTCTGAAGACGTAGACAATTATTGCCAAAGCAACGGCATTGTCCAGAATTGACCGATGCTTTCTGAACCCGTACTGGATTTGGGTGAGCTAATTTCTGCACTCCAAAGTCCAGACCAAACGCTGTTTTACCATGCGTTCCAGCACAGCAAACGCAGCTGGTAAGAGAGGATGGTAGCTCGAAGGCAACGATCGATCCTTTCCTTCTCTTAGAGCTGGGATAACGATGGCTTCTCGCCATAGCGCAGGGATGGCGTGCTCTTCCCCAGATGCAATTATAAAGGCGGAGATATTGCATTGTAGTTCCAGAAATATGCTATAGCATTTGTTTGTGGATTCCATCAACACCAGGGCCCGTTCTTTTCGCTAACGCAAGAGCAGAGCGCATTTCCGATATGGAGCATGAGGTGTTATAATCGTCAGGCACTCTGCAAGAAAATTCCAATGAACAATTCTCCATTCTCTATAACGAAAAGAAAGTCTGGAGTGTAGTCCGCCGAATTCGGCATTTTTTCGTAGTGAGCGGCGAGTTTCTCTTCAATCACATCTCGAGAAGTGAATGGTAACGTCCATTTTTAGAGAGACCTGGAGCCGAATATCGACCAGTGAGCACATAGCACGACCCACCTAGTTGATCAATATGGACAATGGTAATGAAATGGTCGCTTCCATACAGGTCTTCTAATATGTTCCACTAGCATTGCGGTTACAAGGACTGCGAAAGACTACACCAATAGCCGTGCTTGAATTTATTGCTATGGTGAAATGTGTTGGTTTACGTGTATTTAGTATCTCAATGTTGGTGGTATCGATGGCTAATTCCAAAACGACGTCCCTAGGACAAGTACGGGAAAAATCCCAAAGAGGACTGTGGGCGTTTACATCACCAATCACGAAGGGTGTGAACAGATGGTTTGTCAGGCCTAAGAAGTCACAGGTCGATACTATTCGTTCTGAAGGGATGTAAATATTACATACATTGGGCGTGAAGGATGGAAGGCACACCAATTGTTTGAAGGCCGATCTGAATTGGAACATCTATAGAAAGCAGCGAGTCAAAGTAGCAACCCCGCCATGTGAACGGAGTCCGTCATCACTCAAGAGGGGTAGAACCGAGGAAGGATATGGAGTGTGTTGGAACTAAATATGACTTCTATAAACATTGTTGAAGGCGAGTAACGGGACAAGAGTTTCAGTTCGATCCGTCGAGAGGAAAAAAACAACAACATGTGAATTCCAGGATATAAGAGCCGTACTGTGTGTAGTTAGGTATTTCTCTTTCCCTTTTCCCCTCCTGCTGACTGAAGGGGCGAGTGTCCACCCCGGCTAAAGTTTCCTCCGAGACAGAGTCCTGACCACCGCGGGACACGTTCAATGACCGCTCAGAGCGTCTCAGAAATCGGAATAGGTGGTTGGCAGAGTGGGCATTTCGATGCGAGTCCAGGATGGATGGTCGACTGTCACATATCTTCATGCGGGGCTGAATAGAAGTGGATCGATTGTTAGACTTTGAAGGCTGAGTAGCTTTCTTGGCCTGATCATTTAATTCCTTGGGAAGTACTATTTTCCCACCTTGCAGGGCAACGTTTCCTCACAAGAGACAATTCATGACTTGCACGAAGATTTATCCCCCTTTTCGTTACCAGGGCCCGCAATAAGAGTTTTCTATCAAAAAATCACCGATTTCCTGAGCACAAATATAATACTTTCACTTTTTGTGAAGTAAGGCCAGAAAGATAAACATAAATAAGCATTATTAATGAATTTTTCTACAAAATAACCAAATCATGCCAACGAGCAGGAAAAAAGTATATATTTTTAAAATGAGTATGCATGACACACACATTAACAAAATTTGAGAGTTGTACTAAGCTTACATAAAATCACATATTTGCATAGAAATCCTGTCACAACTTATCAAATCCACACAACTCTTCAGCTGACTAGAAACCTACATGAAAAACCAAAAATTCCAAGGATGGAATTCTTAATGAAACAGTAAAAGTATGGCCTTGATTTCAGGGATAGCTCTTAGGATGGTATTAGCAGTACTGTGAGTCAACCTCAAAGTGTTTAATTTGACAGCCAACACATTTGAACTAAGCGCACACAAAGCCCACAATCTTTGCCTAATCAAACTTAGTAAGAACATCAATATAAATGAAAGTCAGGCATTTGTTTAACTGATCTATATATTTAATAAAGATATACATAAACCGTCACAAAGAGAAGGGAACAAAATTATCATACAAATACCTACATAATGTAGCTGTATTTTTAACCGGACAAAAATATTACAAAACCTACAAGGATATTACATAATTGATGTTATCACAAGAAACTAGCTTCTCTAAAAAAATGGCATGTTATACCAATTAACAAAGCTGGTGACAAATCAAAAATATTTATAACAGAGCATGAGAACAATTAATTTTGTATGACAACTTTCAGTGTTCAAATACACTATTAAAAATACAATCGGTCTGTTGTATGTACTTTTGATTTCCTGAAAATACCCAACAAATATATCTCCTGAAAAGAAATACATATATCAAAATCATGTATCACTTTGTAATACAAGCACTATAACACACACAACATCAAACATACATGTTGTAATGAAAATGAAGTGTTTAGATTTCCATATAAGGTTGGATCAAACAGATAAATAAGAGGAATTGTTATTTTTACAATAATAAGAATAGCAGAAATGAATAATAGCTAACGATACTGATGATTACTAAAACTTTTGATACAAATAACATGTTTCATAATTTCAAATTATATTGGAATCTGAACAAAAGTGAGCACATATTTTGGAGTATTCCAACTGTTAATATGTGCACTGCAACATTCCAAATTTTTACTCAACAAATCAGAGCCAACAGCCAAATGATTTCCAACTATCATTCACACAAGTCCAGTACCAGCTGTGCATGAGCACATATTATACATCCTACTGAATCACACTTGTATCAACGCTCAACAAGAACACAAAAGTAAATCCTCCAATGAATTATTCAAAGCTATCACATGAAACATATCCTGAGCTACCAAGGAATGCAAGAAATTTTTGTCATATGACAGGAACAGGAAAGTGTTGAAGGCAATAATGAGAGCTGGTTGATGTCTCTTATTTACAAATATTTGCTTCCTTGTTAATCAAGTAACAAAAACAAAGCACATAAATTTGCACCAAGTCTGTTTAACGGTTGATAATATCTAAATATAATTATAATGTAGATAACTTTGATAGTTTCCCAATAGTCATTTCTGCACTGCAGAAATATATACAAGGTGTAATTATTGTGTACATACACTTATAAATGTGCTATACAAATATCATCATAAATTTTGTAATTTTATTACAATATACAACTTATTCTGTACAGTAAACCGTAATACTGGAGATGTAGTTCAATCCCCCATAGTAACTATCCTGCTAAATGCCACTCACATTGGGACCACCCTTGTGATACACCACGTTACGAATGAAACAGTAAAATTTATTTTTTCATCTCCCCAGTGAACAAGATGGTATAAAAATCCAACAGAACTATTGTGAAAACAGAAAAGATTTTCACCAACACAGAAACTCAAAAGAAATGGAACGTTTCATCTACAGGAAAGCCAATACATCAGAGATACAAGAAAATAAATTTTTGCTAAATTCCACACGTAAGGTGATGTTGCAGTTTGTAACCAGTATACAACGTAAAAAGTGATGCATACTGCCCTTAGCAAGCACACATCCTGAGAAATTCATGAACTCAAGTCTTTTGACTCTGAGTAGGGAGTGAGGTCTGGAGCCCAGTTATGTATAGTACTACAAATAGTTTACATTAGAAGAAAGAACTCGCAGGAGAGATTCATGATGCTTTAGAACTTAATTATCATTTCAATGTGGTACACTCTACAAACATTATATACAGTACAATTAAGTTCAACATAAAATGATATACATAAAACACATTCTGAATTCTCAACAGAATTTTTGAAACCTATAAATATTTTTATAAAATTACACTTAATACCTACAAACGTACATATTCATAGGTTCATAAACTTAATTAAATACTATTATTATGTAATACATTGAACTGAGTTCAGGCTTCAACATCTACTTGTAATGGAAAAAATTTAATAATATTTCTAAGTTCTTTCCTTTTCAACAGTTTGGCACTGTGTAAATGAATACTGCTAAGAAATATATCAGTAACTTATTTCAGCATTCCCTATATATTCAGCTACCTATGTTAAAAACACTTCAGTAACGGGACATGCTATAACTTTTACAATAGGGAGCTACAAATGAATAGAATTTACTATGCACCAAATAAAGCAATAACATAATAATAATAGTAATAATAATAATAAAAGCAATTAATGATACTATTTTGGGATAAAATGAATAACAAGTATGAGCATCATAACGTTGGCGGCTAAAGTATGACTAAAATGTGAATAAACATTTCCTGAATATTCCATAGCAGAGTTTTCAGTAATAAATTTAACCAATTTTTCATACAGAAGAAAATGATAGAAGTTTTCAGTTTATCAAAGTCCCATTAATGAATGCATGCACAACAATCAGTTCTGCATTTTGAGTTGTTATAACTCCTGCAGCTAACTTCAAAGCAGCAAGAGTAGTTTTTGAAACAACATGTATTGCTACTTCACATGAGAATGTGAAAACAAAAGTTACAATACAGCATGATCAAAAACATCTATGATGATTAAATTTAGCATACCTAGACAATATAAATAATAATTTTAATAACCAAAAATTTCGACCAAAACTTTCAGAATTTCAAAAGACTTGAAAAACTGAATACAAAAGAAACCTTGTACAACAATGTAAATCAACATTCTTTTTAAAATTATGCATATAAAAAAAATAATAACAAAAATTTAGAAGTGTTTTGAAGTCAGTTTCATAATTTCAATGTAACTGAACATTTAGGAATATAAATGCCAGAAAATGATTGATAAATATGAACTCAACTAAAGCATCAGATGCCTCTATGTCAACCTACTGATGTTCTACATCTAGGTATTATTTGTTTTAGTGCCTCTTGGTCACGTAGTTGCTCCACAATTGCATTTGTAATTATATTAACTATATTAATGTGAAAACTGACAGGCACTAAAACTAACTAAAAAGTGCATGTGAAAGTAATTGCAGTTTATTTAATGCACCTATACAATTAATGAAACAAAGTCTCTGCTATGAAAAAATACATTATAATATTTAATATTTCAAATAATAACAAGATTAATAATATATATCATCATTGAAAAGGAAGGCCTTTCAATAAGAGTACCTAAAACAAAACAGCTCCCATCTATAGTTCCTGGAATGCAGAATAACATGGGCTCTGTGCATAGGTGGAACTCAAAAAGGACATCAGTCGTCTTCGAGTAGCCTACACAATTTGAACTAGCATTCTGAGCTTGGTGGTGGAGCTGCATACCGATACCTTGGATCTGGATCACCATCACAGATGT
Organism: Gryllus longicercus; assembly: GCA_038098605.1. Taxonomy (NCBI): domain Eukaryota; kingdom Metazoa; phylum Arthropoda; class Insecta; order Orthoptera; family Gryllidae; genus Gryllus; species Gryllus longicercus. Next base: position 1,742,271 of record JAZDUA010000040.1, read on the forward strand.
ATTTCCCTGTACAGAGAAAAGGATTGTGGGACACTGATTTATGCATCAGGTGAGGATAATAAAAATTTGAATATTTAAACATTGTATTACAAAACCACAAAAAGATACACAATTTAAAATGAAAAATGACTCCTAAAAATATTAATATGAAAAACAAAAATTTAGAATGCATTCCTAGAGCACCAATTTAAGATTCTATGGGTGCTTTTTCGTGCAGTGCATCTACATTAAAGTAAAACAATTTCAAAATTCAATGTTAATAGATTATATGATGATCTTCAGACAGACAATTTGCAAGTTGTTGTTAGTGTTTTGTGTGTGTGTGATTTTTTTTTGGGGGGGAGGGGGTGTTTGGGGGGGGGGGTGTTCATTTTTTAACTTTGGTTTTGAGATCCTTCAATTCTAAGATAATTCAGGTCCACGAGTGATGATATAAAGAGATGATGACAGCAATAAACTGAATGATGGAGAACTGATAGAATGAGAAGCAGGGGAAATGGAAGAACACTGAGAAAATGTGCCAAAAGCTTGCTTTATCCACCAAGTCATATATCCAAATCCTATATGGATTGGCCTATGCATCAGTCAATTCTGTCAAAATAATGCTTTTTACTTTCCCGTATACGTATGTATATACGGAGTAATATACATTGTATATGGAAAGTTATGTAATGCAGCGCAAAATCGATTTTTGAGATTACAATTGAAATACATGTTTTGGGGTCCCCTGATACCAAAAAAGCGTGTTTTTTTTCCTTTCAAAACCATCTGATATCTGTACATTATATATATATATATATATATATATATATATATATATATATATATATATATAAATAAAAACATGTGTGATCGCTGCTCATTTGGATTTTATTTCTAACTACCAAAAGGCACAGTTTCCAGGTAAGGATTGGTATCACAATTAAGAGGCTCAGTGCGATGCAATTAAATATCATGATGTGTCTTTAATGACAAAAGCAAATGAAAGTTCTATTATCTTGAAGCAAGACAAAAGTCTGCATTTTTATTTTATAATAAATAAGCTTATTGTAAATATTTTGATAAAAAACAACAATAAATAAACACATTGTGTGCACACACACACTACATTCAATATTCTTTCAACTTACCAGAGACAAACCGCCGTTTGACCAGTGACAAACGATATCCAGTACCAACAAGTTCAAATTCCAGTCCAGAAAGTGTAGTTCCTTCACAGTTGAATTGAGTAGATAATGTGGTTGGTGTACTGGGTCCTTCATTTAGTTCCATACGAGCACGGAGGGATCCCACACCATGATTTTCACTATGCTGTGACAGCTCTGTGAACTTCCACAAGGCACGATGGCTGTCTTGCAACCTTTGACAAGATAATAAAATTAAGTGAAGTACTATCCATAGCTATCATAGAAACCATTTAGCCAAGCAATTCAAGTAAATGGTTATAAAAGCAGCAGAAGCCAAGAACTAGAGTACAGCAGGAAGAAAATTCAGTGATACAGACAGGAATGTTCATAGTTAATATCAGACGAAAGACAAAAATGAAAATTCAATGTGCAAAACTTTCAGTGGCTCCTAAAAAGTCAAGACAACCTAGTAAGGGAGGTGAATCAGAAAGGAAGGAATAATGATAAATATGAATTTGAGGTAATTATAAAGAAAATGATAATGCTTGTAAGCTACAACAAAAGCATAAGCACAGGCAAAATGATTTAACAAGACAATTTTCTAGTTATTAATGCTACTTGCAATTTTATTGTGACTGTAAATAGAAATATTATGTTAAAAATAAAAATAATCTCAGGAAGCCTCTTCAAAATGAGGGGTTCATCTCATAATCAGGTAAATATGTTATACAGTAGAACTTCATTAGCATGATCCCCATTACATTTTTCTGTGAGCACATTCTTCAATGTGTGTTGTTTCCAGGGGTACTTGAATGTACCATATACATTAGAGAGTCCCCCCCCCCCCCAGGTATATTCAGGGTACTTTCAGTCCATTTGATTCTAAATCTAGAGCCAAAGAATTGTGATCTCCTGTTCCTCCCACGCCTTTTGTTCTTTTTACATATATTGTTACCATGCAGGTCTCTGAATTTGATAGATTAAGAATACAAAAGTTCTCAGTTCTCTTTTATGTTCACAGGGTGGCCACTGTAACTCTTCCTGGAATTCCAGTGCACGTCACATTATTTAAAAAAAAAAAAAAAATTTAAAGCAAGCATGGTACTAATTTGTCAGCTCTTTGATTTCACCGCAATAAAGTGAAAATTAAAAAAACCCTCTAGAAACGAAAACTGAATCACTAATTTTTCTTACTAATGATATCTAGTTGTATAACAATCTATCTTGTGTGTTTGTGTTATTTATGAATATATTGGTTCCTATTCCCCAGTATTATGTTCTGGAGAAAATGACAAAATGAGAATTATTCAATAATGTTTATTCTGGCTTACAACGTTCAATATTTTCAGCCCCTTGATAAACGTTTCCACTGTATGCTTTCAACATTAAAAGCACTTATAGCTTGTTTTATATTATTTTTAAACAAAATTATAATAATGATGATCATCATCATTGGAGAGTTAGAGAGCATGAACGAGTGTGTGAAAGGAGAGCGAGCGAGAGTGAACAAGTGTCAGAGGAGAGCAAGCACACATAAACGAATGAGTAAGAGAGCAAGCACACATAAACGAATGAGTGAGAGAGCAAGCATGTGTGAAAAGAGAGCATGCGAGAGCGAACGCATGGAAATGAGAGGAAAAAAGCATGATTGAGTGCGAGAGGAAAAAAGAATGAGTGAGTGCGAGAGGAAAAAAGAAGGAGTGTGAGCGAGAGGAAAAAAGAATGAGTGTGCGAGGAAAAAAAGGAAGACGAGAATGTGAATTCTTACCACTGTGCAGTAGGCTTTGACTGGATACTTCTGACAGTCCCATCTAGTGGTACTGCAACAGTTAAGTTGAGCAAAGGTGATGGAGATGCCATAGCATGGCTGTTGTACTTGTAGTCCACACGCAAGTCAGTATGTGTGCATTCGCATTTCCAATATGCGACAAGTTGGAAAGGACAAGATCCTGCACCTATTTTTGGTTTGATCTGTGAAACAATGTATCATTTTATATATTTTTTACAAGAACTTTGTAAGATATGTGTATCTCATCTTGTTTGCTGCTGCCATTACTTAATAAATAAATTAAAAAACTAAAAGACATAATTAAGAATGGCATGACAATAATTACATCATAATTTTACATTATTCTGATAAATTGTCAGTGCATTGGTGAATTTAACAGAAGCAACTGAATTACATGAAATATCCCTTTCAAAAGTGCAGTTTGGAACTTTGACAGTGCTGGTGATGCCTTGCATGGAGGGGTATACGCCAACGTACGTGCTGAAATCAACTTCGTAAAGATAGCGCAGTTTGGAATTTGGACAGTGCTGGTGCTGGTGCTGGTGCTTGTGCTGCATTGCATGTGCTGAAATCAACCTGTTCATGCAAGTGGCCACTAAATGGGGGTTAAGAGTATTCGGAAAGAGCACATCAGGCCTAATTTTGCTGATTGTAACTAAGTTAAATAAGCCTCTTGAGATTATACTGGGAAAGGTATCCTTTATTTTTAATGATAATAAATTCACTCACTGTCATGTTCAATTGTGGGAGGGTATGTTCAGTTGCTCATTGGGGTCACAACAATATCTGGGGGCGCTATTATCACAAATGAAATATTCCTCTAAAGTTACTATTAGCACCTGAAGAGGCAATCAACCAGATTGCAAAACATGTTTGAATGACAAGTACAAATGAACAGTTTTTTAAATTGAAAATGTGTACTTTATTGTTAATAAAGGATACCTTTCCCATTATAATCTTAAGACAATTATTTAATACATATTGTTAATATAAAGAAATAAATATAACAATAAAACAGTAATTTTCAGGTACACTTAATTTATACAATATATCAAAGAATATCACACATTATGATAACCTTGACTATTTAAAGGTACAGAGTATCAGGAATTGTCAAGCTACACAATGCAGACAGTTTGAATCACAAAATCCTATTCACATTAAGTTTACTTGACTTAAAAAAGAAAAAAAAAAAAAAAAAAAAAAAAAAAAAAAAAAAAAATAATAATAATAATAATAATAATAATAATAATAATAAAAGATAAAAAATCCACACACAAACCTGGTATTTCAGAATGTCAACATTGAAGTATGATGCTGAAGGGTTCTGTTCAGATTGTCTTCTCAGAAGTCCAGTTAAGGCACTCATGTTAAACTCAAAAACTATGTTATCATTACCTAAATGCGAAGAATCACTGAAATGAGAAAACACATTTTCAGTAACTTTTACCTAATTACAATGTAATTTATGCACATAGGTGAATACTTACAAAGATACTAGCTGTTTATTGGGCAACATATTCTCTAGACGCTGAGAATTGCGTATACGGAAGGATAACTGAGCAGGGCTGGGATTGTTAGCCAAAACAGCAACAATGCCAGCAGGGAAAGAAAGCATCATGTCTCCAGACAGTTTCACTTGACACCTAATGAAAAGTGAAAGAAAGTACATAACAAATCAAGATTAATTTGTTTATATCTCATTATGCCTTAGATTGACAGTGGGAAGAAAACAAGGGAGAAAAAGGTGAGAAAAAAAGAAAAAGACAAAGAACACAGAGAGGGAAAGAGAGGAGGGAGAAAGTAAGGAGGAAAGGGGGGCGGTCAGGAAATGAGGATTTAAAGGATAACGGGAGAAGGAGAAATAAGAAAAAATGAATGAAGAATTGGAAAACATGAGGTCAGAAAATGAAGAAATAAAAACAGCAAGGTAAGCCAAGACTTTGTTTTAATTATGATGATTGAAGTGACAGCAATACCAACACAAAAAGCTAGAGCAATTTTACACAAGTCTAGTTACATGAAGCAAACCAAAACAAACACAACAAATTACAAGCTTCACAAAGTAGAAACTCACTTTGTTTCATCAGTTCCTCTGAAGTAGGAATGCACTATTTCATGAAATGCAACAGCCAGTGGGATTGTATCTGCAATGCCTATAGTCAGAGGAGAAGGTCCACGAGATGAGCCTACAGGCACACCTGCAGCACGAAACTCCAGACTGCCTACACTGTCGGTACGTGCCATTGGTGCTGGGCTCATGCGCCCACGAGATGCCGGACCCTTACACACAATATTGCATTTGAAATTCATTTGCATGAATAACATTCATATTCTAAAGCAGAACACTTCAAATTAAATACTGATGAGTGCCAGGTCAATTTTTAAAAAGGAAAGAGAAAAAACAAAAACAGATGGAGAGAGCTGCATCCTGAGGGTAGAACAACCAAGTTTTGGCATTAATAAGCTTACTGGTCTCAAAACAAGTAATGAGAGAGACTGGTGAGTGTGTTTCCTTGTAATGTTTCACATTTGGTGGAGGTCCTCCTATAATAACTTCTGCCCTACCTAACAGTACACAAGAGGTGGGTCACACACAACCAATGGTAATCAATGCCTTCCACATAGTCTGCAAAGATGTGTGGAAACCATGAAGAATTACTTGGAAGTGTATGTTGTTAATAATGAAGTTTCCTTTTAGTCCTAATAAACCAACAATTTCTTCTTGAGCATCTTTCAATTTCCCTACTTATTTGCTCCTGTGCCAGGAATCTATTTGGTATTAGCATTGTGAAGAACATTCATTCCAGTGACCTTGAATTCCATACACTGAATTTCTATTCCTGTCATAATGGCTGATAAAATATATAGTTTCCACGACTCATTGCAATTACCCTTGTTCTACAGGAAGCTCCAATTTAACAAATTTAACAGGGAATGAGCCAATTTGGATACACAGAAATTCTCATGATTAGATAAAGCTCCAAATTAAGTAAAAAATAAAACTAACAGAAAAAAAACTTCATTTTAATGAACGAAATTAAGTTGAACATACACAAGATAGAAGACTGAAAAATAAATTTTACATAAAAAGAGCAATGTCTTTCTATCAGTTACATAATTTTTCCAATTTTGATATTTGGTTTTCCTTTTCTCTCTTAAAATTGATTCAGATAATGTGAGTTCTCTAACTTTAAAATATAATATCATTTATGCAAATACACTCAATTTTATAAAGAATTTCCCCCACACAATCAATAAGTCCTTACAGTACAACACTTCAGTCTCTCATATCTTGTACATAAATATCTGTGCATCAATACTTTTCTTATTTGTAATTAAGCTGATTCCATTACTCAACAAGTCTGCATCAAGTGGTGTACCTGCAATTACTAGCTACGAAACAAAACTTTATCAATCCCACAAAAAGTAATTTACAACCATAACCACATCTTTTCTAAGTAAACTTTATTCATCATTGCATTTTCACAACTATTTCTTAAACACACACGCCCATTATTTCATAACTTTCATTTTGGGCTGTTGAACTTTGCCACTCCCGAGATGAATTTCCATGATACGACAACACATTTGACTTTACAATTTTCCTCATATTAAAAACATGTTATTTAAAGAAGAAATTGGTATTATCTACACTTTTATCACAAGTAAGAAAAGAAGAGCTTACCTCGCCTCGCCTAGATGGTGGTCTGGGAATAGCAATGGTACCTTGGGTAGGAGTTGGTGTCTGCCTTGACTGCTTGGGAGGTAGAGTAGGCTGTATTTCACCAACTTCAGAAAATAAATCTCCCAGATCTGTAACAAGAAATTCACTAATGAGCTCAAACTTCTATGGATGAAAAACTGTACAATTTCTCAAATTATTTACATTGCATATCATGAAATAAAGCATGAGTACATAGGAACAATTAAAATTGATATCCATTGATTGAGTTTAACTTTTTAATAATGAATATTAATATGAAAAGCAAATAAGATTCTTATTAACATTTTCTGTCATTATCATTTTTAAATTAGTCACACTGTATTTGGTCCTTAATTTATAATTTCTCATAATGTGAATTTCCATGAAATAAAAATTTAAGACCATGAACATTTTTTATCCTAGATTAATACAACAAACCCTACATATCAAAACTTATTGTTTGAATACACAGGTAGAATCGAATAAATTTACCAATTTATATGATCGATTACTGAATACTTTTCTCAAAATTAAGATGTTTCTTTCTTTCTGTCTTACTTTATTTTGTAATGTCCCTCTCAAACTATCTACATCATTTCATACTGTACAATACCACTGATACCATTATATGATTCCATTTTGTGAACAATTGTTTTATCAAGGTACATTCTGTTGTGACTTGTGTACATTAGTTCATGTTAATTCTTTTGTTAAAATCTGGCCATCTAGCCATTGTTTAAAATATTATATTAATCATTTGCTTTTGACATTGCCTGAAGGTAGAAATAATTAATTTACAAAACATTATGTTTCACATGTAACATTGATACAAAGCAGTTATAATATTTTTTGCCTTTAAAATTAAGGACCGAATACAGTCTAATTTGAAAAGCAAACAACTTTAACTAATTCTTATTAAAGACTTTCTCTAGAGCAGACGTAAATTGTTAATGTATAAAAGAGAAATTCTGCCTGCAACACAACACTTTTGATCAATAACACAATGCATCACAACTAACTGAATTTACATTGTAAATGTAATACATACTAATATGCACATTGTATCGTAAAATGGATTCATCATATTTGATAAACATGGGAATGTACACTGAAGAGCCAAAAAAAACAAAAACAAAAAAAAACTGGTACACCTGCCTAATTTCGTGTAGGGCTCCCACAAGCCCACAGAAGCGCCGCAACATGAAGTAGCATGGACTCAACTAAATGTCTGAAGTGGTGCTGGAGGTAATTGACTTCATGGGTTCTACAGGGCAGTCCATAAACTCGTAAGAGTACAAGGGGGGGTGGGGGTGGAAATCTCTTCTCAACAGCACATTGCAGGGCATCCCAGATATGCTCAATAATGTTCATGTCCAGGGATTTTGGTGGCCAGAGGAAATGTTAAAATTCAGAAGAGTATTCCTGAAGCCACTCTGTAGCACTTCTGGGCGTGTGGGCTGTCGCATTGTCCTGCTGGAATTGTTCAAGTCTGTCACGACACACAATGGACATGAATGGGTGCAGGTGATCAGACAGGATGCTTACATACATGTCACCTGTCAGTTGTATCTAGACATATCAGAGGTCCCATATCACTCCAACTGCACACACACCATCCCATCACAGAGCCACCACCAGCTTGAACAGTCCCCTGTTCACATGCAGGGCCCATGGATTCATGAGGATGTCGCCATATTTGTACACGTCCGTCCGCTTGAAACAATGTGAAACGAGACTTGACTGGAAACTCTTTGCCTGGCCTGACATCAACAGTCCAATATCGGTGTTGAGGGGTCCAGGCGAAGACTAAAGCGTTTGTGTCGTAGTCATCAAGGGTACACGTGAGGTCTTTCGGCGCCAAAACCCCATATCGGTAATGTGTCGTTGAATGGTTCGCACATTGACACGTTGTTGGCACAGCATTGAAATCTACAGCAACTTGCGGAAGGGTTACCTTCTGTCACGTGTAATGATTCTCCTCAGTCGTCGTCGGCCCCTTGCACGATCTTTTTGTGAGCGCAGCGATTCCGGAAGTTTGATGTTTTCCTGAATTCTCGATATTCACGGAACATTCCTGAAACGGTCGTACGGGAAAATCCAAATTTCATAGCGACCTCGGAGATGCTAAGCTCCATCTTTCTTGCGCCGAATATAACACCACGTTCAAACTCACTTAAATCATGATAACCAGCCATTGTAGCAGCAGTACAACTGTGCCAGACTGGTTATCATATACAGTCGTTGCCGATCAGAGCGCCGTATTCCGATTGGTTCCAGATCTTTTTATTTTAATACGCATGTTGCAATAACAGTTTTTTGGCTCTTCAGCGTATAATACACACAATAATTACAATCAATTTCAAGACAAAACAATGTACTATAATACAATATACAATGTATTCAGAGTTTCTCTGCAGTGACTTCTTCATCAATATCCATTCTATAGGGAAATATTGCGTTGTGCTCTGTCAAATTCCTCTGTCTTTGTTATTCTCGTTGCCTAAGGCAAACAAACACAGATTGCCACTAAAGAACGGTTCTGAGAAATTAGGTTCATGTAGCAGGGATACCTCATCACTTCATCGAACATGACACTTTAGTCTCAAACTATTTTTCAGTCTTCCAGAAAGCAAAGAATGCTTCTGTTTTGTTTTCACAATACTAATTTCCAGATAATGAACAATAGAGGTTTAAGGCTTACAGTCACAAGACATTTTCCCATTTCAGGTGACTTTGTTTGCAAGATTTTCAGCACAATACCTACAGGTTCATCCTCAGGAACACAGGAAATGCTCCTTGATTTGCAACTAAAATCACAATTTAGGCATACAGCATCACACTGCCGGAAGAATGGAAAGGGGTGTCAGAAGGAAGTGACCCAGACCCATGACACCATGAATCAAGCTCACAGGGAAGTTGTGGACTCAAGCAAAAATGTCTTCTCTTGCAATATTGCCATTTCCCAACTAAAGGGAGTGCAGTGGTGAAGCAGCCACCACAGAGACACATTTTGAACACACTGTATAAATTAAATAATAATAAAATGATATGAACATTTTCTGTTTAAACACGTTTTCAAATATCCTTTCCAGAACAAATGACTGAATTAATGCTTTAGTTTGCAATACAAATATATAGAAGCAAAATAAAAAATTAAGTAAACAAATGGTTTAGTTCATAACCAAGAGTAGCTAATAAATTATTTTTAATAAGTTTATTGTTTATGATAAACAATACTTGATATGAGGGTAACCACAAAAGTCAATTATTTTATCTCACAAATAATATGAGTAATGCAAGAAATTTTAAATTACACCAAGGGAAGGTAATAATAAATATTAAATTTAATGCCACGACATCAACAATCTTTCAAAGTATTCTCCCAAACAATTCGACCCCACGAAAGGCATCGAACAGTCTTGGTCTCCTCATGAGAAAATATCCCTCTCAGATCTCACTGTTAAGGCAAGATATTCAAAAGACCAAATGTGTACCCCACATACTAAGCTGAATCAGTATGTCCAATCGCTATGGCTGAAGATGTCATATGTACACAAACATTTATGTCTCTGTGATTTACATGTTATTGGAGGTATTATTATACCTATACCAATACCAATAATTGATTTTTATCACTTTGTCTCTTCTTAAATATAATTCAGATCTCAATATTATTTAAAACTGGTATATAAAATGTTAATATATATCATGACTTTCCAGTTGTGTAATGCATAAATCTCTAACCTAACCTGCATTATTGTGGAAAAGCTAGTTGCCATGACAAGCATTGTTTATTTAATACAATCACTGATGAATAGGTTTTGGATTTTTATGCTTTAAATAATTCCAATTAGGTGCCAAAAACTGGCATTATAATTTCCTAAAAAGGCGCTTTAAATTGATATGAAAATAACATTATAGAATAATTGTTATTTTACTTCAAACTGTTTTACCACAAATATCCACAACACTATTTTAAATTCCAATGCATGCAGAAATTGAAAGAAAACGGCCTCCAGCCACGTGAAAGGTATCTGGTTTCATTTGATACACTGGAACTCAAAAAAATGAAAATCACAATGAAACCATTTAGATTATTACTGAAAAAATGCAAATATTTCATTATGTTATTCATCCTCTTTTTCATAGCATGTGTATCAACTAAATTCTGCACCTGGAGTAGATTCTTTGGCTATTTGCCAACTGTGTGGTCGCTTGCTGGCACATGCCGCCGCCGCTGCCCCCATCACTGTACCCATGGTGGGGCTACTGAACTGGATGAGGGCATTGAACGATGACAGAGGGGCAGACCATTGGCTCCGGAATAAATGCATTATTTACTAGTATTAGTTTTTGCTAGGTGATCTGTGCATTGGCTGCATCACACATCAAATCAGTACATTTTATTGATATGAACCCAAAGTTGTGCGTGTCTGCGCGAGAGTAAGTGTACGTGTGAGAGTGAGTGAGAGAGCGAGCGAGAGTGAGTGAGAGAGCGAGCGAGAGTGAGTGAGAGAGCGAGCGAGAGTGAGTGAGAGAGCGAGCGAGCGAGAGTGAGTGAGAGAGCGAGCGAGCGAGAGTGAGAGCGAGCGAGCGAGAGTGAGTGAGCGAGCGAGAGTGAGTGAGAGAGCGAGAGTGAGTGAGTGAGAGAGCGAGAGTGAGTGAGAGAGCGAGAGTGAGTGAGAGAGCGAGAGTGAGTGAGAGAGCGAGAGTGAGTGAGAGAGCGAGAGAGAGTGAGAGAGCGAGAGTGAGTGAGAGAGCGAGAGTGAGTGAGAGAGCGAGAGTGAGAGAGAGCGAGAGTGAGTGAGAGAGCGAGAGTTAGTGACAGAGCGAGAGTTAGTGAGTGAGAGAGCGAGCGAGAGTGAGAGAGCGAGAGTGAGTGAGAGAGCGAGAGTTAGTGACAGAGCGAGAGTTAGTGACAGAGCGAGAGTTAGTGAGTGAGAGAGCGAGCGAGAGTGAGAGAGCGAGAGTGAGTGAGTGACAGAGCGTGAGTGAGAGCGTGAGAGAGCGAGCGAGAGTGAGAGAGCGAGCGTGAGAGCGAGCGAGAGAGAGCGAGCGTGAGGGAGCGAGCATGAGAGAGCGAGCGTGAGTGAGAGAGCGAGCGTGAGTGAGAGAGTGAGAGCGAGCGAGCGTGCAAGTGAGAGAGCGAGTGAGAGAGCGTGCGTGCGAGTGGGAGAGCGAGCGAGTGAGCGTGCGGGAGAGTGAGCGTGCGAGTGGGAGAGCGTGCGAGTGAGTGAGCGAGCGTGCGAGTGAGTGAGCGAGCGTGCGAGAGAGTGAGCGTGCGAGAGTGAGCGAGTGAGCGTGCGAGAGTGAGCGAGTGAGCGTGCGAGAGTGAGCGAGTGAGCGTGCGAGAGTGAGCGAGTGAGCGTGCGAGAGAGTGAGCGAGCGAGTGAGCGTGCGAGAGAGTGAGCGAGCGAGTGAGCGTGCGAGAGAGTGAGCGAGCGAGTGAGCGTGCGAGAGAGTGAGCGAGCGAGTGAGCGTGCGAGAGAGTGAGCGAGTGAGCGTGCGAGAGAGTGAGCGAGTGAGCGTGCGAGAGAGTGAGCGAGTGAGCGTGCGAGAGAGTGAGCGAGTGAGCGTGCGAGAGAGTGAGCGAGTGAGCGTGCGAGAGTGAGCGTGCGAGAGAGTGAGCGAGTGAGCGTGCGAGAGAGTGAGCGTGCGAGAGAGTGAGAGTGAGCGTGCGAGAGAGTGAGAGTGAGCGTGCGAGAGAGTGTGAGTGAGCGTGCGAGAGAGTGTGAGTGAGCGTGCGAGAGAGTGTGAGTGAGCGTGCGAAAGAGTGTGAGTGAGCGTGCGAGTGTGTGAGTGAGCGTGCGAGAGAGTGTGAGTGAGCGTTCGAGAGAGTGTGAGTGAGCGTTCGAGAGAGTGTGAGTGAGCGTGTGAGTGAGCGTGCGAGAGAGTGTGAGTGAGCGTGCGAAAGAGTGTGAGTGAGCGTGCGAGAGTGTGAGTGAGCGTGCGAGAGTGTGAGTGAGCGTGCGAGAGAGAGTGAGTGAGCGTGCGAGAGAGTGTGAGTGAGCGTGCGAGAGAGTGAGTGAGCGTGCGAGAGAGTGTGAGTGAGCGTTCGAGAGAGTGTGAGTGAGCGTGTGAGTGAGCGTGCGAGAGAGTGTGAGTGAGCGTGCGAAAGAGTGTGAGTGAGCGTGCGAGAGTGTGAGTGAGCGTGCGAGAGTGTGAGTGAGCGTGCGAGAGAGAGTGAGTGAGCGTGCGAGAGAGTGTGAGTGAGCGTGCGAGAGAGTGAGTGAGCGTGCGAGAGAGAGTGAGTGAGCGTGCGAGAGTGTGAGTGAGCGTGCGAGAGAGTGTGAGTGAGCGTGCGAGAGAGTGTGAGTGAGCGTTCGAGAGAGTGTGAGTGAGCGTGCGAGAGAGTGTGAGTGAGCGTGCGAGAGAGTGTGAGTGAGCGTGCGAAAGAGTGTGAGTGAGCGTGCGAGTGTGTGAGTGAGCGTGCGAGAGAGAGTGAGTGAGCGTGCGAGAGAGTGTGAGTGAGCGTGCGAGAGAGAGTGAGTGAGCGTGCGAGAGAGTGTGAGTGAGCGTGCGAGAGTGTGAGTGAGCGTTCGAGAGAGTGTGAGTGAGCGTGCGAGAGAGTGTGAGTGAGCGTGCGAGAGAGTGTGAGTGAGTGTGCGAGAGAGTGTGAGTGAGCGTGCGAGAGAGTGTGAGTGAGCGTGCGAGAGAGTGTGAGCGAGCGTGCGAGAGAGTGTGAGTGAGCGTGCGAGAGAGTGTGAGTGAGCGTGCGAGAGAGTGTGAGTGAGCGTGCGAGAGAGTGTGAGTGAGCGTGCGAGAGAGTGTGAGTGAGCGTGCGAGAGAGTGTGAGTGAGCGTGCGAGAGAGTGTGAGTGAGCGTGCGAGAGAGTGTGAGTGAGCGTGCGAGAGAGTGTGAGTGAGCGTGCGAGAGAGTGTGAGTGAGCGTGCGAGAGAGTGTGAGTGAGCGTGCGAGAGTGTGAGTGAGCGTGCGAGTGAGTGAGTGAGCGTGCGAGTGAGTGAGCGAGCGTGCGAGTGAGTGAACGTGCGAGAGTGAGTGAGCGTACGAGAGTGAGTGAGCGTACGAGAGTGAGTGAGCGTACGAGAGTGAGTGAGCGTACGAGAGTGAGTGAGCGAGCGTGCGAGAGAGTGAGTGAGCGTGCGAGAGAGTGAGTGAGCGAGCGTGCGAGAGAGTGAGTTAGCGTGCGAGAGAGTGAGTGAGTGAGCGAGCGTGCGAGAGAGTGAGCGTGCGAGAGAGTGAGCGTGCGAGAGAGAGTGAGCGAGCGTGCGAGAGAGTGAGCAAGCGTGCGAGAGAGAGAGTGAGCGAGCGTGAGTGAGCGTGCGAGTGAGCGAGCGTGCGAGAGAGTGAGTGAGCGTGCGTGAAATTGAGTGAGCGTGCGTGAGTGAGCGAGAGCAAACGTGCGTTGGGGGTGTGCGAGTGAGCGTGCGTGAGAGTGAGCGAGCGTGCGAGTGAGCGAGCGTGCGAGTGAGCGAGCGTGCGTGAGAGTGAGCGAGCGTGAGAGTGAGCGAGCGTGCGTGAGAGTGAGCGAGCGTGCGTGAGAGTGAGCGAGCGTGCGTGAGAGTGAGCGAGCGTGCGTGAGCGAGCGTGCGTGAGAGTGAGCGAGCGTGCGTGAGAGTGAGCGAGCGTGCGTGCGTGAGAGTGAGCGAGCGTGCGTGCGTGAGAGTGAGCGAGCGTGCGTGCGTGAGAGTGAGCGAGCGTGCGTGAGAGTGAGCGAGCGTGCGTGAGAGTGAGCGAGCGTGCGTGAGAGTGAGCGAGCGTGCGTGAGAGTGAGCGAGCGTGCGTGAGAGTGAGCGAGCGTGCGTGAGAGTGAGCGAGCGTGCGTGCGTGAGAGTGAGCGAGCGTGCGTGCGTGAGAGTGAGCGAGCGTGCGTGCGTGAGAGTGAGCGAGCGTGCGTGAGAGTGAGCGAGCGTGCGTGAGAGTGAGCGAGCGTGCGTGAGAGTGAGCGAGCGTGCGTGAGAGTGAGCGAGCGTGCGTGAGAGTGAGCGAGCGTGCGTGAGAGTGAGCGAGCGTGCGTGAGAGTGAGCGAGCGTGCGTGCGTGAGAGTGAGCGAGCGTGCGTGCGTGAGAGTGAGCGAGCGTGCGTGCGTGAGAGTGAGCGAGCGTGCGTGAGAGTGAGCGAGCGTGCGTGAGAGTGAGCGAGCGTGCGTGAGAGTGAGCGAGCGTGCGTGAGAGTGAGCGAGCGTGCGTGAGAGTGAGCGAGCGTGCGTGAGAGTGAGCGAGCGTGCGTGAGAGTGAGCGAGCGTGCGTGAGAGTGAGCGAGCGTGCGTGAGAGTGAGCGAGCGTGCGTGAGAGTGAGCGAGCGTGCGTGAGAGTGAGCGAGCGTGCGTGAGAGTGAGCGAGCGTGAGAGTGAGCGAGCGTGCGTGAGAGTGAGCGAGCGTGCGTGAGAGTGAGCGAGCGTGCGTGAGAGTGAGCGAGCGTGCGTGAGAGTGAGCGAGCGTGCGTGAGAGAGCGAGCGTGCGTGAGAGAGCGAGCGTGCGTGAGAGTGAGCGTGCGTGAGAGTGAGCGTGCGTGAGCGAGAGAGCGAGTATGCGCGCGAGCGTGTGCGCGCGCGAGCGTGTGCGCGCGCGAGGGAGTGAGTGTGCACGAGTGCGAGCGAGTGCGAGTGAGTGTCCGCGAGCGCGAGTGAGTGTGCGCGAGCGCCAGTGAGTGTGCGCGAGCGCCAGTGAGTGTGCGCGAGCGCCAGTGAGTGTGCGCGAGCGCGAGTGAGTGAGTGTGCGCGAGTGTGTGTGTGTGAGAGAGAGAGAGTGTTATTGTTTCTTGTTTCTTTCCACATCCCACCACCTCACAAAATCAGTGCAAGGTTAATTAATAATCCTCCTCCCTCATTATGACTAGCTGGGTCAACAACAGTGATTGAGTTATAAGGGGGATTATAACATTATGGAAAATCAATCAATTTTGTGAAAAAATGGCATTTAATGGAGGTGACCACCAAGGGGGTCATTTGGGCAGGTTTCACTGTATATAAGTAAATACATTAACAAGACATTATATTCACTAGAACACAATAACCTTCATACAACGAACCCAATTTCCATTGTACAGTTTGCCAAAATATGATAACCAAATGACATGAAAACTGGTGGTCAGAAGCTGCTCAACTACTGAGGGGCATTTAAAAAGATCTATCAAAACAATTAAAACAAATCTGTAAGAAATGAAATCTACAAATCAGATAGCTTTTGGTAGAAGTTGCAGCAATCACACCTGGATCTTTACGCATTTGTTAGTAATTTGAATAGTACTTCTACTGTGTTTATTAGATTGAAATGTTACATTTTCCCTTTTATGTTATTCCTTAGAAAATGCTCATTCATTAACATGTACATATTTTTATATCAAATGAAAATGCAAATAGGAAATAAGTAAAATAAGTATAAAAAGTAAGGAAATTCCATATCGTGCAATTTTGAAAGCAGGATTTTTGGTACAGACTTTTCTTGCCATGGTAACACATACCATCTTCACCAAAAAATACTATTTTCCACCCATGTGAACATTACTTACATCTGGAACTTGACCTATCATACTGTCATTAGATGTCAATACTGTAAAATGTTATACACTCAACTGCTGCAGCTGGGATCAATGAGTTAGAGAACAATTGCTCAATGAGTTGTACATGTGAACACATTACACCATGAGACAATGCTGTTTCAACCACAGAGTTACTGTACACTGGATCATGAAGTAGTTTTGAAGTGAATAAAAGAAACACTATTTTATTATCAAGTGAAAGTGAAGCAAATTCCACGCTGAAAATATTCCATTACATGTACTGTTAGTTTTTTTGCCATGAAAGAGAAACTTTTATAAAATTTATTTATAGTATCTCTCAAGATTTTAAGTTAATAATGAATCAAATTAGACCTTTCACAATCTTGTAGGTGTTCTGATTCACTCAATTTTATCCTACAACCAAATTTATGTATATAGATAAATAAATAAATAAATTTTGCAGTAACCTTCATATTCAATATAATGGGTAGAAAACAACAAATAATACCTGCATAACGTGAGTTAGTGCTTGAAGCTGACGGAAGAGCAGGACTCCCTGCAGGCTGAGACTGAGTCGGACTTTGCAACGGAGCATACGGATGGCTGCCCGTGGGGGTGCTGGCACTGGAAGCTGTTGGACTGGGGAAAAGGCTCAGTCCCAGTAAATCACTACTCGCTTTTCTGTAGAATAAAGAGTCTCTATAACAATCTACTTTCAAGCGCTACGGTCTGAGGCCAGATCAGCTTCACTTCACTTCACACCTTCTTACTCAAGACATTAAATCACATTATTTTACAAAAAAGTATCCATGCGAGCAATAAAAGCCACAAGCCTTCCTTCATGCAAATACAAATGGAAGTTTTTAATGATTGCTTTTTAGAAACACTTACCCTCCACCTAGCTGCTGTGATACAGAATGTGACCTTTTCATATGAGCATCGTTTTCAGCAGTTGAACCTCTTCGTGCCTGAAACGGCGATAGGGTACAATAAGCTTAAAGAATCTTCCTCATTGTGCTTGTATTAGTACAAATTAATACAACATACAGAAACAGCTACTGGAGAAGGTGATAAAGAGAGATTTTCAACAGTTGCACGTAATTCGTCCACACTTGCACTCATAGGAGCAGCACCATTTCCCAAGGGTTTGATTTCCACATGTATTTTATGTTCACGTTCTTCTTCTAAGGGCATTATCCAAAAAGAAAAAAAAAACACAACAAAAAAATTATAACCCAGAAGGAGGAAAATTCCTTGTATAATATAAATTAAGTTAAGCAGTATCTCTCAAATTATTATGAATGAGACTATTTAGAGTTGACAAATTGCATAAAAGACAAATTACATGAAATGTTATCAAAATATCAGAAACAAAAGGATTGAAGAAAAACTGAGATTTAATTTAATAAAAAATAATAAAATTAAAAATTATGTTCTCAATAAAATGAGAAACATATGTAGATAAAGCTGGGGACTGTAATCAAATCAAATAAAACAGAAAATACATAAAACAGACCACAAATCTATTGCATACAATCTGAATGTCTCACCGGAATCTGTGTCAGAGCTTGAATAAAAGCTTCCTTTGTCGTTTTCCCATGGATCAACTTTTGGTCTTATACAGTATCCTTCATCATCTACTTCTGGAGTAGGGGTTCCCGATTTTCTTTCACCTTTCTCCTCTCTGTAAGAACCAACTCAAGATTTTATGAAATTGCTTGCTTGAATTTTCCAGTCCAAGATCACTCTAACACATTTAATCAATAGATAAAAATAAATAATTTACAATACATTACATAAAAACCTGGTGACAAGAACACTGAGATAGGGCACATTGAGCATATTAAAAATCATTGAAATAAATAACAAGCTAAGTGCCCAAATGAACATTTTTCAGAAGCCTAAAAAGGCATTTATTTATTGCACATTATGAAAAGAAAGGTGTCATTTCATTAACAAATTATATTTATACAATGTTTATATTATAATATGAAATGTTATTCAATGATGACCAAATAATGGAAACAGAAACATTTTTATCAAATAGTTGTGATCAATTTCATTGAATGTGCCATTAGCAGCAAGATAAAGTCACACAAATAAGAGCATTTTGTTTTTGTTTTGTACTGCTAAATTATCACTCGCTATGTTTAAAATTCCCTTTCCATAATTTTCAAATACTGACATTACCTCCTGGTTAGGTGGAGCTCATTTTTGTACATGTTTTCCACTCATCTTTCTCTCTGCTCTCCACGGCTATTTCTATGTATATTTTAAAAAAACTAACGCCATTTCCTCGGTGTAGATTAACTCATTTCATTGGTTGATTTTCACCTCTATACACATGACCTTTTTGGCACTTAGGCTGTTATTTATTTCAACAATATAAATATTGCTTTAAAGAAGCTCATTAAAATATTAATATAAACCACAATTCTGTAATATTAAACTAACATACAATATAGATCACTTCAAAATAACAAACTGTTGGAACAATAACAAATTTATAGATTGACAACAGGAATGCAAGGTTGGTGATCATTACTTTGATACACTTTGCATTAACAAAATGTTCCAGATGATAAATTAACTGTACCATATGAAGCAATAAGAGAAATTTCAATCACAATATTATCTTATCAAAAAAATGCGAGTAAAGGATAATTAGACACGTTTGCGAACAAAGAGATTTGCACAGCAAACAAATATACAAGTACTCAAATTGTTTATTTCATTTCAGACATTCTCAATGAACACCTTTAACAAACCTAAAATACAATATTGAAATGCAATTATTTCTAATTTAATGCATTTGCATGTTTTCCTCAACAATGATCATGAAATACTAAAAACACATTTCCAACAATTAGTATGGAGCTCAGACTGCTAAAGAAAGTATCGCATCACAGCAAAAAAATCAAATAACAGAAAGCCAAATTTCAAAAGATCACCAATTGGTTATGCATCCATCAAACAATGGATCCTAGTAAAAACTTACACATCTGACTTATCTTCTTTGTTGCTTGTACTGTCTGAACCATCTTTCTTCTTTTTGGCTTTCTTTTCTTTACGCTTTTCTCTCCTACTTCTAAGAAACCCTGCAATTCAAATATTTATATCATCCATATACACAAATTGAATTTGATGGATCATCTTTAAGAACCATGGAAACGATCTACAAGCTCATTTGGTTGCAATAAGTTCCGTGCATGATGATCAAGACAATTTCATTGAAAGATAAGCTTCTTTAGCCAAATATCAATTTCACTGTAATAAATGTTCACAAAGACCTCTGTAAAGATAAAAATTTAATAATAAACAGCATCAATATTCAATGAGTGATGTTCATGTGTAACACAATATACACATCATAGAACACAATTACTGCTTCCCAAAACACCATTTCTCTCATGGTGGAATCGCAATGCTGACCTAAAGATGGCATTAAAATTATTTTTAACAATATGTTCATTATGCCTGATTTGACACAGCTAATTTGTTTTCATAGCAAAAAATTAAATAATTCTCACATTAAAGAATCCCAAATACTTTGCGAAAATGAGGTTAGTACAATAAAAGCCACATACAAATGAACTAAAGCATAGTGTTTTAGCAAGAGAACTTTAACCATCCAATGTACACAAAAAACTATTTTCCAATACACACAATCATAAATAAACATTTTATTGAAACAAATATGTAAATTTGTATTTACATTTCTTGCAAATCCATTTACTACATTAATTTCTAGATCCCACATAAAAAGTCAACAAGTGTTTTCATGCTTCTAATTACCCAATTACAAGCAAAATTTTAATATTCTTATATCACAGTTAAAAGAAAAATTCCTGGCAACACTGAAATGATCATGATTAGTGTTATACATCAACACATTAATTTACAAGAGAGGAAGGTCAACACATACACCTGGGATTTCTTTAAATGTTGCTGTATGAATTTGTAGTTTCCTTGCCAATGAAGCATATAAATATTTAATATTTTGCAAACCAATTTGTAATATAACCTGGAATACCACTGAATCCTCAATTAATTCCTAATAATAAAATGTAGCAATTAAAAAAAATAGTAATAAAAATAACTAATCACTGAAAATCCAGAATCAACCAATCCTCTAAAAACAAAATCTATATATCAATTAATAACAAAATAATTTGTCTTAATAAGATTAAATAATAATTATAAAACTATTTCTCAGTGTTTGAAATCCCATAAACAAAAACACATTTGATTTTCCCTTGATGTTTCCATGTTAAACAGTCTGTGTTTACAAAATCCTACTAATTTACAAGATCTTCTCTATGGTCTACTACATTACTTTGATAGAAACAAAATTAAAATAAAGCGATTCAAAAGAGATAATGGATGTTATGGAGTCTTAACGATGCACTTACTTTTCAGAATGCAAAGTTAACAATTTTTATATAACACACTATACTTATGACAGCTTAAGAAACTTTGGTACTGATACATTATAAATATATTGAATATTCCAGTTTTCAATAACTTTTCTTCCTTAAGAATGGCACCCATATCACATTTAATAATAATATCCACACAAAAAGTGACAGTATATCACATAATTATAAACTAACTACATTGAGAAAGTCATTCTACAAGCTTGATGGAATTTGGTACCTTCATAATATTTCTTGGTCAACATAATATTCTGCACAAGAAAGTGTGTCACAGAGATGCAAGTTGCTAGATGCCACTTATCCACTTTAGAACAAGACGTACAATGTCCTAAAATGAGCCACTTGCTTTATATACTGACACTGCAACGGAAGTAATAAGCCGAAATTGGTCAAGGTCACTAAGGTTGTTTTTGTTTTGTTTTTTCCTCCATAGGTGCTGATTGGGCAAAATCAAGAACCACTGGATTATTCAATATATATAGTTATACAAATCATTAACTCCTGTATATTAGGTCACTCATTTCATATTGATTTATTGCAAAAAAAAAAACTTTATTAATTCACAATTTAAAATTAAAGTATTTAATAATTACATTCAAATAAAAAAGGGAAGTCTATTTAGAACAAAAAAAGGAAAGAAAAAACCTACATCAAGGAAAGAAACTTAAGAAATAAGATGAAAATTATATATAATCATCAATTCTGAACGATCAAGAAAAATTTTAAATAGGAATTTTTATTTTAAAAAAGGAAGCAATCAAATGTAGAAGCTATGATATCATCAGTCATTTCATTATTAAGGAAATTATTACAACCATTTTTGTACTCTTTCCCTTATTTTAATAGAATATTTTATAATTTACTGTTGCACAAAATAAAACAGGGAAATGATAAAATGAGCTTCTAAAGAAGGGAAAAACTACATTAATTTATTATTTAGGGAATTTGCCTGCTACATAAACATAAAGGGATGAGAACTAGCAAAACAAGAAAACTGTAAGGATAAAGCAAGTGCGTTGTGTAACTACTTAAGTGGTGCAAGTGCTTGGATATCATTGCAAGTGATGTTCTCACATCATATACTAAAATGCACAATTCCCTTATTGCCATGTGTGACAAAGAAAGGTATTTTGGGAATAAATATTTTAGCAAGCTTTCTGAAGGTAAAGTAATCAAATAATTTCATGTAATTTCTTGGAACATAAATAATGTCTATAGATATAATCAAGAATATTAGTAGAACACATTCAGTAGAAGTACATGGTTTAAATTAATCATGAAAGGCTGTTCTTGTAATATGAAATTGAGGATATATCTAGAAAAATTTACTTTGAATTATCCATTTGGAAAATGCTAAATAAAAAAAGAATGAACACTAGTCTACTAACATGCACTTATATAGACACTTTTCTGAAAACTAATTGGTAACACTACTAACTGTGAAAACCTCTCTAAGTGTATTTACTATACATGCTTTAAAAACAAATTAAATTTTCAAATACTCTGCTCTATCTTCATTAGACTGCAACAGGAATGGCAGTGTTGAGTAAAATTGCATAATGTTAAATTTAATTACAAGATTCAAAGTATTGATAAACATGAAAATCACCTGATGTCTCGAAAAATTAACAATTAACATTATAACACATACGCATCTAAACAAAATTTTATATACCTTGCACAATTAATTTGATTCCTTTGAAAATAACAATAATGCAGAGATAATGAAACAACGCCTTTCATTTAACTTCATATTGTTCTTTATTTCCAAGTTTAACTATATAACATACACTTCCTTGGATACACATGGTTGTTTTTAGTTTTGTTTTTATTTATTTTTTTTATTAATTACTTATAATGTGTGATATTTCTGCGGGGAAGAATAAATGACACCACTTGCACAGAAAGGTTCTTCATCCTGAATCAAATATTCAGTACATCAGAATCTGGCCTAAGCATGTCTGCCAAGCAAGTGCACCAGGGGGAGAGAGCAAGAAACTCAAGACACCTGCAGTCCAAGATGAGAGACTAGCATGAGGGGGCCAAGTCGGAGAATCCCCTGTTTTCCACAGATTTGGTCAGCAAGGAGAAAAGAAATAAAAGTCAGTCCATTGATCACAAGAAATAAAGGCTTCCACACATAACAAGATACAATATTAAAAGTTACCCTATATTAAAGACATGCCATTCACACACACACATATATATATGTAAAAATATATAAAATTAAATATTTTAAGCAAATATAAACTATTTAAATTTTAATATTGTATTGTTATATTGGAAGAGTCAACAAGCTATCAGAAAAATACCACCTATCTCCCACCCCACACAAAAACAGAAGGAAAACCCAAATTATAAGCTGTACCTGCAAGACATCCCGCCAACACTGAGGGTTTGGGCAGTGGACAGGCACAAGAATACATCAGCCTTGAGAGGAGAAAACAGGTCACATTTTTAGGGAAATCTGGATTAAACCTACAATCTTCTTCCATGAAGTCCCTGATTCTGCGACACACCAAATGTGAAGACCCAAATTATCTGCTAAAAAAAAAACAGGACTTGGGCAGTATTGATACTTCACCCCATTAAAATTAACTGAAGTTTAAATTCATGAAAATTCTTCTAAATGAACTGTACTCTATCACACAATGGGGTGCAAAATAACACAAAAAAAAACTCCTATAAATCATGACAGCTACTCATTTACGATTTAACATTTCAATATTTTAAACATCAACTGCAATTTATTACGAATCTTCTTAAAATGCAGTCACACATGCAGTATGTGACATACACACACAAAAATGATTTATGTGATAACTACAAGGTGACTAAAGAACTGAAAAATCAGTTTAATCTTTCAAATTTACAGAAGAAACAGTAAGAAAATAATTACTATAATTACACAGCATCCTCATCAACTAAGATAATTGTAAGATCTGTACGAAACAAATATTTTGTTATGCAAAAATAGCCTCAAAATTATGCATACAGAGCATTCGTCTAATTTAATACAGCAGCAAAAGCAAAAACGATAATTTGAAAATGTTCTAACTGATAATACTTGCGACAGATACTGTAGAAATGACAATTTCTAACCAGAATGCAATTGTAAATACTGTTAAAAAATGTTATGTGGAAGGGTAATGATTAGCCAGAGAAACTTTAAACATCTTTTAAACTATATCAAAAATAATACCTTCGGGTAAAAGCTTTCTACTTGCATAAACATAGCCAAGATCTCAATCAGTTTTCAAACTTGTACACCTCTGTAGAATGGAGAGAAAGAAAAAAGTGCAAAAAAAATATGAATTTGCTTCACACAAACTCCAAGGCAGGATATCCATTTTTTGTTTTTTGAATTCACTAAGTGGGTCACTGGTAGCAACATTACCATCTTCTTAGAAACTTAGTGATGTGCATTTTGCAATTCTGAGGTACATCCCAGGCAGTTAATGCAGAAAAGCAATAGACACAAGCATACAGTCTCAAGCATATATTAAGGATATACAATGAAAATAGAGTCACATAGCAACAGATTTGGTGAAAAGAAACTTAAAGACATCTATAAGTCTGTGTGTCTTTTCATGTGGCTGGCAATACAGGAGTCAATAAAAATATCGCAGGCATTATCCAAGTACAAAAACATATTCCTCTTCCACTGCGTAAGGTACAACATTAAAGGAGAAAGCACAAGCAAATAATGCAAAAAAGCGAAAGCATAAATGTTTGTAAGAATGGAGTCGGAACCCTATCTAGAGAGCTATAGCCCAGCAAGGTTTAAAAGATACCAGATGAAGTTGGTGCACAGAGGGGAATTCAGTGGAGAACCAACTTTTTTCAGTGGGAGGTATCCCCTCCATGCAGCAAATGTAGACAAGGTTCTTTGGAAGATAACAAACTTAATGTACACATGTAAGCAAAGAATCGAATATCCTAGTATCAAAGGGTCTACATGAGCCCTCTGATTTCCATGCTACTGTCATGTGTACCTAATCTCAGATCACTCAGTAAGCACACAAAAATTGATGGCTCTACAAGACATGCTCCAGCCTTTCTCACTGTTTCTAAACTCTTGTTTCAAAGCATTAGTAGAAAGGCAAATAACTATCTATATCTCTGTCTTAATTTTCTTTTAAAAAGGCATTTCAGAAGAAATTTTAATGCAACATTTCACACATTTCAAAATGTAAGCATGCACACTACAAATACCGTTTAAACCTTGCCAAGCAATTCTAAGGGGGTTTCGAGTTAGAGAAAGAGATTACACTTTGATCCTCGCAAGGGGTTCCGTGCTAGCGAGGCAGGGGGAACACCAACCCCGCTCGTTGGACTCGTGGGGGCTGAGGTGGGAAGACTCCCTCCCTCAGGGTTCCCACTGCATTCTTTGCTCCCTGCAAACACACAAGGCGCAAGCCGCAATTCACTTCAGTTCTCAGGGCACATATCCACTCATATCTGTGCCACAAATCTCAGACAAAGGCTTGGCCAAAAACAAAAGTGGCCAAAATAATCCCAAACAGGACATTAGTCATAAATTCCATACAAGGATAAATTAAATGAATATGGAAATTAACTCTTCAAAAATATATTACTACACACAACTTTGAACACCTGTCCTTACAACCTTAATTGATTGAAACATATTTAATGTGTCTTGCTTCAATGTAGAATGAACTTTTACCAAAATAACATTTTAAAACTCTATCATAAAGACACAAAGCATATAAGGATCACTCATGGACAAGTATGGATAAAGAACCATTTGTGTAGTAGTCAATCAACCTTCACACTGTTGTAAAAATTAGTCAAACAGAAACAAGAAGGAGTGTAGCTTAGTTAATAGAAAGCCTTGTTAAAGCACACAGCACACATTCTCAATAAACTGCAATATTTCTAGCAAGCCAAATTACAGAATGGCTGGACAAAACAACGAATGGAAGTATGTGTCAGTTAAATAGTATTTTATCCTTTTCTTAATTCACAGAATGTAGTTAGCATTTTAAATTGTTAGATAATTTGAAAAACTTTCAATATCTAAGAAAATATTAACAAAAATTTGGAATTTTCACAAAATAAACATATTTATGAATATTAGTAACAATAGATATTGTAAAAGTTCATAGCCCCATTTGTATCTGCTGCTTTGCCAAAGATTAAATATCCAAGTGTATGTCACATTTTGTCCAACCACAAAAAACTGTAAACCAACCCCTGTGAACATGAAATCACAACTACTGCATCAATGATGCATATTCACACTGACAACACATGAAATACACCCACAATCACAAGAACACTTAACATAACTTTACAATTCATTCCATTGTTAAATGATATTATTACGAATTATGTGCCAAGTCGCTGCTACAGCAAAAAAGTTTTAATATAGATGTGATCCAACATTAATTAGCAATTTGGTGTTTTTCAAAAATTCTGCAAATCACTCTGACACAAATAGAATAAAATAATTATAAGTGATACAAATCATTAGATCCTACTTGCTAAGATGCGTATGAATCATAGCGAGATTCAACAAGCTTTAGTGTAAACATGAAAACATGCATCTCAACTGAATCATCAGCGAAGATTAAGCAAATGACTGAATCACTAACATCAAGTACAAGTTGTATGTTACAAGATGCATATAACATTTGATATAATTTGCTATCTACACAAGGAGAAAACACAAACAAATTAAAAATGATCACATAAAGCCACAATATTTCAAAATATTTCACATAACTGTAATTTACAAACTTATAATTAAAAATGCGGACCACGTTGACACACGCAGGTGCAACCACAGTGCGACACTCAGTGCAACACACAGACTGTGCATTCTATTAGAAAATTTCTTCCTCATATGAGGCACGGAAGTATATAATGCATAACTAGTATATAATTAGTATTGTCTAAGAACAATAAACATTGTAGCGAAATGAAAAATAGGTTTCTCCAGCAATAGGAAAACAATGTTGCTATTATCCAAAATAAAACAATATTTTCAAGTTTCTAACATTCTGCTGGGAACATTTAACTTTGTGAAAGGGAAAGAAAAATACTTTTGCAATGTTCTTCTGTTCCACGAGAGATTCTAGTGTATTTTTTTATATTTTATTATAATGATCATTCCTGACTTTCATTTTAATGTTAATTTAATGGTCCCCACAGCCTAAATTATAATTTTTTGGAATCTTTTGACTGATTTAAGACAAATATTTTTAAAATGCTACAAAAAAAATCTGTACATTGTTTCCTATATATAGCTTGCTGTCCAACTGTTCTTTTCCTTCTCATAACCACACATTATAAGTTACTTGTTTCCATCTACCTCTTCAAAGCACAAATAATGTAGTATTCCATAAGACACAAAACAAACTACAAAAGTATTTTGAATTTACGAAAACACTATTTTACTTTCCCTTCAGGTCCTTTCTAGTTGACAATTTGAATCAAAAACAAACCTTACAGCAAGATTCACCACATTACTAGGCATAATAAATAAAGACTGAATATGTAAAATAGTTTCAATGCATCAGATAACAATTGTCCTGGCATAATTTTTAGGAAAAAGATTTTTAAAAGGATCCACAAATGCAAGGAACGTAAAAACTAATATACTGAGAGGTTAAAGTAGAAAAATGCTTTGAATAATAGCAACTTTACTAAAAACTGGACTTAAATAAC
The DNA here is from genome assembly GCA_038098605.1 of Gryllus longicercus. Lineage (NCBI taxonomy): Eukaryota > Metazoa > Arthropoda > Insecta > Orthoptera > Gryllidae > Gryllus > Gryllus longicercus. The sequence goes on from JAZDUA010000040.1 coordinate 1,769,484, forward strand.
ATGTTCAAAGGAAACCAAGAACCAAAATGTACTGAATTCTATCTGAAAATTTAACTTAAATTTTAACTATCTTCAAATTTTATAATTTTGCATATTTCTTTCTATTACTTCTCTGAACTCATTTCACTACTTTCTTAAATTTAGAAAACTATAAAAACAATAAATTACTTAAGACATACATAACACAAAATATTGGATACTTCCTGATAACCCAAAGCAAGATTTATCTAACAACATCAAATTTTAAAAAAGTTCCAACAATACTATCAAATATTTCATAACATAAAAAAGCTTCAATGCACCCATGATAATGAATTTTATGACACACATGCTGGCACAGTATTCCACAAAAAGATGTAATTTCTTGGCTTTAAATGTGTTGTTTAGAAAAATTCAATACCAGTTAACTACTTATTTCTGAAATTGTGAAAGTTTGTCGATAGTAGAACTCCAAATATCTAGTACCTTGACACATTACTCATAATGGAACTTCACTTCATTAGGAGTGAACAAAGCTGGTTGATGGGACTAGAAGTATTGAGAAGAACATAAAAGGATGAAGTAACCTAGAAATTCGACCCTGCAAATATTAAATATAATTGAAGAAGCATAATTGATTGTTAACTTAATTCTATTTTCTACACCTTTCAAACAATTATCAAATTCACCTTTTACAGTGCAAGTTGCACAAATGAATTACCAGAGAAACTGCAATTCTTGCTGAATATTGGCTTAATACATAATACGACATAAATAAGACAGGACCTTTAATACTGACTATAATATTTGTCAATAATTTCATTTCAAGTGTAGTTGTTAGGGAGTAGGTAGTTGACCATGCACATCACAATGGCCTACTGAATCACTTACAATAAATTATTAATCACAATTATATTTTGTAACCTGTAAAAAATTATGGTATGAAATAACTCACATTAATCTAATATATAAACAACAATGTTTGTTGGTTTGTATTTAATGCACTGCCATACAGTTCATCCCATTGTGACAAAACTTTATCAACTTATTGATTGCACTTGTAGGAAGAATATAGGCATAGTACAATGGAAATGTACATATGTCTGTGCATATAGACGCGTGTTGATTTTATGCTAACTCAAGCAACCCTGAACAGGCCACTCTACACAACCCGCCGCATCCTGAAGTATGAGTATTAAGAGTGTCTTCATTACATATTCTGTCCCTGCGATGGTGAAATTTCACCCATAATGTTATAGATAATTAAATCTTTATTGGTATTTCAAAAGCATATTTTTACAATCTTTCAAATTAAGGCTCTGTTTTAACTTGCTATTATTATAAACTTGCAAATTGGCATGTTCCCTAAGAGGACGAGGTGAACTGAATAGCAGAGTAAAAAATGTACTTCGTACATTGCCTGTGAATGAGATTGCAGATCTTCTATATCCTGTTTTGTGAGATAGCACAGTTATTTTTCCACTCTAAAATATTTGAAAAGAAGATAGTAGGGAAGTCAAAGAAACCGAACTTTATCTTTTGTCTGGAGAATGACTACCTCAAGCCCAAGGGAACATAAAGAAGATTATATCACATGAAGTGGATAAATAAGTAGTTTCAGGAACAATTTCAAATTTTGAAATGTGTAACTCAAAATTTATCAAAATGGAAATCAGAAACAACAATTTATACATTGGATTAATAAAAGACTAAGGAAGAAACTGATTGCAAATGAGAACACTTCTGATTAGATATTCAATTTTGGTGAGCATCCAGAGAAAATGTTTTTATTGTAATAATAATATAAATCTTATATGATTATTATATGCTCTTCACAATGGTGGAAGTAATCCAAATCTGCAGTCCAAATCAGTGTCTTTGGACATTGTAACCGCTTTTAACTGAGGTTTTTCTCAACTCTTCCATGGGAATTCAATGTGAATAGAGAACAGATAGTCATAAGTTATCAGTGGTGCTGTCTAACAGAGAATCTTCCCTAAACTGCATACTACTTGTACTTGGATAACTTCTATATTGCTAAAAATTTGTTGGAGAAAGTAAATGATTAGAGGTGGAATGGAACAGGTTCAATACACATAAATAGAACTGAAAATGTATCAATGTACCAATAGTTAAAAAAAATAAAAGAGGCTGCAGTGTTATAACCAAAGCTAGGAATTGTAAGGTGCTACACTTTATTCCCTCCACCCTTTCATAATGCCCTTATGAGCCTCTTGCAAAGTTAACATGATATAAACATTCTTCAACATTTTTCAATGCAAGCACTTTCTTTCCCTTTCCTCAACATCTTCAGATTTTGGCACCTTTCTGTGTATTTTTGGCTTATTTTCACGTTTTATTCATACAATAATTAAGCAAGGAAAACCATTGAAATGAAAGGAGTTCCTTTTCCAATTTCCCCATTTCTCATTAGATGGGGTTCTTGGAAAAAGGCTGCAGTATTTTTGTGTGCCCATTTTAAGATTATCTATGATTTCTAGAAAACTATTCCAAATGATTCTTCAGCGTAAACAAGGGCAAATATCTAATAACTAAACAAGAGTTGCAAGATTTTAACTATGCAAAACGTTTTTGTTGTGTTTCATAACTTCTTTCAGCCAACACCTATAAAAACACTGGAGGAGCAGTGCCTTGAGAAAGATACACAGTGGACTACTCTTATTAATGTGAAAGAAGCACTAGAGGATAGTCAAAAGTGAAGGCTAGAAGAGTGCTTAGTCAAAAATCCTGATGTAGAGAATGTTGCAACTAACAATGATTTAAATACCAACATTAGTATCTGTTGACGCTCCTTTTCTATATACAAGTATTTACGTAAGTGACTGGGGACTCCATGGGAAAAAAAGAAAAATTCAAATAGTGAATGTTACTTGTTTCAACAGTTTCTGAACTTGTGACTTTAATAAAGCGTTCTGGGATGTGCTTAAAACAGACTTTTCAATACACAATTGAATTTTGCGTCCTGTAACTGGTTTTAATCACAGTTTGTATGAATATCTAAATGTGAAATTTGCACCCGTTTTCTTAAAATTCTGCCCCTTTTCCAACTAATTTCAAGCAACTATTTTGCACCTTTTTCAGCTAAGTTAACACATCTCTTTTGCACCCTTTTCAGCTAATTTAAAGCATCTTTTTTGCACCCTTTTCAGCTAATTTAAAGCATCTTTTTTGCACCCTTTTCAGCTAATTTAAAGCATCTTTTTTGCACCCTTTTCAGCTAATTTAAAGCATTTTTTTTGCACCTTTTTCAGCTAATTTAAAGCATCTTTTTTGCACCCTTTTCAGCTAATTTAAAGCATTTTTTTGCACCTTTTTCAGCTAATTTAAAGCATCTATTTTGCACCTATTTCACTACAATTTTGCACCTCAAACTCCTAGCTGTAGTCATAATTGCCTCAGCGTAGTCTTGAGTATTGAACCTGTTGGAAAAACTAAAAGATACAGTACTAAGCACTGAAGACGTAATGACTGACTGAAGGCAATATTTATGACAACAAACAAACAGAATGATTGTTCAGTAGATCAAAAGGGTGTGTAAGAGGTAAAATAAAGTACAGGCTGTTATATACATTTCTTTTGTACACAATTAAACCATTTTGGTATTACAACAGATTGTGCGCAACAGGGGAGGGCTCATGTGAACAAATTAATCACACAAATGATTGCTCTCACATCTTCGGAAATATTCACATGAAATCAGCTATCTTGCTCCACAGGAAGTGTACATAAAAGAGTAACAACACAAATACATTTTGAAAATTGTCATCTTACTATCAAAAGTCAGAGAATCACATTGTGGACAATACAAAAATAATTCAAGGATGTCATCCATTAAAAGCAGCGGACCTGCGTGCTGCTCAATTGACATTATTTTACCCAAAATATGCTTAAATTATTATTGTAGTAAGTGTTAAATCATTACTCACACTTGCTTTATCTTTTCACCCACCCTTTCATAGCGAAACATTGCTTAACTCAAATTCTATTAGTTTTATTTCAGTATCATTTAAAATGTGACTTATTTCACAGTAAATGGTTGACTTAACAGTTTTCAATTTAGTGTGAATCGAGTCGAAAAGAGTTAACTTCAAATATGATCGATTTTGTAAATTTTTCACGCATTTTCTTACAGATTTTTGGGATCAAAATTTTGGATCGTTAAATTTTTATGTTATTTAAGGACAAACTAGTCTCATCAGTCAACTTAGTTTTCACCAAGTGAAGTTCTTGGTTAAGAGAGAATTGTAATCCATGAAGACTGGACTTATAATTTTAATTATATTACAAATGATTTATACTACACACCGTTTTTTCCCAAAAATGTTTGTAAAACATTTGTTTTACAAATAACATTTCAGAATCTGTTCAAGTTTATGACACTCCCAAACTGAAACATTACTTAAGCCCAATAAACTGTATATGAATTAAAAGAGTATTATTAAAAATTTAGAAAACTTCCAAGGCATTTCTACAAAGCTTTACATTACAGCATGCTTCTACAAAGCATTATGGACTGAGAATCTCGAAGTTGAAGTTTTCCATAATTTATACCAAATTTGTTACTGTTAAAATTTCTAAGGTCAATCCTAGGTTTTCAGGTTAATTCATTAATTAGGAAGACACTTAAATAAAAAAATGAGAAAAGTTATATTTTTTATTTCATGGTAAATATAATTTTGAATTCAATATTGTATTTGTAAATGTTTGAAAAAGAATAGAAAATTGTCATGGGAAAGTTCATGTTGAAGGAAACTTCTTGTTGTACCTTTATATCATTCAGAATACTCTAAAACAGTAATTTTAATTAGGTAAATTGAATTAAATATAAATATAAAAATGAAATTGTCTTCACAGTAAAATTAAAGAAGATATTATTTCATGGAGCAGAAAACACAAACCTAACGAAAACAGAATTATTATTATTTTTCAAACAATAAATTCATTAGTTGGCACTGTGTCTACAGTACAAATCATGGAGATTCACATAAAAAGGAATACCTGATTATTAATATTCCCCAAAACTAGGTTAAAAAAAAATAATAATAAAAAAAAGTGTCCTTTCTCTGTAACCCAGCATTATAAACAAATTATATAACAAATGAACCAAAAATTTTTTTTAAAAATAAATATGATTTTGCAATCGGCAAATCTTTTGGTTTAAAAAGAAATTTTAAAATAATTTCTATTCACAAACTAGCACATATTTTACAACTTTACAATAATTTCCATTCAGTATTGACAGAAAATAAATTGTAAGACATGCACAACTGCAGATCAAAAGTAAATATAAAAGTGTGAATTCATTTGTGAAGATATTTAGAAAACAAATGATTTATTTTAATTATTCAAAGTGCTTGTGGTTGTAAATTATGGGATAAATAATGCATATTCATTATAATGTTTTTCTTATGTCTCGTTTCCCATCCAATCCAACTCGACACATCATTAACCTTTCAGTGGTCATGTGTCAATATAGGATGCTAAATAGTCACTTGGGGTATTGTCCTAATCCGCAATTAAAAGAAAATTTTCAAAATGTTTTACAAATACATTGATATTTTTTCTATATTAAATCTTTTTTAAGGTTTAAAAAGAAATATTGTATTATGGTATTCTTTATCATGAAGTAAAAGTAATCAAAGAAAACAGAATCTATATTTACGGATTTTTGTTTAGAAAATCGTTTTGAGCTTTCTCTTAAACCAAATTATTATTTCTTTAAATGAAATGTAGTGGACCCTAGATGTGTTATCGCTTACTTTTATTAATCTGTTTAATAGGTTATAGTATAAACTCTCAACATTAATAATATTTTTAAATTCATAGAACGAACACTTATCTGCCGTCATTGTATTTTATTCTGTTCTGTTGGGAGAGTTGCAAACTATCTATTGAAAGTAGCTGTTGTATTATCTTGTGCAAGTAAGAGTGAGTGAGATTGATAGATAGCAAAGCAAAGATAGCGAATTTTTAATGCAGGAAGATCAATGAGTAAATTGTAGATTTTCCACCACTCGGATACTATCAAATTTTGATATATTTTTCAATTTTTAAAATTATTTAAAGTAAAAAAGGAGTGAACTGTTTTATATAGTTTTAAAAAATGATGAGGCAACAGTGATACAGAGATGCGATTGATGCAGGTTCTTTTACTTCTGGCAGGCATTATTCACCTTCAACTAAGAAAATGCAGGAAATTTCTTGTGTTTCCAAAAATAAAGTATGAATCTGGCAACTGTAGAAGAAATACTGACACCTTTGTTCTGTGTCTAAGTTGCAATGTTCTCGGCCATATTTCTAGCACAGAGATTAGCATGAGGTAGAACGAAAATTTCAGCCATAATATCAGTCTGAATTGCCTGGCAAATTCGTAGTGAATGCCGAGAATATGAATGCCAATATACGTACTGCAGATACATGGCCCGTATTATTTGTGATATTTTAACAGTCTTTGCAGTTTATTATGTCAACATTTACAAGTTTTGCAATGAAGAATGGCAATGTAAAAACTTAAACCTTAACCAATTATTAATCTGCAAATATGACACGACTCTAATGCAGACTCACAATGGTGCAGAACTTTCTAATGATATTAGAAAGGGAATTACCATAATAACATCTTAGAAAGGTACCTGAAGTTTCAGTGAGACAAAAATGGTTCTTTTATCAGAAATGGGGTAAAAGAGAAGGTGGAGTACTGTAATACTCTGAACTATTTTATCACTGGATTTTATTAGACAATAATTAAGTATAATAATTAAGTATAATAATTACCGTATCTTCTCGAATATACGTAGACTGAAATGGGACGAGACAACCCCCCAATTTTTGAAGAGGCCTCCTAAGAATTTTTTAAATTTTCAGTCAAAATAAAATTGCTAATCGCCTTATAGATTACAAAATTGTCTTTTTGATGAGAATGTTAAGACTTATTTCTGAACTATAATTTTCTAGTCCCTTAATAAACTACAGTTTTTGTCACTATCCATCATCATCTTCACATGTATCAATATTTATTTCTTTTTGGTCCTCCTTCCATGCTGCAACATCATCTGACTTTTTAGGCTCTTCTGAAAGTTTTGCAGACTAAATTGGTGTTGTTCATAGTCTTTCATCAGACGCCACTTAAGAACATTCCCTTCTATGTACCAGATTTTCTCTCTGTCCCACACTTGTTCATGGCCTCTGTTTAACCGTTCAAAGCACGGATTCACATTCGCCAGGCATTGAACCAAGATTCCGCGCGGAATCTTTGAACATGCTTCGGTTAACAAAATCTCAGCACTGATTTTTATGTTACATTTCATTTGATACAATACCATTAGTTTTGAATTTCTCTCTTTTTTCAGGCCCATTCAAAAATTTGGTGGTGGATGCCGAGAATACGAATGCAAATATAATTACGTATTGCAGATACGTGGCGCGTATTACTTGTGATATTTTTAGTCTTCGCAGTTTATTGTTATGTCAACATTTACAAGTTTTGCAAGTAGAATGGCAATGTAAAAACTTAAATCATAACCAAATAGCATTTATCTGCAAATATAAGACGACTCCACATTTTTCAACCAAGATATTTCAGTACAAAATAGTCTTATATTCAGGTAAATACAGTAAGTACCAATATGTGGTTCTATTTTTTTGACTAAAACTGAGGAAATAATTATATTACTTTTTGTTTTTCTAATTAATAATTTGGAATTATCATTACTCTGTCTTTAAACTTTTCGTGAAATTTTATTACATTTTATCTTCCAAAAATGTCAACTAAATTATTGTGATTCATAGAAATGACACAAAACGCGTTAACCAAGAAACCACTGACATTGAATGTCAACTAATATTTAAATATTTCACAGATCAACAAGTGCATACACACAAAGGAAAGACATACAAGAGCACAATCAAGTATGTGTAAATTACATATACATACATATGTATATATTAACTTGCAGACTTTTCTAAATACTGTTTTGAGTGTTGAAGGGTGTGCACAATATTTGTCATTAAAATCTGCCAAGCAATTTTATCATTATATGCATGTGGTGTGTCCAAGAGATCAAGCAACTTAAATATATGGAGTTTATATTCTTGCTCTCCAAATGTACTGAGTACCTTCTGAAGCACAGTCAACATCCATCCTCCACCCCATATTGTCAGCTGCCTGCACAAGACAGGCCAAACCATAGATGGAGAATTGCATGCACTGGAATACCTGACCATCAAGAATACAAACAATTTGGCAGTCAATTACATCTGACCAATTCAGAGTCAAGTAAAGATAATATCACACATCTTTCACTGAGATTCTGTGTTTCAAAGTAAAATCTATATTTACATTCTGATGTAAACAGCTTCCTTTTCCGTCTATTCTTCTGCACTACATTTCATTTGAAAAGAAAAGTGATTTCAAGCATGAATTTTATAATGCATGCATTTACCTAGACAATACTTCAAGAAAACTTTTCACTACATCCTCTCAGTTAGTTCTAATGATTACTTCATACGCCCATGCACAAACCACACATACCAAATTAATCAGTCAATTTACTTATAACCTTCAAGAGCATGCTCCATGTTTCAGAGACAAGTTCTTTCACAGATAAGACTATCAAAACACTTTACCTCAAAAGGAATTTGTTTATGATCAAGTTCCAACCACGAGATATCTCATTAAATCATTCAGCTCCGCCTGTAACTATTGCCCACTCTTCACAAAAAATTTGCTGACCATTAAAATAAAAAAAAAAACTTGTTCTTGCAAAATGATGGTATTTTTCCGTAATTTAATGAAAAAGCAGACGGAATTCCACAAAATGCTGTTAAAAGTAGTGATGAACACACAATATTCCAATTATCAACAAGGACTGAAAATGAAGACTGTACCACACCAAATAAATTAATATTCACTGAGTGAAACACTGAGAATATAAAATTAGACCACAAAAACTGCAAAACTTATAATTCAGAAGAACATATACTCAGAAAATATTATTTTGTTTTAATTTTCAAAAGACCTTTCAGTTTAACGAACATACGAAATTCTATAACAAATTATCAATTTAACAGTGACACAGTTAACAGTTCATAATACTGTAGTGCAGCTGATCACAATGAAAATCAAATAGTCTGAAAAACAACCTCCACGAAACAACTTTGAATTACAATGACCTCAGCGAAAACCTACACAAATCCTAACAAATCACAAATCTAACCAACTTAGTTTACTAAGAAGAAAACTAAGTCTGCAGCAACGTACCCTGGGAGTTAGACATGAAGAGGTTGAGAAGGGAAGTGGTGCGGCGGGATGTTTTGCTTTCTTTTAGTTTCTGCCCACCAGACTCTAGATTACCTTCTTTTTTGGAAGGCTTATCACCATTTGTTGTTTTATCAGAGGATTCAGTTGTCTGGCTACCACTTGACGGTAGTTCTGACAATTTCAATTCTTCGAATTCAATTGTCCCTGAAAGTAAAGCATAAACAACATAAATGGAACTCATATAATAAATTTTTAAAGCAATAGCAACAGACAAAATAATATATTCAACAAAACACAAGAAATATATAAATTGCACCATAATAAATTAAAAATGGCAAATATATAACAATGAATTACATTATCACACAACATACAAAGTATTATTAGTCAACGTAACTATAACAAACAAAAATGGATGTTTTTTAATAATTGTGTACAGAATTATGTGATTTACGACACTTCACTCCAAGACAGAGGAATATGGAGAAAGAATATTATTCAATCACTTCTCAAGTCCATGAATTGAGGTTATGGTTCTAAGTTATCCAAAAATCAGATGTAGCAGTACATATGAGGATGTGATGAGTGGTAGAGGATAACACAGTGGTGGATCCATTGGGGAGTCATGGGTCTAATGTCCCCCCCCCCCCCTTCCTGTTAAAGACATTTTTTTATAGACAAATTCCTTCATACATGGGAAATTATCTAATATTACATTCAATATCCCACTCTTTACCACAAAAGAATGTCTCGATCCACCCTTGGGCTGACAATGAAGAGGAGACGCAAAAATGCATGTCAATAAGTCTGAATTGGAACTGAAATTAAACGTAATAATAAATCAATTCATATCAACACTTATCATAGCAATGGAGTGTAATAGGCATAAGAAGTCAAAACATGGGAAACACTTGAGAGAGACTACCAGATAAATACGTAGAAGTGAAAACTACTGTAGGAATGATCTGGCAAGAAACGCTCAAAGCAATTCAAGAGAGAACATTATAGATATGTAGTCAATAACATCACAAAAAATTAAGAATGGACAAAATGAAGAAGTGGATGGCAAAACCACGACCTTGTTAAAAAAATTACAAGCATCACCTGGGATGTGACCTTCAGGAAGTACCAAATACCTTGTTATTTTGACCATGTGCCTTCAAATTGGGAATTTGTTCACGGAAGACCTTGAAGTTAATAATAAAAACCAATCGGAATAGTTACAGTGAGCTGAAATAAATTATCAACCAGCCAATGCTCTTAGTAATCTAACTAAAATATCAAAACCAGATATAAAAATGTCATAGACTAAATAAATACTTATACCTTAAAATTTCATTGTTATTTCTGAGACATACAAAATATTAAAAAATTACATTAAACTGAAAATTGTGTGTCAGCTAACCTGTTCATTATACATTAAAAATCTTAACAATTTGTCAGCATTTTTCACTACTTTACAATATCACATATCAAACCAATTTCTTTAACGATTTAGCACACAATGTGCTTCTAAAAGACCAGAATATTTTTAAAGTCTGAAAAGTTTTTTAATTATTTTTGGAATACTTTTCTGAGACGACACTAATACAAGACAGATCACACGTCATTAGCATTCAAAAAAATCATTATTTCTTAGTCGTATTTAGGGAGAGAATCCTTCCAAAAGGGTATGAAAATGTTTGAGTTTTCTTCAGATCCCTAGAAAATAATGATCATAAACAGATTAAATTAAAAATATAACTAAAATATTCTAAATTTTAAACAAAATAAGAGGGAATTATTATTCTTCAATTCCCTCAAAGGGACTCTCAAAATTTAACCTATTTCTGATTACATCCATATTTCTTTTTTGATAGTGCAACATAATAACATAACCCTTTTTACTCCTTGCAAGTGAACACAATCTTTTTAAACTATAAAATCATCACCAAAATATTTCATCACAATAAACAAGACATTCATACCTTTTTTTCCCAGACCTAGCAGCATTAAACAATTATATTTAACATTTGACATTTTACAGAGAAAACAAAAGAGGCCAATTTTAAAATTTCACAAAGGATTATCTGATTTCCAGAGACAAGATTGTTCCTAATTACAAATCTACAATTTTGTAGAAAGTTTTAAGAAATGAAAACACCAGTAATTTACCTGGTTTCTCCAATCCTGTATATTTGCTCAACACAAACTGCTCCAGAAGTTTGTCAACTGTTAAATCCAAACATGCTCGCTTAAATTCAACAAGGACCTGTAATCATTGGCACAATTATAGTAAACTCCAATCTTACACACATCTCTACATAGCACACTACTGTATATATCAAAGTGGTCATAATGACCAACCTCAGTCCTAAAAGCCTGGGAACAAAGAGGGGTAGCTATTTTGATCAAGAATAACATACCTTACTATCAAATTTCCTTCTCTGCCTGCAACCATACACGAAAAAGTTATTATCATTCTCAAAACTGATAATACTTCTTCCCTACATGTCAATCTAAGTACAATTAACACAAAAACTTTTATTCGAGCCATTATTTCACACTTTTGTCATGCCATTGCAACCCACTAATGAGGTATGTAACATTGATTCTAAAGGAATAAGAGTTATAATAATTACATAAACTACGTTTGAATTTTAAGACTAATTAACTATCTAATTTAAAAGTTTTTCCTCATTATTAACTGAATTCATGCAGATATATGACCTCTGAATATTCTATGCTTCACCATAATTTTGACTTGGATTTTAACTCTAAAGGTTCACATTCTCTTCCCATACTTCATTCTGTTCTGTATTGTCTTGCTCCTTACTACTACAGTGAAATTCATTTATCTCAAAAAGCTCATTTTCCCCCCTTGTTTCAAGATTAGCTTCAGATATTAGATTTTGATATAAATTTCTTACTATGCGCCCTCCAAATACAAACGGAAAGAGCAAGATTACCATTTCATACATACTATATTGCACGAGATCAGATATTCATCAGAGGATATTGTTAACTCATTAACAATTTGACAATAGGGGCAAGTCATCAAACATCCATTTATAAAATTGTTTCTCCCTAGCAATTAGTCCCAATTCTTTGCAATTTATATACACAAATTAAGTTTTCCATCATACCTTTTCCTTACATACATCAAATATAAACTTTCATACTGTTTGGTTGTCTCTCATCATGATAAACTTTCAAGGAACTTAGGCTCCTTCAGGTTTACTAAGCATATTATAGGGGCTCATTTACGATATCTCATCTGCGTAATCTCACTTACAAACATTAGATATATGTATTAAAATCATTACAGTAGAAGTAGTTGTACTCCATTTTACACCATTAGGCATGTCTCACATCCATTTCCATTTACGTCAGTCACTGCAGTTAATACATACTCTTCTAGCCATCATCATCTCCACTCCTTCCTTCTACATACTTCTGTGTGAAACTGGCTGCCAATTCCAGAGCTTTCTTCACCCATTCTGTTTTAATGACCATACTATTTACGTCTAAATTTCAATGTAAGATAATGGTTTTTATAATACTGTGTTGTGATGTTTTGATAATATTGAGACTCACTTCTGCTTTCCTTCAAATTTCATCATTATTTAATTTGTTCAACAATGTCAATCCACAACTTTTTCACCGTCTATTTCCATAGCTGTTTGTTCTCAGTATCTTTGGATATTTCCAAACTTTGGGCCCTTTATGTAACAATACTCTCTACGATAGTCTTATAAAATCTTCTCTTAACACCTTTCCTCAGAGTTGGGTTCCATATTACGGAATGCAATGTCTTATAGCTACTTTCCACTTTGATACTCTACTACAAATATCTTGGGTACTATTACCATTTGCTGCTACTTAGTACCTAGACATGTAACATTCTGTCAGGATTTAAATTCTGATCAGTCATTTATAAACCAGTCTTAACTTATCCTCCTACAACCAATTTTGTTTTATTAAAATTTATTTCAAGCCCCCCAATTCAATTACAATTCGTGAAGTTTTCACAGCAGATACAAAATATCTTCCTCCTCAGAATGGAGCTGTAACTTTATTACAGGAGTCTTAACAATTATTATTTATGTGTTCATGTACTTATTAATGGCAGCTGTAGAAGAGCTGATTTTAACATTTCATATCATGTGTACAATATTCTTTGTGTATGTTCATACAATGTCTATCTTGAACAAATACAGTAACAATTTCATACAATATCATCATTAAAATATTGTTGGAACTGTAGGTCACTAACATTGATTTAATTAAGAGAGGCCCAGCTGCCTTGACAGTAAGAAATGCTCCATTTTGCAACAGCAATTTCACTGTCTCACTTGAAACCACTTCACGTATTTAGCAATGAGTGTAGAGTGAGTTTTTGTACAGCCAATTATTCCAAAAAATTAATGAGTGAAACGTATAGAGAACAAGAACTAATATATACCTTCTTGGTTTTCTCATAGAACAACAAGAAAAGGACTTTGTCATAGCACATTAAGCATGAGGGGAAGTTAGAAATTTTTTTGTTCAGAACACTAGTCAAATGTTTCATTATATCAGCAAGTAAGTCGCCTATGTACACATACCTCTTCGTGTGTATGTGTTAATCTTCAATGGCAGTTTCAACAATGGATTTAGTGTGAAATTACAGATCTTGAGAAAAAGTTTTGACTATTGAGGGATGGTCCTTTGTACATTCCTGCCTGAAGTTGCACAAGAATGATACAATTTTAATTTGTCTTAAGTGTCACAAATAGTTTATGGAAGGCTTCTGAGTTAGTTTTGCCCAAACACAAAAATGTTGCCCACCACTTGCCTGAACCTTATCTGTTTCGTCAATGTTTTCTGGTTTCCTCTACTTTGAATTTAGCAGTCTGTGATACTAATGTGATACTAACATTTATCATTATAAAAAACAGTTCTAGGTAAAAGAAAGCATCATAATAACATCTTAAGTCCTTTCTGTCCTAACAGCACTGTAAATTCCATAATTTCCAGACAATCCCAGTGTGTCTGTATTAAGGATATAACGCGTAACAATACGTGACATTTTTAAAAACCATAACCATTATCTTACTACTTTCTGTGAATAGCCCATAACACATTGTCACAAACCTCATTCTCTTCCCCCACCTGGATAGTCTCCAATCAAATGCACTCTTTATTTCATAAAGGCACATTTATTATTTGTGTACTTTATAAACCATTTCCCTGTGTGCTCTCTGAAATATTTTCTGTTCTTTGATTATCCTGTATTTTCCATGCTTTTCCAGAAACTGGACACTTTGCTAAAAATTACTTAGTGCTAAACTGGATCAATTTATTTATGTCAATGACAAAAAATCTTGCTGCAAGCCACACAATTGTGCCTGTTTCATTAAATCTATCTCAATTACAGTAAAACCTGTTTAAATGGCCATCTCCATTAACAGCCATTTTTTTATGGAACAGTTTGATTTTTCCATATAATGCATGTAAATATTCCCTCTGAAGAGACCACCCGGCCCCCTAGCCAGCAGCAATGCACTTATCACAGATGGACCTCTATTAAGTGGTCACCTCTAGGAATATTGAACTGCAGAACATAAATACAAAGTGAGAAACTGGTGGAGATGTTGATTCAATATCTTGCTGTGACAAATCAAACTACTTAGAACAATGACATCTAGAATCATGTATTTTGCACAGGGATATTGCGCTAGCATTAATTATTGTTAAGCAATATGTAATAATACTGTTTCACAAAACAAAAGATTTTAGTAAATGGGCCTTTAAGAAATAGTTTGCTTTCCACATTCTGCCGCACTCCCGTAAACTCTGTTAACCCTTGCTTTCTTTCCATGGCAACTTTTCCAGAGCTTGCAGAGCAAACCACATGCATGAAACTTCTGAACTGGCTCACCACCTGCTCTTTCAACACACACTTTTATTCTAAGGTTTTTATGGAATGTGGATAGCATCTTCAAGTTTATTTTGCTTAGGGCTAAGTTCGATGAAATTGTAAAGTGAATTTCTCAAATAAGAGAATGAGTGAAAATTTAGGGTGTGTTTGGCACACATGGTAATGATCCTAGATCCTTTGTTTAAGTTCATTAAGAAAATATATATATTTTATATATTTATTGATTTATTTAATAAGTATATTTCTTCCATAGCAATGAAGACAATTAGATCTGATATACACTTCCCGTATCCTCGTAAACTTGATTAGGCAGCCACTTCTATTAACAGCCAATTTTCACCAGAACCATTTGTAACAGTTTAAGACAGGTTTTACTGTATTTTAGAACCCAGTAAGTTCTGCAAGTATCTCTCATGAGTAATACGGTATCATATTACTCCATATTTGGATATTAACTGATATGGTACAATATGAATAAACGGCTGACTAATTAAATACAAAATTTACAGTAACACTGACATTTTCATCACCTAATAGCCGATTTCATGCATTTACAATTCTTGACCATCAAAAACTTTGCAACTTCAGTTTAGAGACTGCTAATCACATTTTCACAAATACGTAATACATAAAAATTCAAATTACATACTGAAGCTGAAACAAAATCAGGGGATCATTTTCATATTATAAGTTCTTTTAGAATAACGTTTGCCGATGGTTAGAGCTTTCACATGATTTTAATTTCATGAAATATAATAGGAGCTGCAAAAGTTTTTGTCGGAAGAGTTTTCTCCTAATTGTCTCTTAGATGAATAATAATATAATGCCATAGACGTTTGTGTAAATAACAATGAAATGAAACAAAACAATATTTGTCTCAAATATTTTTAATAACTCTACAGTTTCATCAATGTAAAACCCAATTCATCTTGTTATTTCAATATGTATAAGGGCCAACTGTGGCTAAAACAGTCAACAATAGTAGGTGAAAAGAAGAAATCTATGCAATTACTACATTAATTGTTTATATTTTACACAAGTATTTCAAAATCATAATAAGAACTAAGAAATATTGGTGGGGTAGGGGATTCTACTTTACAACTGTAACAAGAAGTTAAAATGACGAAATAGGCTTACCTGTCCGATTTGTTCATGATTATTTTGAATAATTTCTGCATAGGTATTGAGAAATTCTTTCATTTGTTTCAGGTGCAATTCTTCAACAGTCTGAAAGTGCTGCAAAGGATTTATTGGATCACTGTAAGAATATTTAATTTTCATGCTTGTTTATAATTAAATTCCAACAAATGAATTGGCACAACATACAACCTACACAATGTACAATAATTGTGAATGTAAAAAATCTCAAATTGTAGAACTACCATTTTTCATAAACTTGCTATATTTTTAATGAGATATTGCTGCTTATACAAAAGCAGTGTTTGTACTTGTATTTAATTACCATTTGTACTGATCTATCTTCTCCTGCAATGCAAATTGAATGAAAAGCTCTCATGCTTTCTTGATTAATTACTGTTAGCGGACATGTCAACTATTACAGTCATTACTCCTGTTAAGTGTTGTGTAAATTACGTTCCAGTAGGTGGTGGCATTCCTTCGTCTGCTGAAACCCGGAAAACTGAGATCCGACACCGGCCTATAAATTGGTTTGCAGGGTTATCCCCCACCCCCCTCTTGCATCTCATCCAGCAAGGCTCTGTCCTATTCGGGTATATAAACTCCCAAATGATTTCCAGTGTACAGTCAAATTATTTTAGCATGGTCGCTGAAGGTCAAAGGCTCAGAGCTGCCAGAAGAGTCCATTTCTCAAACTGCTCAGTTAAGGGGGGACTGCGTTACCCCCAGCACAAGTTGACAGCCCCTACTCCAGTTGTGTAACCATTGGCACTGAATTTTCGCTTCTGCAAGGTGCAAGCTTTCAGTTATGTTTCCCCACTACAGTGAAGCATTTGTATGTGGTTTGTGTGAAGTTCTGTTCATGTTATTATTGTTCTGTATGTGATTATTGCAATCGTCAAGGAAGTCATTCACAGTCAGATGCATGAAGTCATTGCACACTTATATCAATTTATGATGAGAGGATCAAGAGAAGGTATTAAAAATGTTAAAGCAGTTCATAAGGGATTGGCTGCTGCTACAGGTGTTTTGAAAAAATCTATTCACAGAATTAATAAAGAAATGAATTCTACTGAATTGTGAGAGTCTTATTCATCTTCAGCTCCTAATAAAGAGAGGAAGAACAGTGAAATCTGCTCTCATCAGTTTCAATGAGAGAGTGATTCATTGTAACTATACCTACTAGTGTCTCTAAAACCTATCTGACTTAAGAAAACAATTTGTTAACATAATTCAATAAATCTTCACAACTTGTTAAAATATTTGATTTTTTGCCATATGCTCCCTTACTTCACATACCTTGTCATGAAAAAATTGCAAATCTTTAGTCAAAGAGATATAATTCATCTATGAAATTAAACCTTTTAACATAACAAGCTCTTTCTGATATATCACAAGCAGTAGCTGGCCTGGTGGTTAAGGTTGCTATGACATGAGTGCAGTGAAGAGCTTGGTTTGGCGGATGGCAGACTTGAGTCCCACATAGGCATGGTTGTAGCTTTCTGTGTAGTGGCATACAGGGTCTTTAGTTTAACTTGTAACCCATGTTCAGGATCAACTCCTTTTGTTTTGGCAATATGACACTGGGTGAAACACCTTTGACATTCCTTTCACCTTTAGCGATACCCGGACACCTGCTCTCAGATTTGGAGCTGGGAGAATGTGGTTAGTTTTAGTTGGAAGGAAGAGAGAGCACTTGTCCCTGTTACTCTTCAACATGTTGCAGCCACTACATTGAAAAGAGTAACTGTCTATCTCTTGGCAATGGCAGTCACTTTGAGCATTTACTTCAAGGTACGTTTATTGTCATTTTAAGAAAATAATATTTTATAATATTTTATTAATTATTTTCAATAATTATTAATTTACTACTTATCAATACTTGATTAGTTTAAAATTTTCATACATGTTTAATATGCAGATTCCATACTAATAATAATAAACAATGAATTAACAACAACATTATAAATAATGAAGAGCTTGGTGGTAATGTTTTAAGAGATATCCTTCTGATTTCTCTCTGAGCTGGCATTCATTACATAATAATTATTGTTACGTTGCTATTAATAAATCAGTCATAACTTCCCTCCAAATCTTCAGTATTACAATTTTGTTTTTTAAACATACTTGACAGAATTGCCTAAGGAGACGATTTGTTTGCCTGCTCTGTCTCTGCCCCCCTCCACCCCCATGCTCAGCATTGGAAAGATTTTGGCACGACTTGCCCGCCTTAACTCTTGAATGGGAAAAACACAGAAACAGGAAACCTGCTGGAGCTTATGACTTGACATTCACCCCATCCTTTGTTGACTTGATGTGCCAACCACAGCTGCCATGAAAGGAGGCCAAGACACAGCAGCCAAATTGCCAAAACAAGAACAAGTGCTCCTTGACATGGGTTGCGAGTTAAACTAAACATCCAGTAATTAGAGCTTTTTCAAACCACCATGTGTCACCTACGAAAGAACCTTTCCTTCACATCCCTTGCCCTAATTAGGAGATGGTAGGGTGATTTAGTCTGCTTGCAGGCAGGGCAGTAATGCATTGTCAACAAGTCTACCAACCATGACTTGCATGCCACCTGTCAGGAACCTTTCTTCTCTAACTCTAATCAATTCCAAACATCGTTACAGGCATACATAGGTGGCTGCCTATGTACAAAGCCACTATGGGTCTATGGAACTAACGGTGTGAAGGAAAGGGAAACTGATATGTGTGCATCACAGTGTCAATAGGCAGTGACAGAACTGAAGGCATGGGATCTCAGTACTTTTTGACAGATGAACGATGTTAAGCTAAAGGGGATGATGATATTAAAAGCAGTAATTCATATTTTACTATTTCCTTTCCTTTATAAAAAGTATGATACACATAAAAATTTTGGATGTCCATTAGCCAAAACAATTTTCAAAGCATTGGATGTGTAACCCTTACAATCAACATAAAATATTTACTCAATAATCCTTTGTTAAATTTCATTTGTTACAAATCTACACCTCAGCACATTGTCACAACCTTGGCCATATGGTTGTTGGTGCCACTTAAAGGACCAAATTAAATTATACACAAAACAAAAAAGTCACTTTCAAAAAGGATGTTTATGGTATAAAGAGACAACAATACAAAGAATAATAAAATAAAAATTATACTGAAAACATACCTTGCATGCTGATGACATTCTCTTTTCAAATTCCACCTTTATAGTGCGATATTTTTCCACCAAATTTTTATAATCTTCCTGTGCTTTCTTTAACTTCATTTCAGCCTTTTCAGATTCCTTTGGTGAAGAAGTTTCTTTCCGCATTTTGTCATACTCTAAAATGCGCTGATTGTACGTATCTTTTGCTTTTTGAAGCGTTAGTGTAGTTGCCTGAATAGCTTGAACCACTTCGAGAGTGCCAGCTTCCTCCTCCTTCACCTGAAACCCAATTTAAAATTCAGTCTTCCTTTTTAAGATTGAAACATGGGTAAAAGGATGTTTAATACGGCTTAAGTAGGAACAAGGTTTATTTCAGCATAAGTGTTTCATTGCTTTTCTCCAGCAGTACCATGATTTTTTTTATTATTAAGCTTTGTAGGATAAGAACCACCAGAGGTAACTATTTTGCAGCCGGGTTACTAGGGTCTGCTACTAGACAGCGCTTCTTGGACCATAAAGTGAAGGCAACAGTAATGAGAAGGATGATAGGTGAAATTACAGAGATGGATGATGAAGGTGATGGTGGCGGTGGCGATGATGACCATGACGATAGGAGGCAAGGGCAGGAGACAACGACACAAGATGGAGATGAGAGAGATGGTGGGATGCAAGGTAGGACACATTGGAGGACCGCAAGAAAACCAGCTGCAAACTTCTTTTATTCACCACAATTACCACATGGAGTGACCAGGATCTGAACCCTGGTACCTACAAGAGGAAGGTGATTGAACTGACCACTACAATACCGGCTTCCTCCAACTATATAATTAAAGGGCAATATAATAATATCTATGAGAGGCAGGAAATTAAATAGCTTTTTTCTCAAATTTAAATAAATGATGAGCTTTGAAGAAAATTCATATTGTTTGTTATTCAACAGCTGTTTGTGTGGGAACAAAGAACACTGTCCTTATTGAAGAGAAAAGGGATAAGTTTTCAGTTATAGAGAATTCATAGAATTATTCACGAAGAGTTTTTTTACAAGATAGTCTATACACAAGAAAAAGCTATAAAATTTTTTCAAAGTGAAATGTTCAGTATAGCCAAATACTAAAGAAGCTCGAGTTTCTCATTACAATTTGTTTTCTTTTTGAATTTGTCATTAACAACAAAGTCAAAGTTTGATTGTTTTGCATGTGAATCATTTAAGATACTAACCAAGTTCTGTGTACAGTTAAATAAAATGTTGACGACTTAGTCACATTTTAAACAATATCCAATGACTCAAATAATTAACTACGTGAATATTACTGAAAGTCATTGTATATGATATTACAATACATAGAAATACAAAAATAAAATATGTAAATTTTCAATGGTACTTGGAATAATATTTTCTTGCCTTTTAAGACATCCCACTACCATTTTATATCTGTGGCAATGACACAACAATTACATTGCAATTGCACTTTATTTAAAATGTCTTGCTTAACTTTCACAATCAATCAAAGAAGAATAAATTGTAATCTAAACTAAAATATGTACCACACTCACAATCATTGACATTACCTGTCTGTGTTTCTTGTGGAGTTCTTCACCATACTTGCTAACTTCCTTCACAAGTTCCAGAACTTTCTGAACCATCTGCATGTGCAGATTGGAAAGTTTTTCAATTGATGTCCGGACAACAAGCCAGAATGGAGCAAATGTGCCTTGCACACAGCTTGCACCAACTTGCTTTGCAAGTTTGGTGAGAAGCTTTGAATTGTTTTCTTCTATGTTGCATCTTAAGGAAAAAAGAAAGAAAGAAAGATATTTAATTGAATTAAATTAAAAGCTATTGAAATATGTGGTTGCTGATAACTGGAATCCAATTCAATCAACTGTATAACTGCAAATGGAGAAATCTAAATTGTGGTATTAACTGACTTTGCATTAATTAAAAGATTAGTTACTACACAGCAGAAAAATTTCTATTCAGCCAAGAAAACAGTCAATCAACTCAATGTTTCTGAAAGCATTCAACTAATTTTAATACCATACTTTTAAAACAAAATCTGAACTGTTAATTTCAATCATGATATGATTATATTTGGAAAAATGCTTCCTCCAGAAATTTCATATCCGAAGAGATTAATCACCTTTTGAAATAAGTTCAGTATCGCATGAATAGGAACATCAATACTTGAAAATTAATTATGATTATTAAGAAAAAAAAGAAAATGCACCCTATTTCTGTAAAAAAAAATAATATAGTTCAGTTTAGTTCAAGGAACTTCCATTTTTACCATTTACCCACTTACCCTACCACATTTACCATTTATACACTGCTTGCAAATTTTTAAGGAACTTAAAAATTTGAACATTCCGTATCATTAAAACCACACAGATGTTCAAAAGTTATCCAACATTAATTCTCACATTTATTTATTAAATAATATTTGATTTAGTCAGGTAAGTTTGCAGTAAAATATTGATACAAATTGTGGAACTTATTTTTGATATAAACTAGGATTAAAGGAAGACCTTGAGTAGGTACAAGCAAAACTTTACCAATTTTGAGAAAATGAAGTTGGAAGTTTATGAGTTGTATGCAATTTGGATAAATTTGTCATTGTTTACTATAAAATCTCAGCACTTATGTTTTCACTTACAATTCTTAACCCCAACAATTTTAGGCACATTACCTATTTCTGCACTCAATTTTGTTTTCAGCCCAAGTGCACTTCTCCCCTGTGGTCTCTTGAAATTTTATTTAATAATATTATATTATTTATTAATTTGATTTGTTCCTATTAATATATGAGCAATTATTGCAAAGCTTTAATAAGATTCAGTAACATATTATTAAGGTTTTCAATTTTACACTGGTTATCTTCACTATGTTTTCATGACTATGCTTATTTTTATATGAAAGGTTCTTTTGAAACTAGTTTCTAGTTGTGGAAAGTTCTGCTTGAGTCACACATCAAAACTACAACACAGATAAGTGCACAAAATGTATTAATGAAAGGCTACAACATTCCTAACAATATGATTCTATTAGACAAAATTAAACATCACTTAATTGCTCAAATCATGAACTGGCCTCTGAAGGTACTCCAGATTTTTTTGTGCACAGAACTTTCTAGACCAATTAATTAGTAATTCATGAAAGTTCTAGTACAAATAGAATAAAAAAGAACCACAAATATTAAGTATAATGAGGAAAACATTGAAACAAATGCAAAAGTTAAAAGAAGCTGCACATTTTAAATAATTAGTGTGGAATAGAAAAAAACTGATTTTATAGGGGCACTAAATTGAATGACGAAGTTTCAATAAATATGACAAAAGTAATATTCTGTGTCAGACGACATCCACTGAACTGAAAATTCACCATATTAAATCTAAAAAGGTTGGCAAGCCTCAATTTTAGTCTGTAATAAAATTTTCCTCGAAGAAATTAGACCCCAATTTTCAGCAGAAACTCAAATATATAGGTTAATTGAAAAAGATGTAATATCCAAATATCTGGTATATTCTATTTACTATGTTAATGCCGGTGGTAATTATTGTTTATAAATTAATTCATTTAAAATAATACAGACAATTACCAAAATATAAATGTAGAATAAATTACTTAACATTCAAATTTAGAGAAGTTTAGCTCAATGCACAGAAAATTTTCCATTTGAAGTTTAAATTAATCTAGACTATATTATTTAGGTTATGCTCTTCTCAATAGATCTGGTGACATATATGCCAAGTAACTAGACACTTTCTAGCTACAATTATTCAAAAACAAATACTTCAAAACTTCATAGAAGGATGAGAAAAGTATCAACATGTCACAATGATTTTCATTTGCTATTCTAATCATTCTTCATACAGAAGCATGAAAATAAAAATTTTTGCAAAGGGAATAATATAACTGCAGTCAATACAGCATTCCAATTTCGTTAAGTTGATCTTCCAAATGTTTTTTCAGTCAGTCCAATTTATATTTCAATCTATTAATAATTTTATAAAAAAGACAATTAATAAAACTTAAATTAATAATTTTCCGATGTAGATATACTTGTGAAAATATTGAGGAATTTTATAACTTGAGAGGGCAATCTACATAAGACAAAATTGTTTTTCAATTTCACTTTAAATTTAAACAAAAATTGAAATTAAACCATAATTCTAGATGAAGATATATCAGCTCAAACTATTTTTCCGACAAAAGCGGCAACTTTTCATCATGAAGTCGTATCATTATTTTCGCATCCCTATCTACTTTTACTTGAGCGACATGTTTATAAATTTTCATTATTAGAATAGTAATTATATTTCTATCGCAAAATATTGACTATAAAGGAAACTGAGGGGAATGTCAGAAAAGGGGAGAAGATTAAGCTTCTCTGAATTACTGGCGAAGTAATGTGTTCACATCCATGATCAATTTTTTAAAAAAAATAAGTTTGTTCAGCTACAGTATTTTGTTGACTTAATGATTACCTTTAGCAAAGTAACCATTGAATTTTTATGAACATCGTGATTAAATCATTTGCAAATTATTCAATGTTACAATTAAAATTATTTTGCAACATTTCTTTACTCTATTTTAATTTGCAATATTCAAAACATAAATATATTGCAGAAGTTTCATGCACACCATTAATATAAATATTCAATCAATAAAAGCAAAATATTAATTTGAGGTACATGTTTGCCTCCGTAAAGGAAATCTCTTTTTCATTCACAAAATTAGAAGTTAATCATAAATATATTGAAGCTTCAATGAAAGAGAGAAAAAAAACTTCAAAATTCAATTTTCTCTTTTAAAATGTAATTGTCAAAATTGTTTATAATTAAGGTTTTCAAAAAACGAATATAGTACTTAATTCCATTCAAATTATTATTATTAAGAAGAAGAAGAATTTTCATAAATAGAACGTACATGCATTGCCAAAGTAAAATACTAAAGGACACAAAATATATCATATACATGCATAAACTTCTACACAGGTTCAAAGATGACAATTTAATCAGAGGCAAAATAAAAGAAATTATGAAATGATGAAAGCATAATACTTTTGAAAAATCCTACATTTCCAAAATATATGCCCAATATGTGACATAACTGAAAATAAATAATTAGAAAACACTGCTACAAAACAACTAATTCTGAAAGAAAACATCTATTTTTTGCCAAATTTAATGCCTCATTACAATCCATAACAAAATTCATACATATTAGAGTTGCACATCACTTATTTCAAGCATAACAAGTTCAAAACAAAAATTGACAGAAATGACATTCACTATAATGAAGGGTACACGGAAAAAATGTTCAGGGACCAAAATAACAAATTTCCAAGAATGTGTATTTCACGTTTGAAATGCTATACATTGCAAATCGGTTTACTAAACTTTATCATGTACTCTTTTTTATCATCACCATTATTACTAATATAAACTAAAAATTATTTTCCAATGGTTATTGATCGAGAGGTCACTTACTTCCAGCTCTTGATAGTTCTATCTCTGTGCCCTTCAATGAGTTTTAGATATCACAATCATACTACCCCTGAAAAGTACAGTAATAGAACACGAAAAGAAGTGTAATATGATCTCTTCCACTGGTCAAGGAAACTAGCATTTTTAAAAACTTTAACTTTTAAAATAAATTATAAATAATAGTAATAAAATTTTAGTTCTTAAACAAAAAAATAATAAATGTTTACAAGGCTTCTTCAGAAATGTCGAGCACATACTAAAATAATAAACATTGCAAATAATAGCTACCTTTCTCGTAAGAAGTCTGCTAATTCTTTACTGGCCACAACACCAAATTTCATGTTATGATATAATACATCAAAGCCATTGTTCTTTTCTCCCTGTAAAAAAAAAAGAATAATTCAAACATCATGATTAACGGTAATTCCAGTCACAGCTAGTACACATTGTTTAGCAGACATAGCAGATATATTCATTGGTCCTCATAGACTCCCTATCCTGAGACTGAGCTTGCCTGCCTAAGACCAACTTACCCAATCTACCAGATGTCATCAACACTAATATAGAGTAATAATAATAATAATAATAATAATAATAATAATAACAATAATAATAACAATAACAACAACAATGATACAGTTTTTATCATTGGTACCCAAAAGAATTCGCATCATAAAAAACAAACAATCAACACAAAAAATGAACCAACAAACTAAGCTCTAGCTACAACAAAGAATTATTAGATAATTGTTAAATGAAGTAATAATAAAAAATTTGTTCTTCATCCTGTTGCATTTGTTAGTTCTTACAATCCAACATATTGATTTCGCTTTCCCACATTTTTCAATCATGACTACCCGTTAAATTGTGTAACATATGCAATATTTCTAATTGTGCAAATTTTCAGTTACTTTATTTTTATACCTTAGTTTACATACATTCATATATTTTTAACGTGCAATATATCCAATGCAATTCGTATTTTACATCGCAACCCTAATGCAACAGAGTCACAACTCAAAAATCACTTATTTCGCAGGAAAACCGTTGGAAATTTCTCGAGGACATTTAAAAACAGGAATTGAATTGAAATTGAATTGCTATTACTTTGCTATTTATGAAACTAAAAATGGTAGTTGCGTATCACATAATGGAAAATGAATTTAACAATGGGTGTAACTGAATTTTCATTTATATTTTCTTTATTTATAAGCTTTTTTCAAAGTATATTTAAAAAAAATAATGTTCTGAAAAAAAGAAGAAGAAAAGGAAAGAGAGAAACAGAAAAAAAAGGAAAGAAAGAAGAGGTATATTGTATTGAAATACAACATTCCATCAGACAATGTTAAAAATCACTGAATTAAAAACAGAAAAAGGTTATACTGTATTGCAACAACAAAATTCCATCAATTAATGTTTAAATATCACTATGGTATACATATATTTGTCAACATTATATAAAAACTATATTCATCAGGAATTGTATTCTGTTTTTTGTCACTAATTTGTTTTTAAACGGTTTTTCATAATGAACCTGCAGTTAACATTTACTGTCACTCACAACCAAAAATGCCTTCCATGTTTTTTTTTTCATCGATAGTTACTGTTCCTCATTGTCAAGTCCAAATTTTAACATGTTTTTGAATATTTAATAAACTTGGTTTAGGTATGTAGTTGCTGTCTATGGGATTATATAATATTGGGGCTGTTCATGTTGATATTCATTTCAGTACCCGAAAAGGTAGAGTTAAGGGAATTAATTAGCTGGCTAAAAACTCATGTAGATATTATGATTGCCTTTTGACAGCTGGAATTAAACACTTTAAATAAAAAATTTTCCCAAATAATGGTGTGAAAAACTATCATATTGGGGATGAAATATCCAATTAAGAACAAACAAATCAACATTTAAATAAAGAAAAATTAATTAACAAATTAAATAAGAAATAAATAAGTACGACAAAAAGTAAATGAATATATTAGTAATATACCCTTAAAACTTACAATGACTATTACAAGTTACAGGTCTAACTTTCATCGTAAAAATGGCTGATAATTAACCATTTCACCATAATGATTAAAAAATGGAAATAGAATGAATGCTAAAGCACAAATAATTATGCTTTTTCTCTAATAACATAGTGCCAAAACAAGAACTAAAACTTAACTTAACACACTATTGTCAGTAACAGGATTTTATTGTTACATAATCCTTCATAGATCCTCTGTATGAACATAATCAATAGAAATTTTGAATATAATGCAACACACATTAGAAGGAATCACTTACAATCAGTGTACAAGTAAATAAATTTCAGATGAAACAAATTTTATTACTGTGAACACGAACTGGTTGTCATGCAAAATTGTTTATAAATCATTAATTGACACTGTAATTAACCTTGACAAATCAATGTCTTACATAATAAGAAAGAATTGAATTGTATCTTGAACTGCCATCGAACATAACCTTCAAAAGTTTAAAAAAATACATAATGGAAAATAATTATCATTCCAAACAAATTCTTAACAACTGTTCCAATTTAATCCCAAGCATCAATAACAACATACAATGATTGAAATACGTTGTAATATTCAAGCACTTCTGAACCGACAACTTATAAAACGGAACAACAAACAAAAACATCATTAAAATCGCAGGGAATATCAACATTTTAATACACACTTCGGAGAAAAAGAATATCATTGCTTGTAAAACTCGTAGTATGAAACCTTACCCAGAAGTAGTCAATGAAATCGACGGTCATGATGAAAGTATACCCATAACATCAAAATTATCCTTAAATGTTTATCCTTAGTTCAATCACACCTGAAAAAATATAAATATGGCGACGCCCACCGCGTTGGGGCGTTTCTGAGATCCGAGATGTGGAACAGCGACAGATTCGTTCGCCGTTTTATTAGAGATTGCTCCGGAACCGAATGAGATACTAGATAGTCAATTGTTCGAAGGATCTTCAACAGACCGTAAATAGTGGGAAATTCAAAATTTTAAACAAGAGCTAACGAACCTCGAAATTTTCCCAAACAGGTAGACCAGTTGTGGTTGTTGCTTCAATGAGACATTCTTAAATTAAAGAGTGAGTGTCTGATTGAGTTCAGGTCAGCATTAAATAACAATCTTTCAAAAAGCAGGCAGAAAATTGGGCATTTTGTGAAAAACGGTAAATGGTTTAAATTCACAATACACCAACAACAAATATAGTATTATGTACAAAATTGGTCGTCAATTATTAAATTGTTTGTTTTAGCTCTGAGGAAAGCTTAATAATAGCCAAAATGTTGAAATTTTTTTTAAAAGATGGATATTTATCATTGACCTAAACTCAATTAAACAATCACCATTAAAATAATGAGGTCAAGAAAATCAGCAAAAGTTTTAAATTAAGAATTAAGTGTTTGGTTTGTGCACCAAAGACCTTTTTATGAGGCATTATGTTGAGTATAAATTTGTTTTTATCTTTCATTGCCATTCATTTCAAGCAGCATTTACATTGAAAATTTTCATATTTACATTTAATTTTCATAAAATCATTAGTTACATTTATGTTTAAAGCATTGAATATAATTTATGTGTTTTGATAATATCAATACACAACGTTGAATTCGAATATTGAGCAGAATGCTATTACTATAATTAGGTAAGGAGATGTAAATTGTGTTTTTCAATCAAATACTCTTTCAATAACTTTTTTGCAACAGAGCCTATTTTTTAATAATAGTGTGAATTTCAGTGAAAGTAAGAAGATTTTCCTGGTTTTAAAACTTCATTTATATTCTGTAATTTAATTTTGCTACATTTTTTTAACAATTCTCAATTAAATTATCAATATAAACTATATATGAAATGTAGTACTCATCTGTGAGTAATCTTAAATTTAGCAGTTGTCATTATCCTAAAATTAATTTACACACACTTGTATATTTGTTTGAATATAACCATCCAACATAAATAAATTCTTAAATATTCAGCTTCGTAGTACAACAACTTTGATGTGTGAAATGAAAATTAGGAATTACTATATTACTGATAATTACCATTACTAATTTATAATCCTTTAAATTATACATTTTAAAAATGTATGTATTAGATGATAGACTTATCCTCTGATCATATGAAAGAAGATAACATATAATCGAAATGAAATATAAACCATAAATTTTTGTTGACTTACAGTGAGGATCACACTTACAAAATTATCTTTGTACAAGGGTACCATAAGAGGAGTTTAACGAGGCCCAGATGACCTCTTGTCTCATGAAATAGTATTTGGGTAGATCATCTAAGTTAGCAGTAAACTATCTTCTTTCATACCATTTTAATGTATTAATTTTTTAAAATTCAATGAATATCATACTAGGTTGACAGGATGTAATAAGAGTTTCTCTGCCGAAAATTCGCCGCATTACATACCTTTTTCTCTATTCCGTAGGGAGAAAGTAAAAAGTGGATAAACATTGTTCCTAAATACAGTAAATTACACTTCCTAACATTTTCTGTAGTCAGAATCCACGTTGTTTGGATCCTTGATACTGCAATATTGGTTTACGACAAACCGTCCGTCCTTCTGTGATCAACACTAGTGACGTTGGAGACGGTTTTCTTCAAAATTGATATTCGATCTGTACGAACTTGAGGACCTACAAATTTGCAACGGATATTTTGATTTGGGGGGGGGGGTATTTTACATGAGTCTTAACAACATTTTCAAGAACATCAAAATAAATGGCGTAGGTCTCATTTTCGTTGAATTCTCTGAAATATCGAAAATTGAAAAAGTAATTTTTTTCGGCGTCAATTTGTGAACAATTGAATAAAATGGGAATATAAATTACGAAAATAAATTACATAATTATGAACATGAAATAGCAAATATACAAAGTGAAATAATGCTCAAAGAAGATAAATGAAATATTGGTAAAATAAGAAAGTTAATTTTATAATTGGAATAAATTTGAATGCTTTATGACTGATTGATTTGTTTGTTTGTTTGTCTGTCTGTTTATTTAACTTCAAAAACAGTTAAAAACTATGTTTGCCATACTTTGGGGAGAAGTGTGTATATGTGCATATTTTCTCAAATTCTGGAATCCCTCATACCCACCAAGTTGAATTTTGAATACAGATAGAAATTAGCATTTTCGGCAAGAATTCATAAGAAAAAGATTCGCTCTGGCGTAATAAAAAGGATTTGCAAATGAAAATCAACTACAGATTTGGGTTATTATCTATTATCGTGTTCTTCCTGAAGGACGGACTCGACTTCGTGCCGGGAGAACTTCCGTAAACTCATCTGTGAGTACTGTACCATAAACAGTTGTCTAGCTTACTATACGTCATGGCAATGAGACCGAATGAGGTTACATTCATTTTACTTTTTTTACATCAATATTGATGTGCATTCAGGAGTCCAGTTGCTTAACATTTTCTGCATCCAACTGTCCAGGGGAAAATAATAAATTATAATAAATAATATACACCATGTCTTCTACTCAGCTATCAGAGACTGAGCGATGCAAGGCAGCAAAGCAGCTTTCCTCTTCGAGTCACTCGATAGGAGAAAGAAGAAGTTAAGACATATTATAAAGCACCAAAAACGTAAACAGGATTATATTCACACAGAGAACGATATCTGCACTTTCATCTGTAATGGGTCAAGACGGCTATAGAAACATAGTTAATAATGATATGCTTCCTGATTTAAAAAAACTGACCACTGCACTCACTTAGGACCACAAATGCTTCGTGTTTAATAAGAGAACATTTCAACATATCAAGGTTATATGATTTTACTTTATCACCTTACAACATACGTAATAATGGTGCGGCGGAAATCGGCGATTTTTCCATAGAAAAACTTTTAAGGCTCCCACAGACCGGTGTAGAAGATTCGCAGCGTACGCGAGACAAAATACGCCGCGTATCCGCTGTTGCGGCGCTCGCCTGCTACGCAGGTCTGAATGTGTTCATAAGTCAACATGTGATGCGAAATATTCGCTGCGGACATTCCGCGAGGGTTGCGGATGTTCCGCACTGGTGTGTGGGAGCCTTTTTTGTCGGGCCCTAGTAACGAACAAAATATTGACGGCAAAACGTGTTTTGTCTTTCTCTCTTTACGTCCACGTTTGGACAACGCTATACCGTTCAGACGATTTTCTCCAAAATTAATATTCTCCTATTGATCTGAATGGACTGAAGACCCTGTGAGGTTGACGACCCTGTGGGATTAATTATGGGGGGTGGAATCAACATTTAAAATTTTTTCTCAATAATTGCTAAACATTTTTTCATTAAACTTTGTACTCTGATAACGTAGAAAACGCATAAAATAATACCGTAGATCTCATTTTCAATGAAATTCCTGATTTTTCGAAAATTGCAAAACTTCAAATTGTTTTCGATATCTTCCTACTACAATATTGAAGATATACATTTTTTTCCTTAATGAAATCTGTTATTTAGGCATCTTCGAATAAGGTCACACTCATTTTTGTAGAAAAACGGAATAGTTTTCTCGTATGCACGCGGAATTATATCTAAAAGATGGAATTAACTCCTAGTTGATTCTGCAAATGAAATTAACTCTTAGTTAATGTTCAAAACTACTAAGTATATCTCAAATGCACTACCTAGTCTTCGCACTATCTGGTCCTTCAAAAATAGAGAGAAAATAAATACATTTACTATTGAAAAAGAAAATTTTGTCGATTGTTCACAATATTTCGAATTGTATGGTGCTGGGATGTGAAAACAAATAACTGCTCTCCCTCGGTCCCTCATTTATTCAAACCCAAATTCAGAATATGCTTATATATATATATATATATATATATATATATATATATATATATATACACTTACTTTTTCGTGTCCAGGGCTCTGCAATTTGAGTTTTTTGGTCGAAAAATAACAGATTTCCGGCGCACGATCACTTTTCACACGCCTAAAACTTGAATTTTCGTAATTTTTAGTTAACGTTTCATTTTTTCTCGCCTTACGGATTCTTCGTGTGGCGGAAAACGACGAATATACATCAGAAAAAGTCTTATAATTGGCCTCTGGTAACTAAAAAGTGGATAAATCCCGTTTCTAAATGTAGGGAGGAAAAATCCTCTAACACATGGTGTAGCCAGAATACACGTTTTGTTGGTTCTTCGTACCGAAAATTCGATTGACGGCAAAACGTTCGACCGTCTGTCCGTCAGTCTGTGGTCAACGCTAGCGGCTAAACCGTTCAGCCCATTTTCTCCTAAATTGATATTGCGCAATTGATCTGGCTGACGTTGCGGCCCCTGGATTTTCAAACCGATATTTTCAATTTTGGGGTACTCTTCATAAAGGCCCTCAGATATTTCCAAAATTTTCAAAATAAAAGTTACAAATTTTTTATTAAATTTGGTTGTTCAATAGTGCAAAAGGCTTTTAAGAGAATAGTGTAGGTATCATTCGCTGTGATATGCGCGATTTTTCGAAAATTGCAAAAAAAAAAAAACCTTTAAAACTACAAAATTGATGATACAGGTATTTGGCTCAGACAAAATCTGATGTACAAAATTATGTCTTTAAAGAAGGTCATGTACATATTTCGTGAAAGTTAATAGTTTATTCGTAGTTTATGCTTGAAATTTTCGATTTTTCCCCCCAAAACAGTTCCAAAATTAAAAAAAAAATCTTCATATATGTAATAAGGAACGGTTAAAATATGGTGCTAATCTAATTTTCAGATATTGCTCTTTATTTCGTAAATTACAAAAAAAATTTAAAAATACAAATTTGAAGATTGAGATTTTTGTTTCAAACAAAGTCTGCTGCACGAAATTATCTCTTTAAAAAATGTCACGTTCAATAATTTGAAAAAACGGGTAGCTTTGCATAATTTGCGTTCGAAATTTACGAAAACAATTCTTCTCGAAAACCGCCCCATATTTTTTCTTTACATTTTCTTCATATTTATGTAATAAGGGACGGTAAGAAATATAGTGTAAGTCCCATTTTCAGGTAGTGCTCGTTTTTTTTTCGAAAATTGTGAAAATAATTTCAAAACTACAAAATTGAAGATTTTTTTGCCCCAGTATTGTTTGTTGTAGATAATTAGCAATTTAAATAAATAATAAATAAATAAATAAATAAATAAACTAGTGGTGCTACAGAATGGCACAGTCTTTTTCGCCCTAGTTAGTTTTGTAATGTCTCTCCTCTTGACTAACTTTTGCGACAAGCTTCATTGTCTTCACGGCTCCTTTCAGTTTGTCGTCCGAAACCAAATTAGTTTCACATTTTCGCAATTACTCCGCTTCGTAATGCAAGAACAGAAACCACCATACACTTCATTCTGAGTTGCCGCAGGAAATAATTGAGAATTCTACAAGCTTTATTGAAAACCATTGAATCAATTCTAATCGCAAATACTATTAACCAAGATAAATAAACTGGAATCGTCTGTATGTGATTTTCGAATTTTTAATTTTTAAACGATTTTTTACATCTATTGGATTTGTAATACGTAAGTCTCTGCAAAACAATTGCCATCTTTCGGCGCCTAAAACGTACCAATTTTCTCCATAATCCGGATGGCCGAAGTGGTTAAACATCAAGTTCAGTTTCAGCGTTTAGTTGAAAAGGGCCGCTGTTCGCTTCCTCGAAGCTTCAAGGATAAATATTTGTTACATCTGGTTCTTTTAACCAACAAAAATTATTTACCGCGTCGAGTTATGCCTTCCGAGCTGCAATCTTTTTCTTCCAAAGGACATTTATTTTATATTTTGTTCATTTTTCCGCCGCCTAAAGCTACAACTGAAGCAACAAGCTTTTATGATTATTACATGAGTGCCTACCCCCCTGTGCACTCCTGTGGCCGAGGTTGTTAATTCTCTCAGTGTTTCGGAGGCAGCGTCGGCTTGTTCGAGCCTCGTTCAGGGATAGCTATTTGTTACAATACTGTGTTGCCGAACAAAACTATTGAAAATTGCAGAAACATAATTGAAAATTATTTGAAGAACGTCTACTAACAAATACAATAAATTATGATAAATAAAATTTGATGTATGTAATTTCCGAATTTGTAATATTTAACCCCCTTGTTTTTCAATTTTCTTCAGCTCCGTAATGCTAGAACTGTAACAGTTGTGTCTTGAGTAATATGGAAGGGTAGAGATCTCGTTCTCCTGAATGGCCGAAGTTGTTAAGTGGCATATTCGGGTTCATCACTTGAAACCAAGAGATCGCCGGTTTGAGTCCCACACGGGGACTTTAATTTGATAAGAGTGTTGTAGAAAACTATTAGGGATTTGAGAAACTTTATTGAAAATCATTTGAAGCATTTCTATCCACAAACGCAATCATTACATGCACAAATAAACCGGACGTCTCTGTACGTGCTTTTGCAATTTGTAAATTTAAACATATTTTCAACTTTCTTTTGCCATTTGTAATACGTATGCCACGCCAAATCAATTGTTGAGTTTTTGTACATCTGTATGAAAAGAACTAATGAATCTATGGACAGGCAATTTAAATACATTAAGACCACTAGCCATGTGACCAACTTAAATATCCCTAACAGTTCAGAAATTATTATTACTTTCTCGCCTTACGATTTCTTCGTAAGAAGAGAAAGTTATGCGCTAGTGCATCGTGCATTGTGCCAGTGTTTCATGCCAGAGCATTTGTGCGCCAGAAAACGTTGAAATTTTGTCAGGATAAACTTTATTGCTGGGTTATGGTAATGAGAAAGTGGATAAATCCTGTTGCTAAATTTAGAAAAAAATCTCTAACTCGTGATGTAGCCACAATTTATGTTTTGTTGGTTCTTCATACCGGAAAAACGATTGCGAGCAAAATGTCCGTATGACCGTTTGTCTGTCTGTTCGTCTATGGTTAACGCTAGCGCCTAAATCATTCAGCTGATTTTCTACAAAATTGATATTGCCTGAATGATCTTAACGGACTGGAGGCTTTTGGAGTTTCTAACATATATTTTAATTGTTGAAGTTTTTTTTACATGAATCGGGCATTTACCTTTTTATACCTTTGTCCGAGTTCGATTCACGCGCCGCTTCTGAGGCGTAGTGGTATGAGTGCCAGCATGTTAACTCTGAATATCTCAGTTCGAGTTTCGGAGCGGTAAAATAATTCGCTGCTTGACAACACTTCTGCTGGTTATGTAGTAACGGTAATGTTGCGGAACGTTTAGAAATGATGCAAGAAAGTATGTGCTTTAGCAGCATCACTAGTTTTTATTATTAGTTACACATATTTCAATTTCCCTGCGGAAATATTTGATTCATAGCATTGTCCGGTTGTATAGCTGAAAATGTAGTTGCAGAAGGAGGAAAATCTTACCATTTTTCTGTTCATGTGCTGTTCCTTTATCACAAAAGCGAAGTGATGAAGTAGTGACGTACAAGAAGAGCGGTCCCAAACCCCAGCGGATAATTCACTGAGATAATTTATTTAACTCAACCTATGGTTTTGTACGTGATCTAACGACCATATCTACTCGTATCAGATAAAGCAAGAGATAACGTGAATCCGAATCAATAAAGAGAAAGAGAGATATAGATACAAATTGGGAGAAATAAAAGAGAAAAAATTACACCAGTAGTGCGACAACAGCTTTTTCGTAATATTCCACGGATCATTCCACGTCAAATCACACAAATTTAAGGAAAGTTTGACCTTGATGTCCCAATTTTTTAATTTCTTTTTCTGTGAAGTGTATAGGCAAAAATATGAAACACGTGTTTTTTTATTTTTTACAAACATTATTTTGCCGAAAAAATATTTATTTTCAAAATTTCCAAAAAAATGCTCGCATCGCTAAAGTTAATTATTGAACTATAATATAACTCGTGTTGTAATTGTGTCAGACATTTAGTATTTTGCGCAATTAAACAACAAAAGTTACTCTTTCATTTGATGTATGTATTGATTTCATTTCGTTTCAAAATGCACTTTTTCACCTATTTTTTTAAAATTTTCTCCGAAAGCTCAACGATTTAAAAATCTAAAAAAATACCACTGTAATCTCTGAAAATTTCTACATAAGTCTGGTAAGTTCCCAATTTGGACACAGATAATTCTGAGAAATTAAATACATTAGAATGTCTACTTGCTGTTTTGCTGCAGCGCCTGCTAAAGCGTCACCCCCCAAGCAAATCAACAATAGACGATTACCATCAATATACTCCCACAGAGCAATACCTAGTAATATCCCTTCACATCTGACAATGTGAGGGATATATACATAAGACCTTCATAGCCAATTAAATTAAAATTAACGGAGCTTTTTTAACGGATTCAATTTAGTATTAAACGGACGGAATACTAATAAAAGTATGTGATACAGTAAATTAAATATATCTTTTTTTCCTTCACTTTACCAAGAATATTGTTTATTCACTGGTTGCGTAGACCTCGTTTATTCACTGTTTGGCTAAGAAATCAAACTATGTATTTTCTTTACGCCTTCTACGTTTTTACTTTCTCGCCCTTAAGAAAGAACTTCTTAAGAAGGGAAGGTTATGTAATGCTGCGGGGAAAAGCGGCGAATTTTCCGAAAAAAACAACAACTCATAATGCCGAGCCCTGGTAGCGAAAAAGTGGTAAATCCAGTTGCTAAATTTAGAAAAAAATTCTTCTAACACGTGGTGTAGCCGGAATGCATGTTTTGTGGGTCCTTGGTGCCAAGAAATCGAATGACGGTAAAACGTCTGTCCTTCCGTCTGTGAACAACGATAGCAGCTAAACCGTTCAGCCGATTTTCTCCAAAACAGATATTCCCAAATCGATGTGACTGATGACGTGACGCCTTGAATTTCAAACCGATATTTTAATTTTGGAAGGTACTTTACATGAAGCCCATAGCACATTTTCAAAATTTTCAAAAAATGGCTCCAGCTTTTTTGATTAAATTTTGTTGCTGAATAGTAGTTAAGCGTTTAAGACAATGGAGCAGGTATCACTTTCGTTGAAAACTAATTTTTCGAAAATTACTAAAATTCAAATTTTTTTCCTACGACTAAAATATTATATATATATATATATATATATATATATATATATATATATATATATATATATATATATATATCAACCCAATAGGAGGAAACAACGACAACCCAGAAAGATCAAACCAGATCCAGAGTACCTGAAACTAAACAAAGAAGAAATCATCACGCAAATTAATCAGGAAAAGTCAGCAGACTGGGAGAAATTAACAAAGAAAATACAGGAAGCAATGAAACTAGCACAACCCCCTCGCACCAGGAAACATTGCTGGTGGAACACTAGATGTGATCAGGCAGTCAACACCCGAATAACTGCGTGGAGAAAATTCAGCAGTCACAAAACCGAGGAAAACTGGAAGAACTTCCGTGAAACTCAGAAGCAAGCCTCCAAAATAATAAGAAAAGAAAAACGAGGATACGAGAACAGTAGACTACAGGAAATCCAACAGGATTTCACCAAAAACAACACAAGAAATTTCTACAGGACTTTTAGAGAAAACTTACGAGGATACCAAGCACCCAGCCTGTGCTTCAAAAAACCGAACGGCTCCGTGGAAACTAACACCAACAATAACTGCAAGCTGTTGGCCCAATACTTCAACACCCTTTTCAACTGCGAACCTCCTCAAGAAAAACTTGACTTCACCAATCCGGTATCCATACACCCAGACTCACAAGCTCCGGATCTCAAAGAAATTACAGAAATAATCAAACTGCTCAAAGTCAACAAAGCACCAGGAGAAGATGGGATTATCGCTGAACTCTGGAAACTGAATGATCCCACACTAACAAAGAAACTTCATCACATCATTTCAGATATATGGAAGACGGAGCGTATACCAGATGACTTGAAATGTGCTCTAATCCACCCGTTACACAAGAAGGGTGACAAGAAGGACATCAACAATTACAGAGGAATCTCGTTGCTTCCGGTCACTTACAAGATCCTCTCAAAAGCACTTTTAAACAGGATAGAAGTCCAGGCAGATCCGTTAATTGGCGAATATCAGGCCGGATTCAGAAAAGGGCGATCATGTGCTGAACAGATCTGGAGCTTAAAGACGATATTACAAATGAGGAAGTGCAGAAACACAGTAATTATATTTATCGACTTTAGGAAAGTTTATGACTCCATAGACCGCGAAACTCTTTTCAAAATCATGGAAGAATTCGGTATCGACCAAAAGACACGAAGGATCACAGAAGAGACACTTTCAGGAACAACGTCCAAAGTGAAATTCATGGGCGAAACATCAGAACAATTCGAGATCAAAACTGGAGTCAGACAAGGGGACGGACTATCCCCAATCCTCTTTAACATTGTTCTTGAGAGGATCATCAAGGAATGGGAACCCCAAGTAAAAGGCGTCCAAATTGGTATCAGAAAAGAAAACAGAATTAAAGTCAAATGCCTCGCTTTTGCAGACGACATCGCGATTATCTTAGACAACAGAACCGAAGCGATTCATGCAGTGGAAAAATTACATGCAATAGCACAAAAAACTGGGCTACAGATTTCCTACGAAAAGTCTCATTATATGGAAAGACGACCAGAAAATAAATCCCCTTTAATTACAAAACACGGCAAAAATCACGCAAGTCTGCTATTTTAAATACCTCGGTGAATCCATACAGACTTCTGGACTTAACAGAATTGCAAATGAACAGAGAATCTTAAAGCTGCAGAAGGCCTACAAGTTAACATGGTGTCACTACAATAAGAAGTGCATTTCCATAGACGCCAAACTAAGACACTACAAAACAGTGATTCTCCCGGAAGCAACATATGCAGCTGAAACAATGGTAATCGACGGGCATTCTAAAATTAGGAAACTTAGGGAAAAATTAGGAACGAAAAATTCTCAGAAAAATTTATGGGCCAATCAACAAAAACGGGCTTTGGATGAAAAGACCTCAGAATGAACTTTATCAGAAGACCAACACAATAACGGAAGAAATCAGAAAACGCCGAGCAAAATTTTACACCCACATCTATAGGATGGAAAGCTCCAGATTGCCAAAGAAGCTGCTGAATATCATTACAACAAGTAAATGCGGTACAGAATGGTTGAAGGAGGTTCAGAGGGACCTTCAACAGATCAATATTAAAAATTTTGAAGATCGGAACGAGTGCAGGAAAAAGATCAGCAACGCGAAGTTTGAAGAAAGGACATCGCGGCAACCAGGAAAGAAGTGGACTGACGAACGGAGAAAAGAGCATTCCGAGAAAATGAAGAGATTTTGGGAAGGAAAGAGGAAAACCATTCTAAAATGATACATGTGTTCAAGCTCAATCGCTCTCCCAAAGGGGAATAATCGCAATAATAATAATAATAATAATAATATATATATAAAGACGATTGTTTATGTGGGTTAGTGATAAGCTAAATTTGTTTCCCTGTAAACAGTTTTATTCCTTTTTATGAACAATCATTCACAAAGTCTATTAACATTATTTAATATAATATTATAACATTAACATTATTAACAACGACTATTTGACATAAACAAATTGTAAACTTACCTGTAAACAGAGAAACGAC
The DNA here is from genome assembly GCA_038098605.1 of Gryllus longicercus. Lineage (NCBI taxonomy): Eukaryota > Metazoa > Arthropoda > Insecta > Orthoptera > Gryllidae > Gryllus > Gryllus longicercus. The sequence goes on from JAZDUA010000040.1 coordinate 1,808,981, forward strand.
AATTAAAGCTGACTAACCGCTTCTCTGTTTACACTTACTTTAATAACATTAATTTCAATATTTTTCAACATTCCCTCTGGCTCATTCCCTCTGGCGGTCCTTAGTGTCAACCACACGCAACCACTCTTAACCACGCGCCAATGGTGGGAATCACATGTTCAGAATAAAGAAAATATATTTTCTTTACATATATATATATATATATATATATATATATATATATATATATATATATATATACAAGGAGCGTTCCGAAAGTAATGCAATTGAATTTCCCGCGTCCCTCCTATTGGTCGGAGTGGAATCGGACCACTTGCAGTAGGTGGGGGGGACGCTTAGCTTTGCTATGAAACCGGCCTCAGTGCTCTGCAAGCTGTGCAAGTGGCAAGACGTCGGCTATTGTGAATCTCTGCGCGCCGACCGTGTCACGGATAGAAATGGAATCGACGACCGAGCAACGTTACGCGATTAAGTTTTGTGCTAAACTGAAAAAGTCTCTTGAAGAGACTTACAAAATGATTCGTGAGGTTTATGAGGACTCTGCTCTGTCCGACTCTCAAGTTTCGAAGGGGTTAAGGAGGGCCGGGAAGAGGTTCACGATGAACAACGTTCTGGGCGTCCGTCAACCAGCAAAACCGACAACAATGTCTTTTTCGACAGCAAAGGAATGATCCATATGGAGTTCGTTCCTCAAGGACAAACAGTTAACGCTGTCTACTACGTGGATGTGCTGGAAAGACTCCGAAAAAGGGTCGTCAGGACGAGAAAAGACATCTCCACTACCTGGCAACTCCATCACGACAACGCGCCTTGCCATAACGCGCTACGAGTCCGCGAGTTCCTGGTCAAACATCGGGTGCCAACGCTTCCCCATTCTCCCTACAGTCCTGCCCTCGTCCCAGCAGACTTCTTTTTGGTCCCTCGGGTTAAGGCGGCCCTGAAAGGAACCCGTTTTTCGTCCATAGAAGAGATCCAATCAGCCGTGACGAAGACCTTGCGAGAGGTCCCCGAAAACGCCTTCCAGAGCGCCTACCGTTCATGGCAGAGTCGCTGGAAAAAATGTGTAGAGGCCCAAGGACAGTATTTTGAAGAATTTTAAGTGTTTGTGAAAATATGTTCAATAAATTAATTTAAAAAATAATAATTGCATTACTTTCGGAACGCTCCTTGTATATATATATATATATATATATATATATATATATATATATATATATATATATATATATATATATATACCTTAATAAAATCTGTTCTTTCAAGATAGATTTCGAAATAAAGTAATGTATAATTTATCGAAAATATGATTTCTTTTTTCGTGTCAACGTTTCGTTTATCAAGTCAAAACAATTACCTTTTTGAGTGAAATATAGGTAATTTGTAATTTTGTTTAAACAATTTTTTCTCAAAAACTGTAATTTTGATTACATTTTGACCTCGGATGATATAGGACGCTTAAGAGAATGGAGCAGGTCTCACGTTCGTTGAATAGTTTGATATTTTGAAATTGGAAAAATTCAAATATTTTTGCGGAGTCGTCTTACAACTACTGTTATGAAGACAAACTTTTTTGTAACGAAACGAGTTCATCAAAAGAATATCTAAAAATAATGACATGTTCAAATATTCGAAAATACGAGTATTTTTTGCGAACATTTGTGACAAACAGCCGATTTTCATCTTCTTTAAACAATTTTTTTTTTACAAAAGGTACAGTTTTTAGTATTAAATTTGGACTTTAGATAGGGTAAAGGACGCTTAAGAGAATAGTGCAAATCTCATGTTCGTTAAAAGGCCTGATTTGTGGATATTTTCATTAAAAGTTTCGGCGTGTTCCGACAACTACAATTGGAGCCCAAAGCAGAAAGAGTACGTGTTCACATTTCGACGATTTTAATATTATGATTACAATGCCTTCCTTTTACCTTTAGATTTCACTGTGCAAAAGTTAAGTTCTTTACTTTTGTTCTTTCTTGACGTGAATTAAAAGAACAATGCAATGCAGAAAGGGGTCATGTTGCAAAGATAAAACGTTCTTGCATTGGTTGAGATTGGTAGCCATGTGAAATTTCTAAAGGCTGTGTTGCATGCTATAATTATTGTGTGTACTTGAGTTTTAATGTTCTTTAAAACAGTTTTGTAAATATTTTTTATGAGGAACAGACGTTATTTTTTTGTATAAAAACATGAATGTAGGGGAATAAAATGAAGACAAGAAGAAGCTTAATTCAAAACATACGAAAAGGAACGTCATTACGAAACTGTTAGCTTATGTGGACAAAGATTTGTGAATTCTAAAGAGCAATCATTCTTGAGAGAAATGTAGTTTGAAATGTTTTGAGACCCCGCATCTTAATCCAGATGTGATTTTATGTTATTGCAATATTTTGTATACAAAGGATATTCAAGACACTTTCAAGGGCTTATATATTAAGCCTTAAATATTCTAGAGATAAAAGGTCTACTTACTAGATAAAAAAAAACTACAGAACGTTTGAAATAAATAATTTACGATTTTCTTCATACGATAACTTCAAAACTACTACGATAACTTCAAAAATGATTTTTTCATCCCATTCGCGCTTATTTTTTAAACTATGAATTAACAAGAGAATAATGTCATGTGATATAAGCATTGTCAGAAGCATTATTTTCATGAAAAAATATGAGGTACCCATCCAATGCAGAAAAGGTACATCTTTCAAATTTATTTTTGTAATATCAACAATGTTAAAAAAATATTTCAATGTACTATTTTGTAGTTTATTACGTTCAAATTCTGCAAATATATCTGTAGAAAAGGTTACAAAATAAAATATTAATGTCTTTTTGCAAATCGTTTAACTTTCCCGCAAACCTACACTTGAAAACATTAAGATTCGCGTTGAAAAAGCCTTGGCCCGAGAGGTTGATTGCACTGGACATCCTTGTTGACAGCGCTATCCAGAGAATAAATCAGAGACGGTACTCAATGTTAAAAGGGAAAGCCTTATTTGCCCAACTTCCCATGCCGCCACATTGTTCTGTATAACTTCTATTGGGTAAACGGACAGCCAATAGCGAAGAAGTAACCGGTAAATTTGAAATAAACCAGCACCGCGGCAACTTTAAAATTTCACTCCCATAATTGCGCCTTAATTAAAAAATTCACAATAATAATAAGGATTTTATGGAAGAACAAATGTCAAATTAGGGCATTAAAATCTAATATTTATTGAGCACATTGATATTACACAATTTCAATAGAATTAACAATTTTGTATTACACAAGACAATAAACATAGTTCACCAGCTCAAATGCAACTTTACTGGCTTGTAGACATACCAAATTAATGTGCATACTATGGAATATTACATTGTTAGAGAGCATCTGAACATGGAGACAAAAAAGAAATTTTCACCACCTTCAAAATATGCAACAAAGTGATAAATGCGTTTCTTACATATAGCGAATACTTACGATTTACAAGGCTAGCATGTGCATCTGCCGCACATGATGTAGCAGCATACTGAACGGCCCAAGAACCTGTATTAATAAACAACAAATTATTACCAATACATTATGCTTTCAATAGCATGCTTCTATTTGCATTTCACACACATACAAGAAACGTACCTTTTTTCAGTATGAATTGCTGCCTGTGTACAAGGATCTGAAAATTAAAAAATGCTGGTAAGAAAAGCCTCCCATTGAACTATTTGGTAATCAAAATGAAAACCACAAAAACAAAATTGTATGCTCATTTATAATCTAAAACAAATCTGCCCTGTTTAAAGTTCTATTGTCAGTGACAGATAAACTATAAATGTAAGGGGGGGAAAAAGAAAAAAAATCTACTAAAAAATAAGTCTTGCAAGTCATACCCATTGCTATTGCGGGTGTCACCTCAGTTCAAACAAGTGGTCTAGAAATGAACGTGAACATTAAAAAAAATTCTACAATTTACAACTGAATTATTTGAATGCATTTTTAAGGCAAGCACCATGAATACTGGCAGCAAATGTACCAGGCACACTTGTCGCAATGTACCATTCACTGACATTAGTTTTTTAACCACAAATGGTTATTACCTAGGTTAATCTGATGAGAGAAACTTCATTGAAATTATTTACTATTTTATGGCATTGAATACTGTCACAAACTGTTCTATGAACAAATAAATTATACATATTTCTATTGAAAAGAAGTCTCACTCGTATCAGGAGTAACTTATGTCCAACAAAAACGTTGTTTTCGTAAAAACAGATTTATTCCAGTTTCACACAAGTACAGCGTAACCATTCACTAGCGAGTTTTACTATGTTCCAGGGGATGTACCAGGGAAAGCCAAAGTCGCAGTTAACCAGGAAGATGTCCGATGTTCGCTGCAGTAGTCCCGATTTTACCGTCCAGGAGAGAGAGAGTCCGTTTAACTTCGCCGCTTCGTTGCAACTAATCACTATATCGCACGCATTCACTATACTGCCGGTAGGCGCTGACTGACTCCTGTACAGTTTTGTGAACGCACGAAGAGTGCAATGCACGTTCACGCCACCGCGTTGAGACCATTCCTACCCTTACGGGCATCTATGGCCATTCCTGCAACATGAAGAAAAACCGAAGGTCAAAAAATGACTTTAAACTACCGGCGCGCGCATTGCGTGTTTGGAAATACAAAGTTTATGTTTCAAGTCTCATTTCTCTGTTTCAGATTACTCTTACTCCAGGAAGTGCTTCGGTCGCCTATACGTGGCCCTTTGATCGGGTTGGTATGAGGCGATCTCGGAAATGAGAGGGTTTTCCGAGTCAGCTGCTCTTTAAAAAAAAAAAAAAAAACTATATTTTTGATATGATTTATCAGCAGTGGCATTGATAATTACCGATGAAGAGTGTTTCTAGGGGCGCAGAGGGCAGCCCTGAGACACTCGTTTTGAACTACTTGCAGTTTGTTCAGATGAGAAGTTGCTGCAATTGCCCAACTTGGGCATGCGTAGTCCATTTGCGGCCTAATTATTGGTTTATAAAGCGTGAGGCAGTTTGCCGTTGACAGTTTGCTCTGCTTGTGAAACAAGCTTCGCAATCTGCCTCGGGTCTGCCGCGCTTTCTGTCGCACATTTTCGATGTGCAGATTAAATGTTAGTGAGCTGTCTAATGTGACTCCTAAATATTTGACATATTTTGCCCAATTAATCGCGTCTCCGCATAGCGCGAGCGGCCTTGGCCGCGTGAATCGCCGTCTCCGTGTGAAGAGTACAGCTGCACTCTTACTCACATTGACTTTGACCCGCCACAGTTTCAGCCACTCCTGGATCAGTAGCAAATGTTGATCTTGAAAAGTACTTCTGGAGAAGCTCGATATTTTTTCGACGTGGCTATTATAGCCGAATCGTCTGCGTATAAAGCGAGCTCCGTTTGAGGGTGGGTGGGAATATCACGCACATAGAGGCTGAAGAGCATAGAAGCAATCACGCTCCCTTGCGGCACTCCGGCCCGTGTGGCGCGGCGGGTAGATTTGGCATTCAGAAGCGTCACTTGGAACGTTCTGTTTGCTAGGTACGAGTGGATAAGGTGCACAAGGTATACAGGAAACTTCATGGAGCGAAGTTTGTAAAGGAGGCCGACGTGCCAGACCTTATAAAAGGCGCTGGCAACGTCGAGGAACACTCCACCTGTAAATCGGCTCTCATTGAAGTTGCGTCTTATGCGGTCCGTGATTCGCACAAGCTGATGCGTTGTGCTATGTCCCGCGCAAAAGCCAAACTGCTCCTTGTTTAAGAGAATTTTCTGAAACATTTTTTTAGAATTCTGTTTTGGATTAGTTTTCATGATTGACTCTACTCTCTGGGGCGCCGCTTTATACCCCGCTGGGGCTAAGGGTCCGCTGGCTAGCCCCGGAATAAGGGTGGTGGCGCGCGTTGCGGTGCTTAGCCGCGCGAGACGGCTGCTGCTCTCGCCCTCTAGTGAAATGCCTGAATGCACTTCGAAGGAAATGAACTTACTTCCTTTAACGTTTGCATTGAAATTCTGCAATGCTTCTTCGCAGAGGAGATTTTGTGATTCCGAAATTTTACTGGAACAGCATAATTACACGTCCTTCGAATGGGAGATATAATCCCGTTTCAGAAAATGTTCCATGCATATTTACTGCTTGTGAGATAATTCCATCTGCATTTGGGGAGAGCAGGGTTCCCATTAGCTTTAAACCATTCTCTATATCTAAAACAAATATATCAATTTTACAGGCACCATTTCAACAAAAGTATAATAAAGAAGCAGTATTCATCGATTAACTACATGCATAAAAATGAAAGATAAAAAATGTAACTCACTGTTTCACGTATCATAGGAACCCAAATAGACGTGTTAATGGCTAATTTAGGGAAAGCTAGCCTCTCTCGGCCTATTTATGGCTAGGTTAGGGCGTAAGATCATTTCTCTTAATATAATACAATTTGGTTATAGAATATTATCAATATAAACTTCGTCATAAACATAACTTTCAGGGCCGTGACTACCGCCAGGGCAACCGGGGTAGTATCCTAGGACCCCGAAATTAGGGTACCCCGACAAAGTGATTTGCCGAGTGCGAGACGTCTCGTGTATTCGCGAGAAATATTTTGACATACAAATGCGCTGGAAATGATGCGTTGCCTAGAGTCAAGGTTATTTTATGTAAATCGCGAAAACCGATGGTCTCATCGCTCCAATTTGAAAATGCATATTGAAGAATCTACTGAGATGTATAGCGAGTTAGGTTTGGTGATATAGTGTAAATAGAGTATTATGACTGACACATTCTTACTCGAAACTACCAAACTTTACTCTCACTAGCCTTAGAAGCTTCCCATCAGTAGTGTTAATCCTGTTTATCACATAATATCTGTTATTTCTTGTTTTCGTAACGTACTTCTTGTACCCTAGTTACCGCGTGCTGACTTCGGAAAACTTCACCCGGCTAAAGGAGAAAGTTTGCTTTGAAGCTGTTTCCACGTTGTACTTTATCCACCCATTTAAGATATTATTAACACTAACCGGCTAATTCATTAATTTGTAAGATTCGGACATGAGCTGCTATATACAGGAGCCCGGAAGCTAAATGGCAAATAACACACTGTATTTTGCTGTTCTTGTTCCATATTGTTATCTTAAATTTCAAGAGGAATGGCAGGGCCAGTTAAAAAAAAAAAGAGTTTTTTTACTGTTCTTTGACGAAAATAAATCGATAGTTTAGCGGCGCTATATATAGTTTAGCGGCGTTTCCAGCATGCGCCCGGCCTAAAAGACACACATTTTGCCTTTAATCAATTTTCGGTATCAACGACCCCAAAAACATGGATTCTGACTTTGGATACGAACATTTGCTAGAGCACGTAGAGGAGGTAATTTACTATACATATAGGAATAATCCACTTTTTTGTTACCAGGGCCTGGCAATAATTATTTCCGGTCGAAAATTTGCTGTTCGCCAGCGCACTACTTTCTCTTCTTACGGAGTATGGCGAGAAAGATAAAATGTGGTGATAATTTTGGGAAAGTTTTGAAAATGTCCTAGAGTATACAAGTGAAGTATCCTCAAAAATGAAAAAAAAAAGTTTCAAATTTACAGGGCCCCGAATCGGGCCCGATCGATCTGGAATATACATGTTGAGAAAAATACCGTGTAGGATGTACGTGATGTTATTGTTTACAAGTGAAAATATTTTATAAAAAACACCCTTTTTCTACGTCTAGCACACCCGAAACGTGTATTTACATTAAAATACGGTCATTAATTTTTTTTACAGCATTACATAACTTTCTCTGCACTACGTATATGAGAAAGTAAAAGAAAAATAACTTACGTTATAAATACTCTGTTTTTATAGCAAGAATAATTGTTTTCCTTTCATTTCTAGCAAGTTTGTTACCATTGGTGACGTGACGTTCTGCAGAATGTCGCCGTGAATTTAATTTCTTGATGTGATTGAGTAGTTTGTTGCACATTTGTTGTAAGCTTTTGGCGTACTTACCCCAATCTTCAACACCGACTGCTCTAGCACTCGCACCGACCGCGCTCTCTGGGTACACCTGCTTGATTCTAGCTTCTGGTTATGGTCGCTGGACGGCTCTACTCTAGCCAAAACGTCTTCTCGCGCGATCAAGAACTTGCCACGTGTTCATATCCAAAAATGAAATCAAATCTGATCGGCCTAGGTGGCAGAATTTCCGAAACTGGCCAAGTCGGCTATTGAAAAACATATTCATAAATGAAAATAGTGTTACCACCCTTTTTCTGAAAAAAAAAGAAGAAAAAAAATTGGGAACCACAGAAAGCGGAAACTTCAATAGGATTAATCATATTGCATTGTTTTGTATTTTAAACAGTTTTTGTCGATTTCCCAACGAACATGACATCAGTCATCTGTCAGTTGATGATGACCTTTTAAATATATCCCGTTCATTTGTCTTCCCAACTTCAGCGACCGTTACTCTGAACCCTGATCCTCCAACTTCACACCCTGAAATTCTCTCACTGGGCATGCTCTAGAAGCACAAACAAGTTTTTCCTTTTTTCAAAATGCGCAGTTGTCTTCAACTTCTTAACTTTTTGGCCTCGGAAACCTAACTAGACGTGTTTTACACCGTCGTCATAATAGTTGATTATATTTTTAATTTAAAATAATTTTTGTTGGTAATATTAGCGGGCATAGTAAATTTATGAACTTAGTTCAACACATTAAGAATTCACTTTCCGAAAATAAATTAATTTTTTCAACATTAACCCAACCAGAACTTTTCTATGGAGATATGAGTGTAGGGTCCACATGATTTAATATTTTCTAATAAAGAATTTTTCATTTGCGCCCAATTTACAATTTATTTTTATTAGTTGATTTATAGTTATTTTTAAGATATTCAAATTGAGATATTAACTGACTTTCGGCACAGCAGAAGAAAAGTAAAAACTGTATTTCTGCCATCGCTGTCAAGGAAGAAAGACGCTGAAGCCCCTCTGTGATTTGGGTGCACCAGTGATTTTAATAGATAACTTTTATATCTAACGTCGTATTTGTTTTGACATTATCTCTAGATATTATAATTATTACACGAAATATTTACTCAACATTCGTCAAAGAATAGCGAACAGGTAGAGTAAAGGTCGGCAATTAACACTAGTAGGTCAAGAAATTGTTACTGGCAAGGTGACTACCTATTTCAGCAACAATAACTGCATTACCTTGTTTATCAATTATACACCTGCAAAACGAAGATGCACTTAAAGTTGGTGCATCTAGTTTCAATACAAATTACACAATTTGCTAAACTTACTGTTTCAAAAGGGCATAGTATTTCATATTTCAGAAGATACTAATATTTGTTTCTGACGAACGTTTTCTAGATTTAATACCACTAGAAATTATTCGTTCGCAACGAGCGTGCGTGTAAAATGGTGTTATTGTTTGTACACGTGCTTTCAACATCTGTAGCAGGTCTGTACATGATACTGGACGAAGTAACTGGCTGGCGTTTAAGAAGCTGCGTGACGTCCGACTGACTGCTCATGAAGGGGAGGGGAGGGCTGTCCTCACAGCCCAGTCAGACTACCATAGAGTATACGGAAACAATAACAACACCGTTTTAAAGAAGCGAACCGATTAGGTAAGGAGAGAAAAGTGCGTTTTCGCATCAACTATAAAAAGGACAACAGATAGTAAAAGCGATTAGAGCTATTTTATGTTATTATTGTCATCTTAGAATTATGAATGCGGACAATTTATTCCCGTTAATTTTCGCCGCGCCTAATACGATTTAAAAGTTGAAATTGCAATAAGTTAAACCCGTCATAATTGGGTAGAATAGCTTTCTTATGATTATTCGAAGCACTGTTACCATTTGGTTCAAATATCCTGCTTCCTAGATCGCAACTTGTATGTTTTTCGTTATATGAGTTGAAGCGAGACGCGTAGTTCAAAAAGATATCCATAAATTGTACTTCAAGCTAGGTCCTCTTGGAACTACGTAGAGCCCATCTCGTCGATTAACATTGCAGAAACAATGCTCCCACATGTCCGATTTAATTCAATCCTCTCTTCAAATACTCTCGAAACTAAAAAGAACAAAGTGTGAAAATTTCAGCGAAAACGGTCAAGTAGTGTTTGCGTCTATATGCGACAGATATACGCATAATCCCTTTTATTTATATACCGACAGATATACTAGATATATTAATAAACAGACACTGAATATATTCGTTTCAACAATGATCTTCGTTTGTTTCTTGATTTCGTGAAATTGTACAATTAATGTTTATAACAATCGTCGTAGTTTGGTTTAAAATTGTATGAATCATTTAAAAGGATTAATAGTCAACAAATATAATGTTTGCAGGTATGTTTCAAATTCAACGAAACTGCTCGGTCGATGAAGTTCCTCAAGAACCCTCTAGAGCGCTCTGCATGACTCTATGCAACAGCGCAACCATCGCCAAACGCGGCCACTCGGAGAACTTCGTCGCGTAGCTGTTCACTTCCACAGCCTCCAAGCTCGTCCCCACCTCGTCGATTCACTTCGCAAAAACAACGCCCCCACATGTCCGATTTAATTCAAACGAAGAATTTAAATGCTCCCGATAGTACAATGAAAAATGTGCGAAAATTTCAGCTTTCGATAAACCCCTACTTTTGCCGGAATTAATGCCTTTTTAGTGCCTATTTTACTAAAAATGCAGTTTTGATTGCCTAATGTATGTAAAATAAATGCCTAAACGTCCAATTTCTACTAATTAGTGATGGGCACTTTCCCGTCAGATCTCTATATATTTATTTCTGAGTAATTGATGGGTGAAGATTGTTAAAAAACGATGGAAAATTGTCTATTAGCTGAGTGTTTATAAGTGTGGAATTTCCTATTAATGCTGATTAGATATTTTATTGCCACTATAAAGTCAGAAATAGTTTTAAAAAAGAACATTAAATTTGTTATTGACAATGGCTTAAGTAAACTGGTTAGTTATTTTAATCTTAATTTCTCTATTTAGTTCTGCAACTTTCTGAATATGGGCTACAAAGATGGAGGTATTTCAACAGTGGAGTTTGTGTGGTCATTATTTTGTTCATTTATGAATAGAAATCAATTGTACTCGCGCTCATCACGTTCTTCCCCGAGAATCTGTCCAGAGAATCTGTTCATCCAGAGAATCTGTTCCCTGCAGGTACGTTATATTGTTACTCGATGGGATATTTTGAGTTTACACTCTGATTGCTACTGGACAGTTTCCTTTTCTTATTCTCGGTATCAGTTTCACTCTCACTGACTGACCTTTCCTGTGCCTGAGCAGTGGTGGAGGTGGTGACGACGCGTAGTTCTGGCTGAGGCAGGCAGAGTTGATGCTGCCCTCGGTGTTGGTCGGGACTGGCGTTGCTGCGAGGCTTATATTCATGACCTGGCCGCTTGTTGGTATCGGCGACACTGGAGAAACGTCACAGTTGTCACCCTTATCGACGATGCGCAGGGCTTTAGTAATTGTCTGCCCTGTGGCTGGATTAATGGCATAAGCCATATACTTTTCACTAAATTGTTGTGTTCAGGTACTATAGATCTCTTTGAACATAGACACTAATACTATACACAGAGTTCACTAGTAGACGACCGTCCCGGCGCTGAGGTAGCCTGTCTGACGCGGAGCGATATCGACTGTGCCCGCGATAGTCTTGAAAGTGTCCATCACTATGTTTTCTGCCTTATTTTAGTTTCATATTTTGTAAAACGTGAATAATGTTCAACAATTTAACATACTTGCCTCAATAATGTACCCATATGTAGTAATTCTTTGCCAACGATGCATTTTCTATTGTAAAAATAAACAATTATACATCGAACAAAACATATTATTTGCCCTTGAAGTGCCCATCACTGTGTGCTCTACCCTATATCTTAAATGAAAAATAATCCTATAACAATATATTTCAACACTGTAAAATAATGCAACGTTGTAGCTAATAAACATAGATGTCGATGCAACTAAAATTAAATTAAATACAAAAACACTTTCAAAATGTTCTCAAAAATGGCTCGTACGTTTTTGGATTAAATTTGTTCTCAAATTGCATAATGAACTCTTGAAAAGTGATGCGAGTCTTATTTTCGTTGAATTGGTTTTTCTAACAGCAAAAGTTCGACAGTTTTCGATGTCACAACACCTCCAATACTGTAGATAGAGATTTTTCTTAATGAAATCTTTTGATTCAGACATCTGGAAATAAGATCATGTAGAATTTTTTGAAAATATAAGTATTTTACGCGTAATTTTCGTGAAATATAGTCAATTTTTAAACAATTATTTTGACAAATATGACCCCATATTTTTAAATTTATCCTCGTATGTACCAAAAGACATAAGTTAAAAAGTTGTGCTGGTACCATTTTCGCCAAACTCTGCATTTCCAAAAAAAAAAAAAAAAAAAGAAAGCACAATACTCATCAAGATCAATGTTCACAAGGGACCGTGCGAGAGTTCACTAACAACAAGGGCAACTCTTGATGCAGCGAGGTGCGTGACCCCCAAAGGACTCACGTAATATTGCTGACCAGAAACTCTACTTCCCGGTTTTCTCTGACAGTTCGCTGAGCGGGAAAAACTAACTCAATTCGTGGAACATCGTTTCCCGATATACTAAATCTGTTGAATTATTTTATTTGCCAGTTAGTTACTAGGGATTAATCGCAATTAGTAAGACGATATATTATTTTGCACAATTAATTCACACAATTAAATTAATTTTATTTAGGCCGATTAATCTATTTTTAATCTATAGGTCATTTAAAACTTTCGATTAAACACTTTATTTCGATTAAGTTTTAATTTTTAAAATTTCTAATGATATATTTAGATTTAATTTAAAATGCTGTATTTCGGCAAAAATCGACCCTCTTCATACGCACCCACTGGCAATATACTCTTATAATATGCGGCATATTCGGTAAGGCGACATTGAGCGGCCCCGTTGGCTTCCGATTCCCTCAGGGCCGTCTTGTTGATCGAAAAATGATCGTCAAAGGTATTTTTGTTTTGCGTTCTAATTCACCAGTGACACCAACAAGGATTACTATCTGAATTGGTGTGACTGGATACAGGAGTGTATACCAAAACCGTTGAAAAGAACCAGCATACATTGATATGTCTGCGACAAAATGGAAGGTTGACAACAATGTTAACAAAACTAGCATCCCGCAGGCACATTTTGGCATCACATCGGGTTTCTGTTTCTCAATGTCATACAACTACAGCCCGAATGAATAGGCGATGTATCGTGCGGCATTGCAGTCTTGTGAAGTGTGCGAGCAATGTCATTAGCTTGTGTTGTATTTCGCTGCCCTAATTCGGAGCTAATGCCCCTAGGAACACTTGTTCCCTCGGAGGACATTCTCTCACTTCCAGTGTGCAGTGGAATCCGAATATTTCCAAAAAACCTAGAAATGGCCAATATTTACGGCAAGAAAATGAGACCCAATTTCGACCTGCACCTGTTGAAAGGTCCCTTCTAAGTAGTATTGAGAAAGTATTGCAATGCTGGGAAAGAGGCAATTTTTCGCCAAAACAAAACTCATATTGTGGATCGCTGGAGATGAAAAAGTGAATTTTCCTTGCTTTATATTTAACAAATTACTTTCTCTAATTCGTTGCATTTACAAGATTTATGTTTTGTGAGACCTTGATTCCGAAAAATTGGTTTCTTGCAACCCCGTCTTCAGAACTACAATAAAAATCCTCAATTTAAAAAATAGCTTAACATTCTACACGCCATAACCACAAACGCAATTAAAGAACACCGACACTCGTCCTGAAACTCCTACAATAGCCTTCATAAAAAATATCTATAACTCAATATTAACATTTGGTTACTATCCAATACTTTGGAAATACTCAAAAATTATTCCTGTTCCAAAGCCAAATAAAAATCACAGTATCGCCGAAAGTTACAGACCAATCAGTGTATTAAGAACACTGTCAAAATTTTAGAGACGTTGGTTCTGAAAAGGTTAAACAATTATTGAAACAAAACACACAACATACCCAAGCATCGGTTTGACTTCATTAACCAAATTTCCACTTCAGATGAGCTTCTCAGGCTAACATAACATATTCATTCAGCATACCAAGATAAAAAGCACACAATACGAAAACATTTTTTAACAGATAGAACATTAACAGTGACAGTAGAAAAGCACAATTCAAACCCTCGTAAAGTACAAGCAGTCCTGCCACAAGGCTCCCCACATTCACCAACTCTATTTAATATTTACTAGTTAGATATACCGATCACAAACCAGACCCATATTGAATAATTTGCAGACGACACAGTAATTTACAAACACAGCCTGTCAGTTAAAAACCTTAAGTGAAAAATTTCAACAACATTTGGACGTATAAACAATTTTGAAAATTAAATTAAACATAACGAAATCTACTGCCGAAATATTCTCGCTAAAGCACTACTATACTCCTCCCTTTACAATTAACAACAGTACAATACCATGGACTCCTCACTGTCAACCAGTCAAATAACTCTGGCTAAACTTATTCACAAAACTGAACTGGAACTCCCATATTACAACGAAAACGCAACAAGCAAAATGCAAAATAGCACAATCAAATTCTCTAATAAAATCCAAAAGCTGCCTATCAATGGACAATACCATCGCATTATACAAATCAATAATCAGACTGTTACTCGCATGCCCCGCCTGAACTAACGCATTAGCTACAACCATAAATAAACTGCAAATAATAAAAAATAGATTTCCCCGATTAGCAACTCTCGCTCATGGAGTTTATTTCCAGCAACTAAATACACAAAGAACTAAATATAACAACCGTCACTAAACACATTGCCCATCTCTCCAATAACTTTTACTCAAATATCAACTCTTTTCCACACGTCATCCATTACAACCTCGCCCCAACCGAGTATACTCTAACACGAATAAAGAACCTATACCCTTTCAACGCCTTCCTAAACATATTCTCCAACAATTGTGAACAGTAGCTTCCTACCCCTTCCTGTAGTTAGAGTTAGTTTTTAGATTAGGGAATAAGAATAGTTGTAAGCCATACAATACACATGAAAAAGTGATCTAAAGTGAACTATGTACTTCCGAACGAAAAATAAATATGTATTAAAAAAACTATCGTGTAACGTAATGTGTTTGTAATATAGTAATGGGCACTTAGGAAAATGAATAGTAAAAAGCACAAGTCAAATAGGATTGTTGAACCTAATTGACTTGTTGCTGCTGGTTTGGTAATTTAATATGTCTAAACAGTTACACAAAAAATATATTTTCGGCGTTTAGAATCTCTTTCCTCTACACAATCTTCTGAGTAAAGGCATGATTTGTGAAACATCTTTTGACAAAATTGGCGGAACACGCCGTAGATCTTAAAATGCAATGACTTTCCACTATGGAAGCAACCTTGAAGAAAATACTTCCGGGGACTTCTAGAGGAAAGAGACTTGCTGCCGCTTCTTTCTACCTGGTAAATGCCTGTAAAAGTGCTCAGCTGACAAGCTATTTAAACCTTGTTTCGGGAGCTGACTGAGGAGGCAGTGGGCTGTTGATATCGGATGAGCTAGTAACCAGCTCCTGCCACTTACCTTGGCAGCTTTGTTATCAACTCGAAGGACCACCGCGTATAATGTGATGCTGACGCATTCCCTGTATGTGGTAGTATCTACAGAGGTCGTCACACATTACTTTGGGAAAATTCGGTAGGCGTGTACTCACTGATGAAAAAAACATGTAATTAAAACTAAGTAAAATACACTGGATTACAATTATGATTACATCTAAGTTGAGAGCCTTTAAATGATTGCAATAGCTGTTGGCATGTGCAGTTGAAGACTGATTCAATTAATGTTGAAAGATTACAATGGCAGTGAGCATTTACAGACTGAGTAGGCAGCAGTTAACATTACAGGATAACAATAGCCGTACCCTTTTACAGTTGAAGACTGTGTTGTCTGCAGTTAGCGCTTAACGCGAGTTCGAATATGCATCACAGCATAATACACTAGTGTTGAAATAAAAAAAAAACACACGGTACATTGAATACAATCAGATGACGTAGCGAAGTCTTGAAGATTGCACACGTACGCAGGCGCGTGCTTTTAACGGCCTGCAGAAGAGATGGCGGCGACGGTTGGCAAGCACTGGTGAGAAATAGAAGCCTAGAATTATAACTGACAATTACAGGGAATTACTTGAATGCCGCGGAAACGGACACTGTTCCACAACAGGCAAGATATTTTTACTGCTTATGATACGATCACGTGCAGCACATGTTAAGAGAACAGTTTATGCTAGGAACGAGCATTTGCACGAGTGTTCAGAATGATATGAGTTACAATACATTGCGGCACAGAGTTCATCATGACCCCATTAACTGGATTGTTGCGGAGCTGTGGAAGAATGCACAATTGCATGTCTAACAGCGACATGCCCATGGGGCTGCTTTTGCTGCATGATGCGGTCGTTACGTGGTTATGTTTAACACAAACTTGGCGTGACGCATATTACAGTACATTGTTATATAGGAATTTCACTGTTTCACTGTTTACACTGTTAATAAGTGGTTTGTGGCGAATTTTGTAGAGAAACGCCCAATGCGGGTTTGAGAGCGACACAGAGTCCATCCAAACAGGCAGGCAGCCTGAGAACCACAGCATTCGGCGTGGAGCGGGCGGGCCGGCGGTACGGCTGGGAAGAGAGCGAGCAGAGATTCCTACGTTCTCGCCGCGGACAGCGATGTCTCGGCTGAATGAAATAAGTAGCAGTGACTCGAGAGGTAGCAGCACCATGCGGCCGGCGAAAGAGTTCATTCAAGTATACAAAATGTGAATAGTACCGGACCTCGACCAGAGTGTGCAAAACTTCTGATTATGCAGCGAGTTCTAACACTTTGAATGGATGAATATATCATTCTTTGTGCAGAATTGACGTTTGTTTTTATGAGGCTAGCCCGATTACTAGTTTCCTATTGATGGTAAGTTTTCTTCTTCTTCTTCTTCTGCTTGTCTATTCCTTTAGTGCTGTATCCAAATAACACTTTTCGTACAGATTTAATTATAGTGATTTTGTGGTTAGGGCTCTTATATTGTGCAGTCATTATTACCTTACAATTGTTTCTTTTTCATTTTTTGTGTTGTCTTTTTCTTTTTCTCTCTTCCTTCGGCCTTTTTTCATTTTCTTTTGCTTCTGCAGTTTCCATAAGGAGGGTTTTCCATTGTCTGGATGTTATCACTTACGGCATTCGCTGAACAATGCTTTTGTCTTTTCTTTTTGGTGTTTCTGACCATATCAGACCATCTACTAATATTGGAACATTCGAACGTCTCAGCGTACTACTTCTGAAAAGTCAGTTCGATACTGTTCACGGCTGTAACGGTTCTAATTTTGGCGCTGTAAAAAGGGTTACCGATGAGTGCTGCACGTGTTTTGCGGGCAGTTGATCCGGATGTTCAGAATATTTTTCTGTACTGGAATGATTGTTCAGTCCATCCATCTATGAATCCACATCTGCTTCCTCTGAATGGTCTTCGTACAACTAGTACAAAACGATGAATTCCTCGCTGTGTTTTTCTTCTTCCACTACTTTCTTAATGCTATTGAACTTCGGTACTCTTTCGTCTCCAACAATATCACGGACTTTTTCAAATGCCAATGATTTGTTCTGTGGTTTGCGGTTACAATGCTTTTATTATCCACATTTGATGCGATATCATTGTACATCCGCCGTAGACATTTAGTGCTCTCAGGGCTCCAAGGAACAAGGCCACAAGTTCTAAAACTAGTTTGCAATGTTTCTGGCTTTATACCTGTCCAACACCGCTGCGAAGTTTTTTCTAGTGAGAGCCTCAAAAGGATATTCTCAACGCTATATCCTTTCTTCCATGCACCCTTGATTGCTAAAAATACAGCGACATATTCTGGCTGGAGAATTCTTGTGGTTTTTGCTTACAGTGCTATTAGAATTATTTGTAATTCAGAACAGAGCTCACTCTCCTGAAAAATAAAGTGACTTTTGTGACCATTCATGAAAATAAGAGAGAGATGAACTAGTAAAGAACAGTCCAAACCCAAAGATTACTAACTGAGTTCACTTGAACAAAGGGAAGAAGTCCCAATTACATCACTAACATATTCAACACATTTAATTGTTCACTGCGAGAACGTCTTTGCCTTTAGGGCGTCTTCGTACCTCAAAATCAGTGTAATTCAATAATCTGAAATGCTTTTAATCAATTTTATGTCGTTATTCTTCGCTTTAGGACAGTTTAAAACAACAGAACGTTCCTAAATAAGCAAAACAAGGAACTGTTCCCTCAACAACTCATAGGTTTGACGCAAAGTTTCAAACGTGCATGTAAACTATTACGAGCTGTGCTTTATTGAATCTGTGCTTTATTGAATTGGTAAACACGATGTTACAACTTGCCTCTATCACAACCAGTCTCGGTCTCCTCTACATGTATTTCAGTGAATTATAATGATTAATGTTTG